>OX632360.1:36212698-36356481 GCA_951751655.1 Ophion costatus
AAGACCGCGAAAAAGTTTTTCTGGCAATGTTCTAAAACCCTGAAGCCAAATAGTACATCTCTTATAATATGTACGTATACAGATATGTATATGCACATATACAAGTGCGATTATATGCGAAGAATGAAAGATTAGAGACATTTAATAGATACATATCTTAACAAGATGCTCCAGCGAGACCCAAAGAATTCTAGTGTCGTGTTAGAAAAGTCTTTAAGGTAACGGTACTAATGCTCGGACGGGTCCCACTATTCGGACAGTAGTTCGAATATTTTACTATATCAGGTATATAATTGATAGGTACCGAAAAGCGATGCTTGCATTCTATTCAGCCTTCAATTAATTTATTACTGGAAAATTGTACGCTAATAACGAGTTTTAGTAGTAAAATTGATGACTTATATTAACGAGTCCGCGTCAGTCATCTCATGAATGCACTTTTCTAGCCCGAAGAGTTAAAAAGTTGCGATAATTTGTGATAGTAATAGGGGTCTATTTTTTTAATCAATTTCTGGACTAGACTTATGACCAATCGCAAGCGAATCAAACCGACTTGTTGACGCCGCCGTTACATTACGGTTTGGATAAGGTTTTATATAGTAAATGCAGCGTCTCATTAATTGGGCATCTATCACTAGCATGTACCATGGTCGAATCTCATATCCGATTACTGGTACTAGAGAACGTAGTCGCAGAGACCGAATTGCCAGACGCCAAGCGTTGACAGTTCGTTTCGCTTCGTACCTCGCGATAAATGACTTGTTACTAACAATTAGTTTGTGATTTTGAAAAAAGAAGTGAACAAAGAAGAGAAATTCAATCGGTAAGTACATGCGTCCCATATTTCGATAATATAATAGGTAACGTAACTAGTCGCGACGCGAACAATGTTTGTGTTTATGTGGCCAGCTTTCCGCGAGTTTATACGGCATTGATGCCGTCTTTTTCTTACTTATATATTCGAAATGTGTCTGGAGGGTTACTTTCTTTACTAATATATCGAATTATTGCTTACGGGGGTCGAGTCACCAACGAATTATGATAATATATGGTCAGTATATGGATGAATAAAAAGTAGTCCTCACGTACGTGTTCAATTTAAACCTTGTAACTATAAGAATCAATGTCTACATGTCCGAAAACTACGACCTCATAATGGTCGGTTAGTCAATAGGGACGTGGCCGAAAATTGGGTCATGATAGTATCCGAACATAGGTACGTAACGCTAACGCTTTCCGAAAATTGATACATTTGGTACCATTGAACATTTGAATGTATAAAAATAAAAATATTTAACTTTCCGGCAGTTTTTCCGGCATGTATGTGTTTTGAAAACTAGAACTTACGAGCTGGCGGTTAGATCCGGTAATTTTTTTTTAAACAGTCCATACATGAATAATAAGTCCTACAACCTAAGAATGCTATTTATTAGCATTAACCGTCCGAGCATTGGTACCGTTACCTTAATACCACTTGCGTTTTATTTTGTAAGTACACTATACGTACGATCTTATCGAAATTATTGAAAACAAGCATAGAAGATGACTCCTTTTGCTTAGCTCGAATCGTAGATATTTCATGTAATGTCGTTTCTGCTTTTTGCATAGAATACATATTTCAACTGAAAGTAACCCAGCATTGGTGAACAAAATGAATATTTTTATAGAAAATCTGATTTTTTAAACAATAACTAGCAGTGAGCCAGACCAAGGCCTAGCCCATGTTAAGACTCGGTCTTCTTTTTGCTGAGGTCGATGTGATCTTATTGATAGTATTGGTCTTGGTTTCGTTTGCAAGATTCTAATAGCTTTCGTTTTTTCACCCAGCTCTACGATGGATGACCCATTGACACGCATTTAAGAATAAAAGTAAATATTCTTGTAAAATTAATTTCTCAATTTCCAATTCAAGAGCAGGTAGCCTTTATATTTGTCGGGCGTGCAAATACTTCTAAGTACTTAAGTACTACTGAATATACCAATATCTGCGTAACTTAATTTCTACTGAACTAATTATCCATGCGTTTCCAAAGATTACAAAAGTTTCATGATGATACATGCAAGTAAATGAGTTGTGATTCAAAACAAAGAAATGACATAATAAATATTGCAAACATATTATAGAAATGAAATACTGAAAAGGTGGACGGCTTCTGATAATTTAGTCGCCTTAAAGTGGAGGTAGTTTATGCAATAGTCAATCAAAATGCCCCTATTACGAAATTCATGATACGATGAAGTACACTTTTATTTAACTTAATTGGCGTCAAGACGCTGCCGCGTCTCATTAGATATATTAAAAATGACTGTATTCTATGCTGCACAATCTTCAAAATATTGGGACTGGTGCAGTTTAAATTCACATAGATTGACTCCGGGCGAAATTTAACAAGCCACATGTAAAATGTTTTCAAACGTAGAATATATTTCAATTGTTGCTATAATTTTAACCCTCGCCTACTAATTTGAATACTTTGTTCTCGTACAAGTTTCATAAATTTCGCCATCTTTGCGGGCGGCCTTTGTCATATAACGGCGTAGCATCGCTAATAAATCATTTTCATTTTTGCAATCTTTGTCACAGGTTGAGTTTTTTGTTCCTCTATTCATCAACCTGCAAAATATGAATATAATTACGAACAAGAGGGTTATGAGGGTGGCGCATTATCCACTATAAACGACGAAAGTAGTTTTGTGAGAAAATAGTAAGAAATAGTGAGAGGTTAGTAGTGGCCTAGTGGTTTGGGCTTGGACTGACATTTATCCGGGCGACACCAATGAAAAAATGACCTTTTTCGTGTGTTTCTACGTCTATTACGGTAGTTCGGAAACCACCTTCATAAATCCATGCCCGAAAACCTCAATGTGATGGGTAAGCATTTGGTGTTCGGCTTCGGTGTATTTCGAGTATGGTTCTTGTCACGCGGGTGGTCGCGGATGACTACCTGGCCGGGCTAGATCATTGAATCACAGCTGAGGAGGTCGACCTAACCACCTTTGGTGGTCGGGCTACAATTTACTCGTATTGCCATCGAAGGATTGGTTGTATCGGTGGCAGTCTTGCTGTAGCTTCCCTCCACCCGCGGCGAATGCGATATAGTGGGCTGAAGTCGGTTGTAGCCGTACAAGGAGCAAAATGGAATAGGTCAAGACGTGGTAGGAAAAAGAAAAGGATCCCATATGATTAGGTAAGAAACAATAAGCAGTAGTTAGGGATAGATTCAGAAAGGTAAGCAGTCCTGTATTCTCAGTGATCATGAAATCAGTACTGATATTCCAACCAGAATGCGGTTACATTCCTTTTAGATTGTGGATTTTTTTTTCGATTTTACGGTAAACTTATTTTTGTCGAAGTAAAGATGAAGTCGTTATAACATCCCTTATTGAATGACGCATAATCAGAGACGAATGCCTGTTAATGAACTATATAATGCCCCAGCCCGTTCAATCACCTACAGAAGAGAATCAAGTTTTCCGATATTCCGCGTCGAGATCATTTAACTGCTAATAGGTCGTATTAAATGATCTTGAAATACCAATGTATTATACGTCAATGAATTCGTATCAGAATGTGCCATACATCTAGTATTACAACCTGATCACGAAATGATCCTCATCAGGCAAACATTATGAAATTACGACGCGCGTGGTTAAGGAAAAAACGATAGTAACATATTAAAAAACGAATGTTGTCTTGCAATAGTAGAGACGTCTCTAGCCAGACAATACTGTCACATCCGGAAGGGATGTGAGCATAATATATTTGATTCCCTCTTTGTTGCCTACGCCTAGCGTAATAGTACGAGATGAGAGTAGAAAGGGGTAATGCGTGCTAAGGAATGAAATTAAGGAAGCTTTCCAGTGTGACAGCCCGAAAAATCGCTGTTTTTCGCGATTTTTTTTTTTAAAGAAAAAATAATCTAATCGGTCTGGTTTTTTTTTTGTATATTAATTGGGTATTGAAGAATACAAAACAATTTTTTAAAGATCGATTTATTTATTAATTAATATCTATAAAAATGATGAAACAATTGTTGCAGAAAATGCACTTGGATGTGGTGTCCACGTTGGGGGTCACAATTTTGATCTGAAACAAAAAACACAAAAAGATTATTGATCGGTATATAATTGGCTTTCGTGCTATGGAGGCTTTTTCTTTTTTTGCAAAAATGGCGCCGGTTTGAACAAAAAGTATCGATTTTAGCATTTTTTTTGGCAGTTTTTTTACAAAAAAATAGGAAGATGTCAAAAAAAGAAAAAGCTTCCATAGCACGATAAACAATGACGTTAAGAATATTGTGTAAAAAATTCAACTCGATAGCTTTAAAACTCTGCCCTCCAAGTTGGACACCGTTTTGAAAAATGCTGTTTCGAGAAAAACGCGTTCAAAGTTTCGCTGTAGCTGTAGCGCTCCGTTGCCTTCTTCCAAGAAATGCTGTACAGTACCCGAAATAATCTGAATTTCGGCATGAAAATTTCAGGGAATATTCGGAATAGTGTATACTATTCGATAAAGCAAAAAAAAATCGATTTTTTGAAAATTTCACACTGGAAAGCTCCCTTAAGAGCTTTACGCAATAATTCAATATTATAGAATGATTCATCAGATTTGTGTTCAAATATATATATATATATATATATATATATATATATATATATATATATATATATATTGTAACGGTTCACTTGCACAGGCAAGCCACCGTCACACAGAACACGCTAGCATCCATCCGTTTACGCGATACCAGCGTATTCTGACCAGCGTCCGGAGCGACCAGCCATATCGTCGGCCGGGCGGATCACTTGCGTGACGAATTTGGGCGAGCTCGCGACACCTCGCAAGAGGCTCCGCCCATCGTGAAGAGCCAGACCACCGCGGACTCACTCGCAGGAGTACCCGCCCTCAGCAATACCGATCGCGTATCTTGTACTTTGACCACTCCTATCGTACCGAGAGTACGACCGAGAGTCATCGCGACGCCTCCTCACACCGAGTGCGCGCCTAATATCCTAGAGAGGAATAATCGGGTATATCTTACCCCTCGAAATGGCTATAGTATGCGAACGTCCTGGAAATGACCAACGCTGCCACCCCACCATCGGAGTGTTTCTCGGCGGCACGATTCCCTACCTAGTCCTCCGGATCCGCAAGAGAAATGGAATTTCTCCTAACGGGCCTGGGGCTATATAAGGGCATACACGAATCAGAGCGGCACTCTGTCGCAAATTCACACTCAATAATTACGTAGAGTCACCATCATCCGGAATCCCGGATCATCGGATGGGAACCTTGCTGCCTTCGCCCTGGTCCCCCATCCTTGGATAACCCCAGCTTCGGGTAGAAACTCTATTTCCTTGGGAAGCCCCAGCATTGCGCTGGAAGTCCTACCTTGGGAATAGAGTCGACGTGGTGATTGTAGTCAGGATTTAGATAATTATCCGATCGCTCGTCGCTAGGACGAACGATCGCCTTTACAATCTTCCAACGCCCGCATACTCGGAGTGTGTAGTCGGGAAGCGCCGAACGCGCTTCGCTACACGTGAGGGAAACTCCACAACCAGCTTCCCTGGTTTTTGGTCCTCCTCGCCTGGCACCGAGGAGGTCAGCCGTCCCTCCTGGAAGGCCCCGCTATGTGCACTCGAGGAGCCCGTGTTTTCCTCGAGCCCGCGCATTATTATATCGCTAGCTCAGCTAGCGCGTGACCGAGGAGGTCATCCGTCCCTCCTGGACGGCCCCGGGTACGTGCACTCGAGGAGCCCGTGTTTTCCTCGAGTCCCCCGGCTATGCGCACTCGAGGAGCCCGTGTTTTCCTCGAGCCCGCGCATTATTATAACGCTAGCTCAGCTAGCGCATGAGCGTCACGGCTTGGCAACCGCGCGCTTTGTTGCATTTGGCAACTCGTGCCACCGGAATTATCCGCCTCACCCCAGACGAACTTCATCCAACGTGCGTACGCTCTCTTGTTACAGAAGCGGGCACGAAAACGGCTTTTCGCGTACCAACGACGCTCGCGGTCGACTCGAGAGCGGCGAGAGATCGAGATAAGCGAGAGAGAGAGCAACCGTGGAACCGCCCGCGCGCCGCGACTCGCGTTAATCACGTACACGTCCAATCCACCAGGACAGACTTTCTCGCCATTCCTCCTCGACCGTTGTAAATGTTGCCTAACCCGACCAAGTCGTAACGTAACCACGGAACTAACATCTAACAAAATTCATTGTTGCATTACCAAACAAATCTCAAGAATCCGAAACCCCCAAAATGCCGATGATGACGGATTACGATGGCGTCTCTGAGACCCTCAACAACTACTGAGGCATCTCCAAAGAACCACCTTAAAGTCCGTCCCATCATTCCCGGCACCTAAAAATACATCGTCCTCCTGGAGGCTACGGGAACCCCTTAAATTTTCCAACGGCGACGAGTTCGCCGCGTATCCTCGTTTTCCCGAACCACCGAAAACGGAAGGTAGACTTTCGCGTAAAATCGCGAAACGTTACAATATATATATATAGAGAGAGAGAGAGAGAGAGAGAGAGAGAGAGAGTTCGCTTATAATGGCCGGTGGTGCGATGTACACTCGTTTGCAGGAGTATCAGCGATCGGTCGCAAGGGTAACGGCCCTTCGTTGATGGCCAGGTATGCTCGCAGGTACAATGGAAGATGAGACGTGAACGCACTGCGTTCACCATGTTTCTCGGAAAGCGGAGAATTGGTTTCCAATCAGGTTGAGTTACTTCGGCGTAAACACAAATACTAATTGATGAAAAATGAACTCAACTTATTAGTCGCGGAATAAAAATATAGAATTTCAACAGGACTTTCTAATTTAAGAGAAGATCTTGAATTGATGTTTGACTCTATAAGCGTTTTTGGTTCCTCCTGTTCTAGGTTCCATATTTGGGTAGAGTGGAAAAAAGGGGTTTCGGAATTTTAGTGGGTCGTCGGCTAATCGGGAATGACGACGTGGAAGTATGTATCCTTGGGTCTTACGGACCATATGCATGAGGTTAATTATCTATAGACCAATCAGGAGAGTCATAGGAGTCGGTTTCTCGTGGATTTTCGTAAGAAAGGCGTACTGCTATGCGCTTCATAGCTTGTTTACGTATGCCCGGTTTCCGTCACACTCCGGTTTTTCAGGACTGGGCCGAGCGGTTTTTCCCCGAGGCCCTTTCCCTGTGCTCAGTCGCTACACGGGATGAAACGCATGGTTATACAATTTTTGTTTTGCGACTTTTCGGAGAAATCATGCCTAAAACTGTGTTTTCGTGGAAGTCGAGTGGTCAAGGGGGGTCGTAGGGAAAGTTCAGTGATTCCGTCACAGGACGTGACAATACTCTTGTGCATCATCAGGTATCCTGCTTTACTGTTTAGCTACTACTGCATGTAATAGTACCAAATTATTTCCACGCCTTTTGACAAACGCGTTGCGGACACCCTTCATTTGCTTACCATCTTGGAATGTGCAAGTAATTGAAATTCACCACCGAATTCAATCCTGCATAACCTCGTCTAGAACCACGGCCTGAAAAGATGATTTAATGGTAATGCGAAACGCACGAACAGGAAATACGTTTCCAACCTTTTTCGGAAAGCTAGATGTACATACACAAACACACACACGCGCACGTATTTCTGCGGGGGCCACTCAATGCTCGCATAAATTCTCTTCATAACTTAGAAGCGAACCTCTCAACCTCTCTTTCTCTGCCTGATACGTTTCACCAGTGTGCTGGTAACTACTTTACATACTATAAATACGTGGAATACTAAAGAAGGCTTGGTCAGGAGTGCGGCAAATCCCTCAAACCATGGTAAATGCTTACCCGGCATGAGGATACTACTTTAAATATGAATAGCTCTTAAAAGGAAATAAAAAATGTAGCCAGTAGAAAAGAGAACCCCAGCTGTACTTGGACGGGATAGGATTAGGGCGAGGAGAAAAAACGAATGGTAAGGGGAGTTATATGTATATTTAACGTATATAAGTGAAATCTGTATGAATAACTGTGAGAAGTACAAAATGAAGCACATTTCTCTCTATTTGACCAATTGTACCTAGCACTTCGCGCGATAAAAGCCATAGAGAAATGAAAGAGCAAAGCTGCATGAAGCGCGGGAAATACAGGGTGCGCCAGAGAAACTTACTTATTTGAAAGGTCAATAAAAACAAAAGTACTTCAATTATTGTTTTAAATTTTTTTTTATTTGAGAATACAATATCCCAATTTTTTTTTCATGTAGTCTTGAAAATGACATCGGATAAATGGCGACCCCCATGGCGCATACACTGATGAAGTCGATTTTTGAAATTCGTATCCACTCTTTGCAGCATATCAATCGGTATGCTGGCAATGGCGTCGCGAATGTTGTTCTTGAGGTGTGCTATGGTCCGTGGTCGATCGACATAAACCAGAGATTTCAAATAACCCCATCAAAAGAAATCGCATGGAGTCAATTTGCTGGTGGGTCTTCGTCAATTTGTTGCGACAACATTTCTCCGACCGCCTCATCTCTCTCAGAGGCGATCTCCAGTGGCCGGCACGCTCTCCAGATTTGACTCCATGCGATTTCTTTTTATGGGGTTATTTGAAATCTCTGGTTTATGTCGATCGACCACGGACCATAGCACACCTCAACAACAACATTCGCGACGCCATTGCCAACATACCGATTGATATGCTGCAAAGAGTGGATACGAATTTCAAAAATCGACTTCATCAGTGTATGCGCAATGGGGGTCGCCATTTATCCGATGTCATTTTCAAGACTACATGAAAAAAAAATTGGGATATTGTATTCTCAAATAAAAAAAAATTTAAAACAATAATTGAAGTACTTTTGTTTTTATTGACCTTTCAAATAAGTAAGTTTCTCTGGCGCACCCTGTAGAAGAACGACGAAGCGTGTCCGGTCAAAATGAGAGGCTAAAGAGATATACAAAGATACAAAGCCGAATTAAAAATGTCGGGCCCGACTACGAATGATCAAGATTTCAGTGAAAGCTCAATACTTGACCAATAGATGATATTGAAGAAACCCAAAGAGCTGAGTTGGCTGTTGGTGGCATGCTCGGTATGTGTCTGGCTACCTTCAGAAGTCAAACTTTGTGCACGGAAGATTAAGTGGAGTGTCATGCTGTGAAAAAAATCCTCCGTTTGAATAAGGAAATTCCAACCAGAATAAACGTCCATTTCACTAGACATGTACGTATAAAGAAGAGAGCGGGTACTCGACTGACACAAGAAACTTGATTGTAACGAATTCCACGCAATATAAAACGTCATTTTTTCCGCAATTTCCCTGTGCTTTAGACTGTGGGCAACAGTCTAGGGATCTCTAGAGGACTGGGAATAGTGAAACGACGGATGTAGGGTGAATGTTAAAGAGATGGGATTATGAAAGACCACCGAACTATACGAAGAAATAATATAGAAACATTGTATATATGCAGAGATACGAAAGTATGGAAGCTCGAAAACCCCGGCGCTCCTTCCATAATCCAGTAGATTTTTCCTGAGAATTTCGATTTGCTGAAATGTGTCCAGACGAGAACAGTGTGTGGTCTCGAAGTAGTGAATCATCATCTGTTAGATGCGGCGGCTTTGTCTTTGCTATTATATAACAACATTGAGCCATCAAATAATACGTGATGATGATACTCATTACTAATTATCAGGAGATGAAAAGGACGTTCCAGATTTTTTTTTCACGACGGCGGTGTCAGCGGCAAATTATTAAGAGACTTTCACAATCTGATCAGGAAATTTTTTCAAAGAATTCGATTTTCTTGTACAAACTTGAAGGATTGTGATGGGTTCCTTCGAAACATTTCAAAGTGTTTCATTGTGATATTATTGCTCCTTCCCTCTCACTTGACGAGGGCGGCGGAGGGGCACCGTCAGTGTGGCTGCCTAATATTGGCTGGTAAGTGAAAAGAACCCTATCGTTGGCCATCATTTCACGACGGCGGTTCATCATAAGTTTCCAAGATCAAGTTTCAAATAACCGTTCAGTTCAAGGTCCAAAGAAGGACCCGAACAAAGAGTATGATGCGCAACCGATAAATCGATACGTTATTTATTGGCTGTACAAGTAGACGATGGATTTTTCCATAAACTAATGCATTTATTTGAAACATAATAAATCATTCGTACTTCAATTAGAATATGCTCTATGGGAAGCTGCAATCTTTGCTCATCTGCGGGCAATAAACGGATCCCGCGCCGATATAAGTCTGGTGGTTTTAAAGCAAACCAGTTATAAAGCTAATTTTTTATTTCTTCATAAGAATTGAACCGCTCTCTAAAAAGGGTTAACGCAGTACATCGAAACAAATAGTATCCTAAGGGTCTGATGAACATGGCGGTTGAGGGAAAATCTCCCAGTTCGTTTCTCCTAGATACTTCTTGATGGATTCATGAACATGTGGTATGGCATTGTCATGCTGTAACTCCGTGAGGCATACAATTTCCTTGCTTTTGGACCATTCTCATAGCATTCAGGCGTAGGAAAATGCGTTGCTGGGTACCATTTAATACTGTGGCCAATTGTTTTTCTCTTTAATACACACAGCTTCGACCGATAATGCTTTCGATTATGCGTTTTCGACCTTTTCGGCAGCTTTTAACTGGAGTTTTTCGGCGGCTTTTAACTGGAGCTTTTCGGTGGCTTTTAACTAAAGTTTTCTTTAGGACACCATAATGCTGAAATACTATGGTGCTGAAGTTTGCATCGTTGGAACGCAACGAAAGTTCCGTTTTACATTTTATTTTCCACATTTTTATTATTATAGGCGATCTTTTTTGATAGATTTTTATGTAGATCGCAAAATAAAGATCTTAAAAAATGGTTGAAGGATTTGCGTAGGCGAAATCTGCGAACATAAATTAAATTCGTTGCAGTCCAACGATGCAAACTTCAGCATCGTGAAATACTTCCCGCAAATGACGTTTGTTCCATACGATAGGAGACATGTTTAAAACGATAAATATAATAACTGCTTACGCTTCAGTCAAATAGCACCAACTACGTTTGGCAGTGGCGGACAGTCCTTTCGAACACAAGTATTGCCAACCTCAACATAATGGCCATTAATACGAGATATGTCATGTATCGGAAATCTGTAAGTTCATACGGGTACACCCAATGAGGATGATGGATGAATACACCCAATGAGTATAAGGATGAATGAGTATAAGGATGAATGAAAGGATGAAGTTTATGAATATAAACTGCGTCGATATAGTATCAATGTCACTTTATGAGATCGATTTTTTCCGTGCGCATACACATGCGCTTAGGGTTGGTTCAAAATTCAATCGGCATTAGTGAACTTGTTTGCATTGAAGGAAAAAAATCGTCTGTCTAAGCGGCGTAGACGGTGCTGGTATTAACCGGTGATTAACCTGATACTCCACACTTCTCTCGTGGTGTAGGTAAATTGGTGATTAGCCTGCAAATTTCACTTTATAAAGACATATGAAATTATGGGAAAAAAAATTCGGGCAAAAATCGTGATTATCTTACTATCAATCGATATTGGTAAATGATCAATAATGATTGGCCGGGTCCGTTCCGAGAAAACTCATCTGGACCACAAAGGAGAACATTGAAAACCGACAGTCGGGCTGGATATTACACAGAATATCACACATGTTCTTTGATGTTAAGAAGCATGATCAATGGATCATGCTTCTTAACTAATACTTGACTTACTTTTAGAAATACTTATTATTATTGTAGAAATACTTTACAATTATTATAGAAATTAGAATTATAGATTTAGATTTATAATTATAATTATACATAATTCTATAAAAAAATATAGAATTATAGAATCATTCATATATAGAAATTCATCCACATATACATATATTCCAATGGATGTTCAAATGAAACGAGCTTTCGTCGATATGTGGAATTGAGTAGCGTTTTATTTTCTGTAATCCGTGATAGCAACTTTCTCACCAACACCTTGGAATCATCCCGAATATTCGTATCCTTATTTTCCCGAAATGCTCTATATCGACGACTAGGATTTAGCGATGAATTTTTCAAACATGAAAATCGAATTTAAGGAAGTGTTACACATGAAAATCGAAATAAAAAGAGTCCATCCCGTACGGATACGGGTTCGACGGCACTATGAAAGATGATACTAGCAGAAATGTACCAATATAATTGAATGAACAATGTCGATTAAGCCAATATTATGCTAATGAGTCAATACTATACAAAGTCGGTTAAGCCAATTCATATGCTGCATAGCGGAAAGCAAGGAGGGACCTAGCGAT
This sequence comes from Ophion costatus, assembly GCA_951751655.1. Taxonomy (NCBI): domain Eukaryota; kingdom Metazoa; phylum Arthropoda; class Insecta; order Hymenoptera; family Ichneumonidae; genus Ophion; species Ophion costatus. Next base: position 36,224,999 of record OX632360.1, read on the forward strand.
GATGAGGATAGCGGTGTTCCCAGGGTGCATCACCGTTTTCCGTGAAGGTCATACGTTTGTCATTGGCTAGGGAAGTACATAGGGGGTTTCTTAAACAATTTCTGGGAAAATGGCACAAGTTTTTAAAAATGTTAATTTTTTCGGCAAAAAAGTTTGCAGTAATTTGTTTATATAAAAAGGTTTACATACAATACAAAAAAACAGCTATGTACTTCTTTAGATAATGTGATCGTGAAACTACAGTGAAAATATCAAAGCAATTCATTGACCGGTCTTAGAGCAACGTTTCCGCCCAGTTAAAAAAAAATAATTCCAAGAAAAACGCGTTTAAAGTTTTATAACTTTTACTTGGAAAGGTTTAAATTAAATTTAAACCTTTAAAAATTTCGTTTTACCTCTAATGGGCGATGCGCCCGCTTTTGGCCATCTATATTGATACTCTTTTCCTCCTTCTCCTGCCTGATCAATTTTAAGGACGATTGACCCTTTTTTGTGGCATCGGTGAGCGATCGCTCGAAAAAAGTCATGCGGCGTTTGTCAACCTCTACGCAGAAGTTGTAGCAATTCGGTCCGATTTCCATCTGCAAATTTTGCACAAGGCGCATTGTACTTGATAGGCCATCATTGTAGATACCTACTGCAATGTATACTGCAATATCAAGTACATGTTTGCCACTTGAGGTGGATTTTGGAGCCAAAGACCACACGGTTGCATTAAAGCTTTCGTTCGTATTTTGAGTGAATCCGCCTAGACAACGAGTGAGAAGATCGTCACTGCTTAACTCTTAGTAAATAGGAGAATTCACTTTGAAAAGTTCTTTAGATAAAGGTGCCTTGTGCCTCTGCATCTCAAGTAGCCTGTGCCTTCTGCCACGAACACCATGAGTTTTCTCCGCGCGGGCACTTATCATGTTTTGGTTCGCTGTCTGTCGATAGTTTGTGGTCTAACGTTGCTTAAATGTCTCTACGCATTTTTTCAACAGAGTCTGGATTCTGCCTGGAGTCAGAGTCTGGAGTTCCTCGTATTGCTAAACCATGATATTTAGATAATTCGTTGATCAGTTTTCCGGTCAATTTTCCTTTTCCTCCGAGGCATTTTGTTTTTTTTTTTCAAATTGCGAAGACGAGTGCCCATCCGTTTCTGGACGTGGTCGCTACACTCTTGTTTCGTTACCGTAACATTCTTGTAGGGCTTGTACATAATTCGGATATATCATACCGTGCAAAGATTCCAATCGTTGTAACATTTTGACGACAGCATCTACTTCCATCTTCCCCACTGAGCCCTCGTGATTTGCTTGGCATTCGGTTTCGTGAGTTTCAGCCCATTTTTCGTACTCGTCGGTGTCAGTTCTTTTTTTTTCCAAAATTCGCAAACCTTACAGCATTTGGACTTTGTCAAAACATCGACCACTTTGCCAGTGACCGATCCGATAAGCGAGACAAAAGTAAAGAGCGATGCAAAACCACACTTTCTCCATGAACCTTCACCAGACACTCTAATGCCATCTTTCCGTCCTTTCTCTCGACTCATTTTTTTTCTTCTTAAGCTGCTGTTTTCATACTCCTTTGGCAAACTTCTTCTGCTCAAATAGCAATTCTCTTTACAACTGTATCGTAAAACAATTGAAAAATTGGCCGAGGCAAATCTATGAATGCACAAAACTTGATTGTGCCATTCAATCCTATACCCAAGAGTCGCATTGCAAGAACAATTCTACGATTAATATTTTATCCTTCTTCGATAAATGTGGAGCTAGGAATAGATACACTGTCACTATTGTTGCATACAACCACAACTTTGAAACCCAAGCCTCGCATTCCAGATTCTGCAAACGTTACGTCAGATTTGCACTTTTTACACACTATGATTTGCGCTAATGCAAAAAACACTGCTAAAAAGTTTAGATTTTGTAGCCAAAACCTTCATCAACTTGAAATTCATCGGGATCAATAGGCAATCATTTTTTTGCCTATGTCCCATCATTTTCAATGTGTGGTTTCTCTAACGAGTAACGGTTCAATGGAGGAGGACACTTTTAAATGCTCCGTCTTCTCGAATTGGAGTTACTTCTGCGTCCGAATGTCCTTCTACTCTGTAAGTAAGAGATACACTGATTATTTCGACAGGTAAAAGCAGAAAATCGGAACGTTACGTATAAGCGTCGAACGTGTGCTCCGAGGCACGGCGGCAAAATTGAAATTTGAACTTCTGAGAATTTTTTTGGCAATAGGATCATTGGATATTTTTTTATGACCCTACAGTATTGTTTAAGCAAAAAAAAATCGTTTTTTTTTCAAAATTCTAGAGTGTTGTTATCCCTCAAAAAATCATAAAAACGAGAAAATAGTTCCGGACGCATTTTAGACGAAAGTCTAAACTTAGACGAAAGTCAAATTAGATGCAAAATGTCAAGCTTGTGAAAAACATTGATGTAAAAGTTCGGAAACGTCGTCAAATTGTGAGAAAATTTCGCGTTGCTGATTAACACGAATGTAGTTTAAATTACAAAATCGCGCACGCAGATCTTATAATATTTCACAATTTATCAGGGTACGATGCACTCTTTTAAGTAATGGTCGTCGGTGATAGCCGATTCTTTTGCCAATTGATAAAGAGAGATGTATTTCATTTTTCAAGCGTGTCAAACGCACGTACTCACGATACAGAATCATCGACTCTATCAGGTTCATGCCGAGTAGCTTTAACCTTTCGACTGCACACTTTTGCCACGATCTTCTAACTGCATATGGGGTCGATCGGATCCCAGTCGTTTCTCAGATCGTTGTTTTTCGGTAAATAGGCATTTTTTGTAGCGATGTTTTTGGTAGTCAATGATCCTTATTTCATGACCCAACATTTATTGTTTAAGAAAAACAACTGTCCGATACATCGGAACCGCAATTGTTCGACCTGTCGGGGTTGTATCTCCCGATTTACCCTCTGCCGGTGACGTAGTTCCTTGGTATCGTGGTCAGTGAAATTAATCATCCACGACTTGATTTTTATTTATGAAGTGAAGTTAGTTCTTTGAAGGCGAATACCAGAAAAAATATTGTTTATTTTGAAATTCAACGCTTTAAACGAATCACCTAAGGTGTTGTTGTTATGGTAATAAGTCTTAGATCTTGTGCTTGGGAGGTCTCAAGGCACAGTGTGAATTAAATATGTTTTTTCAGACACGAGAGGAACTCAACTGTTGCCTAGTAGTCTTGGTGCGTCTCGTTGGAGGTGAACGTTTAGACTAAAGATTTGTAGTTGGTGACAAGAAGTCCTCAAAAAAGGAGAAGGGTGAGACTCTGCCTTTTAGGAAGTTATCATTCGTGCAAAATTAAGAGTGGGAGGATTTTTTCTCATCACCAATCACGCAAGGGATTTTTTGATGGGAAAGAAGGGTGCATCGTCGACATTGCTGTCGGATCCAAGCTTGACCGTAGGGAAATTCCCGTGACACGCTAGTCACTATAATAAAAGGTTTTCCGCGCTTGAGTCGAGCGTCGAATGAGCGTGGAGGTCAATCCCTTCATTAGAGTGCGCGACTATACTTCTCAGATGGTCCTTGATGATAGTCCATGCTGTTTTGCACGTGTATCTTATTGTTCAGAAGATCTTAAAGTATTTATCTACGGCCATGAAGACAATACGGCTTAAACTATAAAGAGATTGGAAATCGTCCCACCTGCTGGGCAAATGAAGCGGTTGTTCGATTCGAACGAAGTGAACCGTACGACGCGGCCCGTGCATCCGCTTATAATTCGGGAAATTCCCTTTTTTATTGGTCCTTAGGGTGGAGAGGTCGCAGTGTCCGAAAGAAAAGTAGTATGTGGCTATGAGCATCTTAAATAAATTATCGTCTAACGATTTTAAACTACACACATATCCCATGCGACGGAACAACAACAATTAAGTTCCCCAACATTCGTTCGAAGTGGGAGATGAGTTGAAAAATACGTACTTACATGAAAAGATCATGATTTATTTTCAATATATAAAAAAAATCCTTCAAAATTTTTAAAAAGGAAGGTTTATAGATACAAAGAAAAGATAGTGTTTCTAAAAATTATATTTTAAAAGTATAAAAAAAAGTATAAAAATATATACTTTCCAAGAAGTATATTTATTCAGATTATATTAGTTCGAATTTAAGCATTTTAGGGATAGTGAAAAATGGAAAAAATCAACTAATTCGGCAAATTAATTGTTGAAAACGTATATTTCCCGCATTTTTTTTTTTACTGTAATGACTCATTATTGTTCACATTTACCGCAATCGACGCATAAGTACATTCGGTGCTCGTTGCACATACCCCTCTTGCATAACGGACACTTGCTTTTAGTTTTATGATCGGCATTCTAAAGCATAATTTATTATAATAATGAGAAATAAAAAATACAAATTAAAATGTTTTTAATTTCACCGCACCAATGCATAAAATCGTGTAGTCCTCAGTAGATGAGCAGGTTATAAGATGCAGGCCTAGTGTGTACATATATAGAGTAGGAGCCGAATAGATTACCTCGTTATGCGATACGGTCAGTTGAAAAAAATGGGGTCAAAACGACCCAGTGTGTAGTCGAGAGGTTAAAACAGCAGCATCTTATCGGAAAACTGATTTAAAAAAATACTGGTACGTACTCCCATTTTTTATAATTTCGGAAGAAATGGTATCTACAAGTACGGTTGCAATACGTTGCGGCATTTTACGACGTCTGGTCCATCCTTCGATGTAATGTTCAAACGTACCTGCATACAGCTCAACCTTTTGTTTGGGATTAACATGTCAATGGCCATTGAGAAAGGTATTCCAAGTGGTGTAGCACACTCCAGTGCAGCAATTTGAGTCGGTAAAAGTCCCTAAATAACATCAGGAAATGATCAGACTTTCCAGCGTGGATCAAGCTCTCCACATTGAAGGCCTTAGGCCAGACCTTAAGTTGCCGCTTCTTTTCAACAACAGCACGGAAGCTGATCAGAAAACCTGAAAATGACGTGAAACGTGATTGTACATTGATGTGCTGAACTCTCTAAAAAGCTAGCTTTAAGAGGTACCAATACTTCTTATTTTACAAGTATCAAAAAATCATAAGCCTAAGTACATGCTGTAAGTATAGCACTCATGTACGTGGTACAACATCGGGCCGAAGTCTTACCGTTGTAAGACGCGACGGTACCTTCTTTACACGAAGTGCTTCGCTTGAGGCCACCTGGCGGACTGTTGACAAAATACTTTTAGGTAATGTCTTTTTGTGCGAGAAAATTGATAGGGTAAATCGGCCAATGAACAGCCCAAAGTTGATTTATATTTAAGATAAGAAAAGAATATGCATTGTCGATAAAATTCACTATAAATGACTCAAATCACTATAAATTAGCGAAAAAATCACAGGTGTCATTAAAACCGATTTCTCAGTTATTAAACTCCCTAATAAAATTCTATATTAATAGAATTTTGACGCTATACAGAACTTTTCTAGTTTGTGGCACTTGCACTCTGCTCAGCGTAGCTACGATACGGTTGTGCACGGTAGGGTCTCTAAAGATGAAAACAATAGTTTTTTTACGAGTTTTGAAGGTTAGTTGTCACATGCGGAAGGGGACGAGAGCATAAAATTTCGTTTCCTACTCTTTGCTGCCTACGCCTAGCGCAATAACACAAGATGAGGGTAAGAAGGGAGATGTGCGAAAGGGCGAAATAAGGCTCCAAATGCCTCCGTGGTTAAGTTTTATGCGAGTGATTCGACGGGTACGATTACCGTTTACAGAATTTCGTTTATCATTAAATGCCGTCCGGTTGGACGGTCGACGACATGAGGAGAATACAGTTCGGATGAAGAGAGTGATCCAAAAAAATGATGTAGTTAGTTTGTCGAGTGGTGTCGATCGAACTCGGACGAAAGGCGTTCGCCCTAGGCTTGGTACGCTCGCAGGTATAATGGTAGATAATACGACGCGTACCCACTGCGTTTACAATGTTTCTCGGGTGTCTCTGCCGGTCACTTCGCGAGAGTGAAAGCGCGGAATCCTTTTACAATCGGGCTGTGTTACTTCGGCGGAATTGAAAATAATGATTTATTATAAAGAAACTGAACTTATTGTTAGATTGATTGGACGCGGAATAAAAGTATAAGTCCCGATACAAGATTTGGAGCTGAATTGGAAAAGGTCTTTACTTTTTCGAAAGATCGTATTGGACGATGTGTTAGGCTTAACGATCGACTGCTGGATACAGTGTTGCCAACTTAGTCGTTTTCTCGCTAAATTGAGTTATTTTGAACGAGTGTTGGTCGGGACATTGAACTGCTAAGCGGTCAGCGGGAAATTTGGTGGTTTTTCGGTAATTACAGCATTTTTAACTGGAAATTTGGTGACCTCAACATTATCACGTATTCTGTAGAAACAAATCGAACCTCGGACCAAATCGCAGGTGTACGCTTGGTAAAAACATTTTAGGTATATGTTTTTTCCTAGATCATTGATACTCCAAAGAATTAATGAGATACTCTGTTCGCCTTTTAATAGATGGGAACCTTCATGTCTCTTCTTGTTTTTAGGAAATCTATGAGTTATGAGGAAACTTGGAATCACTAAAACAGCTATATCTCTCGCACTCACGGCGGCTTAGTAAGTGTGCAATATTTCAGTATAAGGAAAAAATACTCCCTCCGCTCTTGTGTCTAAGAAACAAATTGAATGCGAGTTTTTTGCCGACTTAGCTAATTCTTCTGTGCATCTTTTCGTCACTAAAATTGGCCATGTCACGCATAGGGTTCCAAGCAAAACTCCAAACAGCATCCTCGTTGACAGACTCGTAGATGGGGCCCCGAATTATTTGAAAATGTCCATTAGACTACAGAGTATTAAATGTGAAATCATGTACATCTTTGTACAGAATACGAACTTCTTCAGTACAGAGTACAAAGCAACGCCGGTATCCTAGAGGTCGATGTTTTTTACAGAAGAATACTATAAATCATTTTTTGTGACTTCTGGCGACTATTGGTGATTTTTTGGTAGAAAATATTCCGAATAAACTTGGTGGTTTTTGGAGGGATATCGACTGGCAGCTAGCGGCGTGGCGACAATACGGGCTCGCAACACTGGCTGGAGAAGCCTAGATGTTGGGTTAGTGCTGATGTTGGATTACGACTGACGTTGCTTCCATCCTCTGGGCTTTTCTGCTGCAGATTCCATACTTGGGTAGAGTTCACGGAGAGAATTAAATGTTAAAAATTACCGTGCAGTAACGGTAACCAGATGACAACCCTGAAACTTCGCTTATTATTGTTGGGTAGAACACAGATTTTCACGAAAATAAAATAAAATTTCTTCTTCAGATAGAAAATTTTACCAGATTTTCTAGTAAATTTCGATGTGTAACAAAATACGCAAAACTTAAATTTGAAAAATATATAATATCAGCGAAATTTTACTGTGCATTTTAGTATTTTATGCCTTTCAGAAATGTCTATAAAAAAGTATCGCCTTTATAAAAGTTACTTTAAGATTTATTATAAAATTTAATGAATGTTACAGGAAAATGTATTGTGCTCTCGGTAAAAATTATCGTGCGCGCTTGGTTGAAATTATCGCGCGGTACGGTACGGGAATTTTGAGGCACTGCATTGTAAAAATTCCCCTTCATTCCTTTCACTTCAGAATGGTATGGTGGTGGGGGTAAGTAGGGGAGCGCGATTTCTTTATGGCACGATGGGACTTCCCAAAAAAATTTCGTCTAAACTGCGTACATCGCCGGTTCAGTTTAGTCTGAAGCCTCAGTCGCATGCAGTGTCTCGCTGCGAGAAAGTGACACGTAGCGATCGTCTTAAATGATGACGAAGTAATATGTGCGCAAATTAGTCACATCACTCGAGCCTACGATGGTACAAAATGTATTATAAATAAATGTTAGTATTAAACGAAAAATAAATTCTAATGATTAAATTTGTCTCCTTATCCGTTTGTTGACTATACCAATTTATATGGAAGAAAAAAATGTTCCCAACAAAAAACAAACAGCATTAATTTGTACCAATTTTTCAATACTAAATAATATTCATTATTATTATTATTGTTATTGTTATTTCGGTTATTATTATGATTATTATAGCACCAGTTTTTGAATAAAAAATACATTTTACTAAGGATTTCTTCAATCGAAGAATTTAAATTTTACCAGCCTTATAGGGAATTGTTTTTGAGGATTAGGCTTCGATCCAGCCAGTGAAGGTTATTCCAAAGTCAACAGTGGAATTAGAAGATGTTTACGTTTCGGCCCTCTGGTTCGGATCCTCTTCAGAAATTTTATTTTTCTGTATATAATATGATACACATTTTGTCATAATAATGTTTTTACATTATTATGACAAAACAAACATTATTATGACAAAATGTGTATCATATTATATACAGAAAAATAAAATTTCTGAAGAGGACCCGAACCAGAGGGCCGAAACGTAAACATCTTCTAATTCCACTGTTGACCTTGGAATAACCTTCACTGGCCGGTTCGAAGCCGAATCCTCAAAGCTATCTTGTCATCTACACGGCCGCACACATCTCTGACTCACTTATAGGGAATTTTTCTTCCGAGGTTGACGCAGGTAAATTTTACTGTGCAGCACCGTAAAAATAACGTACGGCGCGGTTGGTAATTTTTAACCGACAGTAGGTAAATTTTCAAACATACATGCTAAATTTTACTGTCTCCAATTTTTACCCTTCTTGTATAGTAAAATTTGAACTACGTATTTGAAATTTTCTGTAACGTGAGTTAAAAAAAACTTGACGCATACGAATTATTATGTTTTTCTCACTTGTCACCACATTGAAATATATCACGGTAATTTTTACCGTGAAATTCACCACAAAAATTACTTTTTAATTCTCTCCGTGTAGAGGAAAAGGGTATTCGATTTTTAATGTTCTAGCCAATCTGAATGGATGACGTGAGTATCTGTTCTTTGTGTCTTACAGACCAAGAGCACACGAGATTAATTACCTGTAGACAAATCAGAACGAGGGACATAGAAGTCTTTCTCTGTGGGTTTTTCGTGGGAAAAGCGTGTGGACTCGGATTTGTTTATCTGGAGTCTAGGGCCGAGTCGCCGAGTCGCCTCCCGATAATGCAGCGGCTATGCGATTCGTGGGCCTTCCACGTGCACTCAGCTTTCATCGCGGCCCGAGTTTATGACCGGGTCGAGTGGATTTTTCCGAAGACCTTGGCCTATTCCTGGTCCCCACACGAGTTAAAACTCGCAGTTATGTAATTTGTGTTTCACGACTTTACGGAGAAATAATGCCTAAAACCGTGTTCTCGGGGAAGTCGAGTGGACAAGGAGAGCCGTAGGAAAGGTTCAGCGACTATGCCGCGGGATGTGACAAAGGGTAATTATTTACTTTAGTAACTTTTCTAAAAAATGAGCGTAAATTTTTTTTTTGCTATTTTCTCATTGATTGGGTCATAAATTATGATATTCAGTCGGGGGCAGCTGAATTCCACCTTCCCATAAAAAGTAAATAATTACCGTACACTATTTTATAGCACATGTGACATAAACCCGCCCCGACGCAGGGCAGGCGGGGAGGGGGGGAGTAAAGGACGGGTTCGGGGGGCCGAAGCTCCCCCGAGGAATGAAATTATTATTTTAAAAGTTACGTTAAAATATCATATAATCTCAACGTTAACCGCAAGTCGAGCACTGAAGAAAAAAAATTGAAAAACTGCCACACCAGAATAATAATTTCGATAATACATGTACGTTTATTGAATAATGTACACAAAAGTAGGTGAAACAAGGGGAATAACTTTAATTTTTTCAACTCATGTAATTAAAACACCGATTTCATAAACTGTAACGATTTTTTTTAAACGCTTTTGTCGGTTTGCACCGTCTTATTTTCAGTCGTGCATGTTCGTGTGACATTGAAATTATTCAATGTTAGATTGCCGCTAGGGACATTTATGGTTATGTTACAGTTATGGAAAATATAATTCGGCCTAGGTGCCTCCTCTTGGGTTAAATTTTGAACAAATAAACAGATGTCCGGATGATAAAAAGTTCCTTTTGGCTGCTTTGGTTGGATCGTGTTCGCCTTTGAAGTTGAAGGAGTAGATAAGCCGGAACTCATAAAATGTCAAATTTTTTTCAATGGAGATGTAGCAACTCTCGACGTTGAAGCGGCACCATCATCATTTGTGACCCTTTTACCAACATTAACCCCAGAAACTTATGGTTCTTGCTATATACTAACAACAATCCTTATGGTTCGTTTCGCGATCTCCATGCCATCGGTAATTTGCGCACAAATCCGTTTTTTATTTTTTATGGAGTCAGCAATGTAGCCGAAAGCTACCGTCACCGATTTCCAGCCTCTGTGTCGCTGCAAAGTTGTTATGTCGGCACCAGCGTCTACTAAGAGAGTTGCCGAAGTTCTCCGAAAACTGTGGCCTGTGAAATTATGTGGGTCGAGCAAAATTAAATGTTCGGCGATGTCTTTTGGCATCGATCCGAATTTATTTATTCCCACGAGTTGTTGGAAGCATGTCCCTTTGGTGTAGCGAAGAAAAAATCTATTAAAGGAACAATTTTCCGGTCTGGCCTGTAAATATTTCTAGCAGAGGTGGAACAATTCTTTCGTGATGATAAAAGATCTTGGGACATAGTTTTTCTTTTTCGGAACTTGAACGAGAAGGACATCGTCTTCCACTTGTTTAACGTCGTCGACGGTGATATCTACGAATTCTTCTCGTCGCAATGCCCCAGAAATCCCAAAGATAAGGGCTACCTGAGCATCATTTTTAGCAATGAATAAATCGCGTAACAACATAAATTTGAGAATGAATATTATTGAAGCTTAACTTATCTTTTCGCATAAACATAAATCATCAGGTGCTTCGATTAAAAACTTTGAAATGTTTTCTTGTGAAAAACTTGCGATTTTTTCGGCCGATATCCCAAACTATTTTTTTTAAACGTCGTCAATTAGTTATAGCGACCAATATCAATGCGGTCGTAACTGCTGATTGTGCATTTTAACATCGAATATGTTGCCCATAAACTCGTGGGGCGTACTTTTTCGATAATTGCGCAAAGTATGCTAAAAGTACATCTTCGCAAAAAGAATTCAACTTATCGTCTTTGCGCCATTTCTTGAATGCGTAATACGCTGCTGTATATAATGTTTTCGATTTACTGGGCAACAAATTTAGAGTCACCGATTTCGCTATTTCTTTTATAGCGTCTGGAACAATTTCGTTTATCCCATCATCACTAAATTCACTTCCCGAACTGTCCATTTCTGAATGAAAGTTATAATTTTCGTACAACAAACCATGGGTCAGCGTTTCGTCTTGATTTCGCTGTAATTTTTTCTACAACATGAAAGTGTTTTCAGGAGAATCGCTGACCTATCCATGTCTCGTCGTTTGTTCGCTATGGATTTTCAAACTTCAAATGACATTTAAAAGTATTTTCTTTTGTTTTTTATGCATCTGTGAAGTTAGGCGATCGATTTTCGTACGGTGTAAAAAAGGGCTACTTACACTGTGCTATAAAGAATTGTATACGGACGACTTCAATTTGCAAACAGAATATAGTATTAGGTGGTTACTTATACTAATTATTTCACACGCATTAAAACACCATTGAACTAAGTGCGCGTAGCAAGCATAGCACTTCTGTACCTGGTACAACAACGGGTCGACGTCTTTTTGTTGTATGATGCACCTCGGTTAAGCGAAGCACTTCGCGTGAAGCCACCCAACGGATAGCTGACGAAATCGTTCAGGGAATGTCTTCCCGGTCGGAACATTGGTATCTCTTCCAAATAAAAAACCGCGAATCACCTGCTTCATTTTCTACCTTTATTGAATAATTTTGTTATTCAGTATGTTAAAACTTATACTTATAGTGATACCGTTATTTATGATCAGCATTTTTATTGTCGTAGATTATACTTCACATAAACAATACTTATAATGGTGGATAGAATCGCAGAAAATATATTAGTTTCAACTTAATCGATTCTAAATATCTTTGATGGGCAAAAGGGAAGCAGCTTTCACAGTTCTTAAACTCAAGACCCACTATTCAGGAAGTATCGATATCGTGACTCAGAATATAATATGACGAAGTACACTTTCACGCAATGTATTCGGGGCCAGAACATTGAGATTTCGAAATATATAGTGTAAGCAGTAAAAAACTATTTTGGCGGTACTCCCCCCCATGGAAATTTATATACGCAAAAATATACTGCAAATTTATTTTATGAATAATTGTAATATATGTGAAATGTATGCCATATATTGAAAATATACGTTGCATATATGTGCCATCTTCTAATTTTCGCAACGTTTTTATATATGAGATGTATATGCGTGGTATTACTGTATATCAATGTATCATATATCAATGATATATGTAGCATTTACCCTGCATATATACCACATATATTTAGCATATATGTTGTATACACACTGCATACATACCACATATATACTGCATACATGGTACATATATGCCTCATATATACAAATATGCGTAGCGTATGTACTGCATATACGCTACATGCATACCACAGATATATAGTGTCACATCCGGAAGGGACGTGAGCATAATTATTTTCGTTTCCCTCTTTGTTGCCTACGCCTAGCGCAATAGCACGGGATGAGGGTAAAAAGGGGTAGTGCGTGGGAGAAAATTGGGTTAAGGAATTGACGTTATATTTTAACGTTTAGGAATAACTCGACAATCTCGTGTAATTTTAACCGACGTTTTATTATATATATGGATAGTCGGATTTTTGTGTGAATTAACAATAACGGAAGAGTGAAGGAATGATACAGAAAAATGACAGAATCACGTGTTTCGCTTACATTTGCTGGTGTTGGTTTGCGTGTTTACGCTCGCTCGGATGGTTGTGTGCGCTCGCTCGTAAAGATATCGGTTGACGCTCATAAGGCGAAGGGCCCTCGCTAGTGCCCTGGTGCGCTCGGTGGTCAAGTTGCTCGTAGCACTTGCACAAGATTTTCGGTTTCTATGCGTTTATGCGTGCACGGCGAGAAGCACTCGAGATTCTATACAAACGCACGAAGAGATACACGAATTCCTGACCTTTCTACTCGGTCTGAGAGTCGATGTTATATGTATATAAGACTCGAAGGAAAATGCCTGTAATAAGGCTGCTAGTACGCGGATAAAAAAATTAAGACTTGGCAAAAGACTTGGTGACGAATGTCGGGAGACTGAGCTCTGGACTTGAAGAAGATTGCAGGAAGACTGGATTGAACTTGATAAAGATTAGGGGGAGACTGGGATTGAGACTTGATAGAAGAACTTGGTTCGAGGGAGTTGACGGGAGACTTGATCAGAACGCGATGGAAATTGTAGGGAGACTGCGATCTGAACGCAATGGAAGTTGTTGGAAGACTCGCTTCAGGAAGGAAGTCTTTCTTGACATCAAAATTAGGAAGAGTTCGGTAGTGGGAGAAGGAACTTTAGGGTTTAGCGTGATTGGTCGCGATATTTGTACTTCGCAGAATTGATCTCGATCATTCCTTATACGGAATTGCATGCATCGAAGGCAGGGGACCTTTGTCCCGTGTTTTGGCGTCCACACGTGTGGAGTACAGAGTTCGATATCTGAGACGTAATCATGCGCATGGTTTGGGTAGTGTCAATTTATGGCTATGGTGAGTTTTTATATCAGGAGGTTTATATATCGGACTACGCCGCCAGACCGGATGTCGCAATTTTTCCTAGTACGAATTTATCGGAGCCGTCTAGTCTGTGTTATGTTTGAACAATCCGTCATCAATTTTTATAAAGATTTACGCCGGTAAGGCTCTGCGTAGCGTTGAAATGCTCTCGTACTATTTTTGATTATTAAATATTTCGCTCCACACTTTCGGAATTTACGAGAGGGCATCGACTGGGTTGGAAACGAAAAGTCTTGTGTTTTGGGAATTGTCGCGAGATGTGACAATAGCATATATGCAGCCTGGACATTGGATATATGTAAAAATCATGTGGCATACACGTAGCATATACACTGCCGGCCAAAACTATGGATACACCTAGACAAATTTCGTGCCGCACTATAAGTTTGATATCTCTGTGAAAAAACAAGATATCCGGATTTCCGAGGCGGTATTTTCAAAGGGACAAGTGAAGCTTCACGTGGCGTTTTGGAAAAAAAAATTTCGATTTTTTTATACTCGGGGCGTCATTTTGAATATGGCCGTTTTTTCGCTGTTTAAAATCGGCTGCACGTCTTCAGGACATTTTTTTGGCATTATTTTTTCAATGAACCTTAAAAAATAGAGCAATAGCTATAATTTCCTTTTTTAGAAAGTTTCGTACGATTTTTTTTCACCGAGTTATCGCATTTTTTTCTCAAACAGACAATTTTGAAAAGATGCTGCTGAAATGAAGAACATTGAGGTTTAGAGAGAATTGCAAAAAAAAAGTTGCGTTACATTGTATTGAATCGAGCAGAATTTTTTCAAATTTTCTTTTTTTCAAAATTTTTTGCTCCAACATTGAATGAAAAAATTTTTTTTTTTTTAATTTTTTCTTCTCAATTTTTAGCCGCAGAAAGCATCCACCTCTTACCCCTTACCTCATCTAAACACAAGGAGCGGAAATAAAGCTTCTTGTCTTTGTTTACATTTTACCTTTGTGGAGCGTAAAAAAGATTCTATTTCTCGCCAGTCGATATTCTATTTCTCTCGCTGACAAAGCCAGTTAGTTGTGCGAAAACTCCGAACGCGAACACGTGTTGTCTACAATCGACAAGTTTTTACGCAAATTTTTTGTTCTTAACGGATCAAAATGGCACGGAAAAAAGAAATTCCACTGTATAAAAGAGGGGCTATTGTCGCGTTGCGCGATAAGGGATTGTCGTACAGAGAAATTGCTAGACAAACTCGCGTGTCTTTGAAAGGAATGCAGACGACCATCGGGAGATTGAAGAAGTCCGAGACAACGTCCTCAGACGAGTAAAATATCGTCGTTACCAGCAAAAAATGTGGATGTTTTGTGCGGCTAAAAATTGAGAAAAAAAATTGAAATTAAAAAATTTTTTTATTCAATGTTGGAGCAAAAAATTTTGAATAAAAATTTTGAAAAAATTCTGCTCGACTTAATACGATGTAACGAAACTTTTTTTTCCTTTTGGCAATTTTCTCTAAACCTCAAAGTTTCTCATTTCAGCAGCATCTTTTCAAAATTGTCTTTTTGAGAAAAAAATGCGATAACTCGGTGAAAAAAAATCGTACGAAACTTTCTAAAAAAGGTAACTGTAGCTATTGCTCTATCTTTTAAGGTTCTTTGAAAAAAAATGCCAAAAAAATGTCCTGAAGACGTGCAGCCGATTTTAAACAGCCAAAAAAAGCCAAAAAAACGGTCATTTTTAAAACGGCGCCCCGGGTCTAAAAAAATCAAAAATTTTTTTCCACAACGCAAAATGAAGCTTCTTTTGTTCCTTTTAAAATCCCGCCTCGGAAATCCGGATAACTTCTTTTTTTCACAGAGATATGAAACTTTTAGTGCGGCGCGAAATTTTTCTAGGTGTATCCATACTTTTGGCCAGCAGTTTACGTGTACCAGCTATACAGTATATATGTTATATATGTGCAGCATATATGTAGCATATATTTTCAATGTATTACTAAATATAAATTTAAATTATTAAATAATGGGTGGGTGGAGAAGGTACAATGACGTTCCAGCGATGATTTGTAAAATTATGTTTTTCGCCATTTTATGGATCCTGAAAAGGACCGCGTGCGCAAAAACACCGCCTCCGTTGGAAAAGCCTCGGAAGTCAGTGTAAAACTAGAAAATAAAATAGAAGGTAGTAAAGGTGGTTTTGGAAAGGATTCGTTTTAAGGAGCCTTCTCTTTAACACGGGTCGGCGTAAAAATAGAAGGTGGTTTTTTGGAGATTCCTTCCTTCAACACCGGGCGGCGTAAAAAGAAAAAGGAATATCAGGAGATGTTTCCCTTCCACACCGGACAGCGTTTAAAAGGGAAAAATAATTTCCTTTTGGATAGGCGAGTTCAAAAACTGCGACTCTGGCGTAGATATTGAGATGTAACGGGTCTGCGACACTCGCCGACGTGTGCACGAACTGCGGACGCGTCTGGTTTTTCCAGCCTTGATCGTAGCTGGTGGTCGGGTTATATACCCGACCGAAGCTACGAGTGGTTATGGGAATATGCGGAACAAGGCGCCGACCCTTGGGCCCTTCGCGAACTACGCGCGACCATCGGTCGTCGTGAGCAGCCGAAGTGGGTCGAGCGCGGCCGACGCAAGCCGAGCGCGCTGACGTGTGCCGAACGCGCCATGTGTCCCGCGAGAAAAGGTTGGGTAGGAGGTCTCCGGATGCGAACAGCCATGGACACATGGCGCCTCGACGCTCCAGCTATGAATCGGCCAGAGGATCGTTCCGGATAAAATTAGGGGATATATTGGCCGTACGAATGTGCGGACAACAATATGAGTCATATATGATGCATACATTTTTAATATATTTTTCTGATAAAAAAATAGATTGCAAATATATCGAAAATATATGCGCCGTATACGCCTCATATATGCATCATATATAGTGTTTATAGGTAGCATATATTTTTTTGGTCAGAAAAATATATCGAAAATATATGGGTCATTTATGCGTCATATATTTGGTGCATATATACTGAATATATACGTATTATTTTATTTTTCATCACTATATATGCGACCGATATATATACAGAGTGTCCCATTTTAATCTTACACCTGAATTTTCTCGAAAAATATTGCTCGGACGAACTATTGTGTGGAACAGAACTTCTAGGGATTGAAGGGGGACGTTTGAAAAAAATTTATTTGAGGAGCCAAAATTCAAAATGGCGGCGTTACAAAGGCTGACATATTTTTTTCAAACGGAAACATAACTTTTTTTTATTGCCAAAAAATTTGTTAGCTGAAAACTAAAAACTTTTGTTGAAAAAATTTGTTGATAAAGCTCATAGTTTTCAAGTGAGAACATCATTTTCAATTATTTTAGATGTATCCAGGATTTGTGTGTGTGTGTGTGTGTGTGTGTGTGTGTGTGTGTGTGTGTGTGTGTGTGTGTGTGTGTGTGTGTGTGTGTGTTTTTCTACCCATCGTGATCAAAGGTCGTCAAGGATTCAAAGAAACACGTTTTTGGGCTTGAAAATGGCACAAACGCTATTAAAATGGAAAAAAACTATTTTTCATCGATTTTCCTCCAAAATTTTCATTTTGGAGGATATGTCTTCATGAAATATCGTCCAAATTTCAAAACAAAAAAAACCAAAATTTTCAACAAAAAAATTTGATTCTTTTTTTGTTCAAGTGGTCATACATTCGAAAATACAACATTGAGCGGCTTGCCGTGAGACATTTAGTCTAATTGTCCCTACCACCAGCATTTGCGTTAGCCAAAGCGTAGGAGGTTGCATGGCTGAGTCTGTTGCAGACCATTCGCGTTACCCAGAATACACCACGTGGAGGTTGTCTGTCTAGCGTTCCTGACCCTGAAAAGGGCCGCTTTGTGTGTGTGTGTGTGTGTGTGTGTGTGTGTGTGTAACACACACACACACACACACGCACACGCACGCACACACACACACGCCCACACACAAATCCTGGATACATCTGAAATAATTGAAAATGATGTTCTCACTTAAAAACTATGAACTTTATCAAAAAATTTTTTCAACAAAAGTTTTTAGTTATCAACTGACAAATTTTTTGGCAATAAAAAAAAATTATGTTTCTGTTTGAAAAAAACATGTCAGCCTTTGTAACGCCGCCATTTTGAATTTTGGCTCCTCAAATACATTTTTTTCAAACGTCCCCCTTCAATCCCTAGAAGTTTTGTTCCACGCAATAGTTCGTCCGAGCAATATTTTTCGAGAAAATTCAGGTGTAAGATTAAAATAGGACACCCTGTATATGTAGCATATATTTTCTGCATATATTTTACATACATAAATTTCTATGGAGGCCCGCTCTATTCTATGGAAGGGTCAATTCCGTCCGATAAATCGGATGAGGCCAGTGGCCAGGTGGCTTCAAGTGAAATACTTCGCGTAACCAAGGTACCGTCGTATAGTCATGACTTCGACCCGATGTGTACCATGGCACATCAGCCTGTACTTAAGGTTATGATTTTTCGATAATGGTGAAATATGAAGTATCAGTATCACGCAATTCTATCTCTTCACAATCAAGTGAAATTACAGTATACGGACACTGATAACCTCAATTATCGCATCTGTGTTCGGTATTTATGAAAGCCATGAAATTTGACACGCCCGACTTTTCCGAAATCAATTCATATGGTATGCCCGACAGGAAATAAAGACGTATTTAGGTATCGTGGAAGCTGAGAATAATGGTCGAATTATGATGCAATATGTATAAATGTTTGAAGTAACATCTTAAACTTTTTCAAAGCATTTTAGTCCAAATTGCACATGAAATTTGATGTTGCGGAGATCATTTCGCGATTTTTTTTTCACCAATGTGGTTAACGCTCCGGCATCTAATCAAAAAATTAGGAGAAATTCACAAAATGGCGGCGTTGGGAAAAAGAGTACGCTGATTTTTAGCATAAAGTTTTCAATTGCGGCCCGCAAAAATAATCATTATAAAGAAATTAATGAGGTGGACGGCCGAACGATAGCCCGCCATGTACTCTACACGTGTGCAAAATCGCAAGTCGATTGGTCCGGTGCGTTCTGAGAGAAATACACACCCGATTTCTAAAATCTTAGTTTGAGGAAAATGCGTCATCATGTACAATTTGGAACAAAATTCTTTGAAAAATTTTTAGATGTTACTACAAAAATGCATAAATATAACTGTGAAATACTAACACCGTAGATTTAACGGTTTCTCTAAAATCAATTTCCAAAAAATAACCATGACAATAGATCTTTTCGCTAGAATACGGCCTTAAAATTTTCGCATGCGACGATGATGAAAAGGGAGCTAAGTGTATAGGGTGGTCAACCCTGAAGTTAATAACTTTCAAAGACTTAAAAAAGTGCATGCTCAAATACGAAAATTTCGCCAAGGTTCACGAATTGATTCCGAGTCGCAATCGCATGGTCCAAACCGCGACACAAAACAGCTCTTTGTTGGACAGATGACGAAACAGTAGTAATTTCAGATTCCACGGGCACTACCATCGCGTTGTGTTTTTTCGATGATATTGAGTATAAGATTTATCATGAACCAATGTGAAGTGTCCAAAAGGTAGAACAGTGCTTGCGCACTGTGTAAAACTGATTCGACCATATTACTAAAAAAAGATGTGTGAAAAAAACGCTAAAAATATAAAAAATGTTCAACGTAAAAATGTAACCTCATAATATGGGATACTACCAGATTTATCGTGCATAAAATAATGTAAGATATCCAAGACGTGGAATGATGTATAATAAAACTGTAGACTGGTGCGTAAATACTTCGAAAAAATCCAAACTATACAGTAGTGTGTAATGAACTGTAGATAAGAACTGAAAATATGTGTACGAACTGTAAAATACTCGTATGTCCAAATAGTACTGTTAAAATATATTCAAACACTTCCGAACAAAAAACGGTATTCGGAGAAAATTTGGTAAGAGTCTACAGACAAAAGTTATACTTTTTTCTAATACGTGCTCGACGGTACGAGTTCGCTATCGTGACGGTATGATGGCGTTGTGAAAATATACCTGCAAATTCTCACTGTCCGCGTTCTCTTTCTCATTTTTGCCCCCTCCCACACTTTCTCACTGTAAATTCTCTGTCAACTCACTGGGAAAACGTGGCTACGAAACCCGGAACCAACTTTAGTTCGCTACGTTGCGACGCGTCGTGACTTTTATAGTGGCTTCTCTTCTTCTCTCTTTCTCACATACGATCCTGCACATACCCACATGCATACGAACAGCATATATGCTGCCGCCTATTTTGTTCAGATTCTCATCCACCATGAGAGTTGCCACACATAGAAGGGAGATGGCGAGAGTCAAAGAGTGAGTAAGAGAGACAGAGAGAGAGAGAGAGAGAGAGAGAAGGCGGGGGTTGAGAGAGAGAAGAATTACAGTATGAACTTACGGAGCGTTCTCCATCCTGGCGAATTCGCCGCTCGACTAGATTTTCTCGTTCCTCGCTCACGGACCCTAGAGTGAGTGAAGAAATATCTCGTGTTCAGTCGTCGAAATTTTGTCACGGAATTTCGAACGAACGTTGAGTCAAGTGATATAGAGTATGCTCATGTGTGATATAAACGCGCCCGAAGAGTGGTGCGGGACCGAACGCGGAAGGGGTTTATCAAGCGAAAAACGGGTTTTTATCAATCACCCATTCAGTTACTATTATAATCTATATTATAGTATCCCGATGCAGAATACTTTGTTCTCCAAAACGTATAAAGCGAGGCTTCTTGTAGAAGTACTTAAAGCGTCGCGGAAAACGACATCCGGATAAAACGATGCTTCTACGAACCTCACACGATTTTCCTTTATATCGACGTATCATTCGTTATTCCAGATCATTGTCACTTTAAAGAAACTGTAAACTATACGAAATTTAGCGGAAATACAGAACGATAATTATATCGGCTGAAATAAAGGCTGAGTAGAGAGTTCAAACCTTTCGAAGTCTGAATTATAGATCGTTTAAGGTTCAAAATGTAGGTATTTAATGTAGGTCTTACGGGATTTGCGCTCTCCTGGGTCGACTTAGGCGGTTGCGATGGATTTTGGAAAAACCATTAACAATAGTTAAAGCAGTGGCGAGCGTGGTATGAACTGTGAAACACAGCGCTTTGTTAGACACTGCTTAAATGTATGCGTACAAATACCGGTTTGCGGATTGGCCACAATAAGCAATTAATTCGTAGCGTTTTAAAAGAGAATGGCGTAGGTAGTATTTCGTCGTTACCGACAGTAATATATTCATCGTGGAACAGCTATCATTGAATGTCATTTGCTGTACATAACGTCTTTTCGAATCGTAAATAACAACACTTTATAATTTATTGAATATATCAACATTTGTGCTGAATAAAGTGTTTTTTCGGGGAGTTTTACTTCATTACTTAATTATGAACAAAAGTGCTGCTGAATTATTTTAGTAGAAATGTATGGTGAACGTGTCAGAAGTGGTTTGCACACTTTAAAGTTGGTGATTTCGACTTGGATGACAAGGAGCGACCTGGCCAGCCGAAAAAAATTGAAGATAACGAGCTGGAGGTATTTCTCAATGAAGACTCATCGCAAACACTTCGAGAATTGTCTACATCATTGGGAGTTGTTTTATTAACGGTAAGAAAATGTCTTAAAACTTTGGGCATACCCCAGAAGGAAGGACATTGGATCCCATATGAATTGAACCGAAGGAACATTGATAGGCATCTTTTGACATGTAAACTGCTGCTTCAACAGGATAAAAGAAAAGGTTTTTTTGCATCGAATTGTCACTGGTGATTAAAAATTGATTCATTACGGTAATCCGAAGCGCAGAAAGCAGAAAGTCATGGGTTAAGCTCGGCCAACCATCAACATCAGTGGCAAAGCCAAATATCCATGGGTCCAAGCTCCTGCTCTGTATTTGATGGGATCACAGGGGTGTGATTTATTATGAACTGCTGAAGTTGAATGAAACCATAAATGGGGATCGCTACCGACTGCAATTGATGCGCTTGAGCTGTGCATTGAAAGAAAAATGGCCGGAATACTCCGAAAGACACGTCAAAGTCATTTTGCTGCACGACAATGCTCGTCCGCACGTCGAAAAACCGGTAGAAACATAGCTGGAAATACTTAAATGGGAAGTCCTACCTCACCCGCCGGATTCTCCAGATATCGCTTCTTCTGATTACCATTTGTTTCGTTCGATGGCTCATAGCCTGTCTGAGCAGAAGTTCACTTCTTAGGAAGATTGTCAAAAATGGGTCGATTCGTGGATTGCATATAAAGACGAGGCGCTCTTCCGACACGGTATTCGTACCCTGCCCGAAAGATGGTCAAAAGTAGTAGAAAGCGATAGGCAATACTTTCATTAATGTATTTCTTTATTTTCATTTGAAACAAATTTTTTTTTTCATAAAACAAACGAATTAATTCCGCGTTGTGAAAAAATCTCTCTTCTGTGAGATTTCGGTACAGAATAAGGGACGGTATCTTTATATTCGTTTGCCACAAACCTACGAAACGATTTCCTCCGACACGATCTTTCAATCCAACTCTGCGACTCCCAACCGCCCCTCCAATTTCACTCTCTCTCTCCCCCCTCTCTCCCCCCTCTCTCTCTGCCTGTCTCTCTCTAGCCCCTCCCTCTCTCTCTCTCTCGCTCTCGTTCTCTCGTTCTCCCTGTATCTCGAGCTTACGCGCCGAATATTTCGAAAACAACGAGGCAAATGTCCGCTTCGATGATTACGGAGAAATTCGGTGGTTCTGAAACTCGAGGGGATTCATTTAGAACGATGTGTACCTAGTTAAGGTTTGGTCGCACGTAAAGCTCATACACACGAATTCCGAAAGCGCACGAACCAACTTTGCCTTGAGTTCCATTCTCTGACACACTTTGTGGTCCTCACTCCGTATGGGTCCCTTTCTCTTTAGATGCCTGTCAGAAACAATATTCGGTAGATTATGTGTGGGAGATTTATGTATGGTGCTCACAAAAGGTACCCCGAGTGGGAATCCGTTGCAGAGAGTCCTATTAGGGCGTTTGAGCTCAGTTCCCTCATTTCTGCTCCTTCAAGCCAGGACTATGTGGATTTCCAGCCTTGGGGTACAAGGGAACCCGTATTGCAAACAAGAAGAGGAGTGACGATAGTTGAGCACTCCATTATCGGAAAAACTGAAATACTTTTGTTGCATCCAAAGAGTTGAGAAGGAACAGTTCTTTATAGGCAGAGCTGACTTACGCTTTTAATTTTCTATTAATTTTCAATCTTCCTTCACGTGGTTTAGCTCACTCATGTTCTCCACTTTTTATATATGCTTACAATTGCACTGCTTCTTAGTTCCATGCGCTATTGTATTGCATTTGCCCAACGGCTAAGGAGACCAGTGAAATACCTGCGCCGCTACAGGCGGCTGTATTTAACTGAATATCAGTCGTCTTGCTATCGGAAATGCGGCAAAACTTCCCCTCTCAGTAGTTCAAGTATACGTTAATACACGGCGAAGCGATCACCAATCCAAGTTCAAGCCGAGGCCAGAACTGGTCAAGGCCGTGTTCTTATGTAGAGTGTCTTGTAGCGCAGAATTGTTACACTTTTCCGGGTGATTATTGGGATAGAATAAATTTACAAGACATCGAATTTGATTATTATATTTTTTACAATTTACAATATTTACGAATTTAATAGAAAGAGAAGGCGAGGGATAATCCCCCAATTGGTAAACGCTATAGTGCGAGGGAAAAACCCCCAATTGGTAACTAGTGTTACGAACGTTTTATGTATATATGAAATAAAAACTAAACATATTCGTAATCTATATGAAAGTTGTGATGGTTGGTGCCTGATCAGGCCAGGATTTTTAACAATTACGAAATGGCGGCACGTTAAACTTTGGTTATCAACGTTTTGGATGTTTTCGCCGCTACTAAAAGTTGGAAGAAAAATACCACTTCGACTCATTTTTACTACGAACGTTCAAAAACAGTGCACTGAAGGTATATACCAAATCTAATCGCAATCAGTTGGCTATTAAGATATCGCAGTTGCCAATTCGACAATCACAGGTTTAAAAAACCGAGTTTAACGTTTTCGTAAATTTTGATGAGGTTAAAATGCAATTATTGATATTTCCTGGTTAATCGGCCAGTTCAAGTCCGCAAATGGCTCCTTCCTCTCGCTCGTAAAATTGTTTTTGTCCGATACTGCTGTTCATCTAGGACTCCTGGCTTCTTTTGAGACAGATGATGCTCGTCTTTCGGACGTTGTCTCTTTTGTCGGGCAGATGCGTCGGGGCCGCGTCTTTCGACCGTACTCTTTATAATTTTTATAATAGCTCTCTGCATTATCTGCATTATCTGTATAGTCTCTGCATAGTCTGCATTATCATAAAATTCTAAAATGGCAAAAATGCCTTTTCAAAATTCTCAAATAATAATACTCTCAATTATGCGAACGTTCTATAATATTCGTTAATATTTTATCGTTTTATAAACGATAAAATACTCATATACCCATGCCTCTGTGATGCGAAAGTGTAAATCACGATTACCCAATGGAATCACAACCGAAATACTACAAGTATCTTCTCACATTACATTATTGCTTCAATGGTTGAAACATCGACACTCGTCATCCTCTCATTGTTAGAAACGAGCTTCAATTTACTAGAGATACTCCCGTGTGACCACAAAAAAAGATCCGTCAAGAAAAAAGAAAAGCTGTGAGATTGATGCTCTTGCTTGCGTGTTCCATAATATCTTAAACATTCCACTTTTCTAGCATCGCTTCACTTATTTTTCCTGTGCACAAAGTTTTAGTAAACTTTTTTCCGTGAAAAAGTATTGGAACTACATGATGCCTCAAGCAGTACGGGAGAAATATTTTTTGTGTTGGCAGAAATGATAGCACGTCGTTTATACAAAGAGCTATGATTATCGCATTTGTCATACCCTACCAGGGCAGCAAGGAGAAGCAGGACTGATGAATGACAGTCGAGGGTATATAAGTTTTTTTTCTATTTCATATTATTCCCCTTTTTCTTATGTTTCGAAGGCGTACCTTGCCTTTTTTTCGCGAAATCATTCAAGTAGTCCTGAGTATCATGAAGTCCTTGTACACCCATATCACCTCGCCGGTTATGCGTTTTCGGGATTATCCACAGCCGCGCAAGACAACTGTATATTTGAACGATCAAACGAACTTACCTAAACGAAGTTCGATCGTAATTATATGAAGAATCTCGTTCGAAATGATTACATGGTAGTATCGTCTACTCTCACACGTTGGTGCCACGAATTTTTAGAGCTTAGACAAAATACAATTGCCTCCGTCGCCTGATGATGCCCCCGCTTGTGAACCATGTCACAATGTTTATAAAGTAACTCTGAGGAAAGGTGGAGAAAATAAAAGACGCGTGGTTCCTTAAATCGTAATAGGCCGGGGAACAGTGATGAAGTGTGTGATCGGTGCTTAGGGTGGGGTGTAATCATCTCGAACGAGACTCTTCATATAATTACGATCGAACTTCGCTTAGGTAAGTTCGTTTGATCATTCAATTATATTTCGAGTCTCGTTCTCGAGATTACTTCGTAGATTTTCAGAGACCACTCACAGTTTTTTTTCGGAGAGCCTCCGTTTTATTATTTTCTATGTTTAACATTTTGGGATCTATCCTTTGCAGAACGTAACACGAAGTTCAACATTATTCTAAAATTGAATGTGCAAAGGAATGTGTCGAGGGCTTAATAGGCCGGCTATAATATTTCGCAAAGACCCGAGAGTCTTTCGACCAACCCGCAGTATTTTTTATAGTGGCTATGTCGATACCCCTGACGCAAGCAGCAGAAGTGGCTGCGTGCCTCGTGCTATGTGCGGTAAACTCCGGGTCAATGCCACTTTTCCCGAGTAACAACCTAATCCAACGGCTTATTGTCTGTGCGTTAGCCGCTTTGTAAGGTTTGTAAATTGTAATTATTATATTATTGCAAGACCCTCTTAGTGATTTAGTTACCTCCAAAGACTTCTCTAGTGTACTCGCGATGGAAAGTTTTGGGTTTTCTTGAAAATAAGGAAGTAGTCACAAGGGCTGTACAGCCCCTGGACGTGACGTCTTCACAATGTCTGGGATTTTTATCTCAAGGCCTTCTGGCGTGCGTGAAATGTTCTCTAGTTTCATGAGCGAAAGGGTTTGTACCCTATGTGCTGTTCCCAAGGCTAGCAGCGTGACCAATCTTTCTGATAGGTTTTAATGATTCAACGATCCGAGAGGATAGAGGTTTGAGATGAATGTGAGGACTGGGTTCACGGCCCACGTTGTATCGTACCTAGGTGTGATAGGCCAAGGCCGAAATATGCCATTGAAAAATCTACTAATTGTTGGATCTTTGGTAGCATTGTTAGTTGAGATTAGCGAATGGCTGAGCGCATTGAATTTAGTGTGCCGTAGGACGCTCCTGTGTCAAATCTTCGTTGCAAAAGCGTGAATTTGGTCCGCGCTTGCTTCGAGGAAGTCTGTGGATATCTCTTCACAGAAGGTGACCCATAATTTGACGAACCCCCCCCTCCCCCATATTGCTTCCAAGTGCTGTCCACGAGGGAGGCCAATGATATTTCAATCACGGGGCTTGAAAGGTTCTTTGTACGGTACGCTTCGCGGACAACTTCCCGGCCAGCAACCCCAGTGATTTTTCTATCGGGTGCCGCAGACACCTACAAGGCGACAGTAAAAGCCGGATTGAAAGTGATCGGCTCTTCTATCAATAATTCCTCAAACAAAGGAAACCAAGACTGCGAGGGCCAATTTGGTACCACCGAAATGCCACAAGCGCGATCCGCGATAACTTTCCTAAGATACCTTAGGACTAGAGCGAAAGGCGGGAATGCATAAAAGTAATCGGTTTCCCAATTAAACGTAAATGCATCGACAAGGTAGGCGTCAGGATCTCTGTGCCAGGAGCAGTAGACTTCGCATTTAGCGTTAATTCTCGATGCAAATAAGTCTATACTCGGATGACCGAATTTAGATATGACTGAATTCTATGCCTAAGCCGATAGTTCCCACTCCCCATCAATATTTTTCACTCGAGATTCCTTATGGGCGTCCGTATTTTCCTTTTACGCTACATATGATGCGAAAATCCAAATTTGCCTATGTTCGCACCACTGCCAAACATCTTTTGCTACGTTGTGGAGTCGTATGTGCTACACTCCTCCCATTCGATTAATGTATGCGATAGCCGTGGTATTATCGACACGCTATAGAACCTCGCATTTGCGTAAACGTTCCGCGAAACATTTAGGAGCCATAAAGGCGGATATAAGTTGCAGTTGGTTAATGTGTAAACGCTTTTCTCTATCATTCCAAAATCCGTACGTACCCTTGCCATTGCAATAGACACCCCAGCCTGAATTGGATGCGTCCCAGTAAATCTCTCTACTGAATTGGAAAGTTCTTATTGGGCTGATTGACTTCGGAATATTTCTTTTCCACCAATCAAACTCTTCTCGTAGACCGTCTGATAACGTAAGAGGTGAATCGTAATCTCTTCTATATTCGTAAATTCTTTGTATACAACCACTCGTATTTTATCGCACGAAAACAGTCGATTAGCTTTTCAATGAAGTGTGCAAATTCCCGAATGGTAGAATTATTTCGAAAACTGAGGTTCTCGATTAAGGCCATCACGCTTTTTCTCTTCGGTTCTGGCAATTCTAGTGTCATACTTTGAGAATTTATAATAAATCCTAGAAACTTGCGCCTCCTACCGGGTAACAAATTGCTTTTTCTAAAGTTTACGAAAAAAACAAAGAGACGTTTTTACCGTAGATCCCGTATTTTTGTAACATGCGGTCACATTTGAACCATTAATAAGGATATCATCTAGATAAATTGTTAAAAGGAATCCTTTCCTCCTTAGAAGGTGAGCTAGGGCTTTTAGAATCTTCGTAAAGATGAACGGGGCTGTGCATATGCCGAATGGGAGGCATACAAACTCGTACAGCGCATCGTCAAAGGAAAATCTTTACAATATTCGGCTGTCGTTATAAATAGACACTAGGAAATATGCATCTTGCAAGTCAATGTTGCACATAAAATCACCTGATAAGATTAATTCTGTAGCGGTTCCGATATCTTCAAACTTAAAGTGTTCAGTTGAGATGAAGCTATTGAGCTTTTTAAGGTTTAAAACGAACCTCACCGCGCCGTCTGATTTCGGGACTAAAAAATACGATGAAGTGAATTGAAGCGGGCATGGTGAGCAAGGCCTGACGGCGCTCAAATTCAAACGGGTTCGGATGCAGCTGCAATTCTGATGCATTTGTTTTTGTATCGACATCTAGGATACGCAGCGTTTCTTCGTCCATAATTTCGTCGGGAGGCTGGGCCGAAGGTATGTTTATCGCCTGATCCTCGGCTACCTGGGAATGTTCATTCGACGCAGGGAAGAATGTATTAATCATGTCTGATATACCTGAAAATTGACCCCGTTGTGTAGGGCGGGATGGATCGTTTTGCTAGGCGAGATGACAGACCATCCATGATTTCTGTTATTATAGAAATCTGTAGTGATCATGTGGGTTGACTCAAGGTAATACTGAATGAGATTACCTTCGTGCGGACTAAGCCGCCGAATTCAAGGCCATCAAGAACTGATCGTTACGTATATGAGACTCAAGGTAGAATTTAGAGAGTCTTCCTCCGTACGGACAAGCCGCCAAGTCTAAGGCTCTCGTGAATTAAGTCCCATTCACACAAGACTCAAGGTGAAACTCAGGGAGTCCACCTTCGTACGGACAAGCCGTCGAGGCTGAGGCCATTTAAAAAAAAAATTTAACGAAACGTCAAGGCCACTGTCATGGCGTAACGGAAATAAATACCTTGAGTTTCTGTTGGTGGTTATTGGTTGACAACCTGCACGTTTTTCTCCTTAGAAGAATCCGCGCTGAGACGTAAGGGGATACATCTAAAATCTTCCGTCTCCGAGACCGAGGGAGAGTTAGGCATGGTTTCGAACAATTTCTTGAGCTTTTTCACAAACTCTGCCTTGTTTTTCTTTCTTCTATGGGATTTCCCCATGATTTGATTGATTGATTACGCAGATGAAGCTCTTAGCGTGTGACACCTTCGCGCACGAAAAACGTTATGACATGGTACACAAGTGGGGGCATCACCAGTGAGTGTGAGAGTAGACGATACTACGATGTAATCTCGAGAACGAGACTCGAAATATAATTCGATGTTTTTCCGGAAGGTTCTTGACTCTACCTCTCACGCAACTTCAAATCCTTTTCTCCCTATGTCAAATGTACAAAAACATGTGATTACAAGCAAATAGCTGGGGAGATTCTCTAGTTATATTATTATGTATTCTCATTTCAACTCAAGGATTTGTAAATTCACCGTACCTACATCTTTGCGAACACGCTGGCGTAGTCTAGCCGCTGTAGAATCGGAAGTGAAAACAGTGAATTGTTACCACTTAAGACGGGAGAAGAAGGACCTGGTAAAGAGCGTGAAGTCTACTATCGATTTATAGAAAATAGCGTCGTTACCAATGTTGGGGCACTGATAATATTTTCCCAAAGAGGATTCCAACAAACTTGTCCTTCGTCCCTCCTTCCCGAAGCATGTGAATGTAAGTGCGAGAGAATTGGGAGATGGGGTCGAGTATTCGCGCAACGACAACATCCAGATTGTCGTCCACGGGTGGTAAAAGAGTGAAACGTCGATACCAATAGCTGGAATCGCTGGAAGGAGAAATCCAAGTTTATGTTCGATACCGTACGAGCAAACTTTTCTCCCACCCGTAAATTTCGTTCTACCCCGTCCCTGGTCTCAAGGACAAACACGTCAGATCCATTTGTCACTATATTACGTGGTACGGAAATGTGTTTATGATGCACCAAAAAGAAAACGAACGCGACCTTCTATAGAATTGTCTGAGAAGACTCTAGAAACTAAAAGTTTGTTAGAACAGCCAGATATTTAATCTTGCAGTACCAAATGATTCACTGGTCCTATATGACAACTTCGGTTTTACTTTGTGCAGCATACCTGCAAACGTGATTCCTCAGCTCGCTGGTCTGATCAAGAATGAATCAAGAATCAAAATCAAAGAAACGATTACCAAAAAGTAGAAAAAGCGTACCATTTCAAGACCTAACATCAGCGAGAAAGTATCGCTGCAACCACCTTAGGAAGTGAAATTCCTAAGAACTAAACAAATCTTTTACATCTGTGGAATAGTTAGATAGAAGTCGTCGATGAGTAAGATAAACATTGTAATGTACTTGAAGAATAAAAAGATAATCTGGCTGTCATCTCGTTCACCACCCCATTCACTTTCGATTTAGGATAAAGAAAATAGCGGAAGCGAAATTGACGATTGCTAACAAGAGTAGTGAGCCTGCCAGATGTACACGCCCGAAGTAAAAGATCGCGTTTTGAAAAGAGGCTGTGGTAAGAAGCGAATAATAAATACGATAGGAGCTGCGGAGACAAGAGGCTGTCGAGTCATGCTCTGGGACGAATGCTTGCGGGGAGGGTCGAGTCCGAACAGTAAAACGGCTGGTGAGTGGGACGTAAAAGCCCCGAGGGTTAGATCCCCCGGGGTTGGATAGGTCTTCGCGAAAGTATAACCATCTTCAGGGCCCATCGTGGTACGGGGACTCGCTCAACCGTGGGTTGCGGTTGAGATCCTTTTCACTAAAGTTAATGGAAACCCTGGCGAATAACCCTATGTATGCAAATGTATTTGCTCATACCTAACTCCTTGCTCCTATCTGCTGACGTCTCTACTCGATCCGGGCTTCTATTTGGCATATTCCTGTTATCGACATTGTGCCGAATATCCCGAGAGCTACTTCTGAGCTGGAATAATAACTTTACATCTTCTGGAAGGTACTAAAAGGAGCGCATGGCTAATAAAAGAACTTGACGACTGATTAGTATCCGCTATAGAAATATGAAATGATGATATCCCAATAATGTGGTAGTAGGTCGTTTTAATTCATGAGTTTCGTTCGTCACTTGCTCGTTTAATTATTCGCTCGGCTTTACTCTATTCCTTCCTCTCCGCTTTAACTGAAAATGGTATATACATCTCGTTACATATTATTCTACTTTTATTATGATTTAAATGAATACATAAAAATACACAAGCAGCGTGTGCGTGATATCTTTTTTTCATGCATGTGTGTTTTGTTATGTATGCAGGTTTCGTGAACACGGACAATAATAGTCGCTGGCACCCCGCGTTGAGTTAGCGTAACACATTGTTGGGTTGGAATTTTCCATTCGGGCATGACATCCCGCGAGTTTTGGGTAATATGTGGAAGCTCCATCGGGACGCGTTAGCCATATATCTGAGGGTAGGAATGTACAACGTTCCGACTTCGAGAAAACAGCAAGCTTAACGGGAATAAACAACAGTAGTAGCAACCACAACTTATCAGACCGGTCCACTGACAGTCATAAGCCCATTTCAGTTGCGCTAAACATTAATTTCGCTAAAAAAAATGCACAAATGCGTTTCACTTAAAAATTCCTTTATTTCAAATTCTAGTTGTTCTATGCCCATCGATGAAAAATTGACACAATTGTTCTATCATAAGCGTAATGACAAAATATACATAGAAAATGAATTGAGATTGCTGTTTTTCCAATTGAAATCGATCGGCATCATTTTATGCCTATTATAATAACTTCGCTGGAAAGTACATAGACTTCGTCTTTTCTCGCGACAGAATTCCGAGTTTAAATGCAGAAGTTTTTTATGCGCAAGTGTAGCCGGCAGACGAAGACGTGGGAAGTTAAATTGTTATTATCCCTCACTCCGCGTGACCGGTTAAACATATATTCTGACCACTGGCAGTTACAGATTGGAAGGCGCATGGCTTATGGTCGTTATATCAAATGCACAGCTGCGTTTAACCGGTAGGTCGCAAATTGAGTCCAAGATTGAGCGCTTAAAAATGTCTCCCTTCTCTGAACGAAAGTTTCCTTGCACAGAGTCATAGGCAAACTCAGTCACCGTTTCGCACCGCAACGAAATTTATATCCGACTGACGGGAGTTTATAGGGTACGCTACGTATAAGTGCTCTAACCTATAAACTTAGGGTCGATCGTTCGAAACGTGTATAGATACTTGTCGAACGATATAAATATATATATATATATATATATATATATATATATATGTAGACATCGCAGAGAGTGTGCGGTTAGTTCCTCCAAGAACCTGTCGCAAACTTTCGATACTAAGTAAGCTTAGTTACATCGCATCTTTGCGACCTGGCAATTTGACTTTAAACGAAGTTGCAGTTAAAAAAGAAAATGTGTGTGTAGTAAAGTGAATATATACAGGGTGAGACACATAAAGTGTGACGGAGCAATAGCACTCAAACTATTGATTATATCGAAAAATGTTTCAGACAAAAGTTTCAGTGTCGAAAAGGCCGTCATACTGGGCCACCCTATTTTTTTGTCAATGGAGGCGCTGAAGCTACGTCAACGTGAACTTCACTTTTTTAAATGGAACCATGTATTTTTTTCGATGACATTAATACCGACTTTAAGACGAAATCAGCGACTTAGAACACAAAGTCATTCTGGTCACACAAAAAAATACATAGTTGCATTTGAAAAAGTGGAGTTGTCCTTGACGGAGCTTTGGCGCCTCCACCGATAAAAAAAATAGGGTGGTCCAGTATAACGACCTTCTCGAACACTGAAACATTTGGCTGAAACATTTTTGGATATGATGAATAGTTTGAGTGCTATTGCTCTGTAACACTTTATGTGCCTCACCCTGTATATTTTTGTCCAATTCGCACTATCCCTATTTTCAATGAAAAAAATGACGGTATTTGAACGTGGCCATTTCTGCAAAAACAACAGAAGAAAACGTTGGGGATATTTATACTTCCGTAACCACAGTTTCGTCCATCCATTGCCGAATGAAAAAGTAACAGGTCATGCAAATAAACTTTCGTTTCAGCCATTCGATCTCTGTGTCTCCTATCTCCCCCCACCCCTCTGTTCCCCTCTCTATTCTGGCCTACGTAAATCCTGACTTTCCATGTTTTCATGTTGGATGTTTGTGTAGGTCGGCGGCTTAAACGTCCATCATAACGAGTATCCCTTGACCACTTTCGATGCACGGTGGACCGCGGAGCAACGAATATTTGTTCAGCGGGGGAAAAAATGTGCCCTTGTCGTGGGCTCGTCGATAACGATGACGCAGGGAATAATGCTCTCTCTTACACCGCTTCTATTTGTCACGGTAATGGGACAACATGAAGTTCTCATGCTGGAAAAATAAAATTTCACGCAAAATAAGAAGCTTCTTTACTCCCATTAATATTCCCGTATGCTTCTCAATTTCGCGTTTTTATTCATCAGTCGTAGCTCATACCACAGTTACGAAACGGGATAAATATTAGATGAATGTAAATAAAGGATGCATTTTCTCATCTGTCACCTCGCAAATTTCTGTTAATTCACACTACGATATTAACAACTACCACGGTGCGTGAAGAACAACGTTTGTAGAGTAATCGGCGCTTTCAGTCTTTGCGTCTGTATTACAGTGCACCAGTGGGTTCAGGGTTGTTTTCTTCCATATGGCTTTCAACATATCGTCGTTGTTCAACTAGGTCTGACGATCCGGACGTTTGCATCCAAGATTACTACTAGTGTGCTTCGTCACTTTGGAGGGCCTCCATGAAAATGGAAAGCGAGGAACGCTGAGTCCCAAATGACACTCCTGTATCCAAAGTAACGATACATTTTCCTCGAGTATGCGGAACTTTATTGAAGATGGCTTTAAGAGCATGCGGTGTACCAGTCGTGTATTAGAAGCAACGACGCCCGTAAGCCCTTGGACGAACGAATGTAAACAACAATCAAAACTGATAACGGTTACAGAGCAGAAAGAGACAAAAAAGGCCAAACGTGTTGGTTCAGGTCACGAGAGAATGGTGAAACACACGAAAAAAATGAAACGAAGCCAAACACAGACTGGTCCAAGAGGGTCGGACGAAGGTGGATGATGCCGGTGAGGCAGGGAAAAGGGTGAAAACAGGTCAAAGGGAGCAAGGAGAGCTAGGAAAGTAGCGATACGAATGGGTGAACGAGAACCTCTTGGAACTCTCCTCTAACACCCCAGGAGAAAAGAAACCCACAGCACGACGAAACGACTTGATTTAAAAGCACTAAACACTGATTCCGACTTAACTTTGATATACCACATTGTAGGCGACAGAGAAGGACCCAGTGGTTCGTGGCTGGGCAAGAACTGAAAGCGAAGACAAAGAGTGAATGAATGTAAGCCCTGAAGGGGAATAAAGAAAGGGGCATAGAAGGAGAGAATCAGTGGGGCGCGGCGTATACGATACCGGCTTATCCAACTTGCGTTTTCTTGGTCGTTGAATCTCGTCGTCGGCTATAATCCAGAGCCCGTGGAAAAAGTTTTTAAGCAACTAACCTTAGCAAGACAGATACCAAGACGAAGGCGAAACATCAAGATCTTCGCTATCGTTGGCCACCACTAACCAATCCCCTATCCCCACCAACTGCCTACTTACCTCACCCGAACGTTAGACAGCCCTGCGGTTGTTCCAAGTATTTCACCTTTTACCCTATTATCGTATAATGCAAACTCTCTCCCTCTCTCTCTCTCTCTCTCTCTCATTCCCTTCCTACCTCCCACCCGCCCTCCCTTCCCTGCATAGGTGCCGGCTTAGCCATGAACTGTCTAACACCCCTACTACTGAGCAGGGGGTAGTTGTAATATGTGTCTAATGATAAAACAACTGAGACTCAGTAAAATCTTGGCACATCAATCGGTACAGGTTTTTCACAGTTTACCCGTGACGTCATGAGAATGCGACACATCAGTGCATTTAAAAAGAGTTACTTTGAGCATACTTTGCGATCGAAGGTCTCTCAGCAGCCGGCAGCAGTTAGGTAACAAATGCGGAATAAAGTTGGAACGGATAGGCTAATAAAAGTTTGCCAGATCGTACGAAGATACGTTAGAAGTATTTTAAAAAGTAGCTGATTTTACAAACTTTCATCGAAACAGTATTCTATTTTTCTATGTTGGTTGTAACTCGAAGTGGCAAGAGGATGGATAAAGAGGACCTAAAATGAGAATAGCGGTTCGAAAATTAAGCAAAAATCCACGACATGGCAAGGCAATAGGTTTTCTTCACGGAAAACATACACGTAGTGCCCGGGGATCCTGTTTCCAGATATACTTTGCACTTTCGCGGAGGCTACGCAAGGAGCATAAAGAACTTGGCTTAACTCTATTTAAAAAAGCGAAGACGTGAGAAAATAGATGGGGTGAAACCTGCGCCAAGTCTTTCAAGCGCCATCCGCTTTTTTTCACTCAACGATTCTCTGCTGCCCGAGGTATGATTTCCTCTATTTTTTTCTGTGCAACGCCACTCCCCTACGTGCGGGCTTTTCCTCCAGTTTCTTATTCTTTTATTCCTCTCAAACTCGCTTTCTTTGCTTCACGACAAGATCATTTTCTTACCCTTTGCTCTTTTCATTCAGACGGTGTACGTATACAGATATAGTGGATGACGTGCATTTCTTGAGAGCTGCAAAATTAAGACGCTGCAGCGCCACTCTACATCGTATATATAAGGCAGTGGCTATACCACCCCTTTGGTCCGTATACGCCCCAGAGTCAAAGTAGCGAAAAAAATTAATATCACGTTGTGGCGAACGCCAGCCAACTAGGTACCTAGCGGTTAAAATTTGAATTTCTACCGTGGCACACAGTGTGCGCCTTGAAAATGTCGAGGGGGCAGGGCGATGACCGAAAGCTCACGAAGCCAACTTACAGTGTATGCAGTGCATGAGACTATGTCTATAGTAATGGAATATGCTCGGCGGTACCTACGCACGTGAGGCGCGCGATACTCTTTGGATGCTTGAAAGTTGTAGCGTCGCAAAACGGTTTTATGGAAATTAAATGTTGTACCACGAGCAGTGAATTATATCGGGGAGCAACCTCTTTTTCTCCTTTTGCAAAAACCACATCGTATAATCCAATATCTCGAAGACCTTTAATAAATATATGTACATATTTGTGAGGCGCTATATACGCGGTCCACGTGTACGTTTCGGAGAAAGCATCGATCTACATTAGTAATTCGATGAATTCATTACTATTTATATCCTCATGTATATCATAAAAAAGATGATGTAAACTTTTTTTAATCCGTTATGTAGGTAGGTCAAATACAGGTCTAACAGTATTTACGAAAAGGTGAGCAGGAGGACCATCGTTAGGGTTCCCTATTTTGTGAATATGCTTATTCATCATTTATCTTCTCATAAAAGCAGTTTGAGTCATTTTCTTAGTTGAGAACGCTAAATTCGTGGCTGAAATAAACAACCCAAACAAAAACCATTGTTGCAATTACAAAACTTTCAAACATCATTGAATTCAAATATCTTCATCTTACATAAGAAATATTATTAAACATTTTTTATTCTTGTAATTTCTTAGTATGCTACTTATGAAAACGTGCAGAATAAATTTCTATATTTTTGTATCATATTTAAATGATTAATGTTATTTTGCACTTTTGTTTATGGTATTCGTGTAGACGTTATTTTTTTACTTTTTTGATTTGGTTACGTCTGAATATGTTTAGAAAAGATATGTATTTTTTTAGAGAGTTATAAGCGTCGAGCGGTAACTCTCTAAAAAGGTGTTTCCTGAAGCACGAAGTCAGTCCGTGGTTGCGAGCCTTGCCTGTGCCCATATTAGTGGAAAACTGAAGAGTGATTTTTCACAAGTAATTCACGAATTATTGCAATAAACAATACGCCGTTTGTTGCTGCACCCATCATTATCATCATGAACGTTTAGTAGTCGAACAATACACCATTTTTTCCCTTCAAACTTTGTTTTATTTCGGCCCGTTCACGAGCTATAGAAATAACAAAGTTTTTAAGGGTGCGTTGACCCCTTAAGAGTGTCGTTCTACCAAAACGAGAAAATGTGTATCGGATATTTTGACTGATTGTACTTTCTTTGTCACCCATTTTTATTGCTACAAATTTTCCTCCATGCCGCACGGTAAGAACTTTGAACGTTTGCCTCTCGAGAGGGGGCCGTTTGGGGGGGGCTGGAATGTTACAAATATGCAATTGCGTCATAACACGAACATATATTGACATGCATTTAGACCGAAATGCCAAAAGGCTAGCTAATTATGCGATGCTCTTCACTAAAAAAAAACCACGGGCAGTTTCAACCGCTTAATTGTGAGATATCGGAAAAAGAAAAAATCCGTTTCCGCACTTTTCCATTCTCCTCTACATGTATGCAAATTTACATCCCAATCGATGAAAAATTCTAGGAGATACGGTTGGAAAAATTGCATTCTTGGAATAAACAATATGAAATTTGTTGCTATCTGCATCGTTCTCATCTCCAATGTACACGAAATATAGTACACGAAAAAATAAACATTGTTGCAACTTGAAGTTTTTTCATATCTCGTACCGTTAAAACGTTATCGACGAAAAACGAAAAACACCTGAATTGTCGGGGGTGCGTTTCAACCCTTAAAAATCGGGTTCCGCCGATAGAAAAAAAATACGTGTCGCCTATTTTTACCCATTCTACGAGCATGCCACATTTCATCGAAATCAGAGACCTCGCAACGTTTCCTTGTGAGTCACGAGTGCTCTCCGGGACAATAATTATGTGAGAACGTTTGCTGTGAGACCTCGAGAGATCTTTCTTTTATGGATTTGGGAAATTGGAAATAAACGGAGTTCGATATCTTAGGACACACGATGGTTTAATTAACACTTGATGTAAATACCTTTAACTATCTGGAGCGGTATCGTCGCTTTATAATTTTGTCGTTTGTTCTCGTTGACAATTCCATTTGAAACACACACACGTAGTCTCGCACTCTTCTACTGAAGACTCGGTCGTAGAATATCAATAAATGATACTGCGAACCTCTTGGTCGTTTGACCCTTTTGAGTATATCTTCACTATGGTCCAGTGATCCACGTGTTTATGGAGTGTGAGAAGCCATATAATCTTGGTAGGTATCTCGATCACTTACATTTTTGGTTGCAGTAATAGAAATAGTAGGCTCTATTGCTTCTCGCAAGTATATGATTATGTGTCACTAAACAAAATAAATAAAAGAATAACGTCGTACGTGACAACTAGGTTCGAAATCCATGTTTTGATTGTTGTTATGTTTCGGTTAAGCACTCCGGGATTCTTTTCAACAACTGCTTGAATTTGTCGAACGACGGGAACTTTTTTGCAGCAATGGAGCTCTCGCGGGCGAGGAGTATTACCTATTATGGACCACATTTTCCAAATGGTTAAGCTGAAAGAAAATATTGTTTATAACACAAAGTTGAGCATATTGGAATGGTCACCAAAAAGTGAATAAAATCGAATAAGCGCGGGAAAATAAGATCGTGTTACTCAGTCATTTCTTTTTTTTTGTTGTTGGCTTTCGGTTCCTCAAAGTCCTCGGTATCTGAAGGAACAGCTCCGTACTGGTCTGGACCGATTTTGACTTTCGTGGATTCAGAGATGTTGACAGCGAATTGATGGTCGCATTTTCCGTAGACCATCTAATGTCGGCGTCTGTTTCAGCGTCCCTAATTTCGGAATCTCCCGAATCCCGACTTTTACATTCAACGGCCTTCAATAATTTTGATATGAATAATCCCACGCGTACGAATCAATGAGCGGTAGTGTAGATTAGTCCATCATAACGTCTCTGCTTTTTCGGATCCACAATCCTGAGTGTATTGCCTCAATAATTCATATGCATGGTGATACTTGTAATCACCTTTCAGAGTCCCCGGAATTCCGAACACGTAAGGATTTGGCTTTGTGTAAGGATAATGAAAAGTGCGAACGTGTCTTTTCTTTCCCTCAAATATCCGGCTTCCTAGTGAACAGTGAGAATCTGGCGAATAGGTATCTTTCTTGCATTCATGGCAGCTCATACAATTTCCCAATGTCATATGAAATTGATATACTGTGAATTTAGGAGCATGGCGCACAGTGACCGAGCTGTCATGAATTGGGGATGGACAGCTGATTTTCAGACTATCACTGTTACTTAGCGTCTGTTACTAAGACGACGGATGTTTTAGCATAAAGGAAAGAAACATCTTGGCTCTGTTGGAAAACGTACAATATCCTTCGCCTCGTTTGCTAAAAATATAATATGTCTCACAAAACACTTGTCCGCAACGTTTTTAACGACCGTACATGTGATACTGCCTCTTTTGGCAATAGCCAATTACGTTTCTAATTATGTGCGTCTTCATTATAACGTACATACCTTTATTACCACTGAAAACTGTCATATCGTCGGAAGGACTATCAGCTATCGATGCATTGTGATGACACGGTAAACACACCGGCAATATTTTGTCAACCGTTTCTTCTGATCGGTGATGTCGCATAACGTCCGAATGAGTTTCAGAGGTGTTATTATTTTTCAGTCATGAAAGTCACTTTTTCTTTGATCTTTCGTGGCCGGAGTGGTAGAATCGTACTTTTCTGTGTTCAATTTAACGTATTTAATTGTTCAATTTAAAGAAAAAATCCAAAATACAGCGTTTCTACATTTTTCCAATAATTATTTAATCTTACACTATTCAAATCTGCCACAAAAAACATACCTGTATTCCGATTTTTTAAGATTTCTGTTTCTTTTGTCCGTGGACCCTAAATCGACCCGTGCATCGAGCTGAGTTTCGTGACAGGCGGATCTGCGTTCTTCTTCGAGACGTTCTTTTTCCAAGAACATAAGTTTTCCTTTGTTATCTGATAATTTGCGGAAATGAGACAGGCGATTATGGAAGCAGAAAATATATATATTAATTTTTTTTTAATCAAAAAGCCGCTGTATGTTTTCTGGCATAACACTGTTTTCAATATCTTTTTAGAACATTTTCACAGCAAAAAAGCGTTTAAAAACTGGACGAATGAATTATATGTATTTAAACATTTTCAAAAGGTATCGAATCACACTTACTATTGTACGCCACAATAGTGTCCAGGTATCGTGACCCTTTATACCGGATCGTGAATTCTTCATTTTTTTCAATTAAGTCTTTCTTTTTACACACATAATAGCTCCGGTCCGTAAACAAGACGAGAGCATACATTTTTTGAACTGTCGCACTTCACTGTCGTACACGCTGTTCGGGGCCAGACTGACTCTTGAGATTTCCGTGAGGGGCAGAAGACAAAAACGTACGAGCAATCGCTTCAATGTTGGCGTCTAGGGGTCACTTCTAGCATCCAAACCACGATTCTTTCGAATCACTCATACAACGATACGTATCCAACACTTCACATATTTGCCCCGTTATATGTCTTTGTAGCCAGTACAAATATACTTATATATAAGAGACGTCGCAACAAAGAAATAACAAGTAGTAGCTATCTCTCAACGTATACTCGACATATAAGCCGTAAAAAAAAGGTTGGTAAATATTTGCAAGTGGGGCTCCTGCTGGTATCAGGTTAATTTTCTCAAAGGGTTCGAACAAACCCAACCAAAAATTTGCCTAATTCTAGCAGGAGCCCCGCTTCCGAATAGGATAAGTCCGGGGTAGTTAGCCATAGTTTTTTCGAGGATCCGTAAAAATAAAAGTACAGACGTTTCTTGACTTATCTACGCTTGTAATGAAACTTTGAACATTTAGCTTTAAGATAATTTACGAAATTGAAACAAACTCCCATCAGATCAACCTTTAAATGACTATTTGTTTAAAATTACGATTGGCTATCTCTCCCAGAGTATTCGGGTGAGATGGCCATAGGAGTAGAGGTGGGATCGCCAGCATTATGTTCTCGGTTTTTTCTTTGGTTTTATGGTTTGTTTCTTTTTTTTTCTTTTGGCCTCACCTAGAACACATAGATGAGGATTTCGATGATACACATATCGAAATCCGTATAGTTTTTGCGTGCCCCAAGTTGGCACACTACCCACTGAAGCCAGTATTCGATGAGGCGAGTTTAATAATAATTTTCTCCACAACATTTTTGTCATTGTTCTTATATCGGTCTTCCTAAGGTCCAAGGTCTTGCTAGGTATTTCGTGGGTCCCAGCGACTGCACGAACCCATAATTCATTATTTTTTACAGCACTACTAATTGCTTTTAATGATTTTTTAATCCAGTTCCCTCGTAGAGCAATTGCTTTTTTTGTTGTACTTATTAGGCATCCAAAACAAATGTAGGAACCATTAATTACTTGAACACATTACAACTAATACTATGGCCATCATACACCGACTGTACGTGGCCATCTCTCCTAATCTCCCGGGAGAGACGGCCCCATCTAAAATGTACACAAATAATAACAATACATGCAACATCTGGAGGTTAAAGCAAAGCAGTGTTCGTGAACTATTCCAGAAATACAAAAGTAACCATTAATTTTATAAAAAATTAACATCACCACAACGTAAAACATGAAACCTTTGAAAATGTTTAGCAGTAGCCAGAATAATTAAAAAGGATTTTACTTACTTAACATTTTTTTGCCACACTTTTGCTTGTACACTTATGCATGCGTACGACGTGAAGTGAATTAAGCAGTAGCAGTACGAGCGCCGGTACTCATGTCATATTAGTGAAAATATGGACGAAAACGATGGTCGGATGGTTTATAATTCCAGTGTATAGTGATATAATTCTAAGTAGCGCAAAATATGAATCAATTTATATGAATATTTCATGACGAACGACTCGTCGATTCTTTTTCAATCACTTTGACATCATCAATCAAGAGTGCAGTATATTTCTGTAGAATAGGAACTTCGCAAAGTTAGGTATATCCTAAAGAAAGGTGAGAACAATAATTTAACTTTCTAGATGGCAATGTTGCAAATCCTATGTTATGTTCTAACTTCCTAATGCCGCGGAAAAAATCACCGCCTGTTTTGCGAGGAGCCCAACAGGATATATCCCGTTGTTCCTTTGAGCTCAACGATTTACAGTTATAAACCATAGAGAACACTTTGTTGCAGGGTTTTTGACGATCAAACGCAGGATATGTCGCCTGAACCGACGTGCTACTTAGTCAGCGCAGGGCAATATTTAAATAACGCACAGAAAGATGTTCCAACGAAATTTGATAATTCGAATCAAAAAACAATTTATGTATAGTACCAGACCCTATCGCACCACGGTAAAAGCGAGATCTGAAAT
Organism: Ophion costatus; assembly: GCA_951751655.1. NCBI lineage: Eukaryota > Metazoa > Arthropoda > Insecta > Hymenoptera > Ichneumonidae > Ophion > Ophion costatus. The sequence continues at coordinate 36,266,956 of OX632360.1, forward strand.
AAGATCGGCTTGTTGTGGTGTTTATACGTAACTTTACGAATGAGAGTATAGTTTATACGTACGATCGCCCGTCATGGTACATATTGGTACCCTTACTGTATCATAATGTTTGATATGGCGACCAAGCGGTTTGCGGTTCCAGTACACACCTCTACGAGAACAACACTTCCATTGTATACTATACATCGGCACGGAACGGTGTATACCAGGACCAGTTACCATTTCGTATTAGCCAAAACAGGGATCAAGGTGACGATCTGCTACAATTCAAGTCCGGCCCATCGCAATGGAATATAGCGTGGAACGAGAAACATGTTTTGTAGATTCAAAGTTTTTCCTCAACTAATATTGCCAAAAAAAGAACCAACTGCTTCATGAAACAAAAAACTGAATTTATCTGGTCTTACCTCGGAATGCGATCTATCGCAGCGGAAACGTTTTTGCAGGATTGCTTCCAAAAGAACGTGGTATGCTTTCTTTTAAGGGGGGATTGTCTTTTTTTTCGCAAAATTTACCGCTTTTTGGGAATTTTTTTGTGAAGAAAGTATACAACGGAAAACTTGTGAAACTAGGCATATAGTTTTATTGATCTGTTTACTAGATACAAAAAAATTTTTAAACAATATCATCAAAAAATCCGCCTCCCACCCCCCTCGACGCGCGATGGTCCTTTTTTGATGGTGTGCACGATTACAACCTTCACGTTCATCCTGCAACAAAAACCCAAAAAGCATTTTACTTTAGACACATATAGCTATCGTTCGATAAAGGGGAAAAAAAAATTGACGATTTAGTGACGTTTTGAACGTGAAGTATCGATTTTTCGAAAAAAATTGATCGATTTTTTGTTATAAATAAAAAAAACTATTAAACGTATTGCTTTTTGCTTCATCAAACGATAAAAGGATGTCAGCTGTGCATTCTGTCCAAATTTGAAGGCAATCGGTTGAATAGTTTTTGAGAAATCGTGCACACCATCAAAAAAGGACCATCGCGCGTCGAGGGGGGTGGGAGGCGAATTTTTTGATGAAATTGGTTAAAATTTTTTTTGTATGTAGTAAACAGATCAATAAAACTATATGCCAAGTTTCACAAGTTTTCCGTTGTATACTTTCTTCACAAAAAAATTCCCAAAAAGCGGTAAATTTTGCGAAAAAAAAGACAATCCCCCCTTAATGGAATATTACTTATTCTAAAGCGGAAAATAACACATGTTATATAATAAAATGCGTGATATGGACTTTCATCATTTAAATTGAAGAACATGATCTATTTAGATGAAACATCCAGCTTTATCTCACCACAGTATAAGATACGTTTAGGACGTAATCGAATTTTTGTGGTCCCTTGTGTACTTTCATGACAAAGGCTACCTTGGACACGTATCGGAACATGTTGGTACCGGCACTGTTTTGTTTCGTTTAATATGAGGACCAAATGATTTGCAATCCCAGTATACACCTTTACGATAGATACTTTTGACATGTACATTAGCACGTATTGGTACATACTAGTACCAGTTCCGGTATCATCTTGATCAAAATGGGGACCGAAACGGAGCTCGGATGATTCTCCATTCCACTTTGAACCAAACTATCGAGACTAATTTTAATTTTACTATTTTAATTTAACTATTTTTAATTTTAAGAAAACTTTCACAGTTAGGCCAGTTCATTAGAAATTGTGCATGGTACAAAGATGTGCATGGAACACATAAAGTGTTACAGAACAATAGCACTCAAACTATTGATCATATCCAAAAATATTTCAGACAAAAGTTTCAGTGTTCGCGAAGGCCGTCATACTGGACCACCCCATTTTTATTATCGGTGGAGGCGCTGAAGCTACGTCAAGGTCAACTCCACTTTTTGAAATGGAACCATGTATTTTTTTCGATGACATTATTACCGATTTCAAAAAGAATTCAGCGACCTACAAAACAAGGTCATTTTAGTCACGCAGGGTATGAAAATAGTCGAAAAATCGAAAAATATCGGAATAATCACTTTCAAAGGATCCACTAACCTTGGTTTGTGTCTACCTACAGAAGATGCTCCAAGTGATTTCGATGAGATTTTTGGTAAAAAGTGGATAAGACGAGGCGGCCCTGTAGCTTGGCCACCTCGTTCATCAGGTTTAACATCACCAGATTACTTTTAATGGGGTTTGTCAAAGAAGTCGCAATGGCGGTAGCACCTACAACGACGACCTTTACGAACACTGAAACTTTTGTCTGAAACATTCTTGGATATGATCAATAGTTTGAGCGCTATTGCTCTGTAGCCCTTTACGTGCCTCATCCTGTCTATTGTGACTTTGTGTTGAGTTGATTTTTTAAATTATTTATTAACTTGTTTGCTTTATTAACAAACATTACTCGCTCAATACATATCATGCGTGCAATGCCTATCTACACCGTTTTCGCTTTATTAACATGAACATTTATGCGCTGGTCTATTGTCTTTTATGACGCTAAAATAATTTTTTGCAATTTTTAACTATAAAACAACATAAATAATGGTGCTATGTCGGGGGAACCCATCTTTTTGCACTACGAATTGTTTTTAAGTAAAAAATGAATTTTAAAAATGTCAAACTTCGTACGATATTTCAAGTGAAATTCCTTATGAGTGCTCGAGTCGTTACGTCTATGTCTTCATTTACATTGCTGTTATATATTGTGTGTTGTGTGTAACGTTTATTCACATCGCTGTTATATATCGTGTGTTGTGCCTAACGTCCCCAGTATTCTTCCAACGACGAAAACAGAAACGGTAATAGTGCGAATGTTCGAAAGAATCTTATGTGTCGTATATTCTTCTTTTCTTATTCGTATATTCAATTTTATGCAACGTGCTTCGATTTGTGATTCCAAACGCAACGTCTAAGGTAATTTTGGAGTTCTTCGGATTTATTAAATTGTATGTAACGAATATCTTGTTCACAGTGCATTTTTATTCCGCACAGTTCTATCAACGCGAACACTTATACACTCTAACCATTTCTTAATATGTCTGCGTAATCAAAATTCGGAAAATATAAAATCGAATTGTAAAATATGTTTGAAAACTTTCAATTTTCAATGCCTGGGTCAAAATGACCCAGTGTGTCAAAGAAGGGTTAATAAATGATTTTCGATATTTAATAGAAATGTATTCGAAAAGTGTCGCGTGCGCGCGGGCGTGTGCGTATGCGCGGACTTGTTCGTGCACGCAACAGTTCACACCATTTATGCGATACTTAGTACTGACATTTTTCATAATAACAGTGTATCATGGAAGCACGCTGCACACGATCTTACTCTATGTCGATGGAACGCTTTCGGTTTAAGAGAGTATTTATTGTGTTGTTGCACTAAGCCATTCACAATTTTTCAAATGCCTGGTTGGTTTTTGTTATGGAAATAGAGTAGTATATACGGTACATATCGATAAAATTTTTCGAGCATTGATGATCGGGTTTTCGTTATGAGAAGGTTTAATTATTTAAACATATATCTTCAGCGTGATATCCTCCCGAAACTTTAGATATCCAGATAATTTTTTGTACATAAATCCAATATCCCAGTGCAAGTTTCGTTATCTACTTTCAGAAAGATCGGTGGAAACCGTCAATTTGGAGGCTTGAAGGTTGTCACATGCGGAAGGGATGTGTGCATAATATTTTCGTTTCTCTCTGTGTTGCCTACGCCGAGCGCAATAACGCGGGATGACGGTAACAAGGGGTAGTGTGTGCAAAAGAATAGAATCAAGGAATTGACGCGTGGTTTCAGTACTGAGGAATAATTCAACAGACTGTGCAAATGACCCTGTTATTTATTATAAGATACTAGGCCGGTTAACGCGATCAGGCCTACGATGAATGATACAAGAAGAAAAAAGTATAGTCACTACACTGTATGATTGACATACAAATAAATTGACAGAAAAAATTGTGAATATTCACAAAAAATGTGAATATTTACAAAAAATCCTGCGAATTAGAAAAAATTCACACTAAAATCTGTGAATGCAAATGTATTCACCAAAAATTGTAAATACAAAAAAATTCACATAATGAGCTGTGAATTTTTTCGTATTTAAGACAATTTAAAATCAAATTCACAATGATTAGATAAAAATTTACACCAAAAGTGAGTTCTTACGTATTTTGACAGAAACCTTTGCCTCAACACAATGTTTTCTCTCAAAATACATAAGAACTCACTTGTGGTGTAAATTTTAATATAATTGTCGTGAATTCGATTTAAATTTTCTTCAACTTGAGGAAATTCACAACGCATTTTGTGAATTTTTTCATATTTATGATGTAATATTTGAAACGCACAACTATTTTTCCAAAAATTTCTCTGCCTCGACGCAATGTTTTCTCTCAAAATACGTAAGAACTCACTTTTGGTGAAAATTTCAATCTATCATTGTGAATTTGATTTTAATTTGTCTTAAATACGAAAAAATTTACAACTTATTTTGTCAATGTTTGTGTATTCACAATTTTTTGCGAATACAGTTGCATTCACAGATTTTCATGTGAATTTTTTTCTAATTCACAGGATTTTTTGTAAATACTCACATTTTTTGTGAATATTCACAATTTTTTCGGTAAAACTATATAATAACGGCTCCAGCCCAAAATCGGTTCAAATTTTTTTGGGGTGTTGTTATGGATAAAAAATGATGTGACATGTTGAATTAAGGTGAGGGAAGCCCTAATATAAAAGAAAAAACATTTATGAATTATATTTAATGTGAACATTTCCATTGATATACTAATATTTCCAAGTTCGTTCAAAATATACTTACCTTTTCACTCTGTTTACCTTACCTTGTTTATGTTTCATCAATTAAATTTGCTTCGTCCGAGTATATACATATATACAGGTGTGTGTGTGCGCGCGTGCATGCGTGTTTATGTGCGTGCGTGCATGCGTGTGTGTGTGCGCGCGTGTGTGTGAGTTTGTGAGTGTGCGTGTGTGCGTATCCGAGTGAATGTCTATAACGCGCTATTTTGTCCCTCGTTTCCGCAAACTTCAAAATCCCATAATTTATGGAATTAATAAAAAATGTCGGCCTCTCCCAACTGAATATCAATAATGATGAAATTAAAAAGGCGTTTATGGCAAAAAAAATTTGGCATTTAAATTGGTCTGGGGCCGTGATTCTATAGTTTTACCATTTTTTCTGTCAATTTATTTGTATGTTTAGAATATTTGTGATTACAATTGTATTCGTATTCGTATTTACAACATTTGTATTCGTTTGCATTCGCATTCGTTTGTATTCGTATTCGTTTGTATGGGTGCAATATTTGTATTCGTATTTGCAATAAGTGAAGTATGGATAAATCTGTATTTATATTCACATGAAAATCACGATGTGAATAAATTCGTATTCGTATTTATAAAAGGAATTACGCGCAACTCTGATTGAGACTGATCTTTACGGACCGATGATAGAAATTATACAAGTGTAAAATAAAAACCCTTGTGACTCGAAAAATGCAGACTGTCCGTGTGAAATTTAATTGGAGATGTTCGTTGGGCTGCTGGTTCGAGACTCGATTGAATAACTTGATTGGATGGTAGTTGACGGAAGACTGGGATTAAGACTCGATAGAAGAACTTGATGCGATGGTAGTTGATGAAAGACTACTTCGACCTTTTGCACGCACTGACCCTTCTCGGTTCGCATGTGAATTTTTTCAAGTGAGTGGGAGGCAATCTTTGGTTTCCCTTCTTAGAAATAATAGCGCTGATGGAAGGCGCAAATTCCCGTTGTTAATCGATCGCGCATGAGGTATGTAGCCGCAATTCGCGCTAAGTCATTCGCGATACCCGGCGACTGTTTGATTCGACCGGCCCGGATGTTTTTATACTCCGCTCTGGTTACCGGGTCGAAACATGCAGGCTTCTCGTTGTCTTCATGCGGGTGGCCAGCGTAAAGCTTGCGGAGTGAGTTCCTGTTCGACTTTTCGAGCTGCGGCCTTTCGTGGAATATTTGCCTGAGATCGTGTTCTTATTGAAAGCCAATGTGATAGGAAAAGTCGATGACTCTGGCGGTGCTGCTATTGTGCATATATCGCTGTGGTTTGAATATGCTCGTGGAACGTATACATACAGGCTCTTATTGTGCTGTTACGCGTCTTATTCGTAGATTTATACATATAATAAACATATGACGGCAAATGAGGATACTGGGAATAACCAAGAGATGTAACAATGTTGAAAAGAATATTTGCTCAATTCAATTGTCTCTAAATATCAGATACTTGAATGATTTTTTGAACACAAGTAGAGTATAACAGACGACATGTAGTGATTCAGTTTAACGGGAATTGTCAAAAAGGTTAGATATTAAGGGGTTTTGATTTTGTTTATGCTACGTGATATACAAGAAGTCCAAATTTTATCATACAAAATAAAATAGTGCCCGTGTAGAACTTTTACATTGCTTTCTCATTAATTTATTTCTTCGACGGGTAAAGACATCTATAGCCCGATACGTGAAGCAGCTTTATGTACAAGCTAAAGTTGTAGGATAGGGTCGACAGTACGCACGAGAAATCTTAAGCCCGCAGTGATATATATATATATATATATGTGTATATATGTGTATATATATTTTAGCAGTGATTTATATATATATATATATATATATATATATATATATTCAGTGGCGTACAAAAGTTTCGAGCCAACCTTTTTTTCTCAGTTATTCGATAAAATATTTAATGCCTGAACCTCTCCATCATTTCAAATATTTGAGGGAGTTATGATATGCATAACAGCGTGGTATATTATTTTGTTTGTATAGTGTATGGTTTGTGTACAGCGGCAAACGCGTTCGGTCAGTGTCCCGTGAAAGAATTCAGCCAGGGCTTTGACTAGGCCCCGCTTATTTTTCCCTTACTCTGCAAGGGCCTTAACATCGCACCCGACCGGGTCCCTTTGAGGCCGGTAACACTTTGTCGACGAGGGCCTAAAGAGGCTTATGAATCAGGGCCCGACTGGTTGCCTCAACAGAACCCGGTCGAAGCCATGAAGCAACCCTATTACTGCCCTATAATTATCAGCTTCACTAGTGGATACATATCAAGCGAGGTGTTTTGCAATAATGAAAACTATTTTCTTCAAATGAAGGATTATTTATTATTCACCTCGAAATTAGAAAATAAAAAACAAGTACAGTTTTACAGTTTATATTGTATGCCATGTAACAACCACTGCCCTGATGAATCCCGTCTGGGCCCTTTATTATTTTACTCGCTAAGACCTATTTTGAATAAATTACCCAACCCTGTTATTTTCCTGTCGGGGCCTAGTTCGATTGTGGTGTGGAAAGCCCTAGTAGAGAATCCATATTCAAACCCTCGCGGGGCCCGAATTTTTTTATGGCTGCCCTCCTAATTTCTTCCACGGGGTGCAAAAATATTGGGCCGCTGTCTCACCTTCTCCAGCCAAACGATTTGTTTACGTTTTCTTCCGTGCTTTCTTTTGCGTTAGTTCGAAACAAAGAACCATGAAAAAATCAGTTCTATTTCTGCCGCAATGGCGAAACACAAAAATTGAGGTCCGCGAAGTTGTGTTGAAACTATTTGAAAAAGAAAAGAGTTCTCGTCATATTGCAAATACTCTATCGGGAAAAGCACAGTAAACCGTATTATTGCGAAATATAAATCAACAAATTCGTTGTGTGATAAAAGTCGAAGTGGTAGGCCACGAAAAACTTCAAAACACGTGGACAAAATCATTAAAAGAAAGTGCGTCATAGATCCGCGAAAAACTGCAGTAATAATTTCGCGAGAATTACGCATTGAAAATCTTGCTGATATCAGTCGGAGTACGGTATCTCGCGTCTGAAGGCTGTGGGATTGATTGGGCGCGTCGGTGTAAAGTAACCACTCATTAGCACAAAGAATAAGAAGGCTTGATTGAATTTTGCCAACAAATTTCAACATTGGACAGTATCGAATTGGCGGAAAGTTCTTTTTTTCGACGAATCCAAATTTCAATTGTTCGGAAGTGATGGTCGCAAGTACGTAAGACCTCCAGCAGGTACCAGATAGGATGTACGATATCAAATTCCAACTGTAAAACACGGTGGCGGAACTGTTAAAGTTTGGGGAGCATTTTCTGATAACGGTATTGCCCATGAAAATATTGCCGACACAAACAATACGGCCGATGTCCGGCCCAGTACTGGCTAACCGATTGTTGGCAACCAATGTTGGCCCAACATTGAAACAACGGTTCTGCCATTTTTCAGTCGCCCCTCTTTTCGGAGCCCGGCATCCGACATCAGGCCGATGTGCGGACAGTACCAGTTAACGACCTAGGGCCGACTGTTGGCGTAGACGGAGAAGCCGACCGTGGGCCAATACTGTCTGCCATTATTTGTCCTGCGTTCATTTCTAATCCCGGCAACCGGTACTATACCAATGTCGGGCCAGTATCGGCTGCCCCGGTGAGCCGACTGTTGGGGGGACTACTGGAGCCGACCATGGGCCAATACTGTTCGCCAATAACTGTTCTACGTTCATACGTAATCTCGGCATACCGCAATATGCCAATGTCGGGATAGTATCGACTAACGACGAAGAACCGACTGTTCGCGTGAATATGTTGAACCAATCACGAGCCGGCATCACTCCCCGTTACGTGTCTTATGAATTGCTCGCCAGTCGCCATTCAGTGTCGTATCGATGCAGACCGCGAACTAAGAGTAGCGTCCATCGTCGATTTTTCGTGCAACAGTAATTTTTTCCCTTATGCTCCTACCGTATTTTCAATATGAATAAACAAAAGAGATATGATAAACTGAAAAAAGTGCGATAAAAATTATGTTGGAATAAACTGTTATTGAAGCACGAAAAATGTGTCATGAATCAGGAGTCATGTTTGACAGAGAAAAAAATCCTCGAAAATAATATTAAAAAAGCGAACTGTGAAAACACTATCGAGTATGTGGAAGAAATTATTGAACACGGGGACGATAAAAATGATGAAAATAAACAACTAAAAAATTGTAACACGAGTGACCAATAATGCCCTGAGTTGTATCGGTCGATACTCGGGGCATTATCGTACCACTGTTGGTTATGGACTGGACCAAAGTTGGTACGATATTGGCTTGAACTTGGGCCAATGTTGGCACAGGCGTCTGGCCGCTCTTAATACCAACGATGGCATAGTCTTGGGCCGACCTTGGCACGAGTGTCAGCACCAACGCTGGTACGATATTGGCTGTAACTTGGGCCAACCTTGGCACTACTGTCGGGTCGGTGTTGAGTCCAACGTCGGTACGATATCGGTAGCCAGCCTTGGCCCAAGGATATCATTCCGACAACGGTCCATTAATGGACCGACATTCATGCCAGAGAACGGCCAACCATACAGGAGAGTTGGCGCACTACTGGGCCAATGTCGGACCAGTTGTACATTTTTTCATGGGTGGTCCGCTAATAGAAATCCAAGGCAATATGGACGGTATAATGTATCGAAATATATTGCAAGACCGGGTGCATATGGTCAGTAATGGGGGGGGGGGCGGGGGTGTAGGGAGTGTATTCTGAAGTGAAAGATGATACTTTTCGTAAGCAGGATCGATATAATCACCATATATCCAATGTGAGCCACGAAGTTGGAAAACAATATATCGTTATAATTAATTAAGTGCCTCTCTTACTGTTAACAGCTTTAAACATTTACCGGTTGATCACGAAGAAGCGGCGCGAAATACATTCAATGATTAGGCGAACTTGCCACGTGAAGTTCTATCATAATTATATGCAGTGACTTTTCCGAAATTATGAACTACCACCCAAAAGTATCCTTATAGTAAATACTTATAATAAACACTTCCACCGAAACTCCTGTAACATGACGGCAACGCTTTTAAAAGAATAAAACGATATAGAGGGCGCACGCGACCAACATCTTCAGGTTCGATAGTATTATTGTTTTGAAGCTCGTGGCGAAATTGGGGTGGAGTAGAGTTACTACCAGTTGATCATCTCGGAACTGGCAATGCATACATCTATGACAGAACTTCACTTGGTAAGCTCGTTTAATCATTTAATTAACGTCAAGTGGAAGAGCTTTATCGCCGGCGTTTTCTAAGTAAGAATTAGCCACGTCGTTCTTCTATATGGTGAATAAAACATCATATCTATTGTACTAGATCAGCAACACTGCGCTGATACGAATCAATATCCTCAAAGCAAGGCATGAAGAATCGAGATCTCCGATTCCTTGCTATTTAAAATGGGACATTCGGTACACAGATATATGTATGGGTACCTGGTGCCGCATGCTGAAGATTTTTGGATGCGAACGAGCATCCCAACTTACAGGAAAGAAACACCGAGAAAAATGTGGTTGAAACTTGACCGTTTCTGAAATTTAGCTCTTACGAATTTTGAATAGTCGAAGGAATCCTTGCTCGCAAAATATAACAATATCTTTGCAAATGGTTGTTTTTGTTCAATTTTTCAATACCATACTTTATACGTTATGTTATGCATTAGAAAAACCTTTGAATTTGATAACACTCTAAATGTCTAACGTAATATATAATAACTCCATAATGCGTTTCTGTAAGAATAACTAACTGTTTTCACCTACATTAGCATTTCTTTTCCTGATATCGGCATCTTATGCATCGATAATAGGATGTATTTCTACAGTACCAAAGTTTAAGGTAAACTTCAACAAAATCTGAATAGTAATTCTTCAGTTATGCCACGAGAACCAAAGCAGGTATGTAGTGGAATACCTAAAACTCTTCAAGGTCACATCTCAGAAACAATCTAGTTTTGACCACGTTATCTTTGTGGCTTAATTTATATGAATTTTGATGCCATATGATACCATAAAATGTTCAGCACGTGGAACAGAGTACCCGGCATATACATAAATATGTCTGCCTATCACCCACACCATCGTCCCGGTTTCCCCGTGGGACTTTTGTCGCGGTGAACTCGAATATTTATGTCCATATTAAAGCTGTTGAGGATATAATCAAACATTGTCCTGGTATATTCATATGTATATGCATTATGCAATATTCTAACGACAGATCGTGTAGACGCGCAACGAAGATAAGAAATGAATGCGAACACATGAATAACATATTCGAACCCCTAAATGGAGACACCCAATTCTAAGGATTTCCCGGCCCGTTCACACGATAATATATGTAGCGACGAGTATCCTCATTTACAACACGAAAAGGCTTATAGTACAGTCGTGCTGTCGCTGAAAAACGTCGTAATCGGAAAAAAATTGAAGAAGGCCAGTTTTTTGACACGTGATTTTGCAGGTGCTGTGGGTGCTAAATCCAAGTTTGCCTAAAAATCGAGGTGCAGGGTTTTTTCGGGGATGAAGGGGAATAGGGGTGTATTGATGCCAAATTACAACCCCTGCGAGGTCGGCGCCGTGAGACAAAATGTTCAGAAAAATTCAGCCTTTTGTTTTGTCCACAGCGCCGAAGTCGTGGAAGTTCATTTTGGGGTGACATTTTTATAAATCAGTTTCAATTCAATAACTATTTAGGAAAAAATCGTACGCTTTTTGTTAAAGTGGGAGCATTGTAGCCCTTGAAAAGACGCGTCGATCGAGTATTTAATCATCACTCTCCAATAATATGTTCAGGCCCAAAGAATTGTTGAAATATCAACTAAAAAAATTGTTTATTGAGTAACTCAAAAACAATCGATTTTCCGCGTATAGTTCAAATGTACGAAATGTAGGGAATAATTTTCTCTGTATTTTCTTTTCTATGAACTGGCCTTGAATTTGGATTTGCCAACCCCTCTCGGGGGTTGACAATGAAAAATGAAATTCTGGGAAAACTATTAATCGCACGAATTCGCCGCCGTAGAACAATTTTTAGCTTGACCTCTCAGCTACATTTGTGTCCACTGCGCCAAACTCGTATCTCTTTATTTTCGGTCAATATTTTTCCCACAATTTCATTTTGTATTTTCAACCTCCGAGAGAGATTGGAAAAAGCAAAATTTAAGGGTTGTCCATAGAAACGAAAATATAGAAAAAATTATTCTCTACATTTCGTACCTTTGAACCCTCCCCAAAAAAAAAACAATTGTTTTTGCGTTATTCACTAAACAATTTTTTTTCGATACTTCAACAATCTTTTGGTTGCGAAGATATTATCGGAAATCGACGATCAAATACTCGATCGCTGCATCTTTTCAAGGGCTACAATGTTCCCATTTGAACACAAATTGTATGAATTTTTCCTGAAAAATTATCGAAGTAAAATTGATTTTTCAAAATTTCACCCCCAAAATGAACTTCCGCGACTTCGGCGCGGTGGACAAAAATAAAGCCCGGATTTTTCTGAACTTTATCTCACGGCGCGGACCTTATCGGGGTTGTAGCTTGGCATTGATCGACCTCCATCCCCCTTCATCCCCTAAAAAAACCCAGACCCCGTTTTTTAGGCAAATTTGGGTTTAGTACCCACAGCACCTACAAAATCATCTGTCAAAAAACTAGCCTTCTTCTAATTTTTTCCGATTCCAATATACACCACGACTGTACTACTATACGTAAATGTGAAACCAATATTCATTTCTAGTTAATACAATTTATTTTTGGGGCAATTTCGCAGCAGCCGGGTAAAGCCTATTTATCAGCGACACAACCTTTAGTTCCATTCAAAATAACGCCAAAACTGTTTCCGTTCCATATATGGAAAAGGGTGATGATTGATTTGTTTTTTCAAATAATGCTTAACACGAGCATAATGTTGTATGGATTACTCGATCTAATTCGTAAAGATTTAAGTAACAGTTTCTTGCTGTTATTTTTTTCTTTCAATTTTTAAAAAATATTAAGTCGCTAATATATATATCCATATAAGTGTGAATAAAATTTGTGTCCACTGGAACTGATATAAAACAACGTGGCATTAAAACAACAAAATGAAACTTGGAAAAAATCTACATTAGGTGAATCCCCCCCCCCCTCTCTCGCTCTTTCTCCTTCCGTCGTTTCTCTCGCCTTTTACAGTCTTCCTCTTCTTTCTTTCGATACCTTATTCGATAGATATCTCACTTGGGAACAAATAGAATTTCTAGGAAAACGTATAACCTCGATAACTACATTACAGAGTGACTCTTCCGAAATGCGGAGGATACGGAAGAGGAAAAGATCACTCTGCCGAAGGGGATTAGGTATGATTATCTTCAAGAAATTCTCATGGCACATCCGCACGCGAGACTCGTACTGTCTCGAACCCCTCGTATCGGTGGAATATTATTACCGTAGAACCCTACACCGTATCACTCGTAAAATGAATTAAATATATGAAATTCGTTTATCCGATAACCGTAGAATTTATACCACCACGTGCGAACGTTCGACTTGCATAATTCTTGACTTTTAGCTCAGAGTATAGATAAAAGACGTCATGATGAATCAGTACATTTATTATGAAAATAGTGAAATGAAGTTGGAATGGAAGCTGAAGAGAATTTTTCATGATTTGACATAGGGGAATTTTTATTTTCACGAGCAAATTGAGATTTTCATAGAAATGTGTTCAGAATGTTTTGAAACGTCGAAAAACTGCATTTAGGCAGATGCGGATACGAATTGCGTTGCGCTACGAATATCGAGACTATCCGAGAAAGGTGAGGTAGGCGTGCTAGCGTAGCTCAGTGGTCAGAGCAGTCGACCGGGAATCGAAAGGTCGCGTTTCGAACCCCGGCCCAGAAACTCACCACATATTTTTTCGTATAGTCTCTTGGAGTTTTTTCGGGGGATTACAATACATGAAAAAAATGCTACAGCTACTGAGATACCCAGATATCAATACACCATTAGTCTATCGTAGAAAGTGTATTCTAAAGGAATGGAACGAAAATGGACGGAACACTTGCAGTTTTGAATTTTTATTTCTTGTCGAAATTGTTTTTAATTTCGTAACTTCCACAATTTTTGGTTACTCGATTAAATTTCTTTACGAAAATGGAGTATCAAATATAGTGTGTTTGGAAAAGATTATGGTGAAATCAGTCGTGTAGTTTGGATTTTTAAAATTTCGAATTTGTAAAAATATATAGCCCTGCATTTATCTTCTACACATTTCGAGATATCGAGCGAAAATTCTTCAACAAATACATAAATAGATCGTTATCGAAATACAATTTAGAAAAAATAAGACGGAAAATATATGATACTCGAGCAATATGGAAAATTTAGTTAAATTATATGATAGTAAATACAATTGTGCTAGTTGGGAATTTGCACATTGCCTTCTCATTCATTTAATTCGCTGCCACGCTGGTCACGCACGCGAGGTTTATTTTTCTTCGCAAAGTTTGCTTTACCAAAAGCCAAAATTGAAAGGTACGCACAACAGTGACAACTTACTCGAAACATACTACAGTCGAACCTCGATATAACGAAGATTTGTCCACTCTTAAAAAAATGTCTCTATATTTATCGTATTAATATATATATTTTTATTTAACATTTTGAAGAACATGATCTCGATACAACGAAAATTCGATCTAACGAACTTCCCTAGAGATTCGTTATATCGAGGTTCGACTGTATAGGGAAAGTTTTGCGTTAAAAAAAACGTGTGTATGTGGTTAACTTGGCAGCAAAACGGATTAATAAGGAAGCAATGCAGGTATGTATAACCGTAGAGTACCCATACGATAACGTATTTTTTCTCTCGGCAACTCCAAACATGTGGTCCAGCATACTGAGTACTACTGGTTATACAATTTCTGGGATATTATACATATGACATACTACATGGAATGTTACAGTTAAGCGTATTCTTTGATGATTATGGACAAAGCTGTGTTTGCCCAGTCGCCTCACACAAATCGGTGGTTCACCACGAGGCAATTAATTTTCTCACGCGAGAGTGAGAGAGAGAGAGAGAGAGAGAGAGAGAGAGAGAGAGAGAGAGAGAGAGAGAGGGAGAGAGAGAGAGTTGCCCCTATGGTAAAAAGGAGAGATCAACGGCCGACGCCAATCGAAAAGCTCGATGCGGTGTGCGTCATGATCACGAGAGATTTGGAC
Source organism: Ophion costatus (assembly GCA_951751655.1). Lineage (NCBI taxonomy): Eukaryota > Metazoa > Arthropoda > Insecta > Hymenoptera > Ichneumonidae > Ophion > Ophion costatus. Next base: position 36,282,020 of record OX632360.1, read on the forward strand.
GCGCAGCAGATAGAAGCTCGGGTTAACACAAGAGCATAGACCCGAGTGGTAGTTTAGGGAGCAAGCGGATATATGCTGGCAATCGAGCGCTTACGGCAGAAATCGGCGTTACAGCCTGAGCGCCCGTAACTAATAGGTTTCGTTATGAGCTACATTCGATGGGATTTACGGAGGATCCGGAGTGTATTACCCTTATGGATATAGGGTGACTTAGAATAGGTATTCTACCCTACGCCAGCACATTTTTCACAACGACAACAAAGTAATTTTAATCCCACGGAAATATTATTAAATCACCTCTGAGAAGAATGTTTCCTATCGTTCGTGATTGAAACTAAAACGATCACAGAAAACTAAATGACGTGCGTCTCGTTTGAAGAGGTGCAGGGAATAATTGGTAAAAAAAATGGTCCTATGCCGGCAGAGTTGTCTGATCATACCGGCCACTGAACTTCGATCCGACTGACCTCTGAGCTGGGAAACTGGCCAACTATAAAGCTTGAAAGGGCGGACGAGACTGATCGAGGGTTTCAACGGGCCGCGTATATCGAGAGAATCGTTTTACGCTTCGACGACGGCCGATATGAAGCGGTGAAGCTCCACTGTCAAAATCCTTTTGTATATGTGCACGTTACCGCGTATCGATTAACAGTTGCAGCCTGCTCCGCAACGTTATTACCACGAAACTCGCGGAGAGGATCGAACCGGAGAAAACCTCATCGCTATCCGTTCTTTGGGCCGAAAAAAAGAACGCGATCGAATACGAAAAAAACGGCCATACAAAAAAACTTGCACATTGCTGCCTCACCCTTTTTATTTCGTTCATAAAGCTTCCTCGATAAGTGAAGAGGCTTTTAAAAAACGGCTTCCTTCTAAACATAGCTTTGCGATCGAAATAAAGTGATAAAGGAGCAATATATTAGTTTCTAATTTCACTGAGTCTAGCCGTCCGGTCATCAGACGAATAAGCGTATGTTATTCGTCCGGACAGCGGCTATTTTCCCGCGTCTCACGCTGTACAACGCTCCAAACAAACAATCCCAAACGCACAAACCTAAACAAATCAGCGCAAACCCAAACATACAGGCCCAAACAAACCCACACAAAACCAAACCCAAACAGAACCAACCAACCCAAACAACACAAACCCAAAACTCAACCAAAATTAACCAACCCAAATCAAACAATCCCAAACACAACTAACCAACCCAAACCCAAACCAATTGAAAAACATTGAGCTGATGAGATCTTGGAATATATATGCATTTAACAAAAAAAAAAATCGCTCAGTATCGCTATTTGAAATGATTTTCGATACTCTTTATTCCTTTAACGTTTTTTCCATGTATACTCACGGAAGTTTTATGGACTTACCAGTTCACTGACGTCTTATGCAACAAATACAGCATACGTAAATATACTTGTCCCCGCTTTTTGTACGGCAGTCATGATATTTGGGAAGGTGGACTGTCTCCTTTTTGCGTAGAAGCAAGTTTGGGTACCGTAGGGTAATTTCCCTTCACAACAATCTCAACACTTTAAGTTGACGGTTTTTTTCCCGTAAATTGGTCGGCGATTCTTTTGCCCTAAAACTTCAATGAATGCGAATACTGGGCGTATTACGAGAAGGGTGTACTATTTTCCACCATAGGGTAGTTCTCTGTCATAAAGACCTTGGAAAAATTGTAACTTCCGGATACTCCCTAAAAATTATTGAGAAGTGAAATTTACAAGGCGCCCCTCTTAAGGAGCGCCCGGAAGAAAATATCAGTGTGTGTGTGTGTGTGTGTGTGTGTGTGTGTGTGTGCGCGTGTGTGTGTGTGTGTGCTCGCATTTTGCAGTACTCGCAAAACTTTTACATTTTTTATATAACAATGTTGAATTTTTATATACAGGGTGAGGCACTACTGTTGCCACCTTGAATATCTCTGTAATTATCGACGTCACAAAAAAATGTTTGAAATAAAAGTTGTACCGTACGAAAGGGGTCATCAAATGCGACCATTTTTTTAAATCTCAGTGGAGGCGCTATCGCACAGTAAAGGTCACCTCCACTTTTTCAAATGGGACGGTACATTTTTTTCAACTATCTTGTAGAGCATCGAAAACTGCGTAAAAAACATTTAAGGATCAAAGTCGTTCAAGGTCATTTAAGACCGAAGGGAATCTTAATGGTAGGAAGTACACCACATTCCTTCAAGAAACATTAGGTCCGTTATTGGAAGAAATACCTTTAGAAACAAGAAACAGAATGTGGTATCAACACGATGCGTGCCCGGCACATTTTTTCGCTGATAGCTAGAAATTAATTGCAAAAGAAATTTCCAAATCGTTGGATTGGACGCGGAGGAGCTGTATCGTGGCCGGCTCGCTCGCCAGACTTGATGACTCTGGACTTTTTCTTGTGGGGATACTTGAAAGATCTTGTTTATGAAGAACGTCCAACTACGCCGGATGATATGCGTGAGAGAATTCTTCGAGCCTGTGATTCGATAAGTGCCGAAGTGATAAGAAATTCTACACAATCCGTGATGAGGAGATTGCAATACTGCATTGATTCCAATGGCAATCACTTTGAACATTTACTGTGAATAAAGGTAATTTCACATAAAAATAAAGTTCATGTCACTTTTTGATCTTAAATGACCTTGAACGACTTTGACCCCTAAATGTTTTTTATGCAGTTTTCGATGCTGTACAAGATAGTTGAAAAAAATGTACGGCCCAATAAAAAAAGTGGAGGTGACCTTTACTGTGCGACAGCGTCTCCACTGAGATAAAAAAAAATAGTCGCATTTGATGACCCTTTTCGTACGGTACAACTTTTGTTTCAAACATTTTTTTGTGACGTCGATAATTACAGAGATATTCAAGGTGGCAACAGTTAGTGCCTCACCCTGTATAATTCATACACATGGTTTCATGGAATATGTACCCTAATGTAATTTCGCTAAAATTGGCGAACCGATTAAGATTATAAGCGAGATTTGAATTTTAGAAAAATTTATTTTCATGCCAAAACTTTCTTTTCTACAATTTTTTCAGAAGGTTGACTAACATTCTATACAAGAATAGAGTAATATAAATGGTAAGTTGAATGAAATTTTGGGAAAATCTATCGAAAGACTTATATTTGACGCTGTTTGCATTTAAAATCCACCATATTAATGGTGTAACTTTCTCAAAATTTAGGGTTCTTGAAAAATTGTTTGAACAGTAGTAGAGAATAGGAGAAACATGTTGGTTTAATTTAGTCAGAATCATTTACTTTCAATTCGCGTCCCATTATTTTCGAAATTTAGAACCGAGAACGCACGAAGAAAGTGAAATCATCCCATATAAATACGTATTCTCATATTTCATCACGCAAAATAATCTGTGCGAGTTTGGTACTTGCACATTGCTTCCTAATTATTTGTTTCGGTCCCAAAGCTGACTACATGAGAACATTTATTTTTGACGATGCTCAAATATGTATGAATATATGTCATTAGTCACGAGTTGTACATTTATTTTCCGATAAATATCGGACGACAATTTCGCCAGCCCAGAACGACCAATTCCTTTTCTTCGTCTACGGTGACGATGAAAGTTACAAAAAAACCGCGTTTTGTACACGATCTTTCGATGTAAGACCTACGACGTTTGGTAGACACGAAAGCTATCATTGATAGCGGAGACTCGTGCGATTGATAAAATAGGGGGGAAAGCTTCTCGCTATAATTTCAATGTTGTTTGTGACGCGGTGTTGGCGCAGATATTTGAAACCCATAAAATCATTGCAACACCATATTTTTGAGAATGGTAACTCCCTCAAAATTTACATCCTCACACCCATTATCGCAAAAATTAATTCGGAAATATATTCTAATTAATCCCGAAATATATTCTATGATACTCTATTTTCCGACAAAATTTTCCGCTGAAAAACATTTTTTTTTCTAATTAGAACTACTTCAAAATCAGAATAATTGCACTGATTTTCATGAAATTCATTCATGACACATTTTCGATTATATTGGTGCGCAACAACTCAATCAGGCAGTTGAACATTTGTAGAAATATTCACAAAATAAAGCATTCTCTGTAAGTAAACTAAGAGAAAATATTGTTGGTCCAACGAATTTCAGGGAAGAACATTGATGCCTTTTTTTTGCTTCACGTATTGAGATAAAGAATAGATCGAGAATTCTGAAGAAAAAATACCGGAGAATTGAGATATTAGTGATGTTTTGTACGCGGAGCCTCATTCTATTATATAGCTTTATTTGCAGATTTTCTTCCGGGTCTCTTCCTTACTGAGGATGTAGTCCAAACGATTACTTTTTTCGAAGGAGATCCTCAATTAGCTAATCTGCTTTTTAGATGACATATATAAGCGGAACTTGCCCAACGTGTACACTAGGCCCTCGCAGGGCAAGCCCTTCGTGACCACACACCTGTTTATATACACGATTCAGAAGCCAACCTCCGAACTGCCCAGGGAAGAAAATAATCACTGGAATAAAAGAGCAAAAATATCTGGAACGTCCGCTAAGGCCCAATGCTCATCGGAGCTGGCGGAGCGTGTTACTGCTGCGAAAAATTCATCCGAAAAGCATTGAAGACCGGCTCGCAATAACGAGGAAACAAAAATGCCTGTTGGAGGGGTCGTTTTTTTGTTATATATTGGGGAACCAACAACATGGACATGAAGCGGAGTTTTTCAGTGGCGCAAAGAGAAAGAGAGAGAATGGGAGAGAAAGAAAAAATTGGGAAAGAGTGAGAGTGGCCAAAAAGGCTCGACCACGGCGTTATCAATTAACCAGAGCCCGTGACAATGGAAGTTTTTATTTCGTTTTTTAGGGGCTGGAAGGTTTCAACAGAGCTGCAAGCTGCAACTTGCTCCCGCTCGGCAAACGCGGCCACATATTGGAAATTATTTGACGTCCTTTACGAGTCACGTGTAAATTTGATTTTTCGAGCCCTCCGAGACTTCGCACGTTACGGCGCGCAGAATAAAAAATCGGGTACACGTTTTCGTATAAAATCTTTACCGGTTTTGCAACCCTCGAGTATAGAAACGACCATTCTTTTAATAGTATTTTTAACGTAACGTAAATAGTAACGTACGTAGAACGATTTTTTGTCTTTCTTTCATCATCCGATTTTGCAACATATCGAAGCGTTTTCAACACGACCATTGTCACAATTTTTTTTTCAAATGTATAGATAGTGTAGATTTGCGTTTTCAATTAAGGGAGGATACGACTGTAACTGCCCATTTTCGACCGTTTTCTTTGGATTTTTTGTAAAGGAAAGGAATAAAACACTATCTCAAAAGAACTTTTAGACTTTATTAGATATATATTGGAGTATGTAAAAAAAAATTATTTGTCAAAAGAATACAAAATGGCAGGGCACTACTCGTTATAGCACTACTGGGTTTCAGCCAACCCTCTCCGCGACACGCAATAGAACTGTCGTTAAGTGAATCCTGGAACTGAGAGTGAAATATTTTCGTTAATTATATTAGTTTTAGTAGTCAACTATGGAGCAAAATTAAAAATAGTGAAAAAAATACAGATACGTTTGAAAAAGTTCATTTTCACGACCATAATTTCCATATGAAAAGTAATATACTTTGTACAGTTTTCAATTAATTGGAAAAGCGCTCGTACTTGACTGTTAAAGCAAACTAGGAAGCTCTACAGTGAAAATTTCAAGTCGATTGAACGAAAATTGTTCGAGTTCTACGTGTCGATTTCAAAAACATGGTTTTCAGAAAAACATGTATGAAGTCTGAATTGAATGATAGACGATACAGTTGCGGAAATTTTTTCCGTCACCTAATGCTACCTATGGGTAGAAAATAAAACTATTTTCAGTCGGTAACTTTTTCCCCAAAGATAATAGGCTTACAATGTCGAAAACTGCGTCTACCTGCGTGGTATCGACGAAGGCGTTTTTCAGCGCTCGGAGACTTCCCTCATAAATAGCTCGAAAACCGCTTTAAACTGTTTTTTTTTCATCTATAATAGAATATACATAATATTTCCGCAGGTCCAAAGGATTTTTTTTAAGTATTTAAATAAACGATTTTTCGAAAGTTTTATGGCGATGTCCTCCATTAAACAAGCGAAAAAAACGTAGCCGAGACCGGGCGAAAATCAATGCTCGTAATACGAGTATTCACCCCACAAAGTTTTCCTTGCGCTATCCATTTTCTTTCCTCGGGACGATTCAGGTTTTAATTGCTAGGTGAAACATCTACAAAGTTTTTTTTTACGATCAACGCTTAATTCGAACATACATTCTGTACTCGACAAGCGTAAACGTTTCTTGTTTTGCCCAATCGTGCACGTACTTCTTCACCTGTACTTTCATCGGTTTCGTGGATCGCAGAACAATTTGCGAGTAAATCTCTATCTCGTGAAAGATTCAACCCCGTTAAATAGATTTCTCGAGTACACGCCGGGCCCATAACTTTCTTTTTCCTCTTGGTCTATCGGGCCGGGTATATATATAATAAAGATAGAGAGAAAAGGAGATTTATTTTCAATCCCCTGGGCTCTCAAGACCGTCGCGGCTCGAGAGTTCGTCGGACAATTAATTTAAGATTTAATTCGCCAAAGTATACAGCCCTGGACACACACACACACACACACACGCGCGCGCGCGCGTAATTCCAATAAGGAAAGCCGAAGATGACAACCAACGAAAAAAACCATTATGAGCTCCCTCGATGGATTTCTCTCCTGAAATCTATGTGTAATATTTACATATAAATATATATTGATACACACATGTTATTCAAGTCGAAAGTGTCAAATATAAAAAACATATCATCAAAAAAGTCTGCGCAGTTCTGTACAGTGTTAGGGTTCTCTACCTCTCCTGACAACGTGTCGCCTGTCACGATAAATCAATTCAACACGAAATAATGAGAACGAATGCCAATAAATATTTATTTCGTCTTGGCTGTGTAAGTATGTACCCTCAAAAATTCGATGTACGTCATGTGTGTGTGTGTGTGTCTGTAATTTATGTTTGGTATCCACGATGCTTGTTAAAACAAGCATCAACTTTAAGCTCATTGATCTAGTCAGGTAAAAAAAAAGTTGAAGGCGCACCGCCCACGTAAAAATTATACGACATCGCATTGATATAAAAAATAACTTTCTTATTAACGTCGATCTCTCGCAAAATACATTTTCCTACTTAAGAGAATATTAACGCAGCCATTAGGTCCAACAAGAGTAGGATTCCTCACATAATTCGATAATGCAAAAGTCAGACGGGACGTCTCTCAACATTTTTTTCCCAGTGAGTTTTTCCTTCCCTGTTCATATTCATGCGCGAACTTGGACTAGCGGAAGTCGTAGGAAGTAAAGTAAAAATGAAAAGCCTAACAAAGCTCGAAACGTTTGTCACGTTTTATCGGCCATTCCGTGGACCGTTTCTTTATCCCGAATACCTCCACTCACCCCGTCCGCTCTGCTCGCACTGCTGTGCCCATTCCTCCTGCCCTCGAGTTTTTCTTTCACACAGTGAAGGGATAGTATCCGTGTAAAAGACGGAAACAACCCAGCCTACCGAAAAAAAGTGGTCGAAGCATTTAAATATTTCGAACGTTACGGGTAAAGCGAATACAGAAAAAAAGAGGGGGAGGACAGAAAAAATGGGGGAAAGAATAAAGGAGGTGATGAACTGGTGGAGCCGAATGGGATTTTCCTGGCTGCACATATAATACAGCTATATGTATGTACACGTCAGAAGGTGTAGTTGTTCTACGGCACCGTCTTTTTATTATCATTTTTTTTACATTCATATATGCACCCTCCATTTTTTCACTCCTGGTTGCTCTTTTTTATATTCTCAAACAATAGAACTTATTTGGCGTTCTATATTATCCTCCCAGGGTGCTGTTGGATATACCGGTACGTAGTGACCTTTCTACCTCGTAGTGAATCCATGAATATCTTCATTCGCGAAGAATGCATATCTAATATGGATATGGACCGCCTGAGACGCTAGGAAGGGAAAATACTTCGTATCTGTTTCTATATGTGTTTAAAGCGATGCGGAACGCGAACTCCAAGCAATTAAAAACAGAATTTCGAAGGCACCAACGATGGTGCTTACTTTTCATACAGTAAGTTGGACATTGATCTCGTCACTCTTAAACTGTGTGGACGGGGCATTCCATACCAAATCGGCCACTTTTAAACTCGACCCCTTTTGATTCTGCTGTATATTTTTACGTTTCTGTACCCTATAGAAAAAAAAACACCTATGATTTTTATACATTTTTTTGACGACCCGTGTCGGAAAATTGAATTTCTCTCTAAACTTGATTTTAAAAAAATGCTCATAACTTCGTAAAAAATGAGCCAAATACGATATATTCTTTTCAAAATTTTCTTTTTTAAATGCCCTTTATGGGAATAAATACAATCAAAATTATCGTCTCCAATATTTTTTTCAGTGTAGAGCGAAAAATATATTTTTTTTTCAGAGCCTTGCCTATTGTGATTTTTTTCGAAAAATTCTTAAAAAAAAAATATTGATGGATCTAAAGATTTTTGCCGTCAGTCCCATCTTGGGTGAACGTTTCATTCTATTTCTTACGGAATTTTTATTTTGTTTCATTTTTCGACTGAAATGGAGAAATCATCCCATAACCAACACCCGAAGAACAGGTCACGCAAATAAAAAACATGCATTCTAACAAATAAACGAACGAATACTTTGGGTGGTGACACACAATATGTTCATAAACATATTTTTGGTGGTCAACTTACAACATATGTTTATAAAAACATATCTCAAAATTCAAAATTCCAATATAAATAGAATGAAACATTTACCCACGACGGCATCATGGTTCTTTAAAAAAAAAATTGAAACAAAACCAAAATAGGTAAGGGGTTGTCCGTAAATTACGTAATTTCGAAATAGGCGTTGAAAAAAATTCTGAATAAACCCACATATTTGGTTGCACACAAATCATTATTATTATCGTAAACGAACAAAAACTTTACCTTTTTTTCTTAACAGTCAATAAACTTTATTATTCCTTGTGTTTCTTCTTAACATTCAGTAAACATTTTTTATTAATTTTAACATGTTTTAACATTTTTTACATTTTTTATCATATTATGGGACGTGCCCGCTTTGCTCCGCCCGCTTTGCCCTTTTTCACCACTTGGCGTTTTAATCAAACCTAATTAAAAAATTATAGATATACATTGAAGCAAATGTGACTTTAAAAAACTGCAATAGGTATAAAACAATAGTCACATTTTAGTATTGGTCGATTTTACTCACGAATAGACAAAACACGATGTACATAAGTTGATTTTTTTTTGACCCGTGAAACTTTGTTTTTTTTGTCACACGTGCCGCGCGGTCGGTCTTTAAAAACATTAGTAGTATGGAGGTAGCCCGTTTTAAGCCTGGTATCTGCTTTGGGCCCCCTTCCCCTAATATGGACGGCCCCTAAGGAGCTCGAAAAAAGCGTTTTGCTTTAGACTGAAAAAAATATTGCAGATGATTATTGAGATTTGTATCGTATTAATTCCTGAAAGAAGCATTTACAAACGAACATTTTGAAAAAAAAGAACATCGAATTTCGTCCCTTTTTGCAGAAGTTATGAGCATTAAAAAATCAACTTTTGAGAGAAATTAATTTTTCAAAAACGTGAGGACAAAAAATTTGAACAAATCAAGGAAGCTTCTTTTATAGGGTACATAACATAAAAAGTTTAGCCGAATCGAAGGGGATCGAGTCTGAAAGTAGCTGATATCGTGCAGAATACCCTATATATATATACACAGAATTGTACTTTAAAGACCTTTGAGAATGAATTACCATGTACGGCATTATGGATAGTATCAGCCGAATACATATCGGACGATATCAATATATTCTTCGTTAAAGCTCGAAAATATTTCATTTTTGGATGGAAAAATGTGTATATAAGTAAGATATGCTATCAATAGTTAACAAATATTTTGAATCATTCTATAGGGTGTCTGAAAAAGACCTGACATTTTAATTTATTAGTAAAACGTATTAATTATTTGAAAAGTACAAGGCGTTCCTGTCCGCACACATCCACACTTTTGACGAAATTTTCAATAACATTTTGGCATAATCGCCAACTGATTTTATCAATGGTGTGTCCAATTGCTTCCTTGACCTCCAGAATGGTCTGTGGATCATTGGCATACACTTTTCCTTTCAGCAAACCCCAAAGAAGGAAGTCCACTAGCGTCAAATCGCATGATCTTGGTGGGCTAATTCACATCGCTGCGGCGCGAGATGTCAGGACGTGCGGACTTGTCGAACCGTCTCTGCAAAATTTCCATCGTTTTCTAGTGAATTTTCACAATTTCTATGCGTTGCTCGATTCTGTAATTCTCCAGGACTAAACCTCAATACTTCCTGATACCAGTTGTCAAATATTAGTACTTTATCCCGAGCATCAGCCTTGCTCCGGCTACAAGAAAGACCTGTTCAGGCATCCTGATTTCTTATTCCGGCCTTGTAAGGATTTTTTTATCAAGCCCTGATCATTTTTGAAACGCAATCCCTGATTTCGGCCTGGTCAGGGTAACAAAATTAAGGCCTGATCAGGGTACGAAATTATGGCCTGACATATAGTCCAAAGAGAGAAGTTCGCTGTTGCTTCGGAAACCACCATCTCTTTACATTCTTCATTGTACTGCCAAAAATGTCATTTAAATAGGATCTATTTAAGGGGTAAGGCCACTGTAAATTTTTTGAAAAATCAATTTTTTTTTATTGGCTTAAAAAATAGTTTAAACCCTCTAGAATAAGAAAAAAAAGGTCCTGTGCGAAAAAAAATTGTTGTCCTTAGGAAATGAAGGTCGCCGCCAAGCGTGTCAAAACTTGCTCCGAAACGACTGCAATTATATCGGAGATGGCGATTCCAAAACTTTCAAAGGCATCGTGGATTCGAAGCCTTATGAAAATGTTGATGTTAAAAAAAAAGAGTGCATAGATCACGTGCAAAAAAGAATGGGCACTCGATTGAGAAACTTAAAAAAAGGAACAAAAGGTCTCGGGGGAAGAGGAAAACTCACTGCCAAATTGATTGACGAAGTAAGCATTTATTACGGCTTAGCAATCCGTCGAAATTCCGATTCCATCAAAAATATGAAAAATGAGATCTGGGCAACCCTTTTTCACAAAATGTCAACGGATGAAAAGCCTCAGCACGAAAACTGTTCGGAGAATTGGTGCAGTTGGAAGAAAGCGAAAGCAGAAAATGCCTTGGATGCGTATCATCAGAATCAGCCAATGAATGAGGAGGTTTATCAAGCCATCAAACCCATCTACATGGAATTGAGCCGGGACGAGTTGCTGGAGCGTTGCTTGGGGGCCTATACTCAAAACAATAACGAAAGTTTCAACGCTACCGTTTGGAGTTTGGCCCCCAAATCATCCTCAAGCGGAAAAACTGTACTAGATATTGCGACGGATATCGCTGTTTGCATATTCAATGGCGGCCTTACCAACGTCTTACAAATATTCAAGATGTTGGAGGTGGAAATTGGTGTACAGTTATATAATTTCTGCATCGAAGCCGACGCCAAACGCATCACGCACGCGGAGACATCTCTGAGCGACGCGGCCAAAAGTGCGCGCGCGCTCCAAAAATCAACCAGGAAAGACGAAGAAGACGAAAATTTGGCTATCGAAGGACAAATGTATGGTGCTGGGATTGCAGACTAACGGTAAACATTTTTTTTAACTTCTTTTTTTAATTTTTTCCAATAAAAAACTATTCGCAAAACTTTAAACGCGTTTTTCTCGAAACATGGTTTTTCAAAATGGCACGCAGCATAACTCGAACAATTTTCATTTTTTTTACTTGAAATTTCAACCAGATGTGAGCATTTACATTATCTTGAGAATGTCGATCGGAATTTTCAAGAACTTTATTTATTGATTTTTTATTAACAAAAAACTTGCCGTTTTTTTCGTCAAAAATCAATTTTTTTTTCAAACGCACGCCAAATCCACAAAAATTGATACTTTTTAAAATCCGATCGACATTCTCTAGCTATAGCCCTCTAGATTAATGGTTTTTTTTTTTTTGTTCTAGATTCAAAAGTGCACCAGTGGTGCTGCGTGCCGCGGAGCCCTGGAAGCGAAACATGTCCCGGGAAGATAGCTGTGGAACCGCCATTTTGTTTTTTTTTTACTGTAAAAAAATTTTATAATAAAGTTTAATGTATGCCCGATAACACCATTAAAAGTTTTTTTTCAAATACCTTCAATTTCGGGAGCAAAAAATTAGTGAAAAAACCTTTTTTTTTGGGCCGTTACAGTGGCCTTACTCGTTAAGTCAAATAGGCTAATTCCTTGTCTCACGGCCTACTACGATCCTATTTGTGTTAATATGTTTATTAGAATATAGAATATAGAAAAGCCTATCTCATAAATTCAAATAAAATGAAATACTTAATTTAGAGTTCTACCACAATGATTTTGTATCATAATCGTCGTTCCCTGGCCGTCTGGAATGTTATTTTTCGACGACACCATTTTGCCGCCTCGACATGGAATCGAACCTACAGCCTACCTACCCATAGCTATAGTTAGAGAGCCGGCTGCCATTTTGGGATATGATTTATTCATGTGTGATGTCGATATGGATGAAAGTTCTGATCGATACAAATCGACTTGGTCCAGTAAATGAAAGTCGTATGTCGCTGTGCTTTTCAATTACAGTACTTCAAAAATGTAAAAAAAGGGTACTAAATCGTGTGTTCATGTCTGCCTCTGGGGCTGCTGTTCAGAATCCTTCTGAAAACGAAGAAAATCGAGGAGGCAGGCTGCATGGCTCTGCATTATCACGAGGGTAGTTGTAAAAATGTAAAAAAAAGCTCTACTAAATAATTTGTTCATGGTTCTAGTTGCGTCCATCAAATTCATTGGGACTCTCCGAATACAAAAAAATGTTGGCAGACATTTCGGTCACTGATTTTAAGGTGTACAATTTTTTGAAGTTCACGCAGAATCAAGGGAAAGTGGGTATTACGACTGATGATTATTAATATTAATAGTTGAAGTATTATTATATTGTTTAGTCTTTTTTATTATGTATATATATAGCTGTATTATTTAGATTAGATATATAGGATTGATTATATATCTATATATAAGTATACCCCAACTGTCTACGGAGTTATACCATACTTAGACTATACCACACTCTCTTCTCTCTAACGATAAGAAAAAACGACAAACTATACAGTTATTTTATACCTGCGGGCCGACAGTTAACAGATTTGGAACCCGAATATTTGCAATATGTTTCGAAAATCGCTCCGATCGATTGCTTGTACGTAACATTAATTCACATTTTGCGAGCATAGCACTTTTTACTTGTGGCTTGGCGCGAGCGTAGAGTTTTTCAACAAAAATATATTACAATTGTCTGCCTTTGGGAAATCAGACGTCTGGATGTCTGCCTCTTCGATTTTCTTCGTTTTGAGGATGATTCTGACCATCAGTTCAAGAGGCAGACATGAACAAATGATTTAGCACACCTTATTTTTACATTTTTTAAGCCCTGTCAATTGACAGCTCAGCGCTACCATGGTGGCAGACCATTTTTCTGTCGTCCTTCACATTGTCTTCAATCGCTCAATTCAGGTCTGCCAAGTGTACATTTCATATACACGTTTTTAATTAATAAAAAAGAACTTAAAAAATTGATTACTACACAAGTCAGAGGTCTGGATGTCTGCCTCGTCGGTTATCATCGTTTTGAGGGTGATTCTGATCATCAGTCCAATATGCAGTCATGAACAAATGATTTAGCACACCGCTTTTTTTACATTTTTAAAGCGCTGTCAATTGAGAACGCAGGGCTGTCATGGTGGTAGACGCGATGCTTAAGGTTTATTATGATACAATCATCGATATTAATAATGTTTGCCACATGAACAAATCATATCGAAATTTTGGCAGTCAGCTCCGAACTACTACGCACGCTGTACCTACGCTACCGAGTGTTTGTAGTATCTTACAATTAATCGCAAATATGACATAAGAGACCATGAATTCCTATAATTATTTTTTGTATCACATAAACTCTATCAGTTAGTTAATATCATCGTGATAATTAGAGAGTTTTATCGAATATCATGCTATCGATTTTTCAAACATTTACTATACTAAACTATACTAAACTAACCTATACTATATTAACTAAATACACATATATCACTTCGCTCTCCCCCTCTTCGCCCCCCCCGCTCCCGTCGATGTATGTATTGCAATGAAGATAGACCATTAATTAAAACAAAAAGAAAAATGTTTATTTCTACGAAAATTATATTTAATTTAAATTTAAAACAAAACAAATAGATACATTCCGTAGATTCAGCTGAATTGTTTTTGAACCGAGGAAACCGAATCACAAATTTATTAGGAATAAATAAAATATTAGGAATGATAAAAAATGTATGCATAGGGTGGACAATATGTCTCGACATTTTGACGAGCACTTTATTACTTCATCATTCGATGAAGATTTCTTCCGAGTCAACCATTTTTTCAACTTTGGGTAGAGAAAGAAATCGCACGCGTCTAATTCTGGAGAGTACAATTGAATCAATGAATCAATTCGTGCAATTTCGCCTTTGGAGAGAGATTTATGAGCCGGTCCAGCGAGCTGGTGCGGCACTCAAGCCTCAGCTTCTCATACCTAGTTACTCATGTAAAATGTTGTGCATCCGTTTTTATGAGATGGCAACAACCTCTGCTATATTTCAAATTTAACCGGGCGTTGTCCATTACGATTTGGTGACCGGAATCGAACAACTCCTCCGTTTTTGCGGTTCTTGGTCGTTCAGGGCATTCCTCTTTGAAAATGCTCGCTCGCCGACGTTCGACCTATGCAGCCCAGATTTCAATAGCTGAAAAAGAGAAGCAGTATCTCCGTACACTGAATCTAACCAGCTTCGATTTCTGTTACCTTTAAACTCTTGGATGAATGGAAACAGCACGCCCTTATAAAAGCGTGATACTCCGATTCATCCATTGCTGACGTGTTTCTTTCGAAGACTGCCATACACGAACGTATCGCGTGATCGACGTTCGACTTTGCTTTTGATACTATTTCCACTAAAATCTACTCGAAAACTATTAGGGTTAGACTGAGTTCTTTCATATTATTCATTGAATCCGGAATATTTTCATTCACCCTCGTATATGTAGTAATATATAATCGCCAGTAGTATATGATGCTAGTTACGCCGGAAGAACGTCAAATATTCTTTACCTCTTGTGATGCAATGGAAGCCTGATGAGGGCAGCTCTTTCATGACGGGAAGAAAATAGAAGGAAGTCACTTGTTAACCCTCTGCACGTGGAGCCGAATACACCTTTCGAAATTCCCCGCTCTGAGAGAGATATATTTCCGAAAACTTCAAACCGCCATAACTTTCTTGATTCATCAGCTAGAGAACTTTTTTATGATGGATTCGTCTGAAAATCAGTTTTTTTCTAATAAATAAAAACCATGCCTTTCCATTTGAAAATCTAAAAGTTACGGCGGTATCTCATAGATGGCTTGACAAGAAAAAATATTTTGAATTACCATCGGATGTCCCCCTGGAAGCCATAAAAGCTTTGGAGGAAACCTAACTCACGTTTAGCTGTAATATACACGCGGAGAGGTTAACTCATGGTTTATATTATTACACTTGTGGCTTGTGGGTGTTCACCATCCCTCTTGTCGTTCACCCTCGTCACTCGGACTCCCACTCTCCATTCCACAGAACATTATACAATTCGACTACAGGCTCGAAATTTTTGTACCAAACATTCCCAAACCCCTTTGGAGCGCGGTGGCGTTCAATTAGTCGGGCGAATATGTAGCTAGTATTAAATCGTCGAAACTTGTTTCCGTCCTTCGTACTGCAACTTCCAGTAGATGCGACCAAACCAGCGGCAACTGCAATACATATTTGAGTGTAACTTGAGTGTCATGAACCAAATGAGATACTTGTCCATTCCACTAATAATGGCTACTGTGAATGTTGAGCGTCCAGTAATTTTGAAAACACTAATGGAACAAAATTGTTAAAATATAATGCATAGCCCGTGAGTCAAACGAGGGAACAGTGAAGAGCGTTACATTGTTCATGTTTTCATCCATGAATCTTCGTATAGTACCTCTTGCGTCGGCGTCCAGTTACTCTGCTCGCTCGTTACGCCGGTAAACCATCTCTTGATGAGTTATGAGAGCTGCGTGCGCGCGCACACACAACGACAAATATTCTCTTACCGCATAAATCGATAACATAAACCATCCATTCGCCAATTAATTTTTGTTCTACCCGAATTAATGAATCGATATGATACTGAGTGTTTCGGCAATCCGGGCAAACATCAGCAGTAAAATCGCGACCTTGGCAAAGCCTGATATCCTTTACATACCTCTGCGAGAGATAGAAACAAAACGCGAAAAGCGACCGCGTTTCTCGAGACTATTTTTCTACGCTAAATTCGTATTGCTACAAGAGTGCCGAATTGGTGTCCCGTTGACGAGGACAAGACCCCAGATTTGAGGTATGAAAAAGCACGATCGAGACAGCACTGCTTGGCCAGAACGGAAGAGCGAGAGGGAGAACGCGCGTTGACAAAAGAATTGTCACCACGGTAACGCGAGCTGAGCATTTTCTCCGGCGCTTCACGAACGAATGGCTGTTAGTCAATCGCGGGAGCTAAAATTCCTCTACACTGAAAATTTTCTGTAATGATAACTACTGCTCAAGTAGTTGAGTCGCCCTATGATCCTATCGATACCAATGAGACTTCGAATTCGTATCGCCCGGCTCATCTTCCTAGCGCGGTGCACGTCAATTTTGAAGCGCTAGCATCGGGAGTTGACCTGCACAGTTTGGATGGACGCCAAAATGACAGACAGTCCTCATGGACTGTCTGTCATTGTGGCTTGTGTAAACTGCGGTGTGTGTTATTGCGGTGTCAGTAAACTGTGGGAAATTTTACTATCGCCTTTTTTACTGTGGATGTTTTCGTAAGTAATGATACTTACGAAAACGCCCACAGTAAAAGAGAGGATCGTAAAATTTCCCAGAGTTTACTAACACCGCAATCATAATATGGTTCACATTGTCGAAAGACGAATAAAAGGTGGTAGATTTAGCCCTTAATCGATTTTTGGCAAACACCACAATTTCGATCATTCGGAACACAATGAAAGAAAATCGCAGGGGTTTAAACTTTTGAGGGCTTTTTTAGGATACTTTGAGGTCATAAAAAAACCGAATTTTTTTTTATCTATTCGATATTGACAAAATAATCCTTAGTTAAACGAATATTCGTGAATATGCCATTATTTACGTTTTTTTAAATCCATTTTCCCGCATAAAAAAAATCTTGATAAAAAAATGATAAAAGCATCTTATAGAGAATACTTAAAAGTTTCCAAAACCCTCTGATTTCTTTCTGTGCCACCATTAGTCTCCAAGTAATCAGTCATCAAAGTCAAAAGTGTAATATTTGCTTTGAACATCGATAACTCAGCGAGAAAAAGTCGGACAGAGCTCTCCCACCGCTCAAATTGAAGGCGAAGCATCCAGCTAGACGATCCTTTTAATCCGATCATTCATTAAATGTATTAAAGTCCGTGCAGACTGTGAAAGATTAGCAAAAAATTTGCAAATCTTTTTTACTTCGGTTTTTTGATGGCTACTAAAAATTGGCTGATGCGAAAAATTTTTGATACCAAGATCTCAAAACTAGAGATTCACACCTTCAATTTGCTTTATTTTATTTTGCTTAACGACCATTTTTCGAGGAGTTAAAGCTATTTGAAAATGATCCTAAAATTGGCGGACTTTTTCAATATTATTTAATTCTTTGGCCTAGTGTATACCCATATGTATATAATTCCCCTCTCACCGCCTTACAAAGCTGCCGAAGTCTTCTAACGTGCATCCGAGTTGCATAACATTTTTTGTCGCGACAGTCCATAATACCTTTTTTATGGAATTCAGGGATACATCGAAAATCCGAAGCTACGATGCTGTCGAATCGAAGCCCTTATGGCCTTATCAGAGAAAGCCTTGGTAGGGCCTCACCTGGCAAACCCTGCATAGGGTCTTATCAGGCGAAGCCTTAATAGGGCCTTATCCGGAAAAGCCTTAGTAAGGCTCGATCATGGAAATCCGTAGTAGGGCTTATCAGGGCAAGCATTGGTAGGAATTTATCGGGGAAAGCCTTAGTAGGATCTTATCAAGGGCCAGATCGGGGCCGGATCAGGATGTCCGTAATAGATGTTACCCGTATCACAGACCAATCGGGGCCTGATCCTGATCAGGCTGATCCTCAAAATTTCTACGCGGGAATAGCAGTTATGAAAGTATTTGTGTTAAATATGGAGCACGTTCCTATTGCAGAACAAGTTGAAATGATTTTCATTCAATTCTTCATATCACCATGTGGCGGTTCTGTAAAAACAATCTAAGTCCTCACAAAATCCTATATTGACATTTAATCCTTTTTTAAATCAATGTCTTGCGACGGCAACAAACAGTTCTATTGTTTTTTAGTGCAATTCATGCAAACTCAACGCCGCTTGTTGGATCAGAATTTGTTCGAAGTTCACGCGCAAGTTATCGCGAGATTGCAGTAACGTTCGAGTGTGCGTATATGTTCACGAAAATTGAAAAAATCTGTGTGAAAAACGGTACGTGGCTTCGTGCTACAACAAGCACAATACTGCTTCAAAACATTCCATAGGGGAAGATGGGGTGGTTTCGTGCTCAGGGCACATACGTACAGTAGCCATATCTAGGCTATCCAACAACATTGACGCATTCGTCTTTGTATGCGTGCCATGTATTTACACGTGCACTCAGTTCACGGAGTGCAGACCAAATGCGTTCGAAGGGTCTCGTTGTCACAACGTGTTTTGCCACTAAGTAACTAAAATTTTCACGTAACGTCAAATTCGTCCATCTATTGTAATTTTCTCTTCAGTATGTAAATAATTAATTGCAGTTGCAGAACATTCGTTAGTTTATTGTTTGGTTCGGCAGTTATCGGGAGTCATTTACAGTTTTTTTGTCGTTCAAAGAAATTTTTTAAAACAAAAATGTAGTTCCTTTGCTTTAGGCCACATTTATACATATAGGGATGGGGCACATTCGTACTGTACGAACGTACCGTATGTATATATTTTGTTAAATAACTAATTTTAGCAAAAATATTATTATTTCAGAACTATGATGCAAATTTACGAAAGAAAGTGGATTAGGATCGAAGCGCTACACGAAAAAGCGATGCCATCTGCAATAAAGGAAATTCTAGATTAAACTTTATGGACTAGAGAATTCACAGAGTATACGGCATCAAACCAACTCTTGAATATTTGGTTGGAACTCTTGGACTTGAACTCTTGGAAATTCTAGATTAAACTTTATGGACTAGAGAATTCACAAAGTATATGGCATCAAATCAAATCTTGAAACTCGCATTAAGAACCGTCATAAAAAAAGCTTCTACCGAAAATGATATGAACGCAATAACAAAGATACAGGAAGATTTTATGTATCAGATATAGTTTTAATTTTACCAAAACCCAAATCTGGTGCTGCAGTAAGGACCGCTACCATTTTTAAGTTCAGAAAAGACCTTTCCGCTTACAATGTGTAGTAGTTTAACATTAAATTGAGTGTTATCTTATTTCAAGGTGGATTTGACCCTAGAAGATCAAGACGAAGAGGCTTTAATTACTAAAAGAAGAATAAACGAAGCCTCAATTAATATATAGGGGATTCTCCCGAAATGATCATTTTGCATGTAATAAAGATGATGCTCGTAGATTATTGCCATACCGTTATCGAAAGAAGAATGGCTCCGTAGGAAAAGGGGAGCTGAAAAACGGAGATACGAAACGCGTAAACAGGATGCTGTGGGAAGAGAGAAGTTCAAACAAAAAGAGCGAGATCAATATTCAAAGAAAAAAAAGAAAATGTATTGATAAACCAATAAAAACTTAATAGGAAAGGTTGGCATCATTCCTCTGACCCTATCACTTACAGTAGCATGCAAAAGTTTCGGGCCACCATATTTTTCGTGGACATTGCATAGAAATACGATGGTACGGGAAATACAAACGAGTGATGATACTTATAATCGGCGTCGAGATACTTGATATTAAAAAAAATGTGGTATAAACAGTAATATCACTCTTCAGCAATTAATTATCCAACAGTTTTTATTCAATGACTGTGGAAAAGTATTGGGCCATATACTATTGCGTATGATAACAAAAAAACAAAACATTATAAAAATAACCAAACGGTTTAGTTTTCTCTCTAAAGTCAATACTTCGTTGCAATGCCCTTAGCAGCGATTACAGCAGCATATCGTCGGGGTATAGACGCAATTAATTGCGAGATGCGATCTTGTGGCATCTTTTCCCACTCATGTTGCAAATGATCCCATAATTTCGCCTTGTTGGAGTAATTCTTCGTGCCAACGCGAACCTTGAGCTCTTGCCACAAATGTTCAATCGGATTTGAATCCGGTGACTGCGAGAGCCGGTCGAGAAGGTGCACTTTTCGCTTTTCAAGGAAATTCTTCACAAGACGCGAAGCATGTTTGGGATCATTGTCGTGTTGAAATATCCAGCCATTCGGTATATTTTTTTTTTCAAATGGGAGCATATGGTCTCGCAATATATTTCGATCCATTATAGCGTCCATATTGCCTTGGATGTCTACTAGCGGACCAATACCGTTATCAGAAAATGCTCCTCAAACCTTAACATTTCCGTCACTGTGTTTTACAGTTGGAATTTGATATCGTACATCGTATCTGGTACCTGCTGGACGTCTTACGTACTTGCGACCGTCACTTCCGAACAATTAAAATTTGGATTCGTCGGAAAAAGGAACTTTCTGCCAATTCGATACTGTCCAATGTTGATGTTTTTGGCAAAATTCAATCTAACCTTCTTATTCTCTGTGCTAATGAGTGTTCTTTTTACACGGACCCGCCCAATCAATCCCATAGACTTCACACGTCGGGATACCGTACTCCGACTGATATCAGCAAGATTATCACTGCTTAATTCTCGCGAAATTATTGCTGCAGTTTTTCGCGTATCTATGACGCACTTTCTTTTAATAATTCGTCCACGTGTTCTGAAGTTTTTCGCGGTCTACCACTTCGACTTTTATCAGACAACGAATTTGTTGATTTATATTTCGCAATAATACGGTTTACTGTGCTTTTCCCAGTACATAGAGTATTTGCAATATCACGAGAACTCTTTCCTTTTTCAAATATTTTAACACAACTTCGCGGACCTTAATTTTTGTATGTTTCGCCATTGTGGCAGAAATAGAACTGATTTTTTCATGGTTCTTCATGTTTCGAACTAACGCTAAAGAAAGCGCGGACGAAAACGTAAACAAACCGTGTGGCTGGAGAAGGTGAGACAGCGGCCCAATATTTTTGCACACTGACCGAACGCGTTCGACGCTGTAAGCAAACCATACACTATACAAACAAAATAATATACCACGCTGTTATGCATATCATAGCTCCCCCAAATATTTGAAATGATGGAGAGGTCCAGGCATTAAATATTTTATCGAATAACAGAAAAAACGGTTGGCCCGAAACTTTTGCACGCCACTGTATTTCCATCATGATAAAGTTCTTAAAACTAAGATGTCCGGGTGACCCATAGGGAATTATATTATATCGATTAGAACTGAAGTCAATTGGAATATCTTAATGAAAAAATTCAACATTTTTTATTATAATTTTCATGATAATTTGATCTTAGAAAGATTAAATGAAAAAACAATGTTTAGTTAAAAACGATTCAAGCGCAATGTATCGATGATTACAAGAAATATGTTTTGTTAACAAATGAATATTTTCAGTAACTGTAGCCTTTTTTGTTCTTAAATATGTGCCGACGTTCCCCATAACGTACATATGTGCCCTATATTATGTTTTAATGTTCCCAACGTATGAGGCCCATTCCGACATTTTCCATCTTTTGTAAAATCACTCATTACTTGAATATGTTATATCGTATTAACGTTTGCGTACACTACTTTTAAAGCTAAATGTACTGCCCATTCAGTAGCACAATAATCAGTTTGAAGAAGCGGTTGGGTTTTCTTCTTTGATTCACAAAGGGAAAGCGGTACGAATCCACCCCACTTTCCCCTACATCATACAGGAATGTTCCGACATAATGTAGCATGTCTGTCACACTCCCTTTATTGCTTTACAACTAGTCCCCCGATTTAATTTTTCAAAAACTAAATAAAACGAATTTTTATTTTAATAAAACGTACCATAAAGTCAACTAGTTGTTATTTTTTCCATTGTTGGGTTATGAAAGGTTATGGTGGAGCAAAGCGAAAATTTTTTACGCTTAGAACTTGAATGCAACAGTGGATCCCAAGAAGTGTCTATCACTTTCTGCATTCATTATGATTTGTTCAGTTTATCTGTTTCAAGTAAAAACTGACAAACCCACTTTAGATCCGCCCACTTTTTCCTCCAATTGGTTGCGGTGATGGATGGGACAATCTGAAAAATTAAGTTACATTCCGAGGATGTTTGGGTACGTTTTTCGGTCCCGAAACGTAACTCCTCTCCCAAAATTGGTAAATAATAATGTGGGTCCAATGAAAACCCTAACTCAATATTCACCCCGTGTCCGTTCTGACAAATAAATACCAGGAATTATTCATGAAAAAACACAAAATATTGGTTTGGACATCTGAATTTACTTCCCCACCTTCAAAACTGACCCCACTCATGCCAATGAATAAGCCAGTCATCGAAACACTTCGCAAGCAGAAATTTATTGGGGAGTCGCCAGATGTAACCACATACCTATAGGAATTTGATAGGGACGCCGCACGTAGGGAATCCTCATTGAAATCCAAGTTGATTCCGCGCTAATTCCCGATTGACGAAGTTTAAGAATTTTTTTTGTGAATATTCTCAACCGGATTTTGTCGGATCTGGCGTGAAAAATATCCTCTGGTGATGCTTCGCACAAGTTTGTTGGAACGTCCCACGATGGACCCATATCTGAATAGGGATTTGTTAGGGACACCGCGCATAGGGAGTCTTCATTGGGGTGTAATTGGATTCTGCACTGATCTCCGATGAACACTGCGTGTGAAAATTGGTCTAGGGTTTTGGTCGGGCCCATATAGAATTTCCCTAATTTAATTTGGGCCCTAATCGGGTAGCCTCACATGGGCCATCAGTGGCCGGTCACACTTTGCTACTGAGGGCCATTAAAGGCAGAGTAATTAGGGCTTTCAAGGTTAGCTGAACGACGCCTCGTAAAAACCATGATGCCTCCGTACGTTATCCCTATCAATGGATATGCCTACGTATGTGTAAATGTATGTATTCCTGTGTATGTATGTCCGTCTATATAAGGACGCGTCGCGGTAGGGGCTTGCTGGCGCGTCCAAGTGCGTCCGTGCGTGCATGTGTGCGTATTTGTTTGCGTATCGTATGTAGGGATCTTTATAACATACTGCAATAGGAGTCATTTAAAAAAAACGATATAATCGAACGATCAAACGAGCTCGAAGTTTGATCAGGATTATATGTTAGTGTCTCGTTCGAAGATGATATAAGAATGTAGTCATGCTTGTCATGCCGAAAACTTCACACCGTTTGAATCGTAGCTCCAATATTAAATAAAAGAATAGAGAATAACAGCCATAATCCGCTATCGAGGCTGTCCTCTCTTCATATTGTTTTGTGTGTGAAATATAATGAATTATCACGACCATCTGAGATGATAATGGGGAAACAAAAACTTCGAGAAAATTAGGGAGGGAGGGAACATATCATCTTTGAACGAGACACTAACATATAATTCTGATCGATCGATTATATTTCGTGTCTCGTTCTCGATTATAAGAATGTAGATTTTTAGAATAAAAGTGATAATTCATAATTCTTGAAATAATTTTATTTCATAAATTCAGAAAAAGCAACAATTTTCAACAGTATGCAAGGAATTAACTCAATATCGCTTGCGCAAACTCGTCGTGATAACATAGGAGCTTGAGCACAGACCAAAGGGTAAGCACTTGAATTGATACATTTTTCCATCAAATCTGAGTCTTAAATATTTCCTATGGGATTCGTGAATTGGGACAACAAAATAAGCGCCTTTGAGATCTATTGTTCTCAGAAAGCCTCCTTGAGAAATCAAGTTCATTGCAGAACGAATATCCTCTAACTTGAAATGAGGAGGATCGATATACTCATTTAACTTTTTAAGGTTAAAAATAAATCGTGAGGCGCCATCAGGTTTTGCAACAAGGAAGAATGAAGAAACAAATTGATCATCGCATTCCTCACATTCCTCTAGAGCACCTTTGTTTATAAGCTCTTCGATTTCAAATTTAATTTTACTTGATTCTTTTATAGCAAAAATGTTTTCTTTAGGAGACATTTTTTGATAAGGCGTTACCGTGAAAGGAATCTTATATCCATTTACGCAGACTAAAATGAATTTATCGGACGTAATCTGTTTCCATCTTTCAATGAAGTGACAAAGACGACCAGAAGGTTTAAGCACCTTTACTTCTTCGAGAAAGATTGGTTCGTCGTCTGGAAGGGTGTCTTAGGAGGGTTCTGTGGGTTCTTGAAATTCTTTTTGAACCTCAGATGACGACGCTTCTGTTGTTGACCCATCTGACGATAATTCGCAGGTGGGTATTTGACGTTTCTCTGATCCCGAGATCGTGGAAAAGATAGCGGAGTAACTATCTCCTTGATGTCCGAACAGACCTTCTCGATTTCTTTTAAATCCTTAACTTTTTCTTTCAAATTATCGCCATAAAGCCACATATCCGAAACTATTTTTTCCACTACTGGCTTAACATTTTTATTGAGTTGTGGAGTGATGAATGATTTCCTCGCAGCTGACTGTTGATAAAAAAACACCCGTCAGCGTTTGTCCAGCATGGCTTATGTAGTCTGTAAGGATTGACTCGTCAACTCCTTCGTCAGGAGAATTGAGAATTAAAGAAACTGCAGCGCCCAGACCAGCAATATCAGTTCCCACACAATTTTGGGCGTCGATGAAATGTAGATCTCTTTTTTGGCGATATCCGAGAGAAGAGGCACAATTTCCAAATTTTATTTTGGGGCGTCAACGAAGAAAGAGCCTTTCCGATTGTGTAAGCCCAATATTTATTTTTTATTCTTCTCTGGAAGACCCTCGTTTATCCATTTTAAGCAAGTGTTGGCCAATTCAGAGTGATATGAACCTCTTTGAAATTGCAATCGGTCGGATCCATTCCCACAATCTTTAAAACCTCTTACTTGGATGAAATATCAACAGGAGGCTCAGAATCTTTAAGAATTTCCGACTCTGTTATTGATTCTGGAGGTGCAGAAATTTTCTTCACCACCTCTTCACAATCTGAAGAGAAAGGAAGCAAGGCCTGGGAAAACCACTTATTGTGAAAAAGGGTGACTAAATAAGTTCTGGTTGAACGAGTCACCAGGGAAAAAATTTCCGAAATCGTCATGAGGACCCGACAAGCCGTGTGGGCGTTGTCTCTCGAATCTCGTATAGAGAAAAGAGAATAATCACTTACCAATTGAATCATTATCAGGCATTTTTTTTATAATCGGGCAGATTGACTAGGAATTTGCTGAGAAATCTGTTCTTTTTGAACATTTATAAGCTTTTCCACAATCCTTGTCAAATTGTCAATCTGATGTTGGAAATCCGAAAAATTTTCGTCGAATCTCGACGGTCTCGAGATAATCATCACTTTCATTTTGAATGATGATTATCTCGAGACCGTCATCTTGAACGTTTCCTTTTCTTATCGTCGCATGGAGCATGACTCCATTCTTATCATCGAGAACGAGACACGAAATATAATATAAATTCTTTTTATTGCAAACGTTTATTTTTCAACGCTTGACCACTATGCATAGTGGTTAATTATAATATTTATCTAGACTTCTGAAATTGTTAAACATTTGAGTGCGAAAATACTCAAATAACAAAATTACAAGATTATCTGACTCTAGTTATACTTATTTACTGAAATATTAATTTAAAGGAACGATGGCTTGAAATACAATATAAACGTAATATAAGCTTAGTTTCTATTTCGAGATAACTTAATAACCAATGTAGTAAAAGATCACACTTTGAATAAGTATGTAGTTTACTTTGTTTTACTGGCGTTTCACACAAGTGGTTGGCTTGATGAACCTCAACGCATCCTACGCCTCCCGTGCCAGTCTTTCGCATCTTTCAAACACATTGCCAGATTTTGATAATACGTTTTTTCGGTAAGAACTCCTTCGATAGAATGTACGTTTCTCACGAATTTTTGAAAAAAATATTTATTAAGCTTCATAACGTCCTTTAATTCACATTATAAATACATACCAAACATTTTCCGAAAAACTCGGTTCCTTTGGGATCAGTTTCTTCCGCCTTTTTGGTCTCTCTTACATCCGTACAGTTCATCACAAAAGTGTGCGTGAAAAACTTCTTTAGAATCGCATTTACCGTTTTTCTATACTTCGAGTTTGCGATTCAATTTAAGGTGGCTTTCTACAAACTAACAAAATTAAAATGTAGAATAGAAATTATCACAAATACTACGTTTCTTTTTTATTTAAACCTTGCAAAGTCATTGCGAAACTCTTCGTCCTCTCTCGTACGATCGCTGAATGAATTGAAATCGTTAGCTGAGTCGATCTTTTTCAACAGGCCATACTTTTCTGCGAATTTGCTCGCTGTGATGTACGAACCCGTTATTTTTATGGAACGTGTTATCAAATGACGAAGGTTTTGAATTTCTCCACTTTGAATTCTGAAACTAGCAACCAATTTTGTCTACGTACGGTAAAGGAACAAGCGATCTATAAAGATCAATTCACAATCCACGTCAGAGCCATAATACTCAACCTTAATCTACAATTAAAAAAAAAGCCAAACAGTATATTACTGTTATCTCGAAAGATGATACTCTCATCTTTAGGGCTCATCTGATATCCGTTCTGTACATCTTCATTACGATTGTGTTGATCTGGTAACTTCCCTTGTTAATTTTTTGTAGATCGAAATTTTGTCTCATTGTATCTCAGTAAATCGTTTTGAATAATCGGTTTTCTTTTCTCCTCTGTGCCAGCAGTGGGGTTTTGTTTTTGTGTGTTTTTTGTAAGTGTCTTCGTACGAACCTTCGTAAGGACCTTAAAATTCATTCAGAAAATACCGTTTAAATAAAAAAAGGAATTCACTTTTATATTCAATTTATTTTTGGTCAATGTTTCGAAAAAATGAATCGAAGAAAAGAAACTAACTTACGATTATTCACCACGGCAATCGCAGTGTCGGATTCAGAGTCTGATGAGGGGCCGCTGAATTCCCCTTGTTTTATAATCTCAATTATCACTTCTGACTTTTTATCCCCATTGGCTTCTGTTGCTGTTGCGTAAGCCTATTCTTTGCAGTTCTACTTCTTCATTCTCTTTAAACCCTCTGCGTGGGTTTCTTGAATAAGAAATTACAGTGAAAAAAAATGGATCACGAGGTGCTGCTGGTGAAGCTCGGCTCAGAGGTTCAATTATCAAGAATTACAGCAAACATAACGAAAATAACTACAAAAGAAAATGAAGAAAATAACTGTCCGAAGAGAGAAATAGATCGTAAGATAGAGGTGCAATTGAAAAAGCAATCGGTAAAACAACTATCCAATTATATTCGACAATTAGAAGTACAAATAGGCCTCTGCTTAAATTTTTCCGCAGACAGCATGAAAAAGACAATTTCTTTGAGCGGCCAAGAGAAATTCGTCTGGAATTTCAGTTGCGAAAAAGGTGATTGAACGCGAGAAAATAATTGTTGAAAAATTGATTTGCAATACCAGCACTACAATAAGCACTAGCATACCAGATAAAGTTGTGCTTTTAAGCAATGAATGTGTAGTCAAAATTAGTCAAAAACATAAAGTCCTAATCAAAGCCTACAATCTTTTTTGATTGAAGGTAATATCTGGAAAACGAAAACCGATCTATTTACTTATCCTACACAATCAGGTAAGGTTCATGAATGGAAAATATAATCAAAATCTTCGGAAGAAACAATTTTGTTATGGAAAGCGGAAATTAGTCACTCTAAAAATGTAAAAAAAAAACCGAATGAGATTGTTCAAACATACGCGCTGGCGTTACTCCATGCCTGAATAACGGCAATAAGAATAGCATGTATTTTTTGGAAAGATTTTAAAATGTAACATAATATATAAGAAATGTTTAATGCCCTCACGTTTTTATCCTATTTTTTTACCGATTTTCGAATAATCGAGTTTAGTAATTAAAATACCATAAAAGATTTAGTCGAAGTTATGCATATTGGTCTGTCCTCATAGTGCCCACACCTGGTCCTGGAGTCTTCCCTGATATCCTTCTTTTTGAGGCCGTTATTAAAGGCATACTAAAATCCCTTATTTTCACGAGGGATGCTCTGTCAATTTTCCGCATATGACCGTTTGAGAAT
Source organism: Ophion costatus (assembly GCA_951751655.1). Taxonomy (NCBI): domain Eukaryota; kingdom Metazoa; phylum Arthropoda; class Insecta; order Hymenoptera; family Ichneumonidae; genus Ophion; species Ophion costatus. The sequence goes on from OX632360.1 coordinate 36,310,618, forward strand.
TCTCACCACGTTCGAATCGAAAATATGTGTAAAGTCACGAGAAAAAACTCGGCGTGTTGAGACATAACCTGCATGCTTCGTGAGCGTGTAGGTGTGTGATGATACTATGGCAAAGTACAGTAAAATAGAAGACCAACGATAATTACTATTTCAAGCGATTTGCAGTTTATCAAGATAAGATTTATACTTTTTAAAGATCCACTCATTTTTTATATCTGTATATTTTTTTAAGAAAATTCAACGTACAAAATGCGATGAAATCCATCGAAAATCGTATCACATTCTGGTCGGAAATATGGGAATCATTGAGGATTGAAATTGGATTCGTACATTGGATGCCAATGGGGAATCCCGAGATTAGAATCCAATGTACAAGCATGACGTTTCAGTATAGGGATCCAATGCGATGACCAATTGAATCCCGATCAGGAAGTAGGCAATGGGGATTCCAATTGAATCCCTACGGCAATATCTGCATGTACTCATATATGCATTTTCGTGTTGGTCCTTCAGCTCCGTCTGCAAATTTTGTTATATGGCTTATAAAGCCATGCAAATAAAACGGCACACGAATCTATATCCGGCGAATGCGATGCTTGATCGATGTCATTCGTTGAATTTTTGGTTCAAGATTCGAGTACAACGATCGATGTTTGAGACAGTGTACGCCTATGCATAATGTGGCATAAAGGCGCTCCGTGGCTTATGTCGGACCCTGGCCAGGCTTGCCTCGTCTGATTCACATGGCCGGCCGTCTCATGGAACAGACCGGGAGAGTACACTTTCACAATATATATATATATATCTGGCTAGGTCGTAAACATTTCCTGAAAAGTCGAGTCTGACTTTGAGAACTATGTGAAGTTGCGTTTCTTTTTACCCCACCAAAGATACGTATACTTCATTTAGATGAATCCAAGACATCTGTAGTAATTTCCTTCACCATTATAAGCATTCTTTTCATCAATGATAATCTACGAGAATAAAAATGCTTCTTATAAATACGGCGGTATTACAATAAGTATTTCTTTCAACATAACGAATAAGCAGATTATTTAATAAGCCAAAAAAGTAAAGCATGTGGTTCGTGGTTTTTTAAATCAAGGTCGTCTCTCCAATGTCGAATTCAATGTCGTCTCTCCAAGGTCGAATCAACCAATGCTCTGGCCAAGTAGACATTACCTGTGTGTATTTTGCCAAAAATCCGCCAGGTGGCTTCGAGCGAACCGTTTCGCGTAACCAACGTGCCGTCGTACAACGATAAGGCTTCGACCCGTCATTGCACCACGTACAGAACTGCTATGCTTACCGTGTGTACTTAGGCTTATGATTTTGTGATACCTGTGAAATAATAAGTCCCAATCTGATACTATCTATTTTAATCGGATACATCCCCAAGAGCCCTTCCAATACCTGATCATTGCCTGTCGAGTGGCCGGCTCATGTCCTATGCAAAACCCTGTCAGTACACCATCACCATCCTCGTAATTTCTCGGTGATTTTCTGATCCCTTTCCTCGTCAGTTCCTGATTATTGCTCGATGTATGCCGTATGACTTACCTCGTAATTTCCCGGCCTGTACCTGATCAGGTCCAAGCTAGAACCTGTTGCAAGGACCTGACCACGGCCTGATATTATTTAGGGAAGGCAAATAAGAGGCAGTACCTCTTCTCGACTCACATTTCTACACGGGTTACCGTGGTGAAATTTCCCCGCACCTCTAAAAAAGGCGTCTTGCGGTGAGCACGATGTCTCTGGACTGGATCATCTAAAATGAAAAAACCAAAAATATTTCGTTGATATAATGAATTATCTTGTAATTGATCGAAGGAATAAGCAAAATAATATTTTTTGACAAAATGGCGGCTTCTCGGAAAAAATCGTTTTTTGACCAAAATGTAGGCCTTAAATTGTTTATAAAATTGTACGATCAAACGAGCCCGCCGATGGCGGGCGACGTTCGATCGATATTATACGAAGACGTCTCGTTCGAAGATGATTAAGTGTAGTAGCGTCAGCTATGCTCATATCCACAACGTTTAGAGAATTTTAAAGGTTCCCCCCTTGGCCTGTGCCTGGTGGTGTCGTCATCTGTCTCGATCGTCATATAGTTCAGAGTTCCGGTTTTCCAGAAATTTTTTTTTTTTTTTTTTTTTTTTTTTTTTTTTTTAAGATGATTATGGGAACCTGGGTTAAAATGTTTGGGTGGGAGATAATCATCTTCGAACGAGACGTCTTTGTATAATATCGATCGAACGTCGCCCGCCATCGGCGGGCTCGTTTGATCGTACAATTATACTACGACGTCTCGTTCTCGATGATTAAGGGGTAAGGCCAATGTAAATTTTTTGAAAAATCGATTTTTTTTTATTGGCTTAAAAAATAGTTTAAACCCTCTAGAATAAGAAAAAAAAGGTCCTGTGCGAAAAAAAATTTGTTGTCCTTAGGAAATGAAGGTCGCCGCCAAGCGTGTCAAAACTTGCTCCGAAACGACTGCAATTATATCGGAGATGGCGATTCCAAAACTTTCAAAGGCATCGTGGATTCGAAGCCTTATGAAAATGTTGATGTTAAAAAAAAAGAGTGCATAGATCACGTGCAAAAAAGAATGGGCACTCGATTGAGAAACTTAAAAAAAGGAACAAAAGGTCTCGGGGGAAGAGGAAAACTCACTGCCAAATTGATTGACGAACTAAGCATTTATTACAGCTTAGCAATCCGTCGAAATTCCGATTCCATCAAAAATATGAAAAATGAGATCTGGGCAACCCTTTTTCACAAAATGTCAACGGATGAAAAGCCTCAGCACGAAAAATGTTCGGAGAATTGGTGCAGTTGGAAGAAAGCGAAAGCAGAAAATGCCTTGGATGCGTATCATCACAATCAGCCAATGAGTGAGGAGGTTTATCAAGCCATCAAACCCATCTACATGGAATTGAGCCGGGACGAGTTGCTGGAGCGTTGCTTGGGGGCCTATACTCAAAACAATAACGAAAGTTTCAACGCTACCGTTTGGAGTTTGGCCCCCAAATCATCCTCAAGCGGAAAAACTGTACTAGATATTGCGACGGATATCGCTGTTTGCATATTCAATGGCGGCCTTACCAACGTCTTGCAAATATTCAAGATGTTGGAAGTGGAAATTGGTGTACAGTTATATAATTTCTGCATCGAAGCCGACGCCAAACGCATCACGCACGCGGAGACATCTCTGAGCGACGCGGCCAAAAGTGTGCGCGCGCTCCAAAAATCAACCAGGAAAGACGAAGAAGACGAAAATTTGGCTATCGAAGGACAAATGTATGGTGCTGGGATTGCAGACTAACGGTAAAAAATTTTTTTAACTTCTTTTTTTAATTTTTTTCAATAAAAAACTATTCGCAAAACTTTAAACGCGTTTTTCTCGAAACATGGTTTTTCAAAATGGCACGCAGCATAACTCGAACAATTTTCATTTTTTTTACTTGAAATTTTAACCAGATGTGAACATTTACATTATCTTGAGAATGTCGATCGGAATTTTCAAGAACTTTATTTATTGATTTTTTATTAACAAAAAACTTGCCGTTTTTTTCGTCAAAAATCAATTTTTTTTTCAAACGCACGCCAAATCCACAAAAATTGATACTTTTTAAAATCCGATCGACATTCTCTAGCTATAGCCCTCTAGATTTATGGTTTTTTTTTTTTTTGTTCTAGATTCAAAAGTGCACCAGTGGTGCTGCGTGCCGCGGAGCCCTGGAAGCAAAACATGTCCCGGGAAGATAGCTGTGGAACCGCCATTTTGTTTTTTTTTACTGTAAAAAAATTTTATAATAAAGTTTAATGTATGCCCGATAACACCATTAAAAGTTTTTTTTCAAATACCTTCAATTTCGGGAGCAAAAAATTAGTGAAAAAACCTTTTTTTTTGGGCCGTTACAGTGGCCTTACTCGTTAAGTGTAGACTTTTAGGGGCTTGAATAAAAGAAAATTTTTTTATTTTTCAATCAGTACACAAGTCTTAAGATTATTATGAACGCAAAATTGACAAAGCGAATGCTTCGTTTCTGTTTTCTATTGGCCGATTATAAAATCTGGCAAACGTTTTGGACTTCTCTGACCATCCGGCAACACGTTTGATAGTTTCAATGTTAATACCCTTATTAATCGCCCTTGAAATGGTCGCATGTTTCGCACTATAGGCTGAAAAAGTACTCGTATCAACCCCTGCTTTTTTCAGGATAGATTTTACCCAGTGAGATAAGGTCTGTGCCGTCACGGGTTTGTATGGCGTCGCCACCGAGATAAATAGATTGGTGTGATCCCCTCTAATATCCTTTGTACGCTTTACATACTCTAATACTGCTCTTGCAGCACAAATATTTTTTCTTTCATCAAAAAAAGGTAAAACGAAATTAGGTTGATATTTTCCCGGTTTTGAAGTTTTAATCAGCTCTGGAATTTTTATTTCAATGCCAGTATTTGTTTCTTTTATATTACGTGTGTCGATTAACGCCATTGTTTGCAGCCGATGCGCTGTCGTCAAAAGCAACAATAAAATCGTTTTTTCCGAGAGATCTTTCAAATTTGCGGCATCTCCGAACGACAGATGCTCGATATAATCTAAGACTGGATCAATATCCCATGTCGTTGCGTATTTAGCTTTCGTCGGTCTTTGTCTAAAAACACCGCGCATGAAACGATTTATCAAAGCGTCTTTCGAAAAATTTTCCGACGTTATTAACGTAATCGCGGCTCTGTCGGAATTTAATGTTCCATACACTGCTCCGTCTATGAAACGCTTTGTCATAAACTCGATTATTTTAAACCTATCTGTGCAAAATATGTCATAGTTATTTGCTTTGGTAAAAATCCACCACTGTTTAAGTGATGATTCGTATTGCCTCATCGTCGATTCTGCGAGTGAATTTATCATTATGTCAGCTGCTTCTTGCGTCAGGCCCTTTTTCATGAACGCTTGCCTGACAATAGCCCGGCCACCAACGAAAGTGTCTTCGCTAACGGGTGAGCCTTCTCTCTGCAAGGGGATAACAATAAATTGTTATTTGGTTTAAAAACAATCGAAGACTTCCGGCACAGCGACTCAAATAGCGGATACCATGACTGAGTTGGCCAATATGGCACTAATACAACGCCTTCAGCTTTGTCCACGATTAATTTTTTAAGGGTTGGCGAAATTAAAGCAAAGGGCGGAAATGCGTATAGTTTCTCGCTTGTCCACGGCACTGTAAATGCATCGACTTTAAAAACGTTTGGGTTCGGAAACCTTGAACAAAATTTTTCTACTTTTTTGTTTGCATCGGTAGCGAATAAATCAATTGTAAATGGTCCGAATTTCTTGTTAATTTCTTCAAACGCCTCCTGCGACAGTTCCCACTCTGTATCTATGTTTGTTATTCGCGAGGCAGAGTCAGCAAAAACATTTTCTTTCGATGCAATATAAGAAGCGTGTAACCAAATTCTTCGCTGTTCGCACCACGTCCAGATTTTCCGTGCACGCTCGCTCAAAGTCGGGTATTGCACACCTCCAAACTTATTTACATACGCTATTGCCGTAGTATTATCCAACCTGAGTAAAACCTCGCAATCTTGTAAATGAGATGAGAAACTTTTGAGAGCTAGAAAAGCAGCCCAAAGCTCTAGATAATTGATATGGCGCTTTTTTTCTTCATTATTCCACCAGCCGTTCGCTGATTGACCATTGCAGTGAGCTCCCCAACCCGTCAGCGAAGCATCTGAGAAGATCCCTATTTTGTATTTACTCGTCCTTATTGGATTCACTCCGATTTGACTATTAATTTTCCACCATTCTAAATCTTCTTTTAGCTTATTGCTCAAAATCATACGCGCCTCATAGTTTTGATAATTAAATATCAGTGCCAGAAACTTTTCTCGTTCTAGTCTTTTACAATAAATAGTCCCATATGCAACTGCGGGGCACGCCGCGTTTAGCACCCCCAAAAAATGTGCGAAATCTCTAATTTTACATTTCGTTCCAACCGTAAAACTTTTGAGTAATCTTTTAATTTTTTCTTTTTTCTTGTCAGTTAGATCTATACTATAATCCGTTGAATTAACGATAAATCCCAAAAATTTGCATTTTTGTGACGGGGTCAATGAGCTTTTCTCTTTGTTTATGACAAATCCTAGTTTTTCTAGTAATTTTTTCGATTCCAGTACGTTTGCCTGGCAGCTTCGGAAATTTTTTCCTATGCATAGCATATCGTCTAGGTATATAGTTGACAGAAAACCCTTACTCCTCAATACATTCATTACGGGTTTCATAACTTTCGTAAAAACGTACGGGCTTGTCGATAAACCAAAAGGTAAGCACCGGAATTGGTACATTTTTTCTTGAAATATAAATCTTAGATAGTTTTTATCTTCCTCGTGCACGGGTATTGAAAAATGTGGGTCTTTGAGATCGAGCGATGCCATAAAGGCGTTAGGCGTTATTAGATTTTTAACCGACCGAATGTCCTCCATTTTAAAATGAGGTGCTTTAATGAACTTATTTAATTGCTTTAAATTGAGTACAAAGCGATTTGAGCCATCCGGCTTGGGTACTAAAAAGATTTGGGACACGAACTGTCGATCACAATCCTCGCATTTTTCAACCGCGTTTTTCCGTAATAATTTTTCGATTTCGACTTTCATTAATATTAACTCGTCATCTTTCCATTTTCGCTGTTCAGGGAGTCTGATTTGGTACGGAGCTTTTTCAAACGGAATTCTATATCCCGTTGTACAATTTCTAACAAATTGGTCGCTCGTGATATTTTTCCATTCGTCAATGAACAGGCTCAACCTTCCTGCGATTTTTACCTCGTCTATTTCTTTGACGATTCCTTGGTCGATCGGCCCCTCTCCCGACTCGATTGAGTCGGCCGATATGGAGCCCTCTGTTTGAATCGAACCGGCTGCCTTCTCGGATATCCGCCCGTCTGTCTGTATTGAGCAGACGGGCCTCTCCAGTTTCCCTGGTTCTGTGTTTTATAAGTTAGCTTTTTATCAGGGGCCTTGAGGATCTGGCATGCCGCTTCGATAGTTTTAGCCTCCTTGATCTGGTCGGCTAATTTTTCTCCGTAAAGCCATTCATCCGAGTGAATTGACTCAACAATCGGTTTCATATTTTTCTTCAACATCGGCGTGATGAACGATTTTCTCCCTATGGATTGTTGGTGGAATGTGTCCGCCAATAATTTTCCCGTGTCACACAGGAGTTCGATTAGTTTCAACTGATCGACTTCGTCTCCGGACTCGTCGATTACGAGAGAAACTGCTGCTCCCAACGATACAATGGCCGTACCGACACATTCTTGTGTCTGAGCGAAATGTTCGTCTCTCTTTTTTGCAATGTCCGTCATTGCCGCGCTAACCTCCAGATTGAGTTTCGGAGGTTCGGCGTATAATTCGCCTTTGCGAGGATATTTTTTCGTCAGGTTCTTCCTGTTCTCTTCGGAAAGCCCTTCCTTCATCCACGCACCCCAACGTCTTTTTATTTCAGGGTGCAACTTGATCCCTTCGCCCTGGACCGCGTTCGGGTCGTCGCCCAATAGATTAAGAATCTCTTCGTCCATCAAAAATTGATCGCGGCTCTCTTTTTGAGAATTCGCAAGAGCTTCTGTCTCGCTAGCGAGAGTGGGAGAACCTGTGTGAGGAGAAGGATCGGGCCCTTCGACCTCGCGATTATCTTCGCGATCCCGCGGGCAAACATTTTCCTTGTCTGCCCGTTCTGAAATATATATTTATATATATTTCTATCCCGCATAATATTTTGCTCGTGTGGAGCGTGGCGAACTTATTGTTCTTATCCCTTGTTGGGAAACGAAGTTCGTGTGGAACTTGCTCTCTGTTTTTCGTATGGAAAAAACAGATTTTCATATTTTTTTTTTTTTTTAATTATTTTTACCTGTGTCCTCATCCGTACGATGATCCTCGCGTCTCTGCGAAACAAAATTTTCAATGAGTTTTGTGAGGTTATCCAACTGTAACTTCATTTTTTGCATTTCGGCGTCGTTTCTTGCGCCGCCTTTTTTCCGCTCTCTCGAAGGAGATCGAGAGTGTTTGCGTTTTTTATCCTTTCCCATCGTTGTCGTCCGTTTTCCAATAAATTACGTAGATAAAATGTTGACTGAGATTTTTCGTGTGTGAATTGACTGAGCACAACGAAACGATATGACGATCGAGACAGATGACGACACCACCAGGCACAGGCCAAGGGGGGAACCTTTAAAATTCTCTAAACGTTGTGGATATGAGCATAGCTGACGCTACTACACTTAATCATCGAGAACGAGACGTCGTAGTATAATGGAAAACATTCATCCATGAAAAAAAACCTTCGATTAATTACTAAAAAATAAACTTGGCAAGATTGTATTAAAATTTGAGACTGATCGGTTCAGCCGTTTCCGACAAATCTTGCTCGCCGACTTTAAAACACACAGTTTTGAGAAAAACGCATTTAAAGTTCCAAAAGCACTTTACATACAGTCTGACACGTCAGTACAAATGTGCGTGTAACTTCGAGAATATTCGCCGGATTGACAAGAAATGTTTTGTGTGTGTACTTCAATATGTGTACATTACGAAAATAAAATAATTTAAAAATCGATTTTCCGAACATTTCAACTGTATATAACCCCTTAAAATTCTGCATGACAATTAAATACATTACTACCAACTCAAACATTTTTATTCATACCTATTCGGTGGGTTGTTTGGATGAAAAAAATTTTGGTTTTCATTTGACAGAATGTAACTCTAAGCTATAAATAGCTGAATTGTCTCGGTCGAACCCGAAAATTGTAGAACCGCAAGTGCTCCGTTTTCTTTTCTATTACGATAGGCACAAGTAAAAAATGATGCTGATACCTTTAGTACTCGCAGCTACGCTAATTGATTCCGTTTAATATAATAATCGGCATTGTTTAGCAGAATTCACGGGCCGAACAAGAAACGGCTGAAAAATGCGAGGAGCGAAAAGGGAGAGTGGAAAACCTCTCTTACTCTCCGAGAAGGAATAGAGACGAAACTACATAGAGAATGTTGACGACGATTGGAAGGAATGAATCGGTGAAGGGAGGTGAAAGAGCAAGTGTGTCGGAAATTGCAAAGCATCGTGGCTCGGCCAATAAATAATTCAGTAATCAATTTATACAACTTTTGCTTGAAGCCTTACAAGCGAACGACGATTCTAAAGCGGGTATACCAAAACTATTTTCATTTGCATGCGGGAAGTCCCTCGAGTGGCTCGGATTTTATTTTGTTGGCGTCGAACAAAAGAGTGTGCCTGAGAAGCATGTGGGGAAGAGGATTGGAGAAAAAAGTATGGGGCAGAGGTAGTGGCGGTTAAAGGGAGAACAAAATTGTGGTTTCCATTAGTTTTCCCTTCACTTCTCCCAAGTTTTACCACCTGTTTTGATTGCAAGGATACAGAAACCCCACCCTTTCGCCTGTCAGTTATGTGTAATGGCTTTTTTTTTATTTGTATGCTGTTTCCACATTTGCTGCTATAGCCATAGTTCAGACTGATTCTACTGCTACACCAACGACAAGGATAGATACGGAGAATAATCTTTTTCTGTAAAATTTCTGGTCCGGTTTTATTAAAAATAATTTAGATCTTTTTGAACTAACGCGAGTGATAGTCATTGCTAACGCGCAATATTTAACGCCGATAACTGTACGATAACAGTTGAGAATTCCAGCGCAACGCAATTTACTTGAAATTAACGAAAAGCGAGTTGAATTCGGGTTTCGTTTAAAATATCCGCATGCTCGTTCGTTTAAAAAAATGATATTTCGTTGGCATTATTGTTTAACTGATGAACAACATATATGAAAGAAAAATGTGAAAAAAGGTAGGGTACGCAAAATATTCATGGCGCCCACTTTCTACGCTTTCGTTTTGAACTTTGTAATCGACCTTACGCGAAAACGCGTCGATGAAACGTCAACCTGATGACATTTTACACATATGATGTAATTTTGTCCTATGCATTTTATTGAGGTGATTTTTCGGTCCTTCCACTTAGCAGGGTTCCAAAATTTGTAATGAAAAAGTAATGCATTATTCATTACTTTTTTAATGGGTAATGAAAAAATATTTCATTACCCATTACATTACATTCAGTAATGTAAAAAAATTCCATTACTCATTACATTATATTTTGTAATGTAAAAAAATTCCATTACTCATTACATTATATTTTGTGATGTAAAAATATTCCGTTGCCCATTACATTAGATTTTGTAATGTAAAAAATCTCCGTTACCCATTACATTATATTTTGTAATGTAAAAAAATTCCATTACTCATTACATTATATTTTGTAATGTAAAAATATTCCGTTGCCCATTACATTAGATTTTGTAATGTGAAAAATCTCCGTTACCCATTCCATTATATTTTGTATTGTAAAAAAAATCCATTACTCATTACATTGGAATTTGTAATGTAAAAAAATTCCATTACACATTACAGTCGAATTTGTACTGTATAAAATTTCCATTACTCATTACGTTGGAATTTGTAATGACCAAAAATTTCATGACACATTACCTTGTAATGGGCCATGGACATGTTTTACATTACAAAGTCCAATGTAATGGGTAATAGAATTTTTTTACATTACAAAATCCGATGTAATGAGTAATGATGGATGGATGGATGAATGGATGGATGGATGGATGGATGGATGGATGGATGGATGAATGGATGGATGGATGGATGGATGGATGGATGGATGGATGAATGGATGGATGGATGGATGGATGGATGAATGGATGAATGGATGGATGGATGGATGGATGGATGAATGGATGAATGGATGGATGGATGGATGAATGGATGAATGGATGAATGGATGGATGGATGGATGGATGGATGGATGGATGGATGGATGGATGGATGGATGGATGGATGGATGGATGGATGGATGGATGGATGGATGGATGGATGGATGGATGGATGGATGGATGGATGGATGGATGGATGGATGGATGGATGGATGGATGGATGGATGGATGGATGGATGGATGGATGGATGGATGGATGGATGGATGGATGGATGGATGGATGGATGGATGGATGGATGGATGGATGGATGGATGGATGGATGGATGGATGGATGGATGGATGGATGGATGGATGGATGGATGGATGGATGGATGGATGGATGGATGGATGGATGGATGGATGGATGGATGGATGGATGGATGGATGGATGGATGGATGGATGGATGGATGGATGGATGGATGGATGGATGGATGGATGGATGGATGGATGGATGGATGGATGGATGGATGGATGGATGGATGGATGGATGGATGGATGGATGGATGGATGGATGGATGGATGGATGGATGGATGGATGGATGGATGGATGGATGGATGGATGGATGGATGAATGAATGAATGGATGGATGGATGGATGGATGGATGGATGGATGGATGGATGGATGGATGGATGGATGGATGGATGGATGGATGGATGGATGGATGGATGGATGGATGGATGGATGGAAGGATGGATGGATGGATGGATGGATGGATGGATGGATGGATGAATGGATGGATGGATGGATGGATGGATGGATGGATGGATGGATGGATGGATGGATGGATGGATGGATGGATGGATGGATGGATGGATGGATGGATGGATCTCTCCCTCTCTCTCTCTCTCTCTCTCTCTCTCACACATTACTTTACATTTCATTACATTCGATTTTGTAATGTAAAAAAATTCCATTACCTATTACATTGGACTTTGTAATGTAAAAAATTCCATTACCCATTACATTGGACTTTGTAATGTAAAAAATTTCATTACCCATTACATTGGACTTTGTAATGTAAAAAATTCCATTACCCATTAAATTTGACTTTGTAATGTAAAAAAATTCCATTACCCATTACATCGGACTTAGTAATGTAAAAAAATTCCATTACCCATTACATTGGACTTTGTAATGTAAACAAATTCCATTACCCATTACATTGGACTTTGTAATGTAAAAAAATTCCATTACCCATTATATTGGACTTTGTAATGTAAAAAAATTCCATTACCCATTACATTGGACTTTGTAATGTAAAAAAATTCCATTACCCATTACATTGGACTTTGTAATGTAAAAAAATTCCATTACTCATTACGTTGGACTTTGTAATGCAAAAAAATTCCATTACCCATTACATAGGACTTTGTAATGTAAATGTTTCACATTAAAAAATGTCATGTAATGGGTAATGGAATTTTTTTACATTACAAAATCCAATGTAATGAGTAATGGATTATTATTACATTACAAAATGGGAAAATTTTACATTAAAGTAATGGGTAATGAAAACGGTAATGCATTACAAAAAGTAATGCATTATTTGCAACCCTGCCACTTAGTCCCGAGATCTTATATTTATTTGTCGCATTTCCGAGCAATTTTATGCAGCTAGACACTTCCACACTCGTGGATTAGTTAAATAAAATAAAGTCGATTGGACATGTAAACATAGTACACATACACCCATTTGAGGGTTGATTAACACTGGTTAACAGCGCGAAAAGTAACGGCTGAGGACTCGCCTTGTGACGCAGTGACACTTTTCTCTATCTCGCCTGCTATATATACAGGGTGCCCAATAGGAAGTTGCTCAAACTAATCGACTGTCATTTTAAAATACGTGCACAGACTCAGAAAAGCCAAATTGATTTAAATAGAGGAAACTGTGCAGTTTTAAACGCACATAAATCAAACCCAGTCAAATATTTTTTATGTCAATTTATTAGATCGTATAAAAATAACGAAAAAGTACAGTGATTAATGATAAATATTTTCGAAGTGCGAACCGTTAGATTGTGCACAAAAATCAATTCTCTTTTGAAAACCGTGAAAAACTGTGTCCAACATATCGTTCGTAATACCGCGAACCACTTCCTGCATGGCCGCGATCAGTTCTACTGTGCTGGGGTTTTTAGCGTAACAATGATCTTTAATGTAACCCCACAAGAAAAAATCATAAGGGTTCAGGTCCGGTGAGTATGGAGGCCATTCTAGTGCGCCTTGAGCAAATTTAGGGCACCCCAGACCGATTACTCGAGTCCCATATACGCGATGAATAGCTTCAAACACCTCATGAGTCCAGTGCGGAGTCGCTCCATCTTGCATGAAGTAAACATTTTTAACCAGTCCCCTCTTTTTTGCATAAGGGAAGAATTTCGTTTCCAAAAGCTGTTTGTAACTCTCTCCTGTTACCGTAGATTTCAAGAATGGCAAATAAATTCCTTTTACTGAAATCGCTGCCCATGCCGTTACTTTTTGTCGATGAAGGGACTTCGGTAGCGATATGTTGGGATTTTCCGTTCCCCAAAACCGGTAATTTTGCTTGTTTACGTACCCATTTATCCAAAAATGTGCTTCATCGGAATAAATAATCAATTTCTCAATAAGTTCTTCGGCTTCAAACATTCCCGTAATAGTGTTACAAAATTCGATAAGTTTCGTCATGTCATGTTCAGTTAACAATTGATGAGTGCTTATTTTATACGGATGAAACTTTAAAAAATATTTCAAAATGTTGTGTAATGATGATTTGGTTATTTTTAATGCTTGAGCAACTTTCCCAATCGAATCATTTGGATTTTGTTTGAAATAATTCTCAATTTCGTTGATCTTCTCTGGTGTAGTCACCGTAACAGATGAACCTGGCAATTCGTGTCTACGGTCCTGGTGTGTACCATACTTCACGAAGTTATCGATTAACCTACAAAAAATAACGTAAAATTACTTCAATGCAGTTTAATTGAATTGAAACACAAGTTGCGTGATAGATGAATATGAATAAATATTAAATTCGTACCTGTTCAGAGTGTTTTCGCTGGCAACTCTATGAGTTCCAAACTTAGTACGAAACCCTCTATACGCATTACTATAAATTTTTCCCCCCGAGAAGACGCACTCAATAAGATATACTTTTTCGTTCGTGGTGAGCTCACTCATTTTGACGCGCGCGTACTTGCTTCAACCACTGCTGGAATAAAACTGCGGGGCCTCAGGTATGCGCCTCAGAAAAAGGGACCCCTATTGAATTCATGGAGGGAAGAGACATTTATTTAGTTTTAGCAACTTCCTATTGGACACCCTGTACTTATCGTCGTTGATATTGCAAAACGTTCTATCCCTTTGTGACCATTATGTTTGGGCTTACCTACACCTGAGACGGCTAAAAGTAACGTTATGTTTAAGATTCTTTGTGTATAAAACTGAATTGTATTTTGCGCCTCTTCCGATAGATCACGCAGTAGTTCCCTTTTCCATCACGGAAATTCCACACATCTTTAAAGTCCATGTAGAGACTTTTTTGTTTGTTACGCATGGCAACCCGGCCCTGCGAACTCATTCTTCTTTCGTGTGTCGGAAGATCCACACGTTGCAACGTAATATCATATTCGGGAAAATTCAAGAATGAGTGTTCGGAGTTCTCGAAATTGCTCTACGGATGGGAAAAATGCACTAGAAGAAAGAATACGGAAACTCGAGAGTTTGGTCGAGATAAAACATCGGAGAAAGCACAAGCGTAAGTATTGTCTTGAAGATTAGTTTGTTTGGGTTTGTTTAGATCCATCTCACCGCCGCTGGATTGCGAGTTTATCGTCGCAAGCCCCTCGTGTGGGCTCTAACCCATACGAGGCAGAGTTATTACTCGGGCTATAATTCCTGAAAGAAGTTAAATCAGGTTTAACCTGTTTAACCGGTTCGTTTGACGTACCGGGACACAAATCTGGTTACCATGGATACATTGTGTATCGTTTGTCGTTATGAGTCGGACTCTTCGGATGAAGGAAGGAAAAGGCGAAGGAGAGCGGATCGCAGACGATCGAGATTCTCGTCATCAGATAGAGCTGAGGAAGAAAACTCAGTGGATCTGATCTCGATCTTGGATGTTGCGGGGAATGGTTCCGCGCAGATTTCGCAAATCGCTCCTTTGAAGCCGACTCAATCTCAGGCCAACGATGTCGTAAGGCCATGTCCGTTTTTACCTGAAAACGGTAGAAATTTTGTCCCTGCGGTGTTGGGCTCACCAGATGACACAATCCTTGACCCTGAGATTGTAGAGGTGTTGGGGAAAAGGATCCTGGAAGAACGGATGCTAGATGATGATATCCCATCGGAGCTGACAATCCGTTGGGAAGAAATCCTCAAAAACGGTTTGCCTACAGAGGATAAATCTCTTTTGATTAAAAAATATCCGCCTCCGAAAAATGCAATCTATATCGATCCGCCAGCATTAAACCCTGAGGTCAGAGCTGTTCTCCCGGAAACGGCAATTAAAAGGGACGAGCGAATTGCGGCCAAACAAACAAAAGTGGCAACTTGCATTGCCGCAATTGGTAAAATGTTTCTTGGAGCCTTAAACAATACGCAAAAGAGGCTTTCTCTTCTCGAACGCTTAAGTGATACAGGAAGGTTACTGGCGGATCTTCTGCATGACGAGTCAACGGTAAGAAGAAGTCTCGTCCTAGCGAACATGGGTCCTTCATTCAAGGAGGTGCTGAATTCTTCAACATCGGATGGTTTTTTGTTCAGAAAACAACTCGACGAAAGAGTTAAAGCAGTAAAAGCGCTTGAAAGTACCAGTCGCGATCTATGTTCAAGCCGGACGGATTCATCAACAAAACCGTCAAAAAACTTGGAGTTCCCGCCTCGGCGCTTCTCAGGCAGTTTTCGTCAGGGATTAACGGGCTTAGGCGGGAGGAAGACGACATCATCTGCAAAGAATCGCAGCTTCTTTCGAAAGCAGAAAAGTCCCCGTCGCCAAGATTCACCGAGGCGGAGGTTAGGCCAGCCTCCAACACGCAGGCGCTAAATTTACCAGTGAGTACCATAGCCGGTAGGTTGCGCTTATTCAATGAGGAGTGGAAACGACATACCACCGATAAGCGTATTTTATCTTGGATAGCCGGATATGAGATTCCTTTTTCCTCGATACCGATACAACACTCTGTCCCAAAGGATAGATCAAATGCTGGTGAAGAAGCTGCAATAATTAAAGACCTGGTATCGGTCCTGTTAGAAAAAGGAGCGATAGAATCCTCTCAGGATGATCAAGGTCAATTTCTCTCAGACGTGTTCGCAGTTCTGAAGTCGGGAGGAGGTTTTCGTTTAGTTTTGAACTTAAAGCAGCTGAACAAATTCGTTCCTACTTCGCATTTCAAGCTCGAAGATCGTAGAACGGCAGTTAACCTCATCAGTGAGGACTGCTTTCTCGCAACAATCGACTTGAAGGACGCATATTACGCGATCTCCATAGCAAAAAAGCATAGAAAATTACTAAGATTTAGATTCGACGGGTCTCCTTATGAATTTACTTGTTTACCGTTTGGGTTGGCGACAGCTCCATTCGTGTTTACAAAGATACTTAAACCAGTTATGGCAAAATTGCGCAGTAGAGGCGTGCTTTCTGTTATCTATCTGGATGATATTCTTATAGTAGGGAAATCCTACGAAGAATGCAAAAATAATCTTTTGAAAACCAGGAAATTCATCGAGTCCTTAGGTTTTGTGATCAATGAGGAAAAATCCCAAACTACACCGTCAAAGAGGTGTAAATACCTTGGTTTTTTGTTTGACTCAATAAAAATGCGTCTACAACTCCCAGAAGATAAGAGAATCAAGATAGAGGGTTTGATTAAAAAATTCCATCGTACGAACCACTGCAAAATTCGCGATTTCGCTCGTTTTCTGGGTTCTATAGTGGCAAGTTTTCCGGCGGTCCCTTATGGGTTTGCTCATACGAAATTGTTTGAGAGAGCGCGATATTTGGCTCTTTTAGATTCTGGAAACTGTTTCGATGCGAACTTGACGCTGGGTCGCGAGCTTCAGGCTGAATTTATCTGGTGGCTTTCAGCTATTAAGACTCCGAGTAATTCAATTAAACCTCTGAAATTCGCTATAGAAATTTTGAGTGACGCTTCGTTGTCTGGCTGAGGCGCAGTCTGTGGAAAAAAGCGTTCACACGGTTTCTGGAACGAAAAAGAGAGTCAAGATCATATTAACATTTTAGAATTGAAAGCGGCCTTTTTAGGTTTGAAATGTTTCGCTGATGAGCTGAAAAACGTCGATATTTTGTTACGAATGGACAACACCACCGCAATCGCGTATATAAACCGGATGGGTGGTACACGTTTAAAAAAATTAAATGACGAAGCAGAATCAAGTTGGGATTGGTGTGAAGGGCGAAGTATTAGGATCGCGGCTTCGTTCATAGGTACGAAAGAAAACGCAGAGGCTGATTTTGAATCAAGGAGACTTCACAAAGAGACAGAATATTCTCTGGCAGATTATGCATTTCAGGATATTTTGAGATCGTTTGGAAATCCGAAAATTGATTTATTTGCTTCGCGCATTAACAAGAAGTGCGAACACTTCGTTTCCTGGTTTCGCGATCCAGACAGTGCCGCTGTAGATGCTTTCACTATTCAATGGGGGGTTTTTTCTCTGGCTTATGCTTTTCCCCCATTTTCGGTAATTCTGAGAGTTCTACGAAAAATTAGAGAAGAGAAGGCAAAAATTATGCTGATAGTGCCTCAGTGGCCTACTCAACCCTGGTATCCTCTCTTTCAAGCGTTATTATGTAAAGCGCCTATTATGTTTCCGCCCGACAAAAATTTATTATTGTCTCCTAGCAACCAGCCGCACCCACTCTGGAGGGACCTTACCCTGGCGGCGGGGTTGTTATCAGGAGAGCGTTCGAACTGAATCATGTTTCAGAAGTGGCGTTGGATTTAATGACAGCTTCTCTACGCACTGGGTCGTTAAAACAATATGATTGTGCGTTACGAAAATGGTGGAAATTTTGCAAGGAAAATAACGTCAATTTCTACAAGCCTTCGATCGAAGATATTCTGACTGCTCTTGGTATAGAATTTCGACAAGGCGCATCGCACGGATCCTTAAACTCTTTAAGGTCGGCAATCTCACTGATCTCAGGCCCCCATGTAGGCCAAGATTCAAGGATCAAGCGTTTTTTCAAAGGAGTTGCTGAATGTCGGCCATCGAGACGTAAATATGAATTTACATGGGACCCTAAGGTAGTATTAGATTATTTAGAGAAACTTGGCGAAAATAACACGTTATCCCTGGAAATGTTGACCGGAAAGCTCGTTACTCTTCTTGCCCTTGTGACAGGCCAGCGCATACAGACACTATCACTGATTAAACTCAGTAATATAATCAAAAGAGGTGATTCTATCGAAATAAAGATTTCGGATACGATAAAGACATCCGGCCGCGGTCGCACTCAACCTCTACTGGATTTTTCAGCATTCAAAGATCGAGGGAACATTTGTGTAGTTTCCACCCTCAAATCATATGTGGAGCGAACTAGTTTGTTGCGAGGAAACGAAGATTCGCTGTTCCTCGCCCTGAAAAAACCATTTCGTAAGGTCTGTACTCAAACACTTTCCCGATGGATTAAATAAGTACTTTTAAACAGTGGAATCGATACCAATATCTTTTCGGCGTACAGTACGCGACACGCATCTACATCAGCCGCAAAGCGAAAAGGTTTAGATTTAGATATCATAAGAAAGTCGGCCGGATGGTCAAAAGATTCTCAAACATTCGCACGGTTTTATAATCTCCCTGTATCCACAAATAGTTCGGGATATGCGAAGGCGATATTAGAATAATATATAAAAAAAAAAAAAAAAAGAGTTTTCTGTAATGTTATCGCTATTTTGTATGTTTTGTTGGCTGATAACCCGTTGTTATCTTGGAGTTGCAACTGGTTGTGTTAAAATAAATTTTACATCATACCTTTGCCGTATTCTGAACTTTAAACATCTACTGCGTGATCTATCGGAAGAGGCGCCAAATACAATTATACGATTAAACGAACTTACTTAAGTGAAGTTCGATCGTAATTGTATGAAGCGCCTCTTCCGATAGATCACATCCCCCCCTGATAAAGTTAAATGTTGTTAAACAGTTGTATTTACCTATCTCCCAATACTTCGGAGAAGTATTACCCTTAAATACGGCAATACTTTGAAATAATGAGTTCGCAGCAGTGCAGCCAGATCGCGCGCGAAAGTTACCCTCTCTCTAGTCCCTCGCGCGTCCATCACACAATCATAGTAGCGCGTGTCCGTGAGCGAGCGACGCTCGGACATCTTCGGAAAGAGCCGAGTGCCGTCGAACTGTCCCGACCGCGCCTTCGGCAGCTACACCAACACATAGACACGCTGAGCACGTTCATGTGCGGCCAAGCCGAACGAAGGCTTCGAGGGAAAAAGCAATCTGAGCACGGCCTGCGCGTGACGTCACGCGACGGCACGAGTGAGGCTTTTAGATTATTTCAATGCTTATTTAGCTCTTGATTCTCTGCGTTATTAATGTATACAAAAGAATTGTATCGCGCACTCTGAACGCTTATTTTTTTAGTTCATACGTTAATTTAAATATAATAATAAATCTAAATTACAACTCATTTATCTTCTAAAAAATTGTTTACGCTTTACTCACACCCGTCCTTATGCCAAAAAAATTATAATTCAGAAAAGTAAGTGAAAATATATTTATATTCGTATTATTATATTAATTCTCATACTTTCATCAAGCGATAAAGTATTATCTCCAATAACAAATCAATCATCCATCCGGCCGCCAATCGTAAGTGCCAGAAAATGCATCTTTAACCAAGCGATAGGATGGTCCCGTTGGTAGCGTTCCTGGCTTCGGTCCGTAGGGGCGCAGGATCGTTCCTCACGCTCAGCGCTTTTTTTTTTAATCATGGTTACTATTAATTTTTATTTGATTAGTTATTTTTATTAGTTATCATATTTATTTTAATTAGTTATCTTTTAGTACCGAAAAATTTATCGCGCACTCTGACCGCTTAATTTATTAGTTTTTACGTTAATTTAAATATAACAAATCTAAAATACAACTTATTTATCTTCTAGCAAAATGTTTGCGCTTTACTCACACCCGACCCTATGCCAAATAAATTGTAATTCATAAAAGTAAGCGGAAATATATTTATCTTCGTATTATTATATTCATTCTCATATACTTTCATCAAGCAAAAAAGTATTATCCCCAAAAGCAACCATCCATCCGACCGCGAATCGTAAGTACCAGAAAGTGAACATACATTGACACAAAAAATTAAAGGAGCAAGAAAAGTTGAACTTCGTCAAAAGTGTTCGTACAAAAAAAAAGGATGTTAAAGCTTCAAGTTTCTACTTTTAGTTCCGACAATGATTTTTTTTTGAGAATCACTGATTGCGCGGTAGGAAGAATATCTCGGCAAAAAAAATGTTGCAAATTTTTACGTTTTTCAAAGTTCTGCACGTGTTTTGGAGATTTTTTTCGGACTTGACCAATGTCAAGGTCATTGAGCCCATTCAATTCAGTTCAATTTGCTTCTTTTTTTATCTCCTTACGACCATTTTTCGCTGATATCGGCCTCCTCGTCGGCCTCTGAATGAAAAAACGTCCTTTTGTCTTCAGTCATCTATATCTCGGGAACTAATGGTCGTACGGGAATTCGACCGGCAATTTTGGAAACGTGAATGCATACTCTACAAGCTCTGATTATTATTGTAGGTTTAAAAAAAAATATTTTTTCCATCAGTTTTAAAAAAGTACAAAAAATCGATGTTTTCTTGTTTTTTATAAAATCCACCGCTACTTTGCTAATATTGCGATACACACTATTGTTTATGGACGGTCATTCGGCTCAATATGTCCCCAAGAGATATGCAAAATTCCAAATTGATCCGTTCATCGGTCTTTCTTGCCCGATTGACGAAAATATGAAAAAAAATTAAAGGCACAAGTTTCCTCCTTCTCAGAAATCATTTCATGATTATTAAGAGGAAAAACAACTTTTCACTACATTTCGTACAATTGGGTATTGAGTACGCATTAAATGTTGGAAAAGAACCCTGAAAATCATATTGACTAAAAATTTTCGATTTTTTTTTTTTTTAATAACAAAAATGTTGAATTTTTTTTGTTTATAAAAAAATATATTTCGATTTTTTTCATTTTTTTAATGTTGACATTTTTTTTCGATTCAACATTGTACCGCCAGCATTAGAATTACCCAAAGTGTACGTAGAATTACCCAAAGCGTACTTCCCCGTGGTATGCTTTGGGTAATTCTGATGCTGGCGGTACAATGTTGATTTAAAAAAAAATTTCAACATTAAAAAAAAAAATTCGAAACTGATTTTTTTATAAAAAAAAAATTTTCAATATTTTTTTTATGAAAAATTTTTTTTTTCGAAAATGTTTAGTCAATATGATTTTCACGGTTTTTTTCCAACACTCAATGCGTACTCAATACCCAATTGTACGAAAAGTAATGAAAAGTTTTTTTTCCTCTTAGTAATCATGAAATGATGTCTGAAAAGGAGGAAACTTGCTCCTTTAATTTTTTTTTTAATTTTGGTTAATCGGGCAAGAAAGACCGATAATCGGATCAACTTGGAAATTTGCATGGCTCTTGGGGACATATTGAGCTGAATGACCGTCCATAAACATTAGTCTTTATCGCAATATTTGCAAAGTAGCGGTGGATTTCATAAAAACCAAGAAGACATCGTTTTTTTGTACTTTTCTAAAACTAATGGCAAAAATAAAAAATAAAAGTTTCACCACAATAATAATCGGAGCTTGTAGAGTATTTACGTTTCCAAAACTACCGATCGAATTCCCGTACGACCATTAGTTCCTGAGATATCTCAGCGAAAAATGGTCGTACGGAGAAAAAAAAGCAAATTGAAGTGAATTGAATGGGCTCAATGACCTTGATATTGGTAAAGTTAGAAAAAAATCTCCAAAACACGTGCAGAACTTTGAAAAACGTAAAAATTTGCAAAATTTTTTTTGCCGTGATATTTCTTCCGACCGCGCAATCAGTGATTCTCAAAAAAAAATCATTGTCGGATCTAAAACTAGAAACTTGAAGCTTTAAAATCCTTTTTTTTTGTACGATCACTTATGACAAAGTTCAACTTTTCTTGCTCCTTTAATTTTTTGTGTCAATGTATGTTCACTTTCTGGTACTGACGATTCGCGGTCGGATGGATGATTGTTTTTGAGGATAATACTTTATCGCTTGATGAAAGTATATGAGAATGAATATAATAATACGAAGATAAATATATTTCCGCTTACTTTTATGAATTACAATTCATTTGGCATAGGGTCGGGTGTGAGTAAAGCGCAAACATTTTGCTAGAAGATAAATAAGTTGTATTTTAGATTTATTATATTTAAATTAACGTAAAAACTAATGAAATAAGCGGTCAGAGTGCGCGATAAATTTTTCGGTACTAAAAGATAACTAATTAAAATAAATATGATAACTAATAAAAGTAACTAATCAAATAAGAATTAAGGATGTTGGGTCCCAAATCGCAAATGATGATAAAATTCTGAAAATTTGGTATGTTTTTGTATGAAGTATTTCAGAGGTCGTGTAAAAATTTCACGACAATTAGGAAGCTCGTTATTGAACAATTAACATTCACAAATTAAATGCTGTCTTATGGAAACTGATGTAACTTTGCAATAAGTTTTTCTTTTGACCTCTCAATTTTGTAATATCTACAATATACTGAAAGCAACGGAAACAAAACGAAGTTTATTGATACATTTTTTTTATTTCTTTTAAAAATTGTTCTTAACAAAATGTTAATTTTTCAATAACGAGCTTCCTAATCGTCGTGAAATTTTAACACGACCTCTTAAATACTTCATACAAAAACATACCAAATTTTCAGAATTTTCTTATCATTTTTTATTTCAACCCTTAAGGAGGTTGAAGAAATGATGATAGAATTCTGAAAATTAGGTATATTTTTACATGAAGTATTCAGGAGGTCGTGTGAAAATTTCATGACGATTAAGAAGCTATTTATTGAACAATTAACATTAACTTGTTTTATAGGGACTCAACATCCTTAATAGTAACCATCATTTAAAAAAAAAAAGCGCTGAGCGTGAGGAACGATCCTGCGCCCCTACGGACCGAAGCCAGGAACGCTACCAACGGGACCATCCTATCGCTTGTGTTAAAGATGCATTTTCTGGCACTTACGATTGGCGGCCGGATGGATGATTGATTTGTTATTGGAGATAATACTTTATCGCTTGATGAAAGTATGAGCATTAATATAATAATACGAATATAAATATATTTTCACTTACTTTTCTGAATTATAATTTATTTGGCATAAGGACGGGTGTGAGTAAAGCGTAAACAATTTTTTAGAAGATAAATGAGTTGTGATTTAGATTTATTATTATAATTAAATTAACGTATGAACTAAAAAAATAAGCGTTCAGAGTGCGCGATACAATTCTTTTGTATACATTTATAACGCAGAGAATCAAGAGCTAAATAAGCATTGAAATCATCTAAAAGCCTCACGCGTGCCGTCGCGTGACGTCACGCGCGGGCCGTGCTCAGATTGCTTTTTCCCTCGAAGCCTTCGTTCGACTTGGCCGGACATGAACGTGCTCAGCGTGTCTATGTGTTGGTGTAGCTGCCGAAGGCGAGGTCGGGACAGTTCGACGGCACTCGGCTCTTTCCGAAGATGGCCGAGCGTCGCTCGCTCACGGACACGCGCTACTATGATTGTGTGATGGGCGCGCGAGGGACTAGAGAGAGGGTAACTTTCGCGCGCGATCTGGCTGCACTGGTTCGCAGGGCCGGGTTGCCATGCGTAACAAACAAAAAAGTCTCTACATGGACTTTAAAGATGTGTGGAATTTCCGTGATGGAAAAGGGAACTACTGCGTGATCTATCGGAAGAGGCGCTTCATACAATTACGATCGAACTTCACTTAAGTAAGTTCGTTTAATCGTATAATTTTATTGAACAACCATGATCTACATTTTAAAGTATGCCATTTTATCTACATTATGTGAAAATTGGGTTACATAATATAAAACGGTAAAAAAGTTACAGCGTTTTCCCGGGACGTGTTTTTGTTGACAGTGTTTGCGGTACCAGACGTGCCTCTGACATTTTTTATCTTAAAAAAATATTTGTTTCTTAACGTAGATACACTGTAAAAAATTTCTGTATGAAAATTAATACACAAGTATAGGAAGTTTTTATGCGGATACCGCTTATGAAATTTCAGATACGACTTTGAAAATCCAAAACAGGTTATTTGAAAAATGAAAGTGTAGCTCCGTAATATTAATATACTTGTGCGTTTGAAAAATAATGCACGTGTAAAGAAATATTCACATCCAAGTATATTGAAATTAAGAACCATTTGGTGATATCAATATACGAGTGTATATTAAATTCAAGAACCATTTGCTAATATCAACATACGGGTGTGTATTAAAATTACTGATCCTAAGTATTAAGTTTATTTCAGAAATTAATAATTAAGCCCACTGAAAATGTGACTCGTATTTATCCTCTTCGACGGGAGCTAAAGATAAAAAAAAAGGTGATTTTTGTGAAATTTCTTTCTTCAACACCTGGCGGCGTAAAAAATGGAAAAATAATTTCCTTCCGGAAAAGGCGAGCTCAAGAACTGCGACTCTGCCGTGGATATGGAGAGGTAACGAATTTGTTACACTCTCCGACGCGCGTACGAGTTGCAAACGCGTCTGTTTTTCCCAGGACGATCGTAGCCGGTGGTCGGGTTATATGCCCGACCGAAGCTGCGAGTGGCTATGGGAAAGTGCGGAACAATGCGCCGTCCCTCGGACGCTACGCGAACTACGCGCGACCATCGGTCGTCGCGAGCGGCCGAAGTGGGTTGAGCGCGTTTTGTATTTGCAATACTCTGTTTTTTATATTTGAATTAATATACAACTGTTGTAATCTTTAATTTAAGGCACGGGTTAATGCAATACATTTTCCACAAATTTACAAACTTGTCTTTGAAATTCCATGTTCCATCTATTAAATTCTATATCCACGTTAGAATTTCATGTGACTATTTTAAATTTACGATACAAGTGTTTCAAATTTAATTTCATCTACTGAGTTCGTAAAATTCAATTCTTTTGTATCTTAAATGTATTGTAAATTTCATATCTTTTTTTACAGTGTAGATAAAACTAGTAATTACCGTGCCGGAATTTGAAAATATAATTTTTTCGGGTCATGGCAGTCACTGAAATAAAACAGGCGATTTCTCGCCTCCAAATTGTTCAGTGCATACGATTTTAACAAAAACTATACCATGTATCGAAAAACGGCTCGATATGTACTAGATTATTGTTCGAAGCATAACTGTGCAAAACTTGATCCCGATCGGTCCAGTAGTTGCAGAAATATTTATGGTACCGAT
Source organism: Ophion costatus (assembly GCA_951751655.1). Lineage (NCBI taxonomy): Eukaryota > Metazoa > Arthropoda > Insecta > Hymenoptera > Ichneumonidae > Ophion > Ophion costatus. The sequence goes on from OX632360.1 coordinate 36,335,969, forward strand.
TTTGAAAACACTGTTTGGAGTAAAACGCGTTCAAAGTTTTGAGTACACTTTACACCTGCGCCCCAGCCATTAGTCGTTGCTTACCCGGTCAGAAACAAAACGATATAAGGTGGCCATTACTGTGAATTTACTAATGAGATTTTCAGGCTAGACACTCAAAGGGTAGTTTCGGATGAGCACCTTTTGAAAAAGTCGATCTTACTGACCTACTCACGTGCATGACCTACCCTCTGAATATGTAAGCCCTTGAAAATTTTATTCTGAATGCATCCGTAAAACGTTATAGGTCAATACCCAATCAGAACGCTACATTCGTCTCATGCAATACGTCACCCGACCCCAAGCCGCTACTTTTCGATATTGCAATAAGTTTTTTGGGTCTCTTGTGAAGTAGTTCGAAAATTACATAGAACGAATTGCAATATCAACGACGATTTATCATGTGGTATGGAGTGAGGGGCTTTGATAGCTGTGACATCTAAATACGGTCAAAGCCCTTATAAAAGCAAACGTGAAAGAAACGGTCCTTTTAGAGCCTCAAAAAATTCTTCAAATTTGTGCGTAGGAAGGTAAGCAGAACATTGAGCTCGTTTACATAAAACACGTTGCACTGGAGAGAATAACGCGCTAAACATATGGAGTTGTTTTACAACGAATATAGGTAAGAAAAAGTATATATTTTCCGGCACTGAAAAGTCAGAAATATGAACTTTTCATTGCTCAGACAGAACGAAAAAGTCATACCCGTAGGAATCGAGGGTTTAAAAATGTCGATTAGCCTTGCATCAAGCACAAGGGAAAAATGTCTGCACCACCAAGTCATATCTATGGTATTGTTTGCTCGATTGCAGGCAACGAAAAATTCTTACCTTCAGGTATGGAGAGGCCAACAATGTGATTTTTTATGCTTAAACATAGGCAATGGAAAATTCTTAGATTAGGAGTAGAAGGGGCAAAAATATAAATGTATTTTGAATCAACAATACGAACAATATGCATCATCGGTGACCCCCAACCAAAGAAGTGTTCGAAGGCAATTAACTAAAATAATGCTTGACACGAAATAGAATAGGAAGCCAAAAATATAAAACTTTCTCGTATCCAGCACGTGTAAAGAGAAATTTATATACTAAGGTACTGAATAGCTAGAAAATTTTATTTTTCATACATTGCTCTTACACAATCAAAAATGTACACCACCGGCGGAAAGTTTCCGGACAAGAGTTGGAAAAAGTGCCCGAACGGTTCTTTATGCCATTTCGCCGGTAGTTGGGCTAGGCCAATTTGACCAACGGCATTTTAAAGAGGGGGGATTTACCTACATTTTGGCTTATCAAAAAAATGTTTACGATTTTTTTTACACTTGGCACCCAGTTTTGAAAACGACCATTTTTTGTCGTTTTTTTGTTGTTTTGTGAGTGGACCCCGTTTACAGTAAAAATCTTTTTTATGCATTTCTCCTATTAAAATCATAAAAGGGGAAGCCTAAGCTTCAATTTCGTTTTGTAGAAACATTTTTGCGATTTTTTTTTCCCAAAAATATTTCGTTTTTTCGATAAAAATATACAATATGAAAATTGCTCCGGAGTACGAAAACGACGAGGTTTACAACAAAATCTCAAGACGGTAAAAAGTTGCGTTACTTTTTGTTGAGTCCATGAGAATTTTTACAGATTTTTTATGCGAAATTTTTTTACAATTTATTTCCGGTCGGAACTCGATTGATCTCAACACTATGATAATAATATAATTAATTTTTTTATTTACATATTATACTTTGGTCTCGTCGAAAAAACCTCCTCTCGCTGACAGCACGCTCTTTATCACACGCGGCATCCTCTCCACAAGTTTTTCGAATGTCTCCCGGGGTGTTTCTTTCCATGATTTTTGTAGGGATTCCCATAGCTTTTCGGCGGATGAATGCGTGACCTTGCGCACTTGCCGATCCATTTCATCCCACAGCAGCTCTGTGTGTTTAACTATTAATTTATTGACGGTTAATTAAATAAAATTTTTGACTTCATTAGAGTTTTTTTTTGAAGAAGAAGAAGAAGAAAATGGGTCGTCGACCCAATATAAGCATCAAAAAGCGTACATCAATCCTTGCACTTTGCAATGAAGGGTTCAAAATTCGCTACATTGCAAATCGATTGAAAATACCCAAATCAACCGTTGGGGATGCTATAAAACGTTTCAGAGAGACACAATCGAACCGCGATAAAAATCGTTCCGGGAGGCCTCCTATTACTTCCAAAGCGGAAGACTAATCAATAATTGTGATGTCTAAAAGGAATCGAAAACTCACGGCGACAAGCATCCAAGCGCAGTTTGTCGAAAGTCGTGGAACAAACATTTCAATTACGACGATTAAGAGCGTGCTGTCAGCGAGAGGAGGTTTTTTCGACGAGACCAAAGTATAATATGTAAATAAAAAAATTAATCATATTATCATGGTGTTGAGATCAATCGAGTTCCTACCGGAAATAAATTTTAAAAAAATTTCGCAAAAAAAATCTGAAAAAATTCTCATGAACTCAACAAAAAGTAACGCAACTTTTTACCGTCTAGAGGTTTTGTTGTAAACCTCGTCGTTTTCGTACTCCGGAGCAATTTTCATATTGTACATTTTTATCGAAAAAAACGAAATAATTTTGGGAAAAAAAAATCGCAAACATTTTTCTACAAAACGAAATTGAAGCTTAGGCTTCCCCTTTTATGATTTTAATAGGAGAAATGCATAAAAAAGATCTTTACTGTAAACGGGGTCCACTCACAAAACAACAAAAAAACGACAAAAAATTGTCGTTTTCAAAACTGGGTGCCAAGTGTAAAAAAAATCGTAATAATTTTTTTGATAAGCCAAAATGTAGGTAAATCCCCCCTCTTTAAAATGCCGTTGGTCAAATTGGCCTAGCCCAACTACCGGTGAAATGGCATAAAGAACCGTTCGGACACTTTTTCCAACTCTTGTCCGGAAACTTTCCGCCGGTAGTGTATATCTGCAAGTATCGAGAAGCCGAAAAATAGATTTGGCCCGCGTTAATTGCCACAACCGAAAAATGTTTGTATGTATTGCGATACGGATTTGTTCACGCGATCACCGACAACAAAAAATGAATGCTTTTACCTGTCGCGAGGGCACTAATATGAGTTTGTCTTGCATCAAACCTCCGCAATGAAACATTCTTAGGGCTTCAGCGCACATTTACCATATGCGCGGGCAAAATCTCTCGACGTCCGCCCGTAATCCACCTAAAGAGAAAAAAAACACACGCACACGCAAAACTTGTCACCAAAAACGCGCGAACATATTAAAGTAAACAATGTACGGCTCGGCTATGACAGCTCGGGGTTACCCGCGTGTCATAGGTGAGCTAAACGGATACTCGTCGTTCCACGGTACCGTCATTGTAAAAATTTTTGTACCCAACCTTTCCTCGCGGGACCCATGGCGCGCTCGGTTCACGTTAGCGCGCTCGGCTCATGTCGGCCGCGCTCGACCCACCTCGGCCGCTCGCGACTACCGATGGTCGCGCATAGTTCGTGTAGCGCACGAGGGTTGGCGCCTTGTTCCTCACTTTCGCATAGACAGTCGTAGCTTCGGTCGGGAATATAACCCGACCACCGACTACGATCCGAGCTGGATAAGTCAGACGCGTCTGCACCTCGTGCGCGCATCGAAGAGTGTCGCAGACCCGTTACCTCTCCATGTCCACGCCAAAGTCGCATTTCGTGAGCTCGCCTATCCGAAAGGAAATTGTTTTTCCTTTTTAAACGCCGTTCGGTTTTGAAGGAAAAAATCTCCTGATATTCCTTCCCTTTTTACGCCGCCCGGTGTTGAAGGGTGGAATCTCCAAAAACCACCTTCTCTTTTTACGCCGAACCGTGTTAAAGAGAAGGCTCCTTAAAACTAATCCTTTCCAAACCACCGTTTTTAATTGTACTAACCGTTTTATTTAAATACTTTATCCATAGTCTTTTACCTCACCGCTTCCTTTATTTTCAAAACCAAACGGGGTAGACAAACCCCCCTGGAACTCCCGCCCTCGGCGTAAAGCCAGCCCCTCCCACTTTTTCCTAACCCCCTATCCTTAAATTTACTCCCTCCTATTTTATTTTTCAGTTTTACAACGGCTTCCGAGGCTTTGCCAACGGAAGCGGTATTTTCGTGAACGCGGTCCTTTCCAGGACCCATAAAATTCCTCAAACATGAGTTTTCAGGTTTTTGGCAGCTCAACATTAGACACTCTCAATCCGCTCCTCACCGGAGCTGGAAAGAGAATGCGTCATGTGTGACAACTCGCATTATTGGTCGAGATGAGAGTGAGAGCGGGAAGTAGGTTGCGATAGCCACAACTGTCGCTCTATTTGCAGGAATTGGAATTGGGTAATTAAGACAGTTGTGCTCTAGCGTGGAAAAGTACGTAAGACGCTTACTTATTGTATTATCGATAGGCTACATTTCCGCCGTGGTAGGCCTAACTCCAAAGAAAAATATTAAGATCCGTCGAAAAACGGGAATGCCGCTATCGCGCGTATTAGGCATAGTGGTTGTTCACATCATGGTTGTTCACATTCACATTCCATGAGAAATCGCGTAGCCCCTGCATCTTTGCCGGAGCTCAATAAGATAAGGGAAAGCGTGAAAAATAAATACATAGTGCGCATTTGGTCGCGATGTGACACATTATACGCGATTTAAAAAAATATCTAGCCATCGCGAAGGCAAATCTATGTAATTGTCAGCGCGATCGCAGGCAACGAGAGGCTACAAATAGGAATTTTTCTTGCCTCGAATTTAGGCAATAAAAAATTCTCAGAGCTTAGGTGCTGGAAAGGTACAAATCTGAATTTCTCTCAAGTCAATCAGACAAAATGTAGGGGAAATCGGGGCAATATGATAACGCTAAGGTCATATTCAAATAAAACAACACATATACGAGTCAGTCAATTTTAATTATTTTTTAACTAATCAATATTTATTAATATTTTAATTATAGAAGCACAAAAACAGTCTTTCTGATTAGTACCATATCATATATATTTTGAATTGAACCTTTGTTTTTCCCATCTTACCCCGTATGCGGGGCAAGATGAAACAGCGCTGGGATAATGATGGAACACGGATTATTGGCATCTTTCGCATATAAAAGTGGTTTCATTTTCAATACCATCAATTCGATAAGCCAATCGTGTAAGTTCTGTAGGATTAGTCTGAATGATTTTGCTTCCATATCAATTTGACAATTTGCAAGTTCTTTTTCTTCCCCTGGTAGAAATACCGGTTGAAGAGGACCCAAATGCTTTACTAGTTTCGTTCCCTCTTTCTAACGTAAATAGTGGCACGTTTAAAAATATTCCGGGTTTGCAACAGCTTGTATTTATCTTGCCCCATTAGACGATTGGCGAATTAACAAAAAATCACGGAATAACCTCGAACATTTCTGACAAACCGTTCTTATTGTATTAATTATTAGCACTTTCATGGTGTTTACCTACCTATATCTAATCAATATCAGCAACTCAAATAAACTGAAACGATGTTAAACTTTACCAAAAATTACATCGTTTTGCCAAAAAGTCGATATTGCTTTCTCACTGGAGAGGCGTGCTTCCGCCACAGTAGATACTTTCACACTCATTCACCTCAACCCCCCCGCCCCTCTCGATGAACTCCAACGGGAGCACTATGCTCGCACACACTGTTTGGTCCCTAAGCTTAAGATTCATCTTACTCCGCGTATTCGTCTTGCCCCGAGTTCCCCTACATCTTTGAATACTGCGAACCCGAAATTCGTGCGAAGACAATAAAACGTGGCATCTTTCTTAGCGGCCTCAAGGGGAATCAATAAAGCGCACCATCCATGGAAATCCAATGTAAGAGTATTCAAAATATATACCCTTCACTGACTGGAGTTCACGATTATAGAAATACTCGAAATTAACTTATTATAGAAATAGAGAAAATTTGAAAAACGATTTACCTATGTTGCCATTATCTTTCTCATGTTTTTTTCGGTTCCTATGGAACTCTATACTATATACTAAAATATCTTTGAACCCTTTTCCCTGCAAAACATACATTTTGACTATTCATATTAAGAAACTATTCACGTTTCTTCGAACATGTTTGAAATTCATGATTCTTTGGATTGAAGCTGAGGGGAAAAAGGGATTGTTGCCCTTGAAGAGAAAAAATGAAATCTCTTTTAAAAACTTTTAAGAAGTTAACAAAGTACGCTAATTAATAAAAAATCTCCTCGTCAATATTGTTGTTTGTTACACCTTATAACAAATGCTGATTTACCTTGAAAATAATAATTATGTGTTTTCATTTAAACTATGGTTTTGTTGTATTTTTTCCATTAATCAATTGTACAGAACAATGAAATGGTTTATCAAATAGCCAAGCACAATGTACATATTATGCAATTGTACAAGAAATGTCGTACACATCAAACGGTCATTGAACCATCGAGATCACCTTATTAAATGTTTTATTTTTATTGAAAGAAAAACAGATTTCTGTTTTAAGAAATACAACGTATGAAACACACAAGTCCACTGGAAGTGCTGTCCAAAGACTTGGCGTGGATGGTTAGGAAAAGGAGGTTAGCGTAGGACTTTTCAACTACTCAATTCTCAAGTTTAAAACAATAAAATTTATAAGTCAGATGGTAGCGATGGGAAATAGTTTTTCTTATATCACGGCAATATGCTAATTCTGGGAAGTGCACTTTGCATGATTGCATTCTAAAACAGCAAAAATATCCTCCATCTTTTTCATATAACTCCACTCAACACTTTCCCATCCCGTAAAGTACAAATCAGATCAGTAGTGTGCACTCTTTACACCTCAAAAACGTGAAATACTTTATTAAACATCTATTACAGATTACATGAAATATATTTTAGCCACTGGCTGGCAGCTCGGGTGATGTTATAATGTGAAAAGATATACATATTATGTCACAACTGTTATACGGATGGCAAGAATGGAAAATTCGATATCTTCCCTAGCTTTATCTTCTTAACCATGCACGCCAAAACGCCACAGTATTTCCAGTGTCCTTGTGCAGTTTATAAGTTGTATTTTTCTATCATCATGATGTAAATTTGTTGCTATAATAATGTGACTTTTTAAACAAAAATAAAACTTAAAATATAATTATTTCAAAGGTTTAACGATTTTGTGGACCGCATTTCTTGTACACATGCACAATACGTACATTGCACTTGGATATTTCATAAATGACTTCATTTTTTGTACAATAATTAATGGAAAAAATATAATAAAACCATTGTTCGAATTAAAACAGATAATAATTATTTTCAAGGTAAACCAAATTTTTTTATGGGGTAAAACAAACACAATGTTTCCGAGGAGATTTTTTTATAACTTGGCGTATTATTTTAACTTTTGTATAGCAAGCGAGGTGCAGTCAGCTGGCGAGAACTGCCAGAGGAAGCGCGTTATAGAGGCACTGCGAATATTCAGTTTACGTCACGAGGTTGCGCAGAGCAAGTCTTAAACGCTCCGCTCGTCACGCCTGCTCAGAAAAGTCATAATCAACTCCCAAAAGGACGTATGCACTATGTTTACGGCACGGCCGAATGACATTCTGTGATTCCACAAACGAGTGTGAAACAATTTTTGAGGTTATAAAATCTCCCGGTAATTCGGTCGCAAATCATGAGAGCTCAGGATTGAGTGGATGGTTCGAAAAATGACGGAAAGAAAATTGATAAAATTTTCGATTCGTCCACGCGTTTTCGCGCGTCTTCGATTCAAAGTTTAACAACGAGAAGTAAAAGGCCAACTAACTGTATAAAAGGTATACAGCGTGTTCGTGAGTTTGTTGGTAGCGTAGAAATTTGATTGTATTCCTTAGCGTCGAGACGCTGCCACGATTTTGTATATGATAGACCATTTTTTCAAATGTATATGAATTTTTTTATACATGTTTTTCGTTTATTATTTACACACATGTGCCTAAATGAACAAAAACGGGGTGGAACAATGGGGAAAGAACGAATGTTCTCGAAATAATCTTTGTCTTTCGCACTCCCTTAGCCGCTTTTTCTCTGTTCTCCCCCCCCCCTCTATGCAAGTTTTTGCAACGATTAATTTTCGTTTAGCTTAATTTCATGTTATACCCGGGTTGCTAATAGTTCGGCAATGGCTTTACGTCGGTGAGCTCCTTTCATTCGCTCCAAGCACCTGTTGGTCTTGTTGCGACACCAACCCCTCGGAAGCGAAGCCGCTTTTCCTATCGCGTAGCGGGTACTAAATTGTGCGTATATATATATATATATATATATGATTTTATATTTATTCAGTGTATATTTGATTAATTTCCGGTTAAATTGGTTTCGTTTTGATATTATTCCAAGACTAGTGTGGTAGACATTGTATAGCGTAGATTGAGTCTGTGTGTGTGTATACCCGGGTAAAAAAGATCACTTGCCATTTATGAACGAAGATTTGTAGGGTCGTAACAATTATTTAGCATTGGACGCACAAAAAGTAAGTTCTCGTCCTGTGTACACAAAAAAAATCAGTCGGCCTTCGATTCCTAGGTGGCCAACGAAATATTGATATGCAACACTATAACATTCGGTTATTCTGAGTTTTGTAAGTTTGATGAAATACATTATGCTCAAAATAACACCATATTCCATTCTTCAATATATACTTTATTGGCACCCTCTAATGAAGAAAGCACTAATATTGAAGAAAGCACTAATAAAAGAGATTTATTGAAATCAACTTAATGCGATAAATTGATGCTGTTATGAAAATCCTTTCTTGAGTTCCACCCTTGCAGATTTTGACGTACCCCTTTACCCTTCCTAATTGAATTATTTCCTATCAATCCCTGCCCGCACTTCGCTAATATAACTTAACTTTCGTTGCGTACACAGCCGTCTTAAGCTACACTATACCGCATTTGCCGACGGTAGGGGTAACTGTGGAAAATCCGTTCCAGTTTAGACAGCCCCATATTCTTCTGATTCTCTGGTACGCAAACTTTTACTCAATTATCTACACCCAAGGCCCCAAAAGTATTGGGATTCCGTTCACTGGTTGATGCGCCAGCCGGTGCACGGCTAAGTGGCCACCGCTCCGAGTATTGGTGATGCGCAAGCATTGCTTAACTCGGTGTACTACGGGAGCTGAACCCGATCGCCTACTCAGCAGTATCGGTGGACGCTTCTTTATTTGAATTAACTAAATTTTTCACGTAGTCAATGTTTTTTTAAATGTTATTCTACTATTGCAGAGATTCATTTCAGATACATTAATTTATTTGAATCGATATCTATCCAACACTTTGAGCAATCAAAAAAAAGTATATGCCTCTAATAATTCTTGTATAGTCGACGCTTCTTCATCTCGAAGTCACTTCGGATTTTCATACTCGTTTCAGGGTCGAAGGCTGGGGGTGTAATTTTTTTTAATGAAATAAAAATAGCGATACTGTAGCCGACGAATTATAGTACTATTTATTGGCTCATGTGGGAAATCCCTCGGACTAAATGTCTCTATTTTGATGTTATCATTTGAATTAATTAGCCAATACACAAGCCATTTATACTCTAAGCGATCATATAAGCGAAGCTGCGAAAATAATCGATGACCCTGGAATTGTGCAACTTATCGTTCATGCTCGGCCAAGTTCATTCAGAAAGTTGAGCGAATTACACATCTTATGATACGCAAACTAGAGGACCACCTCTAATACATACCGGACTGTTCATAAAGTAAAATATTCCAAATATTTTCCACAATTGCGGATTCTTAACAAACACGGGAAGATATGTATTGTCTATTAAAAAATATGGTAAATTTATGTAGTAATAGTTCAATATACACGTATGTGTATATTGAACTATATGTGTATATTGAACGTGTATAGATCAATATACACGTATGTGTATATTGAACTCTTGATCTATTGATTGAACTATTGATCAATATACACGTATGTGTATATTGAACTATTACTACATAAATTCTACATCGACAAATGGCTGGAACGAATAAAAAAAGATATTTGAAACAAATATAGAAATAGTAGAATGTGAGGCAGCTGTGAAATGAGTCAAATCAAATAAACTTTTTTAACAATGTAGTCAGCCCAAGTTATTTATTTGCGTGAAAACGTCTGCAATTTCAGTTTGGTAGGCTGGTCGATAGTGAGTCAATAGTGAATAGATAACTAGGCAAATAGTGATCCGATCGCAACAAATCGGGAAAATCCAGAGAGATTACACCAGTAACATCATATCGAACGAGGTCTATAGCGCAGGTGACGGAATATTTTATTGTGACGAGCGCCTAAGAGAAATAGCAATATAGGGATAGGGGAAGGGGGCCCAAAGCGGGCACTCTACGGGAAATAAAAAAACGCCGTTATAAAATGAAATATTCAAACATTTTTTTCCCCTATCAGGTGCTAAATTTGTTATATTTTAAGTAGTACATTCACACATTTCCAGCAAATCTTCAAAATACAAAAAACGAAATCAATTTGAAAACTGTAACGAATGCCCGCTTTGCCGAGGGGGGTGGCCTAAAGCGGGCACGGCTTCTGGGCCAACCGCCACGCAGAGGGCAAGGCGAGCACCCTGTCTTTTTCCTGAGATTAGGCATAAATAAACAAAAAATAGGGAGTCATAGGAGAAAGAACTATAAATCTACCCACATATTTTATTGCACACAAATCATTATTATTATTATCGTAAACGAACAAAAACTGTACCTTTTTTTCTTGACAATCAGTAAACTTTATTTATTGGCTTTGGATTTTAGTCGTTTCTTCTTAACATTCAGTACACTTTACTCTCCTTTATGCTTCTTCTTAACGTTCAGTAAACTTTACTCTCCTTTATGTTTCTTCTTAACATTCAGTAAACATATTTTAATATTTTTAACATGTTTTAACATTTTTAACATGTAGTAAACATATTTTAACATATTGTGCCACGCGCCCTCTTTGCCCCGCTCGCTTTCCCTTTTGCGCCACTTGACGTTTCCATCAAACCCGACCAAAAAATCATTGGAATTCATTCAATCAAAGATGACTTTAAAAAAATGAAATAGGCATAAATGTTGAAAAGTGAAATAGGCATATAACATAAGGTTATTTTACTCACGAAGAGCCGAAGCACGACTTACATACCGTTATTTTTTTTCAAAACCCATGAAATTTTGTTTCTCTTGCCACACGAGCCGCGCGATCAGTCACAGTTGAGCTTCACGACTGCTGCAGTCCGGGCGGGGCGGGGGCAACGTGCCTACGTCGCGAAACCCCGGTAAGCTTAAAAGCGTTGGTAGTATGGAGGATGCCCGGTTTTTTTTCGGCCGGGTACCTGCTTTGGGCCCCCTTCCCTTACGCATACGTTGCAGGAGCCTGTGTTGCGAACACGTGAAGCTAAGAGGATGATCGAGATGTCCGTTGAAAAGTCCTCGACATGCTCTTCCTGAACCTCTAGCAATACCAGCTTCAAAGCCAATAATGAAGATTTTATAAATCTCCAGAGTTGAAACATCGAAATCTTTCGAGAATGTTGCCATCTATGTAACGGAAATATCACCCCAATCGAAGAAAACAGCAATGAGAAGAAAAGGAGGGTCAAGAAGAACCCTAGAAGCCTCCGAGTCCAGCACCGAGCGATTAAGAGGGCTACAGAAATGCCGAAGAAGATTAGCAGTCACTTCGCGGTCACTTCGATTTGTACAAGTGTAGTTAAATGGCTTACATATACTCGTAATAATGGACCAACATTGTGACGAATGTAAGCCTACCATAGTGACTTTAATGTTCTTGGTATGAATGAAGAAAATCAATTGTATCAAAAAAGGCTATATACCTTTGATCAAAATTACGTAAAACAGCAAAGAAAACAGAGATCGTGGGGTATTTACGAAAACATTGGCTCGAACACGACTGTTTCAGCGTACATTTCTTATGTCAATTCTGCAAGAAAAACATCAGTTTGAGACTTTGGTCAATTTTCATTCGATTTTACTAGTTGACGATTTGTGGTATACTTTGTGTATCTCTGCGGGTTTTATTGAAAATTGGAAAACTTTTGAACTGCATAGGCACGTACTTTGTCTTCGAGGGAAACACAGATCGTTCTCTTTAATGTATTGTACAATTCAAACCAGTTTATATATATATATATATATATATAAACTGGTTTGAATTGTACAATACATTAAAGAGAACGATCTGTGTTTCCCTGTCATCTGTTTCCTTCGTTTCTTCGGCCGTTCTTCGTGATATATATATATATAGGAAACAGATGACTTTTCTTTGAACGATAAATTCTTGTCAGCCTGCATATTGGAACTTCGGTGGCAAAATAAGAGAAATCACCGATGAAATTCTCCTGGAATTTGCGTGATTAACGAACTATGGATGGGGATGGAGAAATTGGTGCCTGAATCAAGGGAGAACATCGAACAATTCTCGAATCATTTCTCCAAACGAAGGATACTTATTGCCGAAATTAATATCGATGTGTGCGGCAATTGTTTTACTCGCGGCTAATACAGTGCAATCAATTCAGACTTTCTACGTTGAATCATAATTTCAAAACACCGCAGTTTTCCTATTGAACTTATTCTTCTTTTGTAGCCAAAGAGAACGACGAAAGGGCATGTTTTCGAGCGAATCGAGAGGTGTGAAAAATTGAGGGAGTTAGTGGCTCCATGCCAATAATTGGCCCACTGAGCTGGATCGAGAATGAGAGAGAGAGAGAGAGAGAGAGAGAGAGAGAGAGAGCGAGAGAGAGAGAGAGAGAGAGAGAGAGAGAGAGAGAGAGAGAGGGTGGAAGAGAAAAAGAGAGGAAGCGGGTCCCCTCTACGTCGATGCTCTCTGAGAGTGAAAAAAGGAAGAGAAAGAAAGAGAATCGATTTTATCGGTGGCTTTCGTTCAAATTTTTGTCGCAGGTCTTGAATTCTTCGCTCTCCAATGCTCCCGCTCCATCAAAAGGACAGGTCATTGCACGCTCGACTTGAATATCGATTCGGCGAAATGTCAGATGATTTATTGTGAAAGCCAATCTGCCATTTTCGGGTTTTCAATAAAAATCGTTGAAACCTAACGTCAAAGCTTTCGGATATTTTCTTTTTGAGCAGCAAGTTTTGGATTTTCTTTTACTAACTACAGTCAAAATACCTTTGCCTTTATTTTCTTTTGGAGGTGTGAAGTAACAAAAAAAAAAAAACATAAGTTTGTCATTTCGAGTGGGTGTTTTTATCCTAATCACACTAATAAAAAAAAACCCATTGAAATCAATTAAATTTATTTATAAGATCCTTTTGTATTCGATGTAGCTAAAATGTTCGTAATATCATCTTTTTATGTATTTGCTTCTAATATCGCAGTCGTTTATTACAACCGCATTTATTGATTGAAATGGAGATCTATTTAATATCGCTGAACGATAGAAATTTTATTTGCTCCCAATAAATCTGGCATTTGGTATTGGGTACTCAAAAGAATATTCAGTGGTATAGACTAAATACGTACCTTTGATCTTTTCGTTCATCTATATGAACTCATATATCAATGATATAATTACTATATTGCTTTTGGTCTGACCATTTTTTCTTTTTTGAATTTACCTCTATTCCACATAATTTCGCAATGACATTTTTTTACTTAATCCTAGTCTCTGTTGGGAAGACAATATGCCGTGGTTTCTCAAAGTTCGAGATAAAATGGGGACATACCTCAACCGTCAGCACTTCTCGTTGGCTCATCTATATAGGCGCCCAAAGTGCAAGATAATTATGGACAAGATTGCAAATTCAGCGCGATTTGTCGGCCACTTCGCTTACTACGTATACGCTGAACAAGCCGGCATCCCTTGCGTGATCTTGTCTTCCCACTGCACAGTTGACAATGCAATTATTTACGAAGAAATTTTTTTTTTTCCTTAATATTTGATGTTGCTATTAGTGTTTTTAATCCTATGATGGAATGCACTTCTCGTTTGCCAGATCAGCAAGAAAGACTAAATGTGTGCACGTCTTAAGCAGAAGTCATTTGCCATTTCCATTTTGATGACCACCAATGTGTTCTTTGTGCCATTCTTTATACTGTTCTGACGTTGTAATCGACTTCGATGAAAACGCTCTCTATGTTATCCGCATTCGCTTATTCCCCTGCTGCTATATCCCGTACCTTGTGCACCCACCTTCGGTGGATACATGTAGCCAAATGTTCAAAATCTTCTAATATTGTAATCGGCTCGAACCCTTCACCATCTAACAAACAATAATGTGAGAGATAGCGCACATCTAATTTCCAGGGCTTTTAGTTTTTCTCCATTTAGCTACTCGACATTAAAATTGAAAATACAGGTTATCCAAGTGCTCTTTCGCTCTTTGTCTTTCTCTCACATCAGCGTGGAAGCAACACCTTTATAACCTCGCAAATAGACTCGTGAACAGTACAATTATTTGCAAACTGAATATTTTCAAAAAATCTTATCGCTGCAGCAGTTGCATGAAGGTTGGCAACCGAAAGAAAATTGACCTGGTATTTCTTGTTTTCCTTCGAACGTTGTTTTCTATGGTTCACTAATGACTAGAGACGTTATGATTGAAGATGAATGTCATATCGCGAGCACTCTGTCAATTCAAGTATTGTACCTACATCTCAATTCCGATTTGGCATAATTAGAAAGTGAACAGAGCCCACTTTCCATTGGATGATTTGGTCATGCTTAACTTGTGGGCGCGAGTGGTCGCGCGTGCGTGGGCGTGTGTGTGTGTGTAAATGGTTCACATGCGAGAGTATGCTTTTAGGAAACTTTCCGGCTCGCCGCGCGCAACCCCTCGAAAGAGGATCAGAACTGCCTCTATTCCGCTGCGAATCCCTTTTTCTCTCCTTCTCCCTCTTACTCTCGCCTCACACTCGCCATCGCTAACTTCGCTAACGAAGGATAAGGTATTAAGCGACCCGTAACTCCGTTAGCGAACTGACGAGGAATGGATACCTCGAGTAGCGAGAGTGACGTGCACATTTCGATCTGTAATCCGCGAAAGAGAAAAGAAGCAAGTACACATTAGTTGTATCACGAATTTAATAGAGAAAAACTGTTGATCGAGGCTGTGAGGTATTGACGTGCAGTCGCGAAATAATGATGATACGCACAAAAACTCCAATATCAAAAAAATGCTATGTTTCGAGAACGAAGCTTTTGGCCCCCTTCAATCCGTTTCGAATCTGTACACTGTTAGATCTGTCAGTTTGATGTGAACAGGATCTGTTCATGTCAAATTATTTTCCCTTGTCCACGGCTTTCTACTGTTCAATTATTTAAAGATATTTTTAAATCTTTGTCAAATACTCCGTGATATAGCCAATTAAATAACCACATAGTTGATTGAAATACATTGTTGTTTTTAACGCACGAAAGATATATTTGCACAAAAATATCTTTACTTGCTTTTTATGTATTCTCAATATCTATATTTCAAATGTATAAAAAAAATGCATTTGAAGTAATAGTATTTTGATATGCAATTTAATCATATTTTTTCATACTCCATACTGTATATTTGTTCTTGTTGTTGAGAATCCTCGATGATGCAATATTATAAAAACGAGGATGTTTCCCTTGCGTGGGTATCACGAGATGCGCAATTCCCAGATTGTGGTGGTCACTTGACTGGCACCGCAAAATAGCCCGCAAAATTCAAGGTATATGCATGCGTCTCACGGGCTCGGTTACATACTCGCTTAAAGGACCTAAAGCTTACAACGAAAACCACCAGTTCTGCGCCACACATTGGCCATAGAGCGTACTCGTACGTTGGGGTAGCAGACCCCAGCCGCGTGAGGGGTGTGGTTTTACCCAGTGTACAGGTAGTGTGCTCGGTAGAGGTCACATAGCGCTAGATTTCAAGTCGTGGTCGAAATTATTTCGCACTCCGAGCGTGCATGTAGCTGATTCTGCTATATGCATTGACGGTTAAGGTATATCGACATTTTGCCGAGTGCTTTGTGAACCGAAGCGCCTGGCATTCTCAAAGACTTCGTATTTTCACATAAACGCAAACAAAAAGACTACGGTCAGGTAAAAAAAATGTAATTACAAAACGATGGTGAATGAGGGTGGATTTAATAACTAATGCATGTTAACATAAAGCCACAACAATAATGCAACCAAATAGATAAATATGTGCGTAACTTCTAATATTCCAATTAACTAAATAAAAAGAAATTTAAAAAACCTGCATTGAGTGTATATTAGTAAATTTTCTTTTGCGTTAATAATGCCATATACCAGAATGGATAGACGCAAATGAAACATTTTCCTGCTCAATAGGGTTAAATGGATTTTTACTTGAGTAAATAAATATAGTTGAAACAAATCTCTGCAATAGTAAAAACAAATAAATCGAATTTCAGTTAATTTAAGTAAAAAGTACCAAGGAAACACATCTAGTTGATATCATTAGATAATTGAACGATCGAACGAACTTACCCGTAAATGAAGCTCTGTCCTAATTGTATGAGCGCCTCTTCCGAAGAGATCACCTATAGTAGCACCCTCATTTCATGTCGTTGTCACCACATCTTTATAGCTATTTAGAGGCTTTTTTTCTCGTTGCCATGATTGTGTATTGTAGCGTATTCTTCATTACTTTAAAGCTCTGTCGTAATCCCTAAGGGGCTAAGATAACTGATCTGTGGGGTTATTGGATGGGAAGTAATCTCTTCGGAAGAGGCGCTTCATATAATTACGATAGAACCTCACTTACGGGTAAGTTCGTTTGATCGTTCAATTGCGTGTTTTGCGACTCTTCCTCGAGATCACCCAGTAGATGTTGGCAGCTTTATTACGGCCGAAAAGCCCTCTTTTCATTTTTAACAACGAACTTTATTTATCGGCAATTGTACTATATAAAAAAAAATGTTCTCGTCTATAGCTCTAAAATTGATCTTGCGAAGACATCTCTTTCCTCTATTAATTGTAAATTGTAAAATTTCGAGACCGTCAATGAGGCTACTGTCCATCCTGCTGTCTTTTTAATAGTGTCTATGTTAACTCCGCTACGCTTTGCTGCAGATGTCAACGCATGTCGCGTGCTGTATTTTATAAAGATCTTCGTATCTATTCCGCTCGGGGATAATACTGTCTTTACCCAGTGACTCAAGGCACGAGGTGAAACTGAATGGAAGGGTCTTTTCCAGCAGATAAAAAGAGTTGAGAAGGTGTCTCGTATCTTATGCGTACGTTCAATGTATGACTAGTGTTGGCGCGACGCAAATATTTTATATTTGGCGGATAGAATGGAACTATCAGTGTCAGCTGATTTCGCCCTGGTGCCGAAATTGTTATTCTTGTCGGAATCTTTATTTCGATGTACTTGTCGGTTTTTCTGATGTCTTGTAAATTGATTATTAATAAGGTTTGGAACCTATGACCCGTTGTTAAAGCGAGTAAGGTAACGAGCTTAAACGTGAGCTCTTTTAGACTTAATTCCTTGTTTGGTTTTCTTTGCGATAAATATTCAATTACGATCTTTAGGTCCCGAGTGACATCATATTTCGGCTGAGATGGTCGTTTTTTCGCGATATCTCCACAGAACTTCTTAATTCGGTGGTCCTGACCAATTTCTGGTCATCTAAGTATTTTTAAGCGTGTGCCCCCCATTCGGTGGATGTAAATAATTCCGGTGATTTTGTCAATTCTCAACAATACACTACCGTCCTACATATCTTCTGCCAAGCACTTCAAGTTAAAGAAGGTAGCCAGAAGTTCTAGGTAGTTTATGTGATGATTACGATCTCTTTCACTCCAGTGTCCGTGGGACTTTTCACCTTTACAGTATGCTCCCCAGCCTGACTGCTACGCATCAGAGAATATTTCGATCTTATAATCGTCTGTTATGTTCGGATTATAAGCAGTCATGATGTTTGCTTTCCACCAGGTTTAGTCTTCTTTAACATTTCATGACAATATCATATTTTGGTCAACATTTTCTTGGTTATCCCGTAACGCAAGTATCTTTTCCCTTTCTAGGTCCTGCATGTGTACCCAACCATATCTTACTCCTCGATGCCATGCACCGAGAATCCCAATGAACATTGCGAAATCTCGAATCGTACACGATCGGGTCTCTTCAAATTTGTTAATTTTGGCTAGCGCCCGAAGCCTTTTAGTATTCGGAAGTTCTATTAACATTTGTTTGAAATCAAGCTGGAAGCCTAAGTATTTTCTTGTCTTTGAAGGTTCAAATTGGCCTTTTTCCTCATTAATGATGAAGCCTAACTCTTCTAATAGCGTATGAGCCGCATTCAAATTTTTCCAGTATATTACCGAAACGTACCCCAACTCTCGTAAGAACGCAACTATGGGTCTCATAATCTTGGTGAATACATACGGTGCTATATTCAAACCAATGGTTAAACAACAAAACTCAAAACACTGTGCACCATAGTAAACGCACAAGAATTTTCTACGTGATCTCTTGATGGGAACGACGTAATAGGCGTCTTTTAGATCAAGGGTGACCGTAAAAGAATCATGATACATTAGGTTTTGGGCGTTCGGATGTCTTCTAATTTGAATGCTTCGTCTGAATTTACTTATTTAATTCCTTTAGATTTACTATTAAGCAACTAGAGCCATGCACTTTTGGAATCAGAAAAATTGCCGATACGAACTGTCCTTGCATGGTTGACATCGCTTTATTGCCCCTTTCTTCAGTAATTTATTGATATTTTCTGAGATCTGTATTATTTCTATATCTGACGAATAGGGATTACGGGAAACCGATTTTTGGTAACAATCTCGTTTAAAGTGTAATTCTACACCAGATATCTAGTTCAAGATCACCGGGTCTAAAGTAATCTTTACCCATTTCTCTGGAAGTACTTGAGGCCAGAGTTGGGCGTAATTCTATTTATAAATACGAATACGAATTTATTCACATCGTGATTTTCATGTGAATATAAATACAAATTTATTCATACTTCACTTATTGTAAATACGAATACAAATAAATTCGTATTCACAAGTGTGAATACAAATTTATTTGTATTCACATGCATGAATACAAATACAATTTTAGTCACAAATATTCTGAACATACAAATAAATTCACAGTAAAAATTGTGAATATTCCCAAGAAATGTGAATATTTACAAAAAATCCTTCGAATTAAAAAAAATGCACATCAAAATCTGTGAATGCTAATGTATTCACAAAAAAATGTACATACAAAAAAATTCATAAAATATGTTGTGAATTTTTTCGTATTTAAGACAAATTAAAATCAAATTCACAATGATTAGATTAAAATTTACACCGAATGTGAGTTCTTACGTATTTTGAGAGAAAACATTGCGTCGAGGCAAAGAAATTTTGGCAAAAAAAAAGTTGTGAGTTTCAAATATTACATAATAAATTTGAAAAAATTCACAAAATGAGTTATGAATTTCCTCGAATTGAAGAAAATTAAAATCGAATTCACGACAATTATATTAAAATTTACACCACAAGTGAGTTCTTACGTATTTTGAGAGCACATTGTGTTGAGGCAAATAAATTTTTGCACAAAAAGTAGTGAGTAATATTTCATATTTACAGAGTAATATTTGAAATTCACAACTTTTTTTGCAAAAATTTCTTTGCCTCGACGCAATGTTTTCTCTCAAAATACGTAAGAACTCACTTTTGATGTGAATTTCAATCTGATCATTTTGAATTTGATTTTAATTTGTCTTAAATACGAAAAAATTCACAACTTTTTTTGTCAATTTTTTTGTATTTTCAATTTTATGTGAATACATTTGCATTCACAGTTTTTGATGTGATTTTTTTTTTATTCACAATATTTTTTGTAAATATTCACATTTTTTCTGTATATTCACAATTTTTACTATGCATTTATTTGTATGTTCAGAATATTTGTGAATACAATTGTATTTGTACTCACGCATGTGAATAAAAATAAGTGAAGCATGAATACATACAGTATTTATATTCACATGAAAATCACGGTGTGAATAAATTCGTATTCGTATTTATAAATAGAATTACGCCCAACTCTGCTTGAGGCGACCGGCCAAGGTACATACAGAATTCAATATCGCTTCCTTCGGGGGTGATAGTCCGGTTTGGGATCCGGCTTCCGAACGTCCAAATTTCGCTGTGACGAGGTCCTTTTCGGTCGGTCCGTCGTCGTTGGCCGGGTCTTGTATACCTGGCAATGGTACGGACCCTTCAGGTTTTTTGCCGGTCTATCGAACATCGGCTGGGGTGTGCCTTGCTGAAGTCTTTCGATGTACGCTCTAAGTTTTTGGCCATCCTCAGGCTTTCTTCTAGGTGACTTGCGAACAGCCATTCGTCGATGACCGTGGTATTGAGGGCGTCCTTAACCGAAGAATTGAGGTTCG
Organism: Ophion costatus; assembly: GCA_951751655.1. NCBI lineage: Eukaryota > Metazoa > Arthropoda > Insecta > Hymenoptera > Ichneumonidae > Ophion > Ophion costatus. Next base: position 36,356,404 of record OX632360.1, read on the forward strand.
GAAGGATCAAGGCTTTTCTTGTGAGAGGTTCCTCCCATTGCAGATCTACCACCAACCTACCCATGTCACTCAATCTTT
>OX632360.1:36356681-36404181 GCA_951751655.1 Ophion costatus
GTATACACTTTGGTACTTTGGCCTCGTACCTACCACCCGAGTGCACTCAACTGCGTGCTTGCTGGTAACGAGAGTTTGTTCACTCTACGCCTCTTACACCCCCATCCGAACCGGATCCACCCTTCGTCCGTCTCGTATATTTGGCGAAAATGCTCAGCGACTGATTAACGTGCGCGTGCGGGCTGCATTACATCCGAAGCTTTTTACTGCTTCTCCTGGTTCACAATAACTTTTCTTTTTCTTATTATTAAGTATCGCGAAACAATGTACAAGCATGGCAATGTTTCTTATTTCCGTAATTTTCGATACTGACAAATGAATTATCTCATTTGGGCAGGGGAAGACGAAGCTGGTGCACCGATTTAACACCCAGAAGGGTGGATACGAAGTGTAGATTTGTTAGCTCACTCTGAAACAGATCAATTGGTATTATTATTATTTACATGATCGTAATCGAGTGTGTATGCACCAGCGTTCAAAAAATCGATGAAACTGTTATTTATGATTTTATTATTAAAGTTATCTATATCAGGTATTTCGAAGGAGACAAATAAATCATAGCGAAGTCTACGTCCAAAATTATTTTCCGGTCATATCAAGACGAGCTCTACGGTTACCTCGAAGCACTTGCATCTAATAGCGTTCTTCCATTTGCATAATACCTTCAACGTTATCGTCACGTTATCTCTGGAACGTGCGCCTTTCTTCCTTCAACCTATAATCTTATTCGTTGGGGGCTGCTACGCAGCCCTTCTGTAGAGCCGGTTCTTTCATAGTTGCAATTTTATGAGAGGCTGCTCTCATTCTTCCTTTAATTAGACCTCGTAATTTTGCTTTTTTTCAATTAATTCGCTCGGTTTATGTAATTCGTACGAAAAAGTGAATGCTTGCGCCTTTTTATCTGTTTTATGTCGTATATTGTGTGAATAATAGATAATCTCGTATTGCTTTAATAAATAACGGATGAATGGTTGGTATTACCTATTGTAGTATAAATTATAGATAGTCGATCATGTACCGTCTATTATCTATATGCTAGAGAACATGCATTACTTTTTAACAAGCTTAACCTTTCAAATTGCTGCCTCATTAATTTATTGTGCTCCCACCGCTGACTATATTAGCAAGCTTGTTTTTTTTTTTGCACAAAGCAATCCCTTTGAATAGGTCTGAATTCAAACCGCCAGTCTTACAACTTTTGTTTCCTTGTAGAGGAAGCTTCATGTAATAAAGGAGTTGTCCATACGATTGGCATTGAGATTTTCTTCCGTTTTATCATAATGTTAAAATGCTTTTTCACCTGAAAGGATTGTACTATTTTCTTCCTGTCCCATCGTGAATTATTCAATAAATTGAAACGCACTTAAAATCTAACCGTTTTCGCCGGTTTCCTCTCAGTTAAATCGCTACATTGGTTCTATAATGCTTTGTTTATATGCAAAATAAAAATGGTTAACGTATCACAATATTTTTACACGATACACCGTAAAAAAATATTGTACTAAAAAAAGAAACATCCTTAAGATCCAAACTCTTTTACAGATTTTCGCACAATTAAATTATGACATTGCTGCTTTAGCTCCCTCTTTATGTGCAAAAAAGTCTAGAAAAAAGTTCTTCTGGAAGTTCTGCAAGATTCAAACATTAAACAAAAATGTAACATCTTAGAATTGGAACTGGTAGATTACATTTCGTAAAATTTTATTAAAATATACAATATATTGAATGATACTCTATTTCCGTTTCAAATTTCGACCAGATATCCCAAAGTGATGAAACTTTCAATGCAAAAAGAATTTCGTTTTGAAAATCAAAATTCCTTCAAAATCTAAATGTTACATATATTTTTACTCAACACTTAGAACATATTTAACATGATACACTATTGATATGCCGAAGTTCAGCAAAGTGTCTCTAACAAGGAAAATCAGTTGAGTGTCCACCTCCGGTTTCGTCTAAGCTCATATATGTTCAAGGGCTTGGAAAACTAAAAGAAGTATTTTTGTTAACTGCTGGTGAACGGGTTAAGAGGTGAAGTCACCCTTCACAGTTAAGCATATCATATCTAGCATAGCATATGCTAGAATCACATAATAGGAGTTAACCGATTTCCATAAACCGAACAAGTAAAAGTTGCTTATTCTATGCGATGAAAAACCTATAGGGTATTAAAAAAGAGAAAACTATTTTAGTGGTTTGAGTCAACACTCTAATTTTTTCCATCCAGTATTTAGAATTTCCAAAACCATTTAAATGAAACAGGTACTACCTTAGAATTTTAGCACGAAAGGTTAAACTATCCCCACCAGAGTTGGGCGTAAATCTGTTTATAAATACGAATACGAATTTATTCACATGGTGATTTTCATGTGAATATAAATACCAATTTATTCATACTTCACTTGTTTGCATTCACATGCATGCATGCAAATACAATTGTATTCACAAATATTCTAAACATACAAATAAATTCACAGAAAAAAATTGTGAATATTCACAAAAAAATGTGAAAATTTCTAAAAAAAATCCTGTGAATTAAAAAAAATTCACATAAAAATCTGTGAATTCAAATGTATTCACAAAAAATTGTAAATGCAAAAAAAATACAAAATAAGTTGTGAATTTTTTCGTATTTACGACAAATCAAAATCAAATTCACAATGATTAGATTAAAATTTACACCAAAAGTGAGTTCTTACGTATTTTGGGAGAAAACATTGCGTCGAGGCAAAGAAATTTTTGCAACAAAAGTTGTGAGTTTCAAATATTACATTATAAACATGAAAAAATTCACAACATCAGATGTGAATTTCCTCAAGTTGACGAAAATTAAAATCGAATTCACGACAATTATATTAAAATTTACACGACAAGTGAGTTCTTACGTATTTTGAGAGAAAACGTTGTGTTAAGGCAATGTTTACTCTCAAAATATGTAAGAACTCTTTTTTGGTGTAAATTTCAATCTAATCATTGTGAATTTGATTTTAATTTGTCTTAAATATGAAAAAAAGCACAACTTATTTTGTGATTTTTGTTGTTTATACAATTTTTTTCGAATACATTTGCAGTCACGGATTTTGATGTGAATTTCTTTTAACTCACAGGATTTGTTGTAAATATTCACAATTTCTTCTGTGAATTTATTTTTATGTTCCGAATATTTGTGAATACAATTGTATTTGTATTCACATTTACAATAAGTGAAGTATGAATAAATTTGTATTTACATTCACATGAAAATCACGATGTGAATAAATTCTTATTTGTATTATGTTAATAGAATTACGCCCACCTCTGATCCCCACACATCGATACGATAATTTTCATACAGAACCTCTGTCCTTGCTATTCAAATGTCCACCTACATGCAGAATGTTCTTCCTAATTGTAAGTTAACATGATTTTTTTGTCTCCGACAAACTGTTACTCGTAATAAACTTTCGGCTGGACTTTCCTTTTATATAACACTTAATATTATTGGAAGTTGCCGTAATCGAGTGAGAGCAGCGCAACATTTACTAGTGGAAATATATAGTTTTGTTCATATATAGATTAGTTACTTGGCATCACGAAACTGCCGCGTCGCTCTTTATTTGTCGTTTTTAGAAGAATGACTACTAGAATACGTAAAGGTGTAAGTTCGTTCGCGGTCCCACTTGTATTATATTGTATTCATGAATCTTTTCTAGTAACGTGTTTTAACATGAGCCCAATTTAAAGGCTCATGTTAAGTGAACAAAAAGTTCACAAATCCAGCATACACGTTAAGTGAACAAAAATTTCACACATCCAGCATACTATTATGTTAGCAGTATTTGTCGTTAATACAGTAACTATGCAATATCCATGTTTTCGGCGACGTTAGTTTTATCAGATAATTTGTTCCGAGGATTTTCCAAGTTTTCCTTTCAGCGCTGCGCATAATTCCGAGTTTTCCTTTCAGCGCTGCGCATAATTGACTCTGGAAATTTAATAAATCCCATCTCATTGTATCTAGGAAAATGAATATATTTGTAATGAGAAAAACTAGAGGAAAAAGAACGAGCCAACAAACTTTGTTTATAGAGAAAAAGGTATTCACAAGCTCATTAAAATCGCGGAAATAAATACCAGTATGTTAGAATGAGGTGAAATTTTGTATTAAGGAAACATTTATTTTTTCACTTTTGGTAATATAAAGTTTTTTTTATCCGTACGGAGCATTTTAAAACTTGGCTGGAGGAAGTTATCTTTTCAAATGTCGGTCAACAGAGCGTATTGTGGATAGACCCTCGAAGTGTACATTGCTTAGAAGTGTGCGAAAAGCAACACCTGCCAATATAAATATTATCGCAACCATAATACCGAAATGGACAAGAAAAACGATACAGCTACTTGGGGCATTGGGGTTCCGCATCTCGAAGAATTTCATGCGACATTTTGCGGACAATGTATTATTGTTGAATTCTGACGTAAAATTACACTTAAGAAATAATGTAAGTGAGCTACAATTTCTTTGATATGATTAATTCTCTTGCCCAGCATATACAAATCTCTTCAAATGTGCATGGTTTAAAAGCAATTGCATAGATGTAAACCCCGAAGAGTTTGAGAATCCCGTTGAGGTTGGTTGAATGCTTTTGAGGGAGCGGCAATCATCATTTGCGCATGATATAAAGAGTCTCTTTGTTTAAAAACCTTTTTGACGACTTTAGTTACTATGAGGAATATAACCCATAACGAATATGCCATAGACTGTAAGGGAATACATTTTTTTTAATGCGATTGCGTATCATGAAATCAATGACCTACTTACGATATTATAGAGGAATATGAAGCAAAGTCGATATCACTTTATTAAATCCTAACTTTATTGAACAGTGGTTTCAACCCCATAAATACAAGATATCGACAAACGAAAAATACGTATTACCCTTTCCCACCCTCTAAATACGTTAGAAACAAACGTATATCCGAATGTAACAAAAACCTTCGGAGATGTGCGTGAAAAAAATCGATTTGGTTCACCATATATATTCACTTTATTGAACAGTAGTTTCAACCCCTTAATTTCGGGATATAGACAAACAAAGAATACGAATCGACTTTTTCCCACCATCTATACACGTGGAAACGTATATCCGAATCTAACTAAAATCTTGAGACATGTCCCTTGAAAATATCGGGTTTCGCAGTAAACAACAATCTTCATTTTGTTGTTATTTTTATGCCACTCATAGAAAATTTGTAGTGCATGCGAGAGAATATTTTTGCCATTTAAATTATTTTCCTGTCCCGATCCATTCAATTTTTTTTTCCAAAAACTATAGAAGCCCTCATTTTTGAGGGTGCATTCTACCCCTTAATAATGTATTTCTGCAAATATTAAAAACGTGTGGAATTTACCGATTCTACAAAAATGCCAAGTTGTAGCAAAATGCGCGGGGGGCATACCGTACGGTTTTCTTGTAAACGTGAAATTCGATTAGCATTTGAGCAAAAAGACTAGGCCTGCTCCCTGCTGTTTTATTTGTTACATTTTATTTTTTCAAATACTCGTTACTGCATTTCTACATTTCAGGGCAAGCGAAACAGTGGGCAAGTAATGTTTGAACAAAAAGTTTATAACGTGATATTTTAATATTAATATTTTTTTATTTTACTGTACGTAGGTATAGGTACAAACTTTTGCATAGGTTTGATAAGCAGTTAATAAATTTCCACTCATAGTGCAACTTGTGTATCTCTTGTTAATCTCGTCTCATTGTTCAGATTTGCCATCGGTCATGATTTGAACGCTACCGAAGCGATGCGCACAGGTAGTCTCGCATATTAACTAGATTATATAGAAAAAAACTGTCTATAATCTTGTTTCCCTATAATGTCGATGCATTATGCAGATAATTTGTTATTTATTTGCAGACAACACACTATAATATCTTTTTTTTAGATTATTTAAATGACCCAGAAGATCTTATATATATAATTAATATTATATACATTGTATTGTCCATTATCTAGATATTATAGATAATCTCTATCGTTTGAATCATATAGATTATCTTGGTAGTGTGGGCCAGGTAATCTAATCTATTTCACAATATCATACAATAGTATCAAAATTATATATTTGTCGTCTTATCTTGAGTATGTATTTTTCAGTTCCGCCATACTCAAAATGTGCCCCGCGGAGCCCTGACGCTCTGCAAGGCCTCTGCTAGGGGTGCGCCGAAAAAAACAACGTCATACTTCACAATAAATCCAAATAATTGAATAAATTTACAGCTGAATTAATACATTGTTGTGTAAAGTATCGACTTTAGAATGATTTTCATCAAAAAATAAACATAAAACCAGGTTTTGCTTATTTTAGGGCTCCGTAATATATTTAGTGTTTGAAAAGATTGCGTCGCTAAAAAGTTTGAGAACTGCTGGTGTAGATTATCCTTTATTTCACCTTCACTGTGATCGAGATTATTATACGAATAGTTTAGTGTCTAAGCGATACATCAAGAGACGAGGCAGCGTTTTGATGCCAAGTGATAGAAAAAAAAAGTTTACCCCACTGACGAAAACGCGGCCTAGTCTTCATACACTAAGATGGCATTTTATTGGTCGTTTTTGAACTATGTTCAGGTTATCTTTCGATCCGACCACTCAATCCCGATATCTTATCATTTTCTGCGGGACTGACGAGCGATTTTTTAAACCCTAAAACCGATTCTACAATCGCGGTTTAGTTGAATCGAACGAAGTCAATCCGTCATGTAGTAAACATAGTACACACGACCTTTGGAGAGTTCATTAACACATTGGTTAACAGCGCGAAGAGCGACGCGTTTAAGATCCATCTCGCGCAGCTCGACAACTGACCGCTATCGTGCCTGCTATATAGGCTGTTCCCTGTTAGGGCGAATAATAAGTTTAACAAAGGTTCCCCGTGTCGTAAATTAATAATTCAAAGAATTAATGGCATACAGCGAGCAAACGGCTTTTTTGAGGGGCAAAAATTCATTTGACAAAGGTTCTTCGTGTATCATATTCAAACCTCTAAAAAATCCTCGCAATTGAAAATAGCATGGCAAGCATAACATTGAGCTTATATACAGGGTGTCCAATAGGAAGTTGCTAAAACTAAATAAGTGTCTCTTCCCTCCATGAATTCAATAGGGGTCCCTTTTTCTAAAATGCATACCTGAGGCCCCGCAGTTTGATTCCAGCCGTGGTTAAAGCAAGTACGAGCGCGTCAAAATGAGTCAGCTCACCACGGAAGAAAAAGTATATCTTATTGAGTGCTTCTTCTCGAGGGGAAAAATTTATAGTAATGCGTATAGAGGGTTTCGTACTAAGTTTGGAACTCATAGAGTTGCCAGCGTAAACACTCCGAAAAGGTAAGAATTTAATATTTATTCATATTCATCTATCAAACAACTTGTGTTTAAATTCAATTAATCTGCATTGAAGTAATTTTACGTAAATTTTTGTAGGATAATCGATAACTTCGTGAAGTATGGTACACTCCAGGACCGTAGACACGAGTTGGCAGGTCCATCTGTTACGGTGACTACACCAGAGAAGACCAACGAAATTGAGAATTATTTCAAACAAAATCCAAATGATTCGATTGGGAAAGTTGCTCAAGCATTAAAAATAACCAAATCATCATTACACAACATTTTGAAATATTTTTTAAAGTTTCATCCGTATAAAATAAGCACTCATCAATTGTTAACTGAACATGCCATGACGAAACGTATCGAATTTTGAAACACTATTACGGGAATGTTTGACGCCGAAGAACTTAATGAGAAATTGATTATTAATTCCGATGAAGCACATTTTTGGATGAATGGGTACGTAAACAAGCAAAATTACCGGTTTTGGGGAACGGAAAATCCCAACATATCGCTAGCGAAGTCCCTTCATCGACAAAAAGTAACGGCATGGGCAGCGATTTCAGTAAAAGGAATTTATTTGCAATTCTTGGAATCTAGGGTAGCAGGAGAAAGTTACAAACAGCTTTTGGAAACGAAATTCTTCCCTTATGCAAAAAAGAGGGGACTGGTTAAAAATGTTTACTTCATGCAAGATGGAGCGACACCGCACCGGACTCATGAGGTGTTCGAAGCTATTCATCGCGTATATGGGACTCGAGTAATCGGTCTGGGGAACCCTAAATTTGCTTAAGGCGGACTAGAATGGCCTCCGTACTCGCCGGACCTGAACGCTTGTGATTTTTTCTTGTGGGGTTACATTAAAGATCATTGTTACGCTAAAAACCCCAGCACAGTAGAAGAACTGATCGCGGCCATCCAGGAAATGGTTCGCGGCATTACGAACGATATGTAGGACACAGTTTTTCACAGTTTTCAAAAGAGCATTGATTTATGTGCACAATCTAACGGTTCGCACTTCGAAAATATGTATCATTAATCACTGTACTTTTTCGTTATTTTTATAAGATGTAATAAATTGACATAAAAAATATTTGACTGGGTTTTATTTATGTGCGTTTAAAACTGCAGAGTTTCCTCTATTTAAAGCAATTTGGCTTTTCTGAGTCTGTACACGTGTTTTAAAATGACAGTCGATTAGTTTCAGCAACTTCCTATTGGACACCCTGTATATACATAATGATTTATGAGAGAAAATAAAACGTCAACAACATTGAAACGTCTTGCGTTGAACGTAGGTAATAAAAAATGTATATTTCCAGGTAATGTTTCACAAACTGAAACTATTTGTCAGGTACTGAAAAATGTGAGCAATTGCAATAAATTTTGCATTGCTTAAACACAACGAAAAACGTATGCCCATAGGTATCGAGGCACGCAAAATATCGACTAGCCTCGCATCGAGTGAGACGACTGGAAAAAGTCTGCAGATATTGCAATGTCAAATACGAATTTGTTTGCTCGATCAAGAACAAAACGAATAACTTTAGATGTCGCACGGCCCAAATATCAATTTGTGTTGTATTGAACATATTCAACGTAAAACTCTCAGCGCTTCAGGCATCGAGAAAAAAAATATAAGGGTGTCTCAATGTACAAAGAGATAGCTGATTTCCAGATATCCAGTATTTTTTTATATGGTTGATATTTGAGAAAAAAGAAACTTTTTTCCCTTTTTTGCCAAAAATATATATTCCTTCGCCGCGATCGGAGACATTGAAGAATTTTTATTTCTCGGTATACAGGAGGTATACTTCGGTTAATGTGAGAAAAATGCATAGACTGGTTTTGTTACATCTAGAACCCGAGTAGAAATCCTGTTCCAGGTACAAAAAAGACTTGATCAGGTATCCTAATTTCTTTTTCATGCCTCGATAAGAGTTTTTTTTTTATCAAGCCCTGATCATTTTTATGACACTTTCCCTGATTTTAGTGTGATCAGAGTGAAATATCAAGGCCTGATCAGGATGAAAAGTGAAGGCCTGACATGCAGTCCGAAGAGAGAAGTTTGCTGTTGCTTTGGAAACCACCATCTCAGCACATTCTTCATTGCACTGTCAAAAAATATTTAATTTAAATAGGATCTATTTAAATCAAATACGTTTTTTTTTTTACTACAATCCTATTTGTTTGAAATATATTTTTCAGAATATTCAATAGAAGGTTTCATAAATCCAAAATGAATTGCAATAGTTAATTTAGGTTCGACCACAATGATTTCGTATCATACTCCGGCATTCCCTAGCCTTCTGAACAGATTTTTCCGAAGAAAATTTTCTGCATCCACATGGGATCGAACCTAGTATCTACCTCTCTATAGCTATGCACACTGCCCCTATGCTACCGAGTGATTGTAGCATTTCGGTGGCATAGAGACCACATGAATTCCTATAATTATTTGTTGTATCACATAAACTATATCAGTTACTCAATATCATTGAGATAATCAGATAGTTTTATCGAATATCATGCTATATACAGGGTGAGGCACTAACTGTTGCCACCTTGAATATCTCTGTAATTATCGACGTCACAAAAAATGTTTGAAACAAAAGTTGTACCGTACGAAAGGGGTCATCAAATGCGCCCTTTTTTTTATCTCAGTGGAGGCGCTGTCGCACAGTAAAGGTCACGTCCACTTTTTTTAAATGGGACGGTACATTTTTTTTCAACTATCTTGTAGAGCATCGAAAACTGCATAAAAAACATTTAGGGGTCAAAGTCGTTCAAGGTCATTTAAGATCAAAAAGTGACATGAACTTTATTTTTATGTGAAATTACCTTTATCCACAGTAGATGTTCAAAGTGATTGCCATTGGAATCAATGCAGTATTGCAATCTCCTCATCACGGATTGTGTAGAATTTCTTATCATTCCGGCACTTATCGAATCACAGGCTCGAAGAATTCTCTCACGCATATCATCCGGCGTAGTTGGACGTTCTTTATAAACAAGATTTTTCAAGTATCCCCACAAGAAAAAGTTCAGAGGCATCAAGTCTGGCGAGCGAGCCGGCCACGATACAGCTCCTCCGCGTCCAATCCAAGGATTTGGAAATCTCTTTTGCAATTCATTTCTAGCTATCAGCGAAAAATGTGCCGGGCACCCATCGTGTTGATACCACATTCTGTTTCTTGTTTCTAAACGTATTTCTTCCCGTTGGCCGTTGTTTGCATACAAGACAATGGGAAGACTTCGGCGATAAGTGCCCAAGTGATAAGAAATTCGTAATAAGGAGATTGCAATACTGTATTGATTCCAATGGCAATTACTTTGAACATCTACTGTGAATAAAGGTAATTTCACATAAAAATAAACTTCATGTCACTGTTTGATCTTAAATGACCTTGAACGACTTTGACCCGTAAATGTTTTTTATGCAGTTTTCGATGCTCTACAAGATAGTTGAAAAAAATGTATCGTCCTATTTAAAAAAGTGGAGGTGACCTTTACTGTGCGACAGCGCCTCCACTAAAATAAAAAAAAATGGTCGCATTCAATGACCCCTTTCGTCCGGTACAACTTTTGTTTCAAACATTTTTTTGCGACGTCGATAATTACAGACATATTCAAGGTGGCAACAGTTAGTGCCTGACCCTGCATATGTAAAACTCTTCCCTCTCTAGCCCCCTCCTCTTCGATGTGTGTATTTCAATCAAGACGCACCATTAATTCAATTACACACAAAAATGTTTGTCTCTACGAAGATTCTACTCAATTTAAGATAAATAAAAATAGCTATGATGTAGTGGATTCAGCTAAATGGTTTTTTGAACAAAGGAAACCGAATCACAGATTTATTAGGAATAAATAAAATATTAGGTATAATAAAAAATGTACGCACAGAGTAGACAATATGATAAAAGGCGCCAAACTGTACATAAGTTCAGTTAGGTGATGGTTTCTTGAAGCTAGCCAGATCAAACGAATTGATTCAAGCCGTAAGTCCACTTACTTGATCATTGCCCGAAGCTAACTGGATCACTCAACTGGAGGAAATAGCACATCCAGCTGCCCGACTACAACCAGACACCAACCGAATCAGGCAAATTTAGGCATACCACAAGTAAGGCCTCCGTACTACAACGTGACCAGACCGGGATCAAATATCAGGCCAACCTGACAATATTTCTACTCGAGAAATTTGAGGTATTCCATGTTCTTCGATCGCTGTAAAGAAGTTCATGACTTTGACTTCGCAGTGTCTACAGATGTAAGATTTTAATTGTTTTTAGTTAACGTAAGATACATTTTTGGCCGTCAGTGCCTAACGACACGAACATTTCATTTTTTGTCTTACATTAACTACTATAAAGACATGGATTTCTTTACAGCGATCGGAGACATTGAAAAATGTATATTTCTCGGTCTACAAGGGCCAATTCATGATTTTTTTCAAATCAACGGAAGGCAATAAAATATGTATGCCTCTATGGGTATATATTTTCCATTGCCTTCAGCTGATATGGAAAAATTCATAGACTACCTCGTCTAAATATAGAAACTCGAGGTTTTCAATGTCTCTGATCGCTGCGAATAATCCATGTTTTCGGTTTCGAAATCTCTTAATATACAGAATGTTGATCGTTTTTAGTTCATGTAAAACAAATACACAATTATGCTTTTTAATTTAAAAAATTAACATTTTATATCTTTACAATCTTCGAGATAACGATGCCAGTTTATTAATTTTTCTTACATCGTCCGAAGGCAATTAAAAAAAAATTAATTTCCATGGATATACATCTGTCGCTCTGTTGAACGACAAACAACGTCTTTCTCTTCGTTTGTCCGAAATGTGATCCATCCGGGAGAAAACTTCACCATACGATTTCTACCGACCAGGTGTGTGAACCATGTGCTTGAGTTAACCAGATAAACAGACACTTATAGCTATCTAGGACCTAAAAAAGTGCATTTTTCGTTACCTGTGTTCGATGCAAGAGGCTCCACTTTTGGCTTTCTGTTCTGTTTGACGTAAAGTATTCTTTCTTCGAACCAATATTTGGTTCACAGTAACCAAGACACCCGGTCGCACCTACGCCGCCGTCCCCTATTTCGCGCCCGCGATCGGCTTCAATCTTTATGTGCATTGCGGTAAACACTCCAATGGATATTAAAATTTTCGGCGACGGTCATCGGTGGAATTCTGATAACGGTCAACTTTTCTAGTAAACGGTGTTTCTATAGAGACTCGCCCTGTGTATGACTCGTGACCTTTTACAATTCTTGTTTAATTAATTTAAACAAATAAGATCGAGAACGATATTAATTCTCGATGCAGCTCATCGTCGATGAATTCGATTTCGGACAAATTCTCGAGCGAACGAGATCGCCCGATACTCACTCTGCGAAAGAGCGGTAAAACTTTACAACTAATCCCTGTGGTATTAACAAATAGATGCAGCCTTTTTTCTCTCTGCCGTGATCCAACTTCGGCAGGTTCTCCGCGAGTCGATTTTTCTAGCAATGGAGATCGCTAGAGTGTCGCTTTCCAGAATAACGATGAAAGAACTTGATCGACAGCTAGGGAACAGGACAAAACGTGGATAGGTAATGCAATACTTGAAACGCAAACGGTAGGACAGATAACCCGAATGATGGCTAAGGAACAAAATATAATGTGGGCCGATAACCCGGTACTTCAAAGGCAGACGGTAAGATAGATGACCCGATCGATGGCTAGGGGGAAAACATCACGTAGATAGATAACCCGATATACGAAAGGCAGACGGTAGATCATAAATGTTTTGTATTATTACTGCTTCAGCAAGCAAAATATTTCAAAACGTATTCACAAGTTACTGATCTGTTTTTTTCAACAATCAAAGCCAGTGCTGCAGATACCTCCTCGAATTATTCGACCTACAAGAAATGTTCGCACTATCGCTGTGTTAAACATTGAAAAAAAAAACCCATTCGCAGGTTATTCTTCCCATTTCCTCAGCGATGACAGTCTATGCTGGATTTAAATCCTTAAATTACTTCTTCGACAAGTAATATTCACACTGCTACTATGTTAAGAGTTATTGTACAGGAAATACTCAAACGCGAACCTATGCATAACGTTTTGGAACGGAAAGAGTAGAGCACACGATCACGAATCTAAATTTTATGTACTTTTACTACTCCGGCATGCAAAACACTTAAAAAGCCGTATGCAGGTTCGTGGTAATTTTTTCTCAACAATGAGTCACCCGTGAAAGAATTCAGCCAGGACGTTGACTAGGTCCCGATTATTTTTCCCTTGCTCTGCAAGGATCCTAACATGGCACCCGACCAGATCCCTTGGAGGCCGGTCACACTTTGTCGACGAGGGCCTAAAGAGGCTTATGAATCAGGGCGCGATTGGTTGCCTCAACGGAACCCGATCGAAGCCATGGAGCAACCCTATTACTGCCCTATAATCATCAGCTTTATTAGTGGTTACATATCAAGCGAGATTGGTCAAAAGTATCTCGAAAATGAAGAAGTAATTGTACAAAATTTTGTTTTCAATCATATCACATTTATTGGTACGAGAGCGCCGGATAACGTTGTGTTTTTGCGTAATGAATAGTAGAGCGTTAGATCACGAATCTCAATTTGTTGTATTATTACTACTTCGGCATGCAAAACATTTGAAAATTTATTTGTAGGTTACCTAATCTGGTTCCTTCAGCAATCGATCTCAGGGTTGCGAATCCTTCCTCGAATCCCTACCCCGACGTTTTCACACTGTTACTGCGTTGAAGAACTTTTGAAGATACATACTTGACAAAGAAATAGAGGAACACACAATCGCGAATTTTAATTCGAACCGAACTCTGCGGTTTCCGACCGGTCACATAAGATATTGGTGTCCCGAAGAGATACGAGCTCCGTCGGTAAACACGATGGTGCGAGCTGAGCGCCGCTAGAGAGAAAACCGATCAACTAGATTTGCGAGATCGTCGATAATATTTTGAATTTTGTCGGTACATTTTCGCTACATTTATGTTAATAATTTCAAAATCCGATTGCTTCGCCGGTTTCCTATAAAATCAATTGAAAAAAAGCTCAAAACGCGGTCTAGAGTCTTATGCTTTTCAAATCTCCGTGAATTCACTGTATTAAACTGTATTTCGCAATTTATCCTATGGCAACTACAAACTGTAATTTTTTTTATTATTTGGGATAATGGCGTGCATAAGGCGTTTGCCGCTTGGTGCCAAAATGGATTGCATTGGAAAAGAACACGTTAATTTATCACGTGTAAATCAAATAGTGAATAAAAAACCTCATGAGTCGCCTGTTAGAATTAACATACACGCTGCTCCATTTACGAGTATCTTTGTTTCATTATCGAGTAATATTTCAAGGGATGAGAGCCCGAATCGGGAAAAAATTTTTTGGGACCAGTCTAATATATACTGCCGGCCAAAAGTTTGAGTACACCAGTCGAAATTTCTTACCGCATTAAGGGCGGGGTAAAGTTAATTCGGCGAAAAAAAGGCATGTTTCTAAGATTTTTTTTGGCGTAACGAATAGTGTTCGTTTATTGAAAAATTTACATATAATAAAGTAACATTTGAACAACATTGTCCTAAATTTGCATTGCAAAATATTCAAAATTGAGCGAGTGAAAATTAAACCCCGGAGGCGCCTAGAAAAAAAGTTGGTTTGCGGTGTGCCACATAACTCGCAACAGAATCATCTGAAACAAAAAAATCAAAATGCATTTGTTAAAGGAGATGTTTCTCGAGGTAATGACGGGAGGATTTTTTTTTCGGTTTTTCGATTTTTTGTAGCACTTGGGAGCCAAAAACCCGATTTTCGCTAAAAAAAATCGGCTAATTTGTTGTTGAAAAATTAGTAATTATTAAAAAAGCAAAAAAGCTCTGGACAATACCTGGTGAATTATGTGAAGAAGTACTGTGCAAAATTTCAAAGCGATTGGTCCAGTAGATTTTGAGTTATCATGCACACGGACTTCAAATATGACAAGTCTCAGAAAAACAGTTTGAAAAACGCAGAAGAGTTTGGTCGCTTAGCGCTCATTGCACATAACTTTGAGAACACTTCTCGATTGCATAAAAATCTGAGAAAATGCATGCATATTAAAGGTACTCAAAAGATTAATTTTGCATAATAATAATTCCAAAATGTTATTAACAAAATGATGAAAAAAAAACATTAGTCAACAAATTTCCCCGCAACCTAATTTTTTTCGTGATTCGTTCATTTTTCTGAATACGTATGAATTTTTTCAGATTTTTCAATTATCTTTGAATTTTTAGAAATTCAAAATAAAACTCGATAATTTTCTTATACTCACTCAAAGTCGTCGATGCCAGGTCCGTAGAGCAAAAGGCTTCCATCAAGATGATCGAGAGCATCTTTTTGCGTTTGTCTACGTAAAACTCTTTCTTCTTTACTGTCGTGCGCCGCTTGCTCCTCTGCTCTACTAATTCGCAAATCGTAAACTTATCGGGCCCATTCGTGAGAACTTGGCCCTGTACTGATTTTTCGGTCGGCACAATTGCCCAATACCGTTCTCACGATCTTGTCTGCTTATTTTTCGAGGTACGAACACGAACGAAAACGGACTCAAACTGTTAGTGTGACTTGCTACTGCTCAGCACGGCATACAGCGGTCAACTGATGTACAGACTAATGTGTATCCTAATATACACCATGCCTCGAATATACATAACGGGACCGGAACAGGCTCGTTTATCAAGAAATTTATTCGGGGTCGAAAATTACAATAGCGCGCCGCGCAGCTGCCGCCCAGGTATAAAACCCGGCATGGAGCAATAGACGCTCAAATACTCATAACTTCGTCAATTTTACTCCGATCGACTTAAAGTTTTAACACAATATTCTTGATATATTATGCATTCATTTGAAAAATCAAAAAAAAATGAAGAAAAAAAAAATTTAATACTTTACCCCGCCCTTAAGGATGTTGAGTCCCTATGAAACATGTTAATGTTAATTGTTCAATAAATAGCTTCTTAATCGTCATGAAATTTTTATACGACCTCCTGAATACTTCATGTAAAAACATACAAAATTTTCAGAATTCTATCATCATTACTTCAACCTCCTTAAGGGTTGAAATAAAAAATGCTAAGAAAATTCTGAAAAATTGGCATGTTTTTGTATGAAGCATTTAAGAGGTCGTGTGAAAATTTCACGACGATTAGGAAGCTCGTTATTAAAAAATTAACATTTTGTTAAGAACAATTTTTAAAAGAAATAAAAAAAAATTTATCAATAAACTTCGTTTTGTTTCCGTTGCTTTAAGTATATTGTAGATATTACAAAATTCAGAGGTCAAGAAAAAACTTATTGCAAAGTTACATCAGTTTCCATAAGACAGCATTTAATTTGTGAATGTTAATTGTTCAATAACGAGCTTCCTAATTGTCGTGAAATTTTGACACGACTTCTGAAATACTTCATACAAAAACATACCAAATTTTCAGAATTTTATCATCATTTGCGATTTGGGACTCAACATCCTTAAAAGTTAGATAGCGGAGTCAAAAAGTAAGATAATCCAATTTTCCCAGGGGCATTTTAAAGAGTACAAATTTACCTTCATTTTGCCTACTTAGAAAATTTTGTACAATTTTTTTGAGTCCGATACGCCTTTTTGAAAATGGCTATTTTTCAGCTTTTTTTGCTAATCTGAAACTGCCTGCATAACTTCTGGCGAATTTCTTCGCATCGTTTTTTCCATGACAAACTTAAAGAGCAAAACCTACATTTACGGTTTTAGGAAGTTTCGTGCGATTTTTTTCGCCCCAGTATTGCATTTTTAGCTAAAAAAGACGTGTTTTAGAAGAATAGGCGTAGTCCAATAACTAGAGGGTTTCAGAGAAGATGTCAAGAGGGTAAAAAGTTGCATAGGTTCATACTGAAGTAGCCAGAATTTCTTCAGAATCTTTTTTTAACTGTCTTTTTCTCAATTTTTTTTGGGACTCTCATGAGGGACTCTAGTGAAATTATTAGGTCTAGGATAATCTATAAAGAGAGAAAACTTGTTTACTTATCTATTTATAATTAAGTACAATTTTTTCTGAATTTAAAAAATAATTATTTTAACATTTTTTTCAGAATTAAAAAAAAATTATTTTAACAATTTTTTCGACTAGAACTCGGAGAATCATCCTCGGTTGAGTTGTTGTGTCACAAGACCTATCGAATTTTAGGCCAAATATTAAAAAGAAAAAAAATTCAATTTTCAAACTTGTTTCTTAACGCAAACAAATTGTTAATCAAGTCTCTTACCTCATCTATACCAGTTTTTTGTCGAACAAACCGTCATTGGCTTTGATCATCGCGTTGATGAGGCATGATTATAATTTGACGCAAGCATGGCACATCGCAAAAAATTGACCATATCGATGAATATGGTCTGGCCAGCGCAAAGGCGATTTTGTTTCAACGAAAAACTCGTATAGATAAGGTAAGAGACGTGATTGACTATTTTTTTGCGTAAAAAGACAAGTTCAATAGTTTAAAGTTTTTTCTTTTTAATATTTTGTCTTGAATCCGATAGCTCTTAAGACACAACAACACAACCGAGGACGATTCTCCGAGTTCTGGCCGAATTTTTTTTTTTTTATATAATATTTTGAATGATTCTGAAAGGGTTGTTAAAATATATTTTTTTTAATTCTCAAAAATTTGTAGTCAATTAAAAATGAAAAAGTAAACAAATTTTCTTGCTTGACAGATTGTCCTAGACCCCATACTTCCTAAACGGAGGCCCTCCACTCATCAGAGAGAGATCTGACCAAAAATTGTAAAAAAAAAAAATTCTAAACAATTCTGAAAAAATTCTGTTTACTCCAGTGTGGACTTTTGCAACTTTTTAATCTCTTAACATATTCTCTAAAAGCTCATAGCTATGAAATTACGCCTATTTTTCTGACACATGTCTTTCTTAGCTAAAAATGCAATAATGGGGCGAAAAAAATCGGACGAAACTTTCGAAAAAACGAAGATGTAGGTTTTGCGACGCACGTTAAGTTTGTCATGGAAGAACGGAGCGAAGAAATTTTCCCGAAGTTATGCAGGCAGTTTTAGACGTGCAATAAAAGCTGAAAAACAGTCATTTTCGAAAAGGCGTTACGAACCCAAAAAAATTGTAAACGTTTTTCTGAAAAAGCAAAATGAAGGTAAATTTATCCTGTTTAAAACGCCGCTTGGGAAATTTGCTTGTCTTCATTTTTGATTCCGCTATATAACTTATAATGCGGCAAAAAAATTTTGACTAGTTTACTCATACTTTTGGCCGGCAGTGTATATTGCTCAAGTACTTACAGTAGGTTTACTATATATATATTCCCAATTTAATCCGCTTACTTCTTCTTGAATTAATCGAACGTTTTCCAATATCCAGTGAACTTGTCAAATCCCCCACGACGAAGCTCCACAGCACGTCGAGCCATTTTACCAAGGATAATAAGACCATAATCCGTCCCCTACTTCCGATGAACTTCTCTTCGACCTTCGGTTCGCTGCACTTTGCTCGTCCTTCTTTCCATCTTTATTTCGATACCGAAGTGTAAAAGTGTGGCACCACAGGCTACCGATTTTAACGATTTTCCGTAGCTCCTAACCGTCTGAATTTTACATGAAGGATTTGCGGCGAGAAATTTTAACTGAGAAGCTTTTATACATTTCTTGTACTGACGCGACTGCATATACATGCGGATTCCTTTTTTCCCCTTTTTTTTTTAATTCCAAAACCGTCCTTGCAATTGCAAGGTACGGCCACCATCACTAATATACATTTCATAAGCATTCAAGTGTAAAACACACAGGTTCGTACGAGCACACTTGTATTTCTGTTGGGCTTCTATTTGACGATAGAAAATCCGTGATCAAATTCATTTTTCAAAAAGTAAAAACTCAGGGCCACCCCGCTAATTGAATACGAGAGTAAACGGTAGCAAAATGATCGGATGACGCAAAACCGGACAGTTTTGCTTAAGTGCTTGCAGTAGATAAACATGTAAACTCTGGTGTCGGGAATTTGTCAGCTGCACAGCCATTATAGTATACAGCACACGCCAACCGTAAAGTACTAGCTGCGAGTTGCTTTTCGTTCTTCGATGTGAGGGGAAGCCAACACCGAAAGCCCGGAGAACGCGCTAGTAGCGGACATAACGTAAATCCATGTTTACGATGCTAATACCTAGAAACTTGCCGGCTGGAAGGATGCATCGGGAAAAGCAATGGAGGGTGATGGCAGTATGGTAGAAGCGCAGATAGTCCCTCTTGTCATGGGCCATTAAATATGCACCGGCTACTTCCGAGGTTCGTAGCGACGGACGAGCGAGGCGAAACTAAGACAAAGCGTAACTCGTGGCTTGCCAGGCGAAGCAAGCGAAAATTCTACGGTGACGTTAGTGCTAGCGGTAGTGGTCCTCGCACATTTCAGTTTCTCTCCCCACAACCTAGCCTCTAGCGCTCGCTTACCGTCGATTTTTTCACCATTGGTCTCACAGTATTCATTCCCTTCTCGCTCTGTAAATCTCCCTCGCTCCCCGTCCGCTCTCTCTCTGCCTTCGGCACACGCCCACGGATACATTACGTTTATTTTACAACACGTGTGGACTATATAAAGTTGTATTCTCTGACAATCCCGCACACTTACCTTGCGTCCAATTATTGTAACAATGCTGGGCGTGCCTCTTATCATACCGCGTCTGAAGATGGGGTGGCTTTCTGATTTTCAACACTTAACCATCCGACACACACCGGATATTTTAACGCAGTCGTTCCTATCTGCTCAATTAAACCTGAATCGGTGAGATCTGCCCATTTAATCTTGTTCATTATACGCCTTTCACAGTGAGAAATGAGATTCGTATCTTTGTGAATGCAAATGCTTCATGCAAGTGACCTGACAGTTAAACTTAGCATCCCGAGGGATTTTTTAAATTATTGTATATGTTATACAAATTATTATATATTATTATATATTTTATATATAATATACATTATTATTATTATATATTTTAAATTATTATAAATAATATATATAATAATTATTATTATTTAATTTGTATTATATATATTTTTAATTATTATATTATATATATTAGTACGATAATATATATATATATAATACTAGGTGCGCAACTAAGTTATTGGGTTTTTTCGACCAATAAAAAATCGAAAATTTCAAGACAAATACAAAAAATGGTTCATTCGAATTATTGTCCCTCGCTATTTACACATTTTTTCCATCTCTCTGGCAATACATATATACCGCGACGATAAAAAGACGCGTCTTTGGACTGAAACCATTCGTCCAACCAATTTTGTACTGCATCGTAATTGGCTAAGTGTAGCCCACCCAAGCCATGCGCCATCGACCGGAACAAGTGATAGTCTGAAGGGGCCGGGTCTGGCGAATACTGCGGGTGCCCTAGCAGATCCCATTTCAGTGTTTTTATGGTGTCCCGGACGATGGATTGATAACACAATTTTTCAAAACGGCACGCAGCATAACTCCAACAATTTTCATTCTTTTCACTCTAAATTTCGAGCACAATTTTTAAATAACATTCTGAAGAGAAATAAGTACGGGATGTTCCATAAGTTCATTATAACGCTAGTTATTAACAAATGATTGTCCATTACACCAAAATTCATATTTTCAAATTCTCCTACGTATTTCTTCAGCTATACTCATGTAAATTAATAGAATTACTTTTTTTTCTAAATTCAATTTTTCGTCAGTTATTCTGTGTGCCGCAAAGCGTCTCTAATTCAACATGCCTCGTGAGAATGGCTCCAACGTCATCATTTTGTATAATTTTTTAATAAACATTTTTTTGTTCACTTGAAGACATTACTTCATCCTCGAATATTATTAACATTTTACTTGTCCTTCGACCAAAAAAAATTGCGGAAAATCACTTTATTTTAGATGTTTGCAGTAGTGTAAGCCCTTAAAATCAAACTACAATGGCTCTTTTCAGTGCGGCTCCTGAGCGAGGACTAGCCGTTATATGTGCGCGTCCGCTACTACTCAAAGAGTTGGAATACTCTTAACATGTAGCTAAAATGGTTATAGTTTGGCGGCAACTCGCTTGCTACTTCTTACCGCTGTTACATGTAGCCCCAAAGTACTGATACTTATTATCCCTTTACGCTCGAGAGGTGACTCTCGATCACCACTCACTATCCGAGCGAAAAAGACCTTGAATGCAAACGGTTATTTTACAAGTATCGTAAAATCATAAGCATATATCATAGCATGCTGTAAGCAGAGCGCTGGTTGTGTACATGGTGCAACGCACAGGACGAACTTTTATCCTCGTACGATGGTAGCTTGCATATGCGAAGCGCTTCACTCGTAGACGCCTGGCGAAATACATTCAGGTAATGTCTTCTCGGCCGGAACATCGATATTTCCCAACATGAAGACAATGCGTTGAAAAACCACGAATTACCTGCTTTATTTTTTCGCCTCATTAAATAATTTGGCTTTTTGTTATGCTCAAATCATGAGTCATTGTATTCCCCGGATTTACGATAAGCATTTTTGTTCTTGTCTATTATCATTGATGAAATGAATGCTTATAATGGTGAATAGAATTACGACAGATGTATTCGTTTTATCCTAATCAATTATAAATATGTTCTATGACGTAAAAAGCGAAGTAGCTTGACTCCGTTCTCGAAGGCAGGCTCCACTTTTCAGGACATGTCACGGTTCTGACCGGGTAGGTATTACGTAAATATGCACTTTCGCTCAACCCGGATAGACAGTCATGGTCATCACGCCGTGCATACAATTGATGAAGCAAATTTTACACACGTAGCACATTGACTACATGTCGTTATGCAAAGCCATGAACTCATTTAGTATTATGAATGTACAAAACGCTTTGATCTCAATATATCGTACGTTTAAAACACGTCGAACTTATATAACTATGCTCAAGTGTCCGCAATTAATATCCGCAAATTTTACGTCATATTGAAATCGTGTGTACACATTTTGGCGTGTATTAACTATGGTAGCATTAATTGTTCTCATGAACTTAACGTACTTAACATGAACGTAATCTTGTTTACGTTGATAAAGACGTTTCATGAGCTCATTCGGTATCACGAATTTGAGATACATCGTGACTTAAATTTGTCGTCTCAAAATGCATCTTCCGTTGACTACAAGATAAACTCATGAGATGGCAAATTTGACATTTTCAATGAATATTTGCAGATTTACGTCATGTAGAAGTCATCCAATGACTTTTGTTGGTGAATTCACTGGGTTAGCATTGGTAGTAGACATGCCATGCAAGCAATATGATGGCGATATGCATATTGATAAAAATCAAGAATAATGAAAACAGGCAAAGAAACAAAGATAGTTCACACAAGTGTAAGAATAGCTAAGTAAGTAGCGCACTCAGCTCTAGAATTAGAACACGAAGGCTCAAATCCCGAGGGCAGGTAAGAACTTCAACGATGTAGGATACGTTTTAATCCAATTATCATAAAGGCAGGTACATAAATAAATCACATGGGAAAAAAAATGATACCAGATATTTTTTTATTCAAAATTCTTGGATTTTTTTATTTTTCACACCGTGACACTCATACGAGTCCCGTATGCACTCACTTTTTGTTGGATATTCGTGAGCCGATTTCGCTAGTGCTAATAAGCTCACTGCATGCGTACTCGCGTGAGAACAACTTTGCTTCATATGGATTTGTTATTTAGATTTGAATCATCATGTGATGCAAATGTCACTTAAAGGGGACCACTTATAAGGGACACATAGCTGTGTGGTTTTTTCTATGCCTCATAGAACATCTACATATGGTGCCAATGTAAGCTATATATGTCTATCTGGGAATGTATCCTGGCCAGAAGATTGTGAACGATGTAGGTATCGTTCACGATTGAGTTCATTCAACTCAGCATATATGTATATCTCGAAGCCTCCGGGAGGGATCGAATGCACATACGGGCTTCGGCTGGTCATCGTATTATTGCGCTATCGGATGTATCCGTAAGGGGATGCCAATTCATATTAATTTCCTGGCGGTTCGATGCATACAGTTCCGTTTGTGTACTTGTGTCGATATATTTCCTCTTGTATCCACACGAATAGAGATTCCTTTGACTATATTTCAGCCATTGATATTCCGAAATGTTAAGTTGGTTTGCTTTGCGATATCCAACCCCGTGATAGGTATTTTCCCACGACCTCTAACTCTCTCGCGCTCTCCCACCCTCGTTATGCATGTCTCTTCCTTACACACGGACGCGTCCTGTTCGTCTCTCATTCTCAGCCCCTCTGTATTTCCGGTAGGTAAACCTTACCTTCTTGGATAACACGATGGGCTGTATGCCGCCCAATTCACCGTATATGGCATGGGAAGCCGAGTTAGCAATAACCCTTTGCTTCGATGAATCGCCTTTGCGAGAGAAATGCAACGAGATTTTCGTTAGACCCGAGGTCCTCAAACTCAACGCGGTGGAATAAGGAGCGAAGTTTCCGAAGGAAAATCGATTCTCCGCGTGCTCCAAACGATACCGCTTTCCGCCTCGTCGACGTACGTAAGCAGCTTGGTATATACATTCGTATATACTTATTCCTGGTTAGATTCGTACATGGGTTTTCTGGTAATCCGTTTTATGGGCGATATACATATACATATATATATATATATATATATATATATTCTCGTATATAATTGTGTATGTGTATCCAGATGTTTTCATTAATCCTTAAGCATCAGGAGGTGTCTCGAGACACCGCCGTTCGCAGGCCTCTTACGTTTTGTCAATTGTGCATGCGAAGAACCGAGGTTGAACGTAAACCTGCACGTCTTTGGAATTCTTTTTTCTTATCTCCATCGACGATTAGCTTGATCCGGCGAGGGAGAGGGTGTCTGCCAATTCTTTACGACTGTAGAGAACATTTGTCCAATTACATCGACTACTATTGCATAATGTTCAAAAATCTGATGCGATATCTTATTAATTGATATGATGCGACACTCGGCCTTAGCAATCGTTTCTGTACGAACCATTCAATAAATACCAAGAATGAAAAAAAGGTGAGAATCCGGAAGAGTCCCCGAAACAGGCCGTAAATAGGTTGGACGCCATTCCCACATTTACAATTCCGGATGATATTAGGTGAATTAAAAAGTTCGGACTGTTTTTTTCGCTTTATTTCGACGATAAAATTAACATAGGATCATCCGATTTAGATAAAATATATGCCGTTTTGTTCTATAAGTTTTGTCCATGTTTTAAGCAATTTCATAATTCCGGGATTGAAGAAGTCCTCGACACTATTGGTGAAAAACTTGACCAGCTCACTTTGGCAAGCCTCTTTTCAGGCCAGTTTTCAACTATCAAGAAATATTGGAAATGCTTGAAAAGGAGATAATCCCTTGGTGCCAGGTCTGGACTATACGGCAGGTGCGATAGAACCTCCTATTCTAGCTCTTGGAGCTTCTGGCGCGTCGTTAAAGACGTATGCGGCCTGGTTGTCTTGATGGAACACAACACCCTTCCTATTGGCCAATTCTGGCCATTTCTGGTCGATCGCCTGCTCCAATCTGGTCAGTTGTTGGCAGTAGAGGTCCGAATCGAGTGTTTGGCCCGATGGGAGCAGCTCATAGGGGTTGATTCCATTCAGATCCCACCAAACACATAGCAAAACCGTCTTGGCCGTAAATCCCGGCTTGGCGATCGTTTGGGCCGGATCACCGCGATTCGACCACGATCTTTTCGGCTGTTGTTCTCGTATGTGACCCGTTTTTCGTCGCCAGCCACCATCCGCCTAACAAATGGCTCGATTTCGTTACGTTTCAGCAAAGAATCGCAGGCGTCAATTCGATCCAAAATATTATTTTACGTCAATTCGTGTGGCACCCACACATCGAGCTTCTTCTTGAGACCAGACTTATGTAAGTGGTTCCAAACGGTTTTCTGGCTAATCTTCAGTTCCTGGGCAATGGAATAAGTGCTCCCATGCCGATCCGACTCGTGGATGTCCATGATTTTATCGACATTTTCGACGATTGGCCTACCAGAGCGTGCCTCATCTTCGACGTCCATATTACCAGAACCACTGCCTTGCTGTTGCATCCGATACTGTAATGGGTCCATAAACAGCACAAATTTTTTCAGTCACCTGCTCCACATTTTCACGTAGGTCATATCGAATTTTCTGCTTTTTACTTCCATTTTAGAACGCCGTAACACACAACTGACTTTACCAAACACAAAACTGCTGGAGAACTTTTTTTGAAGCGTAATGTCACCTTCAAATCGCCGTATGGCATGGCCCGATGCGTTATATACATCGTGAGATATGGATAACTAAAGACATCTAGCGGAAAACGCTTAGAACTGTTTACTTCACGTAATATTATAACAGCTTTACACTGTCAACTACTTGACTATTATGTTGGTATTTTATGGGGGCGTCACGATTAACCTGTTATCCCTCTACCTCGAAGAGGGGTCGTCCGCGTTGATGCGAAAAATTGAATCGGTGAGGCAGCGCTGTAGATGGTGCAGCTTGTTCGCAGTTTCTATCTCCCGTTTGCTGACGTATTTCCTCGTTTTTTTCGTTACAGAGTTAGTATAGCTATAGAACGCATAGAGATTTTCCTTATAATGCTCGCCCACTGGGGCGTGCAACGAAGCAAAGCTCCGTAATATTAAGGGATTAAAATGTAATATATAATCGTATGTACATATGCAGTTGTACATACATAATGAGCGTGTGTGATGTGTTTTGGTAGTACAATACTGTCAGGGGTAGGTTTTCAGAAGCATGTTCCTGTGGCATACTAGATTGTTCCACCTCTAATACTTTTGCATTAAATCTTGTTTCCGGAAAATGCTTTTAAACTTAAAAAAAATAAAACAAGCCTCCCATAATCATCTCCATTGTGGCAAATCACGCCTAATATCTTGCCAGAAGTGAAGCTTCAATGACTACATCCTTTAATATATATTTGTGCGAAAATCGATTTCTGAGTTTACTTTTTCACAACTAACATCTGCAATGCTATATTTATTGCTTGGGAAATTTAGAGATTACTGAAACGGGACTACGTAAGCTTGAGTTTTCGATAAAAAAACGATTTCCAATTTTTTCTGTATATTTTGATAGTGCAATCCTTTATAAACATATTCCCGTTCGCATTTTCGAAAAATTCAGAAAATGGTGTCAAACGATCATGAACCGTAGTGTAGCGCGGCATGACGTTGCGCAAAGACAGGGAAAACCACTTTCGAGCTAACGGTCTGAGCATTATTCTAATTTCCAGGGCTCTCTTCGTGATCGGTTTTAGTACCCAAATCTCTTTGTCCGAAGGCCGAAGGAAAATTTCGGGATCGTATCTTCGTCCAGGGCAACCGCTACAGAAACGTTTAGGAAAAGGCATCGAAAGCATTATAAGAAAAGTGGTTAATGAAAATATAAAGTCCTCGTATTGCGCCATATACGACGAATGGAGGCTTCATAAGGATACCTCAAAACAGATTTAATAGCTCGAGAAACAACCAGTCATCCAGCTAGCTCTAGCAAAATTGGGGCCGATGCTCCATGCAAACCATTTCAACGATCAGGAGAAAAATACTGTATTCGATACAAGCACTATGTTGGCGACGGAGATGTGGAAACATTCTCAGCTGTACAAAATATGGAACACTATACGTCCGACTTTTAATTATTGAAAGGATAGTGCTGTGGTCGTGTACAACAACGTATGCATACCAGGTTACATAATGTAGAAAAAGCGGGACAAGTTCTAAGTGGTACAGGGGTCGTTTAAAAAGTCCGTGCAAAGTCAGAGAGATGGCACTACTGGTGCGTATCGAGGTTTTTTTCAGTTAGTAGCATATCTTGGAAGAAAACATACCAAGTTTTAGCTAGATCGGTGTATTTCTATGTGTTTGGCATTCGTTTGAACTGAGGAAGTCGAGTGATTTAAAAAAAATGGACGAAAAAGAATTTCGTGTGTTGGTTAAACATTACTTTATGAAAGGCAAAACGCCTCAGGAGACTGGAGAGAAGCTTGATAAACATGATGGTGACTGTGCACCTTCGATTAGAACAGTTTATAAGTGGTTTCAACATTTTCGGAGTGGCCATATGGGCAACGCTGAACGTTCTGGATGCCCTGTTGAGGTCACTACTTCAGAAATCATTGATAAAATTCATGATATGGTGATGAATGACTGAAGAGTGAAGGTGCGTGAGCTTGCTAGTGCTGTGGGCATCTCGAATGAATGGGTCCATAATATTTGGCACCAATATTTGGACATGAAAAAGCTATCCGCAAAATGGGTGCCGCGATTCCTCACGATTGACCAAAAGCGAAATCGTGTCAAGTGTTGCAAGGACGGTTTGCAGCTGTTCTAAAGTAATCCGCAGGACTTTAAGCGTCGTTTCGTCACTGTGGATGAAATATGGATACATCACTACATTCCTGAGACCAAACAACAATGTAAAGAATGGCTTGGCAAAGGGGAATCAACACCAAAAAATGCGAAGACCGTTTCCTCGGCCGGGAAGGTTATGGCGACTGCCTTTTCTGATTCGCAAGGAATAATCCTCATCGGCTATCTGGGAAAGGGTAAAACTATTACAGGTGCATATTATTCATCGTTATTGGACCATTTGAAAACCGAGCTGCCAGAAAAACGTCCACGATTGGCCCACAAAAAAGTCCTTTTCCATCATGACGCAGAATTATAGCAAAGATGGACCACTTTACACAAAATGCAAACAAAGGTTTCGATACGGTTCAGTGGAAAACTGTCATAATAGCATCATTCAGCGGCATGGGAATCGTATGTATGGTTACATATACATAATTGTAGTTTTCCATGATCGCTGCATCCGTCTAAAAGACGTAGTAGGTGGATTAGATTTATCAGCGACAGTGCATGCTTTCAAGATGTTCAGCGAGTAAGAAGACGTTCGCTTGGCAGGTGCAGACGAAAAGGAGATCAGCAGTACAAACCAAGCTCACGAAGGTAAGAACAGACGTTCTGCGGCTGCTACTGGGGCTGAAACGACACTGCAAACTTTATTTTATAGTGCCGGAAATTTTCGAATCGCGTAAATTCGAACGTAAATATCGTATCGAAACTTTGAACCCAATTTTTTCGTAATTATAGTAAGTAGTAATCTACCACAATATCTTGAAAACAGCTAAAGATCAATATAAAATTTAAACAGAATAACATTAATTATACAGGACATCTGATTTAACAAGAGTTGAAACAGTTTTAGAGGAAAAATAATTCGCATCTTTCCAAATGTCATCTTGTCTGGACGCCAAACCGTGGTAAAACCAGATTTGACAGTTTTTCTCATCACTTTCAAGCGCCGAAATTATTAACTTGAAATTGTCTTAATAAATGTAATAACGTTATAATAAATATCTCTAAAAAGAAATAAGGTTTATGTTTATTTGCAGACTTCTGGTAATCAATGTAGTCAGCTAGTTTTTGAAATCTTTGACTGACGATTTTAAAGTGACTACTTACCAATGCGTGAATGCTTTATCTCAATTATATATTTTTTCTTACATATGCGTTTTTGTCAGGACATGCCTCGATAAGGGAGGACATGTTCCCCCGCATAGTTAACGTGAAAATTGCGCCGGGTTGAGAATGCATGAAGCAATTTCCGCAATTTCTTTCGAACTTCCGGCACATCTGGCGTTCCTCTGTCCCATCGGAATTGTGTTTTCATCTTTTATTCGTACGTCAATAATCAACCGACATACACAGGGAATAGGCGAATCGGTACGAGAGACATTCACGAGCAATGAAGAGAGCGAGAGAGGGAGAAGAAGAACGCAAACCAGAAAAATCGTATTCAAACGTATTGGTATTGGCATGCAAAATAGCTATTACGAGAATGCACAGGGAAACATCCACCGTATGCGGTTATTTTGTTTCAATCAAGCCCACATACATAACTGCGTAGACATGTCATTAGTAACAGCAAGACAGATAGGGAGAGAGAAATTCACATGACAAATCAACGAAGCAGAGCATACTCAAACTATAAACAAACGAAAGTTTAAAACGCATCGAGTCGTTTCGAGTTTTCCACATTTAGTGTCCAGTTAAAAAATGGGGAAATGATGCGCCTCGAAAGATAAAACTGTTGACTAGAGACAAAGATATAGGGTATAGGTCAAGAAAGTATGAAAGATAATCGGCAAGAATGTTTAAAAAAAAGCAGTACCTTCGTTTGAAAACATGGTGACGCCCTTTTCTTTTCGTTCTCACAGATCTCGACTCTTCCACGTCCTTCAATCTTGAGAAGTAAAGATTATGTATCGTGAAATCAGAATTCAAATGGATTTTCAAATTTGATCGCTGGGAAAAAACAAGTGGAAAAGTTAGGAAGCATAATGTGAAAAATTCAGATATTCCAGTAGCAGATTTTTGTCCTCTTGAGCGTTTTCAGACACATTCTTGTTGCGGGTCATCAATGATATGGAATTTCATAAAGATGAAAATTATGTTGTCTTTGAAATATCTTAAAAGTTGCGAGAAGAAATTATGGAAATTCGAAAACGGGTTTCGTAGTTTCTATTACCTTGAATGATTTGCAACACATCCGAAAAAGTACATGATTCTCGACGCGTCGAAAATTTGATTGAAAAATGACCATTCAAACATCATGACAGACTATACATATAATTGTGTTCAAACGTTTCGATTATAATCAAGAGACGCGGCAGCGTCTCGACGCGAAGTAATAAAAAACAAAACGAATTTGACGCCACTGGTCGAGCCACCGACCTTGATGACACGCCGCGTATATATATATATATATATATACAAGCAGAGCGTTAATAATTCGGACGTCAAAAATCCGGGCCGTCAATAATCTGGATTCCATTTTGGCGAAAAATCGCATGAAGTGAATATTTGTTAAAAGAACCGATACGACTGTACAACTCGCCGTGTAGAGGATGGAGTCCCAGGTAGGATTTTAAAGTCGCGCCTACGTTGGCGCAACGACGCTTGCCGGCGTTAGGACGTCGGCCCGACTCTGTTCGCCAACGTCGTTTAGGGGTCCAATAAACGTCCAAATGATAACGTCGGCCCGACGATCCTCCCAAACGTTGCGCCACAATATTTAATCGATGTTGGCCCTTCGTCGATTGCAACGTCGGCCCTAAGCCGATTGTTGCGTCGGCCCTGCGCTGACTGCGGTATCGATCCTACGTCGATCACCGCGTCGACCCTACATCCATTGCGGCATCGAACCTACGTCGTTTGCGCAATCGACCCTACGTCGTTTGCGACGATGGCACTACATTTACGAGAGGGTGTTTAAAGGAATAGCAGATTGACTATTTAAAAGAAAAAAGACATAGCATTAATAGAAATTTATTGTCAGTGATTGACGTATTGATGTCTGGCTTAGGTTATAAATATATTCAGTCTTATAACTTCATCAATATATTCAGTCTTACAACTTCATAAATATATTCAGTCTTACAACTTCATAAATATATTCAGTCTTACAACGTTATTAATATATTCAGTCCTACAACGTTATAAACGCTAGAATGGTAACAAAAATGTGAAGAAGGCCCAAAGGAACTATCAATCGTGTCTGCTCCCGAAACATACACGGAGAGAATTTTAAAGTATTTTTTACGGTGAAATCTCCCTCAAAATTACATTAAAAATTTGAAACCGGTGACAAATGTGCACATAGTAAAATATTGACACTAGCTTTTAATATTTTGCTTTCATTCATGTAAAAATTTAAGCAAGTAGCATAATTTTTTACATTTCT
Source organism: Ophion costatus (assembly GCA_951751655.1). Lineage (NCBI taxonomy): Eukaryota > Metazoa > Arthropoda > Insecta > Hymenoptera > Ichneumonidae > Ophion > Ophion costatus. Next base: position 36,387,934 of record OX632360.1, read on the forward strand.
TTCAGTAAAAATTCTGACACATTCTCGCGTAGAATTTTAACAATGGGCTGCCTCAAAACTTCCAAGTTTCTACAGTAAAAATAACCTGGACAAACTTGAAATTTCTAAAATCCCTAGCGAAAAATGAATTCCCTATGATTAAATAAATACTCTATATACTGTATTTCTGAACATTTGTGTTCTTGATTGCTACTTATTTTAGCATATCATCTTTCCGTACCATTGTAGACGTCCTTTATCGAAGTTTCTTTTCACGTTTCTTTGTTTTCTTGCGTACAACTGCGTAGAGCACGTTAGACTGCACGAGACCACGAGGCTTTCTTGGCCCATGTTTCGTACTATTATGCGCATGCGCGGTACCGCTGTTGCTAAGCAACGCGGGTCGGCGTCGTTCGTACTCGTCATACTGCGTCATACATAAGCCCACTCTCACAGCTTGCGTTCACGTATACGCACGCACGCCCACAGAGCTCACGCGTACGGTCAGGCGACCTAGCCCTAACTGATTTTACTATAAAGAACGTAAAATTCCGGTGGACGCACGGAAAATTACGGCTTCCTTTTTTAAATTTTTATGGAAAACACGAAAATTTCTCAATGTTCCACTGAAAAATTTCATTTATATTAGCACTTTTTTAACTTATTGTCGTAATCTTTACGTTTCATGAAATTTTACTATTAATTTCAGTAAACATTCTGGAAAATATTCTAAATTTCTGTTACGCAAAAGTAAATTTTGATTCATTTCCATGAAAATTTATAATTTATTTCCTAAAAACCTGAAGAATTGCACATTTGTCACCGAGTTACTGTGATTTCGCAGTAAGAATTACTTAAAAATTCTCTCCGTGTAGCTGTTAGAAGTTGATTGGTGGGCAGAAGCGTTAACTTCGTTTTCCTCTTTATGGAGACGACGAAACTTTTTTACGCGATTATACGAAGACCTATTTTTATCCGCCATTGGTTAAATTAATTCCACTGTGGAATATCCACACCGTTTAGGTTGCGCGCTACACAATACTGTTCAGGCAAGCTCAAAAGAAAATTCGAACGGTGGAGGTCGGGTACCAACGGTCTACTGGACTTTGTTTACGGTCAAGCATCGGTCGAGCTCTAGGTCTACAAAAAATGGTCACCTACACCCGTGCGACGATTACCCAGTGTCGGATTAAACATGGTAGCCAACGTTGCGCGAAGTACTGATCGTAACGTCGGCGCGACGTTCGAACAACACTTTCGCCAACTCTAAGCCATAGTCGCGTCCCGACCGTCGGCTGTTTATTCGACGCCGTCTTACTGCCAAGGGTTGGCTGTATTCTGGGTCTGCACACATGGCCAACTACACCCGGGCGACGACTAGCCAGCGTCGGATGAACCGTGGTGACTAGCGTTGCGCCAACTATCAAGCGTACCGTCGGAGCGACGATCGAATAACGGTTTCGGCAACTCTGCGCCATAGTCGCCTTTCGATCGTCGACTGCCGAGCCATCGCCGCCTGACAGCCAACCATGGCTAGTACGTTTCGCCAACGCTGGCTCATCATAGGCCGTCGACCGTTGGCAGCCGACGTGTTGCCACGATACAGCCAAACGTCGGCCGTACTCGGAACGTCGTAGACCCGCACATGGGGTGGTACTGAAATCGGCAGCGTCAAGGTCCCTTTTATGGGTTTCGTTCGTAAATCCGGACAATTTGGTAATCCGAAAGGGGTTTGGTCACAATTAATCCAGATTATCGACGTTCTACTGTGTATATGTATATATATATAAGGTAGATGGCTCTCAATAATCGTTACCAAGCAAATCGCTCGTGCCTAGTAGTTTTTGAGAATATATTTCATCAAGGCTATGAGAGGCTATTATTGTACGGGTCATCATCATGCCGCTATGGTGGTTGGTCTCGTAATCGCCATGTGAACGTTCCACTGATCGTCACGTGCGTTCAAACTGCTTCAACTAACTATGCAAAGGTCTGTTCACTCGATTGTGTCTGCATATAGGACTGCAGAATAATTTTCAGTCACTTAGTTACAAACTTTTTGGTTTTTACTGAAACATTTAACAAACATTGCAAGACATAATTTTTTGTTTCACATAGAATATTATTAATTTTAAAACTGAAACTAATTTTGGCTACTACATCAGAATTATAATTTTTATTCATTTTCAATAAATATAAACTACTATTTTGTCATAAAGTAATTTTTTATATTTTTCGATCGCGTGGTATTTATCTGTATTCGAGACGTACCCAGTAATCGACAACGGCATGGCTAATAATCGAAAACGTTTATTTATATGTTATGTATATGTCTTTACTACCGTGAATATGGGAATCACGATTACTGGTCCGTGAATTCTTCAGGCAATGCTAATTTCGGACCAAATACTTTATTTTTTATTTTCTACAAATTGAAATTCGATTCATAACATTTTTCGCCAACCTTGTCCCCGTCATCGACAGCCATGAGGATTAATCGGCAGAGTATATTCATCGCAGAACCGGTAATCGTCATATATAAAAACTCGTTGAAATTAGGATGAAACTATAACGTTCTATGCTGAACTCAAAACTAAGATTCTTATGCATAACTTGAAGATAAATTTAGTTCATGCAAGACAACAGGCATTTTCAGATCCCCTGAGATGTGACACGGTTCATTTTAACCTTTAAATGAAAGACTCAGATAGACGCCGTAGCTCATTATATTCATCGTTACTATTGGAATATTCACAATCAATTTTTAAAAAAAGGAAGCCACGTGGGGCCTCCGCGCTCTAGCTCGTCAGGTTCTGCCTGTCACGCCTAAACGCCATTAAGATTTTCTGTGCAAACGAATTCATACGTCCGTAAATGGTTAGCGATTTTCCGGCGGTAGGTATCACCATCTCATCCCGCAACAGAACATACTAGAGCAATAAAAAAAAGGAAAGGAATTGCAGTGGCAGTCCGTCCGATCTTCTGAGAAAATAGAGGCGTTGGTAAAACGCTAGCAGTGATCCTGCAGACCATGATCCTCATCAAGAATTATTCAGCGAGCGGAAATTATACCTTTACGAAGGCACCACTAATGAACCCCGAGATAAAATCGGCTTTAAGTTTATCGGGCACCAAGTGATATTATTTTCGTCTCTCTTGCAAGCTCAACCCACTGTCGCAATCAGCGCTGTAGGTCCCGCATTAACAGAGCTCGTCAAACTCGAAAACAAACCGGCCGATAAAGAAACAACCTCCACACATCTCTATGATAGGCAACGCAGGAAGAGTTATGGTCGACCTCTATCATGGAATGTCAATGGCCAAAACATATGCTATCGTGCCAGGATTGAACCCATTGGTCGAGACGGTTGCAGAGGAGTGGCCCGTGGACTCCGTACTATACGGAAAACAGCTCACTGAAAAAGTGAAATCTCCCCAAACGCTAAAGAAAGTGAAAAAGATCCTCACAAAGGTCTTCACAAAAAATCCAGAATCAAAACAGTCTGGTTATAAGTGGGGAAACTACTTCATCTGGTTAGAAGTGGGAAAACTACTTCTGGTCTGGTTAGAAGTGGCGAAACTACTTCTGATCTGGTTAGAAGTGGAGAAACTACTTCTGGTCCGGTTAGAAGTGGGGAAACTACTTCTGGTCTGGTTAGAAGTGGGGAAGTAGAAACTAGTCTGGTTAAAAGTGGGGAAACTACTTCATGTGGTTAGAAGTGGGAAAAGAGCATGTCGTTGGGAAACTGGAAAGGCCCTTCCCGGAAGAACTTCAAGAACAATTTAACTATCACCCGGGAGGACAACGATCGAGACACTAAGGGCGGACCCACCAGGTCAAACGCTAGGGGTAATGACGCTTGCTGGAAGACAGCGAGGAGGAAAAATCTCATGCATGGCTATCTGTAACATCAAATCACAACATTATCCGAATGGTTTTAGGATATGAAATTCCCTTTGCATCTCGGTTATTGCCACGTCGCGAACAAATGCGCACTATGTATTTATTTTTTATTTTTGCTTTTTCACTTTCCCTTATCTTGTTCAGCTCCGGCGAAGACGCAGGATCTACACGATTTCCCATGGAATTCGTGAGCAACCACTAAGCCTAATGTCACCCTGTCATAAAACACCACGTGCACTCGCGGGCCTTGGTCAACAAGTCCTATCTCGAGCGTGTGTTCTTGCCGCCGACAACGCCCCTTTTTCCTCTCGGTATTTTTCTCCATCCTCCCAGATAAAGAAACACAGCTCCAATTCCTGGAAATAAAGCGACAGTTGTGGCTACCTCAACCTACTTAATTCCTGCGCCCACTCTCATCTCGACCAATAATGCGAGTTGTTACACATTTTCCGCCAATCCAAAAAGAATGCACCACCAAAAGTGCACTCTTCCTGAGTTTTCTTCTCCTGTCATCTCATCATCCCAAATTTTCCTACATCCTGGAAAAAGAAAATCATCAAGTTAGTGCTCCATCACCACTCGTAGAAGGCAGTCTCCTGACAGAATTCAACGACTTCGCACGTCCCTACCTCTAATCAGATCAATTTCGAACTTAACCAAATATCTTTACTCCGAACACTATGACGCAAAGTACTGACGCGATTGTTGTACGAATCTTCGAGCTTCGACTTTTACTTCCATCTATAAAAATTCCATCTTCGGTCCGCGGTACTCGTAAGTTAGACTCCGTGTCTTGTTATGTTGTGCGCGTGTCTATATCGACGAACGCATCTGGCCCACCAGCAGAGGCCGCTTAACTTTATTATCGGCACCCGACACTCCAGCGACCGAGTGCATACACCCAATGTAAGCGAATCACATTTTTTTATTATTCATTTGTATACACATTTAACGGAGTTAACCGCACTGGTTAATTCTGATAAATTAGAGTTAATCGAACGAAGAGTGCAAAGAATCATTAGTCAACATCAAATCACTGCGTAATCCTTTAATCCCATCACTCTGCACGCTCTACCCTTTAACCATCATCCCGAGCTATTGCCCTAGGCGTAGGCTACAAAGAGGGAAACGCAAATATATAAGCCCACGTCTCCCGAGGACGTGATAGTATGCCAAAATCGAACCCGTGTTGAGCCACTCCACTTTCGTGAGAAAAAAATGTCGTTCGAAAATTTGATTGCCGAAGAAGTTGGCAAGGGAACAGTTTCGATTTCCGAGTCTGTCACAAATTAATTCCTGTCACCATACTTCACGGTGGATAAACCAAATGGGAATAAACTATTTATTCTGAATTTTCGAACGTTAAGGATGTTGAGTCCCAATTCGCAAATAATGATAAAATTCTGAAAATTTGGTATGTTTTTGTATGAAGTATTTCAGAGGTCGTGTAAAAATTTCACGACAATTAGGACGCTCGTTATTGAACAATTAACAATCACAAATTAAATGTTGTTTGATGGAAACTAATGTAACTTTGCAATACGTTTTTTTTGACCTCTCAATTTTATAACATCTACAATATACTGAAAGCAACGGAAACAAAACGAAGTTTATTGATACATTTTTTTTTATTTCTTTTAAAAATTGTTCTTAACAAAATGTTAATTTTTTAATAACGAGCTTCCTACTCGTCGTGAAATTTTAACACGACCTCTTAAATACTTCATACAAAAACATACCAAATTTTCAGAATTTTCTTATCATTTTTTATTTCAACCCTTAAGGAGGTTGAAGTAATGATGATAGAATTCTGAAAATTTGGTATGTTTTTACATGCAGTATTCAGGTCGTGTTAAAATTTCATGACGATTAAGAAGCTATTTATTGAACAATTAACATTAACATGTTTCATAGGGACTCAACATCCTTAAACGAGTTTATAGTCGCTCCTCACTTTAAAATGGAGAATATGGAGAAAAGTTTCTCTTCCACCGATGTTTTATGGCGATAATAGATTCAAAAGACTCGTATTTTTTCATTCCCATAATGAAAGAACATAGAAAATACTTCCGATCCATATTCAATCGAAAAACATTCGCATTTAATTGTATGCTAATCGGGTTGTGCACCGCTCTATACACATTCACGAAATCGTCAAACCTGTTGTGCATACTTTAAGATCTAAAGGAATAATATTGTCAATGTACTTAGATGACCTACTCATTATGGACACGTCGAGTCAAACATGCTCAAAAGTAACGTCACAAGCTAAAAAATTACTCGAGACATTAGATTTCACACTCAACCGCGAAAAGTGCCAATTGAATCCGTCTAGACAATGCGAATGTTTAGTCTTTGTTCTAGATAGTGATGATCTGTGCATATATAAAACTAACGAATAAAAAGAAACAAAATATTCTCGAATTGGCTAAAAAATACGACTAAAAGAAAAAATGCAAGATACGAGGATTTGACAGTCTCATTGGGAGACTAGTGGCCGCGTGTTTTTTGCATCAATTCATAATGACGATAATTACGAGAAAATAATAAGCATATATTTAAACGTTAAAACAGACGTCGCGTGGAGGATAAATAAAATTCCAAACGCCTCGTGAATTAGGCTACAGCTTGGAAATGTTTACGGATCCATGGCAGGGTGCGACGCTTTTTATAACGGGAAAGAATCACACGGTTGGTGCACATCTGAGCACCAAGCCAAGTACATAAACTTCCCCGAACTACAAACAGTGTACAATGGCCTTAACTGCTTCGCAAAAGATATGCAATCATGTGAAATTCTCTTGAGAGTCAACAATACAACTGCAGCATATTACCAGATTTGACAGAGTTCAATTTCCAAAACTGGCAAATCTTAGTCAAGAAAATGTGGGCCTGCAGATATTTCTATTGCCAGAGAAATCTGGCAAAAAAATACAGAGGTCGATCGCGAGTGGCGAATTCTTCCCAAAGAAACATGGTGGGAATTGACCGATTTGGCCTTAAACAGAATCGACAAAGCGTTTGGCAATTTCGATATCGATTTATTTGCATCTAGCCAAAATGCAAACAATACACGATTCGTGTCATGGCATATTGACCCCGTATCAATAGCCGTAGACATATTCACCATATCCTGGTCTGAACAACATTTCTATGCCCTTCCGCTCTTTTCGGTCATACTGCGTGCTTTACGGAAAATCGTAAACAATAACGCAGAAGGTGTAGTAATGATCCCGAACTGACCAATGCAAAGGTGGTTTCCGTTATTTGAAAAATGATTAGTATCCAATCTCATTTAAACCTCGCAAAGAACTGTTATCGGGACCTTACAGCGAACCTCATCCACTATCAAATATGCTTACACTGGTTGCATCGCGGCTACCGGCAAAACATTCTGATTTGGGGTGTTCCAAAACCAGTGCAATCAATAATTTTAGCGTCAATGTCCGTAGGCACTCGAAAACAATGTGATGTAACGTGACAACTGTAGGGGGAGTTCGTTCAAGAATAACGAATCTCGCTGTATCAAGCTTCAGTATCGCAAGTCCTCGAATTTTTTACAATGCGATTCCAAAAGACTAAGTCATACAGCACGCTCGACGTTATCACTCATCTTAGCTGAAGAAACTGGTACTGATGGTCGCGTAACAAAATGTTTTAAGGGCGTCGCCGACAAAAAGCCCCAAAAGCCAAAATACGCAGCTACATGCGATCCGCAATGTATTGTCGATTATTTGCAGCACTCCGGCACTAATGAACAGGTACCGCTTAAAAAATTTACTTTCAAACTCGTAACGCTTCCTGCGTTGATAACCACTCAGCGGGTTTAGACACTTTCACGGATTCGAGTTGAAAATACCTCAGGCGTAAATAATGTAGTATAAATCCATATAACAGATCGCCTCAAAACATCGATTCATAATCACAATCAACCACTCTCGATTGTACCTTTCCGCAACGAACACCCACAGCTATGTGTAACTTCTACAGTTTTGGTTTATACCGAGAGATCAAAGAGTATCCGTTACGCAGACGATAAATTTGTATTCCTCACGTGCAAAAAACATTTTCATACGGCTTCCTCGCAAACTATTTGTCGATAGATCAGGGAAACTATAAGTAAAAGCAGAGCTGATACTACAATTTTTGCCGCGCGTACTAGTACCCTTCTAGCAAAAAAAACCGACTGGCAGCGACACGGCGAAAGCAAAAGAAATTGATATCAACCTAAGACTACCCATGAAGACCGAGAACGACATAGATACTGCAACAGAATACTTCGCGCAATTCACGATAGAAAAAGCCTGACTAGCTATCTCACAAAATACTGCAAACATGGAAAAACACACGAAAAAAATTAAGCACCCTATAATTGAAGGAACGATTACCGAAAAATGCGGAGACCATGGCAGCCAGGTCATGATCGAAGAGACACAACCTAGTTGAGCAGAATCATTTGAAACCGCAAACAGCTGCTATTCAAATTTAAGAATAGCTCATCCCAACAATACCTTAGAACCCTGTAAGAATGCCGAAGGCATGCACTACTCATTGTGGAAGGCAAATAAATCACTGAAACAACAGCAGAAACCAATCCGAAATTCAATCCAGATGGAGATCTCGATACGCGACTGAAATTGAGCTAGGAATGATACAGATAAAGCAGAAACATTTGCACAACACCTTACATGTCTTTACCCTTTCACCACAACACGTTAAAGTTTTTGGAAAGCCCTCTACCAATAAATCTACCGATATGATACTGCTCACCATCAGAGCTTAAAAGCAAAATCACTAGAGATCTCAACCTATAAAAAGCAGCCAGATAACACCAAGTAACAGGACAGTTTCTGAAAGAACTACTGGAAGAAGCATTCGTTTTCATCGCAACTTTTTAACTGCATAATAAATTACCATATTACCCTAGCCAATGAAAATATGCGCAAATCATAATGATTTGTGACCAAAGCCAGGAAAACCACCCAATGAAGTGTCTCCATACAGACCGATATGCTTACTGATTATGATATCGAAACTATGCGAAACCTGTACCTAAGGAGAATAAAGCCACTCCTGGACGAAATCAAAGTAATCCCGGAGCACCAATTCGAGTTCAGAAGCCAACACTCAACCATCGAACAAGTGCACAAGGATAAAAGAGTGGCTGCCCCAATTAATGTTTTGTTCTCTTCTCATTAAACCTGAAAAATCGTCGTTTTGGAGTACGAAACGGACAAGACGTATCCCGCATCTACGAGATACAATCAGGCGCAGTGTCCTAGGACCGGCACTGTACACGTTACATACAGCCGACTCACCAGTACGACGAGGAATCATTGCAGCAACAGTATCGCTGTGCCGACGTCACAGCGCTTTTGGCTTTCAACAAGGATCCGACTGCGGCTTTACAAGCCATACAAGAAGAACTGGCTAACGTAAAGGAATTGCTCTATAGATAGAGAATCAAGGCTAGTGAAAACGAATCCATGCAAGTCACATTCGCAATGCGTAGTGGAAACAGAACAGCGTAAAAAATCTGGGAATGCACATCGAGCAAAAACTGACATGGAAAAAACTCAACAACAAAATATTTACGTACACAGCAATAATAAATCCCATAGGGACATACAGGATGCAACTGTGGGTGACAGCAAGCGAGAGCGACCTAAACGTCGTTCAATGCGCCCAATCTAAGGCGCTCCAAATGCTCCTGAACGTCCAATGGTATGTCTCTAATGAAACCATCTGCAACGACCTTCAAATAAACACAGTCCGGCAAGAAATCCAATGATTCAGCATAAATTACCTGGGAAGAATCCACATTAGCTTCAACAACCTCACCACGCAAGCCTCTGGATCTTCCACGTCGCTTTCACGACATTAAAAATAAATCAATGAACTGAAAAAGAATCGATAAAGTTAAACCATAATAAAGAAAACGAAGAAAACGCATCGATACACCTAAAGTGCATGCATTCACATAATTAAACAAAACAAGCATTTAACAATAAACAAGGCATTTAACAAAAATGTAAGAATGTAGAAATTGAATATGTCAAATAAACTGTCCAAAGCGCGATAACTGAATTTACCGGAAAGCAGTTATCGGATAAAAAGCGAAAGTAAAAGACGATATCTGCAACGGATAAAGTGTACGTAAGTAATGTAAATAAGTGTGCATAGCAGTCTTGATATACTGCATACCATTTTTTAAATAACGCAATGCCGCGCCGTGAAACAAAGTCATTCAAGGTAGGAATCAATAATTTACTAAAAGTAAAAAGCTAGCAACAAAGTTTGAGAGTGAAACACCACAACTCTCGCTTCAGCGAGAAAAGTAGACGACAGGCTTCGGAAAATGCTGCTCAGTCATGGGTTAGGCATGAGGGACGATTAACCTCTAATCGAACAGACTAATACGCAGTAGATCTCAAGTGCATGAAGAGAGGAGAACAGTGGGGGAGAGTATTGCAGCCTGAGGGCTTAGTGTGACCCCTCATCATGCCTCCCGTAAAGTTCTCGAAGACGCATTCGAAAAATTCGATTTAACTAGGGGGCTAGTCTTGGCATCAATTGGACCTGAAAGAGATCACAACTAGTAGATATGTGTATATATAATGTTTAAAGCTCTAAATAGACTGCATCGATCGATTGAGGGTCTACTATTTATGGGACAATGCACAAGCACTTGGACAACATGGCACTTCCTTGAACGCTAGAAAAGGCGGCACCTATTAACACCTTCCTGTCGCTTCATTATTCACAGCTGTTTTATCGAGGGTTTTACCGTCAACGGAACGACAAAGATACAATTCCAAAAAGGATACTCTCTTAATAAAGCTTGTAGAGGAAAGCAATGAAACAATAGCTTGTATAGATTTCTCGATGTCAATTATGTAATGCACGATCAATCTCGAAGAGCTTAGGCTGATTTTGTTCGAAAACATTTTATTCTGTTTGAATAGTGAAAATTTCCTGCAGTATTCATTTTTTTGCGAATTGCGTCCACCTACCTGTCTAATTATAAATATTCTCCATAGCGTTAAGATTAACATTTTTTTCTCATAAGTGAGACATTTTTTATAATTATTCCGTGATTTATAAGGAATATCACTTACGTGTCCGCTTTCGACTTTGTTGAAACCATATATGGTATAAGATAAAGACTTGAAAACTCCGAGAGACGTATTTTTTATCTGCGGAAAAACGGATTTAAGGGAGGATCTCAAATAAAGGCGTGTCGACGGACAATTTTGCAAATAAAACGAAAATGAAAATTCTTCTAATCTAAAGTGATGGAAAATCCTCTATTCAAGTATTGAGAAAAAATACTATAATACTAAAGAAGGGCGAAAAAAAGAAGGGGTGAACCACCTCTTCTTTTGCCTTTTTCTCACCCCACAGTTAGGAAGAATGCATGAAAATCGATAAAACAGCTCTTATTTTGAAGGGGGATTGAAATTCAAGCTCACCTGTTTTTGCGTTTCTCCGGGAGAGCCAACTTAAGAAGGCAATCCTTTTATATGAATTACATGATGAATTTATTTATCACAGTCGCGTGTGTTTAAAATACATCCCCTGATTCAAAATATTCCTATAAGCTACAATTTGATGTTTTCTCATGTTTCGGGATTATTACGTTCGTCTTAAGGGTAAATTACCCTTTCCGAGTTTCTTCCTATTCGCAGTGTGAAAAAATATTCACTCATTTCGTACAAACTGTTATTATTTCGTTGGTAATGTGAATTTTCCAAGCTTTTATTTAACTTGACTATCTATGAGATGCAAAGCCGAAATCGATATTTCACCCACTTTCCGACTACTTACAGCTCTGAAATTTTTCATCTGAAAGCTGACGATGTATGATTCAAATTAAAAAAAAAAAATTCCAAAAAATGGTCAACTTTTCATTTAAAAGTAGTGATATCTAATAATCAATATAAAATCTCGCTAATACATGCAAACAAATTCGTAGCCGTCTGCGTGTTTGTATGTGAAAGGTTTATATGCAGCAATTAGTCGTAAGTTCAATCCCAATTATAGACGAGGTTATTTTTTGTAAGCATTCCATGTTCCTAACGGACAAACCAGTAAACTAGTACAATACTAGTAGCAACTAACTAGTAAAATCAATTGAAGAGTAATAAGTAGAAAATAATTTATATGTAAAAAAATATTTAAATAAAAGCAAGCTTTTATGGTGAAAAAAAATAATTTTTTTCACCATATCGCCTATATGTGACCCTAAATAAAAGCTTGGGTCGCTGAAGATTTAGACATATAATCTTCAATTCACATAAATCCGTTGACATATAGACTGTCTTTCATTGACTGTAAAACAACGTTAGATTTTTTAAATAAAAATCTTGTAACTGGGTATAAACGTATGATAATATACTTTTCTCTAATTACTATGGAGCCAAATTAAATACGGTTAATGAAGCTGAATTGATCAAATTTATTAAACATTTGAAAAGTGGAGCGCCCCAAGCCTATATGAATGGTCACATATAGGTGACTTGGTGAAAATTAATATTTTTCACTTTTCAGTACATTAAGTATAAGATTGTTATGTTTGTGTATGCACGCATATTCGTATTGAACTTTAGGAGCGCCCCATAGGGGGGGGGGGGGGGGTGCTACCCGTTACTCTTGAGACTCATATTTTTATGTCGAAATGCTTCCGAATCCAATTCGCACGTTCTAAGCATCTCTACGCAAATAAACATGTACTTTTATTATTTCTTTCATTATTTCTTTCATTATAATACTTTACAGAATACGTTCTAAGGCCACCTTTGTATATTTCGGAACGATGATGTGCCTGAATCAAGCGATAAACTGCCATAGTGAACGAAGTGTTTTTTTTCGAGGAATGTATTTCTCATTATTCTACCGTTTATTCAATTAAACATATTAATAAAACTATCAGCTTTATAGGAGGTGAATTTATTATTATACCATCTACATCTTATACTGACGACATGATAGTAACCAGATATTTCACAATGTGTTTTTGACTCACCAAGCCGAGAGGTAACAGTGTTTTCAAAACGTTTAGGACTTTTAGATACATAGTTACTTTTACACCATGAATATTTTAACAGATTGGAATGCAGCGATGATGAGAGTTGATTGTGTGTAAGTGATTGCAGTTTAATTATAGTCTTCCTCACGTGTAAATTTATATCAGAAACTAATAACACTACACCGTGGGAAAAATGCCGAGTGAAATTTTTCCATACTCTGAATCCAAATACATTAAGCGGTTGGAGCTTTCCGGCTGTACTTATTGGAATAATCATTGGGATTATATTCTTCCTGAGAGCTGTCGTTTCATGAGGAAACTGAGTGCAGTGTCCACTCCAGGAATCGATCAATAATACGATATTACTCCCGACACTGCGGAAGAAAACCTTTTAAGCTAGATTTTAAAATGTTGTGATAAAGTAAAACACGTTTTATTTTTTTTTAAACCGATATTGACATCAAACACATTTTATGTTTCAAAAAGCCATGGATCATTGGTTATTATGTGTGGGAATACGTACTAAAAGCAAGTTTTCCGGATTTGGATACTGATACAAAGAGGTTTTCTGCTCGAAATAATTATTTTTCTGTTCTTGGTCCGAATTCACCCTTCTCCTCCTTCAAAACAATGAAAAGAGGGGAAAGTAATTTCCTGTCGGCGCTTATAGTAGGCTGGATCGTGCAACTGCGAGTTGTTGAAGAGACTGACTGTACAACTCATTGAACTTTCATCGTTCCTTCCGTTACTAGAGTTTCACCTAATGGATATCCAGTTGAAAACCGCCTTGTGGTGTAAAATGAAAATGTCATACTTTCCCCTTCCATACTTTTCGATGAGTGGTGCAACACAATTTGCTGTATTTTTCATTAGGCGTTCTTCTCCCTCCACAGTGTCGCGCATTACAAATATATTTATTTGTTTTTATACAATGCGATACTATTTTTTTTTATCTCTATAGCGTAGAGGCTTTAAGTCGTAGATCCTCAAATCTCATCTCCTTTTAGGATTGTAACGCCCACTTTTGAAGATCAATGTCATGCATAATAACACCGCAAATTTTCATATTCTTCAATGCATATCCCGAAACACTCGCCCGCTCTTCTCTTTAAGTACCACCTTCATTCATCTGAAGTGCGCAGCTCCGCAATTGTCGTTCAGCCTTGACAGGATATCCTTATCGCGTTCTCACGCGATAAGAATATACGCGCTGGAGGAAATTATTATTGCAATGATTCGAGAAAGTGTGGTATATACGTAGATAAAGATAGGTATGTACTTTATTGCTTCGGATATGCGCGGATGAATAATTTCCGAACGTGAGCATTTCAGATGACAGCTCATTCAAGAATGGGAGCGAAGACAATCTGTATACGAAAATTGATAACGCAGAATCAAGAAATATCCAACACAACAAAGTTATTTATATATGTGATTTGTATTTTATCAATGGTATCGTTAATCTATTCTTGTTCTTGTATTTAAAATATGCTTTTATATAAACGTGCCAATAAAAGGAAGAAGCATTTCGGTACGAAAATATGTATCTTACGAGTAAGGGGTAGCCCCCCCCCCCCTCCCGGCACCGTTCTTGAAGTTCCATACAAATGTCACATCCGGAAGGGATGTGAGCATACCATTGTGTTTCCCTCGTTGTTGCCTACGCCAAGCGCAATAGCACGGGATGAGGGTAAAAAGGGGATGTGTGTAGATAAAGTGGCGTTACGGACTTTTCACGATTAGGTAGGTGTTTAAGGAATAATTCAACAAACTTATGTACGATTTACACGATGTTATTTATTATATAAAGTACGAGGCGGATTAAAGTGACTGGAGGTACGATGAGTAATACGAGAAAAATTGTATAGTCAGCTTAATTGTAAATTCAGGGGAGTAGACCTCTATGTTTCTCCAGCCACTGTTTAAGTTTTCGTTGATGAATTTTTGTGGAATATGCGCCTATATGGACGAATTCTTGCCACGCTACTAGTGGGACCAGTATTCACCAAAATGGAGAAAAGCGGAAAAGAAAATTTTTAAGAGATGTGTTATAAACAACAAATAGTATTGAGTTTTTTCACATCTTTTCTCCGCTGTGAGTTAGAGAACTTGGTTCAAGCTGGAAGGAGCGGGAGCGGAGATATCTCAATTTCCTTATGCGCAATTGCAGTTATGTGTGCGTTGAAGCTTTCGAACACTGCTTATTACGCCGCTGGTCTCCACTCCTCACCGTTCTTCTCCGCTTGATGGATCGTGGCCCTTACGCTCGGTGGCCGACGTATAGCACTGGATTTCAAAACTCCCTCGAAATTGTTTTGCACTTTGCGTAGGCATCGGGGTGCAACAGCGAGAGGCGTTGAGGGTGAAGTTCTGTCGACTTTTTATTTCGGACTATGCAGAGATAAAAAATGTCATTGTTCAATTATGTTAAAAGGAAATCGATTTAAGAAAGAAATCATGTTACAATAGAGCACATAACTGTAATACAATATAATAGATGAATTTGTTTATGTTTACATATACGCTGGTTAATTAAAATTAAAAAAATAGACGCATTTAGTCTATATGCATTTAGACTATACTGCGTTCAACGAGAGAACGACACGCTTCCGAACGTGAATCCAACTGCTACGGTCAGATCCCGCGTAATGCGCCTCCCTCTTTACCTTCTCCACGTTGTCAAGTGGACTTTGTGCCAATATTACGGGCTCTAGGAAGCCCCACTACCTCCACCCGACCGACAGGCCGATCAAAGCTGCGCGGCGCTGTGTCGTTCTTTCGTTGAACGCAGTATAGCTATTTTTTGAGTAAAGAATACAAAGTATCGGAATTATTGGGAGGAAATATAATGTTCATTATTCAATGATGTTAAATAGATCTTGCTTCAAAAAAATGTTTTGGAATATAGCTTCGAAATATTAGAATCAAATAAATAAAAAATCGACTTTAAGAAAATTTTGTTTAATGGGTTACGCCTAGTTGTTACAGTCGAAAACAGCCAATTTTCGGGATGCTTCAAAAGGAAATCCTCATGATAAATTGCTACAAAAATAAGATATTTGAAAAAGTATAATCTGAAAAACACTCTCTAATTTTTTTTTTTTGTTAAAATATTTTGATTGATAGCCGATGTCCGAAAAGGAACTCCAGAAAACGCATTTTGTGGCGAGCTATACTCTGCTGAATCAGGTTATCCAATATAAAAAATTCAAACAAATTTCGTTACTATATTTATTAGTTTGTTCTATGATTAATCGAAGGAAGTACCGGAATATGAATGTAAAAAAATGGCGCGTGTTCAGAGCGGGTCTTATTTTTTACGGAAAAATAGGCATTT
>OX632360.1:36409181-36554731 GCA_951751655.1 Ophion costatus
ATTTATCATCGATCTACTAATTTACATTAAGCTCACTTATCATACATATTTTGCTTGATATATCTTTGGTAATAATGCAGTTTGAGGACTTTTTCGGAAAACGACGGGAATTTTTTTTTTCGCCAGGATGTTGTTTATTCCATTATAGTAGCAACCTTTAAAACCCCACATGTTATGGAATTAATGGGAAACGTCAGCCTCCTCCGACAAAATATCAGTAGTCGTGACCAATTAAAGCAGTTAATGGCAAAAAAAAGTTTGCGTCGTTTTTTTTCGGACAAGTCCTCAAACCGCATAATTGTCATATTTTTATACCAGCCTCCGCCCGCGGCTTTTCCCCGTGTTCATACACAGAAGGAGCAACATTTTTCATACAAACTTTACACCCCATTTCACTTCCTAGAGAGTTGATTTTCGAAAAATTCTCCCAGTGCACCTCGTCGCCTTTTAAGGAACATATCTTCTAAATTTCATGTTTCCAACGTCAGTGGATTAGGCTGTGCGTTGTCTATACGTTAGGCGGGTGGCCAATTCACACCCCCGCGGCGCGCGATATCACAACCATGAAACTTTGTCTCCAATAACTGCATTGTTTCGCCTGCAGTGTGGCAGGTTGCGCCATCTTGTTGAAAGAATATATCTCTAAGTCCATGCCGTTAATGCCATTTATCGGATAGTGTATTCCACACATAACCTCTATGTTTGTACCTTACATTAAAATAAAAATATTCGTACTTTTCAAATAAATAATACGGTTTATTAACAAATTAAAATATCACGTCATTTTGAGACGCGCTTTATGTATAGAAAGGTAACCATTTTTAGCGGAACTGTATGAAATAAAAAATGATCACGGAGAAAAATTCATACTAACCAATTAACAGTCATCGGTTCTTTAATTGTTGCAGGGTCAATCACGAATGGCAGAAAGCACCCTGTTTTGCTGTACATACACGGAGAGAGCTACGATTGGGGCAGCGGCAATCCGTACGACGGGAGTGTACTTGCCAGCTACACCGATCAGGTTATCGTGACGATAAATTATCGCCTCGGTGTGCTCGGTTTTC
This sequence comes from Ophion costatus, assembly GCA_951751655.1. NCBI lineage: Eukaryota > Metazoa > Arthropoda > Insecta > Hymenoptera > Ichneumonidae > Ophion > Ophion costatus. Next base: position 36,410,249 of record OX632360.1, read on the forward strand.
TCAACGCGAATGTGATACGTCACTCGAAGGCTCGAGTAGCTAATTATGGTCTGATGGATCAGATCGCTGCGTTACAATGGGTACAGGAGAACATTGCACTTTTCGGGGGTGACCCCAGCAACGTTACCCTCATGGGACATGGAACCGGAGCTGCTTGCGTCAATTTTCTCGCCATAAGTCCTACCGTGATGCCTGGTAAGCTTAATGAAATACACCAACCCTCGTCAGACTCTTCATTAACGTACTATTTTTTACCATGGATTGCCACACACAAACACTCAATGTTTCACACAATTCGTATTTCACAATAACAATTCCACAATAACACAATTCGTGTTTCACAATAACAATTTAGTATCGATTTATTACAAAAATGTTCACATTCTAAATTATTCATGCGCGCGTGTGAGTGTATGACGTATAAAACGCTTAAGATTTTTTTACTAAACAAACATGCAGGAACGTTGTCAAGCAAACCAAAAATGCATCCATTGTAATCTATATATATATATATACATATACATATACAATACATTCGCTCGCATTTCACTGGGCAAACGCTTCGCAAATATTGCAGAAAAAAACAAAACCCTTGACTAATATAAACTGGCCAATGTATAAATTCTGGAGGCATATTTGGGTACACTTCAAATGCAATTTCGATATAGCTTTGCGTTCAAGTTCGCCGGTTTTTTTTCGATAAAGTGAAGTGGTTGGCTCAGATTGTGTTGGTGCGAAGGTTCTGCTGCCTTCGAGCTATATAATCAAGCAGAAGAAGGAGAAGACTCAACAACGTGCTTTTGTCACGCAATCAGTTTTGCTCTCTCTCTCTTTCTCTCTCTCTCCCCCCACTATTTCTTTCCGGCTCGCGTTCTTCATTCTTCTCGCATCCTCGAGAGGAAGATCGCGTTAACGAGATGCGCTACGCGCCCATTTACTTTTTCTCACGTAATAAGCAATTTCGAGATAGTCCCGCGCGTGACGCTCCGCGCACACGAATCCGGCCATTCTTCCACAATATTAAGCTCCATTATACGATGTTTTTTCACTCGTTTTATTTTTTAGTTTGCCGCAAGGGTGAAAATTGTTTGTCTTCCAGTTCCGTTCTTGTCTATTTCTCCATTCGTTTGTTTCGTTCCAGTAGTCGCGCGAGGTTTATTTTTGAAAAGGTGCGTGTAACCCCATGTTCTATGCTATTGTCAACATATAAACTGTTAGATCCCAGCAAATGTGCAGGGTAAACTCTTTTTTCGAATATTATCAGTATCTTCATTTGGCCTCGCGAGTTTATTATATGTTTAAATCTAATAGTAAGACGCGTAACAGCGCAAAGAAGAGCTTTGTGCGTACGTTCCGCACGCATATTCAATTAACAGCGGTGTATGCACGATAGTAGCCCCTTCGGTCATCAACTTTTTCTACGATCTTGGCTTTCAACAAGAACTTGGCCCAGGGCAAATATTCCACGAAAAGCCGCAGTCGAACAAAAATCAGAGTCGACCCAGTAACCAGAGCGGAGTATGATGAAAACATCCGGGCTGTCCGAATAAAACGATCGCCACGCTATCGCGAACGACTCAGCGGCGAATTTCGGATACACACCTCATGCGAGTACGATCAACAAAGGGAATAAAGCGTGAATTTCCGCTTCCATCGGCACCGTTATTTCTAAGCAGAGACACTGAATGTTGACTCTCGAAAAATTACATGCGAAGCAAGAAGGGCCAATACGCGACAAGTCGAAGCACTTTCCCGTTAACTACCATCGAATTAAGTTCTTCTATCCAGTCTTAATCTGGCAGCCTAACGAGAATCTCCAATTAACTTCCATACGAATCGTTCTTCCATCGATCTTCATACGAACCGTCTTCATTTTTTCGGATCTAGAAAAATCTTTAATTTCACACTCGTGTAATTTCTTTCCTTGGTCCGTAAAGAACAGTCCAGGTTCATCGCCCTCGGGTCAAATTCGTATTTCAATTCACGCTTAGTGCCTTTCGTAGTAAACACATCAAGTAAATACGCGCACTGGCGTAAAATCTTGCGAGCGTCTTACCAGCGATTGTGCCAGCGAGCGCACCAGGCCAAGAGCGAAGGCCCTTTGTATTGCGAGCGACAACAAACATCCACGCGATTGAGCGAGCGAGCGCCGAACATTCAGCCAATGTAAGCTGACTATACGTTATTTTCCTTGTATCAATCTTAGTAGCTCAATCGTACACCAGTCGATCGAATTATTCTTCAAAAGCCCTACTCAATCGCGGAAAGTCCGTGGCGCCACTTCACTCACACACACATCCCTTTTTTACTCTCATCCCGTGCTATTGGGTGAGGCGTAGACAACAAAGAGGGACACGAAATTTTACGAGCTTGTCCCTTCTGGATGTGACAATACACATGCGGCCACCATGTGTATGGGCGAAAAATTCGTAAGCTTTGGTCACATAAAAAACAGCAAAATTGGATATTTTTTGGCTGGGCAGCTTGATTTCTCGGCGATCAACTATACATTATCAGACTCGTAGAAACACGAGTCACTTTGTCGCTTAGCCGTTGACATTGATTGAATTTTGAATGCGATTTCGTTCTGCCGGTAATCTTGTGTGTTATTTAAAAGAAAATAATCCTTAACGTCAACACGCAAAGCATTCGCGTGAAAATGTAAAAGGAAAATGGTAAATATGGAACGACAGCGATAAATAGATGTGTGGTCGGTGCAGAGCTGTAGTGATCTGCCTTTTGCAACTGCGAGGGTCTGGGCCAATATTTGGACTAGTGAATACTTCGCCGCGCACTGGCTTGTTCGCCGATAACTCAGCATGAGCTTCCAATGGTTAACCCAACTGACACCCGGTATAATATAGCGACCCTCCTCGCCTCTGTCAGGCAATTTGAAAAATGCCAGAAAAGCGCGTAAAGAGCCGCGTCAGTGGATAGAATAGGGTTATGGGAAATCCTGGGGACAATTGGCGCGTACAGCGAACGCGTTAACCCTCCCCGAGCTGGTGGAAATAAAAGGCCTAATTATTGGAGAGAAACGCCGTCACTCAACAAACGAAAGAAAAAGACGTATGATTGGGGAAAGCTGTTGTCACGCGAGGGAATTCGAATAGATGAGAGAGAAAAACCTTGCGATTGGAGAAGCGAGGATGGCGGCTGCAAAACAACTTTATATATGGGCGAGCAGAGGAAGCATCATTTATTTCAATGAGCATCCACCTTCCTGTAACCCTGCCGGAAGAAGTTGGTAGGCAGAGCCAGGTCTATCTGGGAAAAACCGTGGGAGATTTCTTCTCCACCACCTTTTAGACCTCGGTTAGTCGGCAGTATAGAGCCAGATTTATCTGGGGAAGGCCGTGGCTAGGTCGTATATCCTGAGATCCATGCGACCGCTGATCAAGGGTGGGGGAAGGAGCAGCGAAGAGAAAAGACGCGGGACGCGAACAAGCCTGTAATGGCTGGGAGAGCGTGTTACGCAGGGATACTATTCTGAAGGAGTCCGAATTCTAATGGGAGGGATAGACGAAAAGTGGTTCGCGAATCTGTTGGATTTAAGTAGTACTGGATTGAGCCACCAGGAGCGCTGGGTAGCAACTGATGACGCATGGCACAATGAAGGTAGTCACGTGGGAAAGAGATGAAACGAGGTTTTTGATTTTAGTAAACATAGGCTATAGGCTTAATATAGCTATATTGAGTTATGAGTGAATGAAGGTTTATATCAGGGAGACTAGAGAGAAGAAGTGAACACAACATAGGCCAATACGTAGTTCCAGCGTCTTAAAAAATCCGACTTGCAATAGTTCCAGATCGTGCTACTAGCAGCTCTCCTGACGATAACGTCTCAAATAATTATAATAGTCCAAGCTTAACGCATGCGCACAAATAATAAAAGAATTTGATTCCAATGTGTCTTTGTGCTCCGCTTTGGGGTTCATTTTTAATATTATTGTGTTTCGTAATTTTGACAAAATCTTCCATAATCGTTTTCTTCAAAGCCCAAGGTGAACTTATTTTCAATATTGCTCCCAATCAATCATCATTAGGGTTAGCCTTTAGTTTCTTTTTTCATGCATGTAGTTCAGTTCATGAGAAACATAACCTTTACGCTTCATTCTCCCTGGAGTAATAAGCATAAAAAGGAGCATAATTTATAAGTTATTGTTCTTGCAAATACAACTGCAATTTTTTGATAAGTTCCTTTTTTCCTCCAGTGCAGTCGCATTTACAAGCCACATAAAGAGTAATATTGTTTGCATAGGGCAATTTTCAAACTTTCATTTGCGTCTCTGAAAAAAAAAATCAACTGAATACCCTTTTCTGAAACATATTTTTAATCCACGATGGTCAAGGCTACATTTGTGATTTGTTTTTTTTTCTTTGTTGGTTTATTGAGTAGGTTCACCGCTTAATTTCATTAATTATTAGTTGCTATTGTGAGTTTGCAACAATGAGATAGACAGCGAAATAGGAGAGATAGACGCAACAGTTAGGTCCCCCACCACGAATGTGCTGTCAACAGCAACCGAGAGCACGCCAAGAGCACGAGGCTAGTAGGCAGAGCTAATCGATTGAACACATACGATCGCAGCGCCTCCTTATTTGCTGCGTTTTTGCGGACGTTCCGTAAGCACTGTGTATCCGCGCCTTACCTCTAGTCTCCCTGGTTTATATAAAAAAATAAAAAGAAGATGATGCACTTTCATGCCGTAGAATTGACAGTAGGTGAAGCTCAAACTCACGATTGCGGATTTGCCATTGAATTGTAATTGTCAATGGCGTTGTTGAAACTCAAATACCTCGCTCATTAATGGGGTATTTTCCATTCTTTTTCTCCTTTTTTCCACGTAAATATGATTTGTGTTTGCGACCCATTCATCGGTAATAGAAATAGTCACACTTGATCTTTTTGTTCAAGGGATGTGCCTATATTTTACTTCGCGTTTTGATTTTTACGATGAATGAAAGCTGCCAGTTTTTCTAAGAGGGCTACTAGCCTGATAAAAAAATCTTTATTCGGAACAGGAAACATTACTGAAGAGAGTGGCTTAGCGTATTCCGTCCAGAATGCATAAAGTACCATCACTTGAAAACAGTATTGCAATGTCTACATGTTTAAATGTGTATCGTTTATACACGTACCGACATCCGTGTAGAAGTGAAGCCACGTCACACCTGTATATATTTATTTTCCTCCGAGATAATGTTGTTGAATACTCACATGTTTACAGCATGCTCTTATACTTTTTTTAAATGAAAATACGGAATAAACGGCATCCGCTGTGACCTCGATATTCGGGACCACCGCAGATGCAACGGGCGGGGAATATCAATCGGTGTAACGCATAGTGGGAAGCAGCGGGGAGGCCTAGCGTGAGGCTCGAAGCATGCCAGACAATGGGAAAGGGCTTTGAGAGGTACTGCAAGCAGTTGAATGACGTCAGCTGCACTGAGTCGAATCGAGTAAATGGTGCGCAACCTCAATTTTTGCACGTGTGCCGCCGCTGTGCCGATAATCGAGGTGTCGTGTAATCAGAGTGCGGCGTAATTCTATTTATAAATACAAATACGAATTTATTCACATCGTGATTTTCATGTAAATATAAATACAAAATTATTCATACTTCACTTATAGTAAATACGAATACAAATAAATTCATATTCACAAGTGTGAATACAAATTTATTTGTATTCACATGCATGCATCCAAATACAATTGTATTGACAAATATTCTGAACATACAAATACAATCACAGAAAAAATTGTGAATATTCACAAAAAATGTGAATATTTACAACAAAACCTGTGAATGAAAAGAAATTCACATAAAAATCTGTGAATGCAAATATATTCACAAAAAATTGTAAATACAAAAAAATTCACAAAATAAGTTGTGAATTTTTTCGTACTTAAGACAAATTAAAATCAAATTCACAATGATTAAATTAAAATTTACACCAAACGTGAGTTCTTACGTATTTTGAGAGAAAACATTGCCTCAACACAATGTTTTCTCTCAAAATACGTAAGAACTCACTTGTGTAAATTTTAATATAATTGTCGTGAATTCGATTTTAATTTTCTTCAACTTGAGGAAATTCACAACTCATTTTGTGAATTTGTTCATATTTATAATGTAATATTTGAAACTCACAACTTTTTTCCAAAAATTTCTTTGCCTCGCCGCAATGTTTTCTCTCAAAATACGTAAGAACTCACTTTTGGTGTAGATTTTAATCCAATCAATGTGGATTTGATTTTAATTTGTCTTTAATACGAAAAAAATCACAACTGTGAATCAATCCTGTGAATTTTTTTAATTCACAGGATTTTTTGTAAATATTCACATTTTTTGTGAATATTCACAATTTTTTCGGTGAATTTATTTGTATGTTCAGAATATTTCTGAATACAATTGCATTTGTATGCATGCATGTGAATACAAATAAGTGAAGTATGAATAAATTTGTATTTATATTCAAATGAAAATCACGATGTGAATAAATTCGTATTCGTATTTATAAATAGATCGTAATCGTATTTATAAATAGGCCCAACTCTGAGTGTAATACAATTTCACACGCGTTTTTCATTATCTTACACATAGTTTTGTACGGAAGACCTGGCTGCAAAACAATATAACGGTACTGAGTAATTTTTTATAATGATGAAGGTTTGAAAATATAATTCGAAATAATTTATTTATTTTTTACTAGAATTTAGTTTTCGAACATTTTAATCTACGCCAAAGTGGCGAAGGTCAGAAATAAAAGGTTATTCGTCGATGAAAAAATAGCTTGTTGTTTATAAATAAACAAACACAATAGGGAAAAATTGTAAAGCTTCCATCGAGGACAACATTGATGTATCAAGAAAATGTCTACAATGTTGGAACGAAATCGGTTCAGAGATGTTGAAAAACCGCAGCTACCAATCAGAAAATACTATTTTGAGAAAAACGCGATTGAAACTTCAGAGGAGTACTTGGAAGGAGCACTTGGAAAAAATAATTAATATTTTTGTTACACCACGTCACCTATTCCAAGCTTATAGAAGGTGGCATCCAGGCTACATGCAGCTTCTCTCATTCTTCTCTCTCAGTACTCATTCGCCAGTGTCCGCGAAGTATGCCAACCGGAATCCTCTTGCGCACTGGCTGGTTGTCACGATGTAGGCAGAGCCGTCTCTAGCAGGGTACCGTGGGCGTTTGGTCCACTATGCACCCCTGTAGCCACGTGTATATATAATACCCCCTACAAAATGCATTCAAGGCTTGAATCGAAATATGTATATGCAGCAAGTTTCACCGTACCCAGTTGTACTGAATAATTTTTCAAATCATTTTTTAGAGCTCTCATAGTCGATTCGATTTAAACGGCCAGTACGACTTTGTAATAATCGTTCTTTAGAGAGTTCCTTGGAAATCCGTTTATTTGGGATAAATTAATCCGATAGCTTTTTATGCATCCAGATAAGTTCCGGACCTCGAACGGTGAAGACAAATTTCGTCCATATGGATGGCATTACTTGTTTATAAACTTGAATATTACATTTCGCTAATCCACTTGACGTTCCAAATGTGAGAACAAGGGGCCATAAATAAAAAATGACACATAGACAATGGAAAAGCACTAATTTGAGGAAAATATTGCTGGCTTAACTGAAAGCTGCGTTTAATAACTAATTAAAAATCAAGCAATGCGGTGTGGAGAGGGCCAGACAAAGATTTTTCCATCCTCTTTGTTCCGGCTGATATCTCGCTCACCGAAGTATTAAACTTCTTGGTAACACATTGCCTCTGGTATTGGCTCTCTTTACCCTCTATCACTCCTCGGTCAAGACTTTTCTCTGCCTTTTCTCCGCTTACTACGGATTCCACATCGTCACGTATCATGCCCTTCTTCAAGGACGAGAAGAGACTTTTGTTCGCAGGACAATAGACTGGTCGTTGGCTCCGTTGAACCTGCATCCTCGAGAATTTCAGAAATGTACAAAATTCGAAACCAACAAAAACATCCTTTTCGCGAAATAAGGACAGAGCTAAAATGGGCTGCATTCTTTCAGATCTGTTTCCGTCAATTTATCATATTTTGTCGTAATAAAATGATATGAAAGCTCTCGAAAATAGAATCTCTAGCAGCTCGTCTCTTGGAAAAAATGGGCGGCATTCTTTTAGATCTGTTTCCTTCAATTTATCATATTTTGTCGTAATAAAATCATATGAAAGCTCTCGAAAATAGAATCTCTAACAGTTCGTCTCTTGGAAAAATTAAGACTGTCGCGAAAATGGTAAATTCCGTTTCTATGATATCCCGTCAATATGTATAGAGAACGGAATAATTCCTCGGTGTAAAATGACGCTATTGAAAAATACTTCCGTCCGTCTCTCCAGGGCCCTTTGGATTCCTTATATTTTATGCAAAAATGCAGATCCTCAAATCTTTCTTATGTATATTCTAACTACCTTTCCGTTGCAATCTTAGCTCCGACAATACTTTGACTTTTACAAAAATAGAATTTTTTTATGTAGTCAGAGACATGATTCTGCATTTAAAAAATCAATAGACAACTGATTATCAAGTCGTAGATAATATTTTTTAGGATAATAGAGTTACCATAGAGTCAAGTACATATTATAATTTTTACATAGTCACGGACTCTCAGTTGCACTTCAGTCATCTCACCCCATTGATCTTCTAAGGCTAGACACTTTACACAAGTTTGACTACAGTGGAAGCGCACATGATGTCGGATGTGTGTTCCAGATGAATGCATTTCGCGCCCCTTCTCTTTGCTCGTATTATTTTCCCTGCGCCTTTCGCGCTGCACAACGGAGAAGTAACCGATCGGTCATATATTCATACACTCCTCTATTCAACGATTTATTCTCCCACTTTCCAACGTGTCGTCCTATTTCTTCCCTTATTCTCGGGCTCAACACCCGTTCATCTCCTTCGTTCATCCCTCAGCGCGACCAGCTCGAAAACTTGGCTCTTTGGAGTATATATACGCGGGGCTATTTCCTTCCTTTCTGGATATTTGCCAGAACCAGGGTCAGCTATCCCCATTCACGTTCCCTCGTGCGAATCGTTGCACCGGCGATACCTTGATCCTCTTTGTCGAAAGCAACGCAGCACCTCGTTTCGTTCGCAGGCGATATACCAAAGACAACACCGTGTCACGTTCCGACAGACAAGAGAATATTTCTCTGTCGACATTTTTTGCGTTTCCCTCCATCACGTCTTTTGCCTCCGACACGATAGACGCTTTCATCCTCTATTACCCTCTTGCACAGCGAGATCACGTGATCACTAGTTGCATCATTATTTATTCGATAAATTAACGGATAAGAGGAAGATTATTTTTATATTTATTTTGCGCTCCCATCCCCAGCGTTAATATTTATTGCGGTACGAAAATTTCAGAATTACGATACGATATGTTGACACGAGTCAATACATAGCAATAGTGGCAGAGAGACTGAGAAGCTTTGAGAATGACACAGGAGTTACGCATTCACCGGGAAAAGTTAACGACGTTGATACCAACGCGCAACGACTCGCAACGCACGTGATACTCAAGGTTAATTGAGAAAGAGGATTGATTGATTGATTGGTGATTCATTTTATACCTTGATTAAAACCTTTAGGCAACGGTTTACAGATCCGGTGAACTAATAATACAATAAAGCAACAATAAAAACAGAAATGAAAATAATAACGTAAATGTTAACTAACTTCATATATAAGTGCTAGCATGTTAATTTTATAAATGAGATAAGCAGTTTGATTAAATGCTTAAATCAGATGTTCCACAACAACCAAGCGCAAAGTTTAACGCGTAATGAAAATCAAACGCAAAAATAAAAAACTGACGTAAGTCGAACAAATCACACGCATATAACCATGGAAAAGATCAAACGCAAGAAAGAAATAAAAATTCAATTTACATCCAAAATAAAGGATAAACATAAAAATGGCATTCAAATACAGCCCAAACCTTTAAAGAATGAAATGAATAAAAAGGAAATGAAAATATAAAAATTTGCAGATCATTATATAGTAGACATGCACACGCCGTAGTAAAAGTAGATACTTAGAAGTTAGAAATCGTATTCGAACAAGCGAACGGAGAGTCTGGTTTTGTTTGTTTGGGTTTGGTGACGATTTAACAGGAAGTGGGAGAGAGTGCCAGAAATATTTTGCTGCAAGACCAAACGAATTTCTGATCGTGGCGGTTCGATGAAGTGGACGATGAAATTTATCAAAAGCATTACGTCGAGCTGGGCGAAATAGAGATGGCGGTAACCTAAACACTTCGATAAATTAATCCGGAGTATTGTTTTCGAGAATGTTGAATATCGTGATACCCATAAAGTATAGTCGACGTGCTCTTACTGTCAACTAACCCAACTGTCTATGATTTGCGGCACGTGTTCATCCTTCCGCAAATTGAAGATGAATCTTGAGATCTTGTTCAGTTGACAGTCGTTATACACGAAGCAGCAATAGTCGAGAATAGGAAAGATGAGTGCAGTGATAAGACACGTCCGAAGTTCTCGAGATAGCGGATTTTTCTGATATTTTAGTTTATGCAGGCTATGATTCACTTCGCAAGATACTGCTTTCACATGTTTTTGCCAAGAAAGATTTGCCGATATAGTCGCTCCTAGATTGCGCGCCTCTTTCACATAGGGTAAGAGAGAATCGTTCACAACTACGGTAGGAGGTTCATCGAGGTTTATTCTATTTATATGTACCCTGCTGCCTAATACCAAAACGGGTGATTTTCAACGGAGATGCGATTTATGTCAGCTATAATATCAGCAGGTAGGCAGCTGAGGTATTCCTGGGTATCATCAGCGAAGATCATATGGCTGGCATGGCAAGCACTGGTCCGATATCATTGAGATAAGTGAAGAAAGCAAAGGGCCTAGAACTAAACCCTGTTAAACGCCAGCGTGAGTGTCACGCCACTCAGAGCAATGACCTTCATCGTCATCCACCGCTTGAGATCTGCAAGTGAGATTAGCAAAGCCCATTTTAAGACGCGATCGGATCTTCATTAATTTCTTCAGCAATATGGAGAGCGGAACAGTAGCAAAGACCTTGCTGAAGTTAAATAGTGCTAGGATTGTAATACATCTATAGTCAACTGCGGCCTTAACATCGTGACGAATACGGAGAAGACAAATTTAACGATCTGTTCGTGGACGAACCGTGCCAAAATTTTGGAGACGTCGGTCAGGTCGATTTTATTTCGCGTATCAAAAATCGACCTGGGTGGGTTCAACTTGAGTAGCGGACGTAGCAAGGCACGACCCCAAATTTGAGGGAAATGAGATAGCTGTAAGCAGGTGTTAAATATTGTGGTTAGAATATCCAAGAGCACTGGAAGAGCGTTAAAAATTATAAATGGACTCACTTTATCATGACCAGCAGATAACAAGGAGGCTGTAGTTTGTATAATAAGTTTAGAAACCCATTCAGTATCAACAGCAACGAAATGAAAATGTAGACCACCGGGATTTCGCTCGTCAATGATGTCAATGAGCTCAGCATGTTGATATCGATTGACAGTATTTGATATCGCCACAAAAAAGTCATTCAATACCTGGATTGAGTAAAAATTGAAAGCTGAGGCAGCGTTAGGTTTAGAAAGGCTTGAGATTCTCAGTTCTTCCCACAATCGGGCCATGTTCGTCATACCCACCAATCTCCGCCGGTGATACTCGTACCTATCAGACTTTAGATCAACCGCGAGCACATCTCTCATCTGTCTGTAAATAGCATATTGCTTGTTTGAAGAGTCTATTGTACTTTTTAAACCTTGTTTTGAGCTCCAAAGTTAACCTCGGAGCAAACGGACGGTGGACATAAAAAACCTTATTTGGAGCATGATTATCGAACTCAGATAATACGATTTGACTAAGGTTATTCACCCACCCGTCCATCACGGACCCATTGAAGCAGGAATAAATTAAATCAATGCCAATATTTGCAAGTGTGGTTGAGAGGGAATGGCAAAATTGAAGATCGTTTAATCGATTTAAAATACGTCATGAAATCGTACGATCAGTGACTGGCTGAGTATCAAACTTGTAATTCAAGGTAATGAAGTCATCCCCGGCAATAAATGTAGATTACGATTTTTCGAAAGCTACCAGTTTGGACGAATCGTCAATTGTAAATCAATTGTAAATCGTCCAGCTAAGAGTCACAAGTCGTTGTATGGAATGTTGTTGCTAACTCCTCGATATGCCACGGGTCAGTCATGGCGAGGTCCCGGAGAAATGTTGTTTCAAAGTGATTGCTTAATAAATTGCAGTTTAAATTGCCATCAAAAACAACATTTTTATACGCAACCACAAATCGTGAAAATGTGTCTTGAAATTAATCCAAAAGAACACCTTTGGGCCTCCTGTAAATGGAGCGAAACAGCAGTGACTCAGCAGTTGGATTTCTTACATCAATGATAATGAATTCGGGGACGTCGAGTAAAATGTCTGGCAACATAGCAAGAGTTTTGACTTGTAATGTGTTATGAACATATAATAAATAACAACTCTACCACCACGCTTGCATTTGCGATAATTTCGTACCAGCGTGAAATCAGGTAGCGCGATCAGTGAATCGGAAATTCTACTGCTTAGCCACGACTCTGATATCGAGATAATATGGTAAAAAGTACACGAGAGATGAGCTTTGACACATTTGATATGGCAAAGCAGGCAATTCGCATTAAACTGGGCGATTTTTTCTGAGGATAGAAGAGTAAATATCGACGCTTTTGACATTCGCGACACGCCGTTTTCATCTCAAGCTTCCCAATATACTCTTTGATCATGAACCGTCGATATATACAGGGCAACACCGGAAGTCAAATAAAAGGCAAAAAGAGGGGTTGCGGCATGCAGGAAAAGAACGGAGAAGTTTGGGGGGACGGAGGATGTTGTAGCAGAAGTGTTTCGAGGGATGGGGTTTCGAGATAAAAGTCTGTGAACGATTTCATCCGGCCATTTGTCTTCTCGTTTCCAGGTCTCTTCAAGAAGGCAATTCTTCTTTCGGGGAGCGCTCTGGCATCGTGGGCAGTCGTCGAGGATCCGGTGATGTACGCTTTGAAACTAGCACGTGCCGCAAACTGTACAATCCCGGAGGATCTTCTCAGGGATCACGAGCTGATAGTCGACTGTCTTCGTGACGCAAGCCTGGACGAACTTATGACAACGGAAACACAACCGCCAACGTTTCTCAGCGCATTTGGGCCGAGTGTCGACGGTGTCGTTATAAAGCCGGACTTTCAGAAAGACCTGCTCTCGTATCTTGGGCCGGAGTTCCAAGGATCTGGGTACGTTTCGAATTGTCTCTGTTTTCCTACAACCATTCAATAGAACTTCAAAGGCCAAATTTCACGGAGTGAAAATATCACGTTTGTTCTGCAAAACTAGGTCTTGTTTCTTTTCCTTTCAGGACAAGGAACCAGACCTAGTTTTGCTCATAATTTCTATATTTCATAATTTACTGCTTCAATCACACGTTCGCTAAAACGTCCACAACATTTTCAGACTTCGGACTTAGTATCCGCAAAAAAATTCTACCAATTATTTAAACTTAATCGGCCGTCCCAATTTTGGGACAGAAAATAGTCCATTGGCTTACTACTAAATTAGTTAAGTGATTGTCTGCTTTTGCAACCGTACAATAAAATGAAATAAAAGCAGCGAAATGACGGCATCTTCATACAAACGGTGCGTTGTAAAAGTAAGAGAAAGAAACCTCGTGCGTCTATTTTTCAGACAACTACCAAAGAGACCGAATCATGGTGCACCGATAACGAGTAACAACAAATATGACCTGTTGTTTGGTGTCACGACGAGTGAGGCCCTATGGCGTTTTGCTGAGAAAGACCTCCAGCAAGGTTTCGAGGGGGATCGGAGAGACCGAATAATACGGACTTATGTGAGAAACGCGTACACGTACCATCTTACAGAAATTTTTTATACGGTCAGTACACTCATTGTTAATATTAGCGATCGGTTTATTAGTAACCGTAGTCTTTAAGCGCGTTTGGCCAATCGAGCTATTCACATTATAATCTTCCTTTTTTATCTTTTCGCCAACTCTTCCCTTATGACACGGTTATACCTAAATATGAATTATATTGCACATCTCGTTCTCGGTGTTTGGCAATGTAGTCATGTTCATCATGCTTACTTCACAACGTTCAACGCCTAGTTACCCTTTATTGTTTTTATAGATAAGTTGCCAGCACCGTCCTGCTCCGCTCGTACGGTGCACTCTTTATCGACTCCGTATTGTTTCGTTGCATCAAAGCTTCGCCACATTTTTTTCAGCGTAAGTAGGGGAGACCTAGGAGGGTTGAAACAATTTTCACATTTCACCTCATATCTCGCAATCAAAACGAGAGATTCGGATAAAACTAAAAGCGTTTGGTAGCTTTTTTAATCAACTAATCGATTTTCGTGTAAAAACGACTCCGGGAATTATGTATCCTGCAAAAAAATAATTTAAGCACAATAAGTCGATTTGTTTCAACTCTCCTCATATCAAGGTAAGTTAAAACAGCTAACGAGGTGAATTTAAACGCCTGGGAATCGGTCCAAAATATGGGTGTAAATGATGTCAAACGCACATTGTAATTTAAAATCTTCATTAAAAATTGAGGTAATTATGCAGTTTGAGGACTTTACCGAAAAATGAGGAAATTTTTTTGCGCCCTGATGTTGTTAATTCCATTATAGAAAATGATATTCCGCAGGGGGAGGTTGACATTTCCCATTAACTCCTTACGGTATGGTGTTTTGAAATTTGCGGAAACGGGGGACGAAATAGCGCAATCACGGACATTTCAAGGCCTATATTGGGATCGGGAGTGGGAGGATTTGTAAACAAAAACGTTCCTGAATACAATGCATAAGGGATATTGGACCAGTCACTTCCCCCTCCTCCTCTGCCCCCGTTGGAAGTTTGTGTGTGTGTGTGTGTGTGTGTGTGTGCTTGCTCGGGTCTTTTGGGAAGTCTTTTCAAGATTTCCATTTTTACACACCAAAAAATGTAACCGTGTGAAGACATTACTGCAATCGAGGTACATAAGCTGAAACACCTTGTTTCAACCCCCCTAGATGTCAAAAATGCGATGCCACTTGATTTGGAACTCATTACTGATAAAGAGACACTGCGAAACAACAAATTCAATATAACAAATCGAATGCTACGTAAATAGGCTTTAAAACAATGCATATCACATATCATCAAATACATAAACAAGTTAACAAAGCTTAATGAAAAATACGAAAAATACTTTTGCCATTTTTTTTGCGCAAGTGTCGACGTGTCGCAACTGAACTCACAAGAGCACCGGAGTGACCTGACAAGTGGCGCGCCTCGTAGGAATGAAAGAATGACATTGTTGCCAGTTCGCTAACAATCACATCTACCGAGACATTGACATTGTTTCAACTTGCCTCTGTATCAACCCTCCTAGGTCTCCCTTACTAAAAACCTTTCTCTAATTGTTTGACTTGAAGATTCCGGATCATAATAAGAAGAAGAAACGATCTACGCCACGATCTTGATCTGAGAAAAATCATAAACATAAACGAAGAGGGGATAAAATAAGTAAGCTGATCAGATAGATAGATAACCTCTCTGAGGTTATAAAAAAGCCGATCCACGTCCCTCACCGCAGCGAGCTCTCAAGGAAGATTTGGGGATGGTGCGAAGGCGGAATAGTATGGCTAAAAGCTTCTTATATTAGCTCAGCCGAAAATGTCGAACCCGACAGAGCGTCACGTATCACAAATACAGACACGATATGGGAAACTTTCCGACTTGTTAGACCAAATCGAGAGGGGATATGGTCAATTTTCCATAGATTTATTCGCGTTTTCCCGATCCTGAAGCTGAAAAGGTGAATGCTTCCGCAGACTCGCGAAAAAAATGACGCATTGAAGCCTTTTCGCACCGGTATTTCGCACATTGAGAAAGATAAAGAGAGGCAGAGCTGTAGCGGTACTGGTGATACTTGCATGGTCTTCCCAGCCATGAGGGAACAATACGAGAGTCATTTGGAATATTGGTGGAATGTTATTCAGTCAAAAAAACCTAGATGTCTTTCACGCAAAAAACAGTGCAGACTGCCATTGTTAAGAAACCTGATGAGTAGGGCTCTTCACGAGTTATTTCTCAAAAGAGGTTATGTTTCTCCCTCCTGTCAATTATTCCACACGAATATTGAGTGTCAGAATCCACATGAGTCTGACAGAATCCATACGATTCGACCAGGGTAAAATTCCAATTTACGTGAATACGAACACGTAATTCACAATATGCGCGACAGATGCAACCCAATGCTATTAGCGTTCCCGGTGCTAGTCTCTACTATTCTCTCACTATTACACATAATAGTAGGAATCAGGAAAACGAGCCATTCGCAGGTGAAATATCACACACCAATCGAGAAATAATGAACGAAGAGAGCACCGTAGACTGAAGATTGAGAGATAATATTTCGAAAGTACTGGGTGGAAATCCTATTGAATTAAAACCCAAAATGTCAAGTATCATGCGGCACTGTCGAACGAATGGTCTAAGT
The DNA here is from genome assembly GCA_951751655.1 of Ophion costatus. Taxonomy (NCBI): domain Eukaryota; kingdom Metazoa; phylum Arthropoda; class Insecta; order Hymenoptera; family Ichneumonidae; genus Ophion; species Ophion costatus. The sequence continues at coordinate 36,426,864 of OX632360.1, forward strand.
GGATTGAACAGGGCTTGCCGGAGAAAAATTTAAAAAAGCGATTCTAGGTACTATACAATAGACAATATTGTGTACTGAGGCACCTATACTGAATTGGGAAATTATACCACTGCTCTTTAAAATTCCCAAAAAGAGAGATCAACACTTAGAGAGGCAGAATTGTGTGGAACTGCCCTTGTTGCGCTAGGCGCGGCAGTCCCTATGCTTGTAAATTCTTCGGAGGAACGATTTGATGCAGATGTTTTTATAACATTTTTAGCCAAGCTGGTCAAATTTTGATCCACGTTTTTGATCATCAATCGATCGCTCGTAAATCGTTTATCACGTCACAGCTAAATAACAACATAAAACCTACAGTGGATGTGATAAGTTCGAACGAATGGCTCTACGGCAATAACCTTAAAAAATAAGATTGAGGATGCCAAGTAAATTGAAAAAGCTTGCACTGAAATTAATGACAGACGCTCGCAAAAAAATGTTTTCCAGTTTAAAAAACAGGGAAACTCGAAATTCCCGCCTGTGAGTTATGGGCAGATGGGTCAACATCAAAGGCATCGACTATTCATTCCGAAAAAAGCCCTTCCAGAACTCAACGCAAAACTCGTTCAAGACGAACTCCCAGGCGCCGAGCCAATCATCATTATAAAAGGAAAAATTATATAAGTTTATCATACCATCTCATTTTGTTTAGGAAGATGTGCTAAATTCAGTCTTCCGCCGTGACTCCGCGAGTTCCTTGAACTTCAAAGGGATAAGGTTCAACCCCCCCCCCCCCCTCCGATCAAGCTGAAATTTTGCACAAACCTTTGTTTTAATATTTCAAGACAACCCCTAAAGGGATTTTTGGCGACGCGCAATAGTTTTGGGGTTTGGGTTTGCTTGGGTTTGTTTGGGTATTATTGTTTGGACAAAACGTAGCGCGCGATATCATATATAAGTATGAACGGAAACGTAGCAGATATAGATATAGTCGATGCGCGGTAAAAAAAAACTTTAAAATGCAATATCTCGAAAATCACTGCGAGACGCTAAAAATTCATTTCGGGTTGTCTTAAAATATTAAAAGGAAGGTTTGTGCAAAATTTCAGCTCGATAGGAAGGGAAGGGAGAGAGGCTTTTCGGAACCATATCCCTTGAAAGTCCATATGAATAACGCATATTTTGTAGAATCAATTTACGATGAACATAAAAAATGTCTTCGGTTCATGTTCAAAGGAAAACTTTTCCAATTCACGTGCTTACCATTTGGCCTATGCACGATAAGGATCGTACATCTTCACAAAAATAATGAAGCCAGTAATTAATAAGCTGCGATTGAAAGAATTGCTTATAGCAAATGTAAGATGTCATTATGAACTTTAAAAAATCAAAGAAATGTAGCTTAATGGCTAGTTAAAGGTGTAACCATTTAGATTTCATGATTGACTCAGTGAAATTCTCCATAAATCTGGCGGATCAAGAAAAAAAACAAATTATCGAGACAGCAAGCAAGTACAAAAAAGAACAATGATATAAAATTCGAGACTTTGAAAAGTTATTATGCAATTTAACAGCCGTCTGCCCAGCAGTGGCTTATATTCTCACTTGCTGTGAAATACTGGAGAGACAAAAACTCTTAGCTCTGAAATTTAAGTGGACGTGTAAGATCTGCTGGTTTGCGGAACGAAAAAGAATAGAAGAAAAATATAAATTATCTCGAATTACTAGTTGCTTTCATTGCCTTGAAGTGTTTTGCTTCCGGTCTGTCCGAATGTGATATGTTACTTCGGTTAGATAACACTACTTCCGTCGCACAAATAAAAAAGGCTGGGGGAATACACCACGGAAATGATAAAAATTCATTTAGGGGTTGTCTTAAAATATTAAAAGGAAGGTTTGTGCCAAATTTCGAAAACACCACGTGATAAGTCTTAGTTCGTTATACAAAGCAATACGAACTCGATAGTTAGTGCACCGTACGAGCGGAGCGGGACAGTGCTGGCAACGGATAATTAAAAACAAAAAACAAAACTAGGCATTGAAGTAAGCATGACGTGTGAAGTAAGCATGACAAGCATAACTGCATCCACTGTCTTCGAACGAGACGATTGATCTAATAATTATGCCGATATAGGGAACGCGAGAGAGGCAGCGTTTCTGAGTTTCAGACCACAACTCAGCTAGAAATCAATAAACACTACTAAAAAATCAAGAGATCAAAAAAATTTCCGAACATTTTTAATGATTCTCATTCGGCTGTAACTCAGTAAAAAAAGTGATCGTAGGATAATGCAAAAAGCATTTTGAAGCTTGAAGTTTCGAGTTTACGGTTTTTAATCCAATGGTTTTTTCATTGGGAGTTACTGAAATGACAAAAACAAAAAGAGAACAATTTTTGAATTTTTTCCCACTTTCAGTAAGCCCTGGGCGTAAACAATTTTTGTTTTGCTAGCTTTTCTTCCAGACACCTTTCCACTAATTCTTCTTGTTTAATTTGGTCGATTAGAGAGCTCTCTACGATGGTTAGTCACTGAATTATCAGCTGGGAAAGTAAAAAGGCCGCTCTTGACCACAGTCTTACATACAGGCTCTGAAACGATGGCGAACTTCCGTGGTTTATCACGGAGTATCACGGAAAATTTCTCTGATGCTCAGACTTTTCTGTCAGCTCAATGTGGATCAAGTTAGTTGATTATATTATCGGAAAAACATAAAAATGTCAAACAGAATTCGTTTTAAAGGAAAGTGGCGGAAGAAAAAGTCGTTGACAGTAAAATAAAAGCTCTGACATCAATGGCCGAAACCAATAAGAAAAAATGTGTCGAAAGTGTTGGAGTCGTTGAAAAAGAACACTCGACAAGCACGCTATGGGATGGGAGACGTATCGTTAAAAAAAAATATTTGCGTTATAAATATTTATATTTTATATTGGTTATGTTATCTTCATCAACAAATAAAAGTGTTGCTTAACTGATAACTAATTAGAAACTTTGTTCGGATAAAATTGACTTCCAAGTAAAACTTTGTGTTGTAGTATTATTTTAAATATGCCGCGCAAACTTACGTCCTTGGATACGTGGAACGATGCGGCGTTGCCATATCTCTTCTTATTATAGAGGGCAAATATTTTTACGAGAAATTATTCTGTCTTTACTGAACGTTTTTAGCAAAACCGAATAGGAAAGACAGTCCAAACTTTTTTCACTCTTTCATTAACTAGTTTGCTATGTTAAAATAATTTTTCTTCATAATTTATAAACACAATAGAATGGTACGACGAATTATATAACCTGGCTTCCGGTCAATGCAGACCCTGCAGTGATAAAAGTTGCAATTTTAAAACCCATTATCTCCCAATCTAAATAGTCGACTGTTCTGAAATTTCACTCAAACGTGCATAATGATATGAACAATGTCTGGTTAAAATTTGAACAAAATCTATAGAAATCAAGAGCGCGCTCGTTCTACCTTAAGCTTCTTTTAGAGTTCATTCTACATAATGAAGAAAAAAGTTCCCGCGACACTGAAAGGATCGTAGTGATAATACTTTGAATTTTTTGAACCGTCTTTCCATTTCCTGTACGTTCATTAATGCATGAGTAATCCGTAATCAAAGTAAAAAGTGTCAGCCATCGTACAGAGTAGAGGACCTTAAACTATTAAAGCCACGGAAGACTCAATAGATCATCTTCATTTTACGGAACTCCGTACTAAGTGATAAAAAATAAAAGATACCGCAATTCCAATTGAAAGTAAAAACATTTATTACAAAAGATATTTCAAATAAAAATGAGTGCGATGAATGGAACCGCTTTGTTGTTTTATTAGTTATTGTTTTAAATGTTGGTTTTATGTCTGATAATAGTATTCGTATATCTGAGGCAGCATCCATTCTAGACCTTAATTTGTTTTTCGTATAGACATAAGGGAAAAAGCTTGTTCAGTGAGGATGAACTCCGAACACCTATCAATGATTCATATTCCAGTAAGATTAGCATGGCGGGTTGACTTTGATTTACAAATGGATTTTGTTCCTGCTCGTTGCCATTATCAGACTGATTCGGGAAGTAGTCTGATAAAGACTTCAGCAGGTTTACTAAATATCCCATTTTGATATTTTAGATTTCATTTCGTAATTCTAACTTGTTTTCTTTAGAAAAATTAGATAAAAGTGGAAAACATTCTAAATTGCTATTTTCAACGCGCGTATTGCAAACATTTTTGTAAGTACATAATTTGTCCCTTGCCGTATATATAGTTGCTGTTTTTCCCTGCAATCCATTGACTTCGTCAACTTTGCCAAAAATGTCGGCAAGGTAAGCAATTCAATAAGCCATTTTTTATCACGCAGAAAATCAAAGATGGTTATAGCCACAGACCTGTTTTGCCTCATTTCGAAAACCTTCAGCTCATCGCGAATTTCCTATAACCTGACCAAAACTTTGCCTCTTCAAAGCCATCGGATTTTAGTTTGAAGGACGACTGACTCGAGCTGATTGCCCATTTCTTCATCCACTTTTAATAATCTTGACTGGAGAGGAAGACTTTTCAAGTGATTAACGATTTTTATGGCTTCATCTAGAACTTTTTTCAAATTAGGTGGCATTTTCTTCACTTCGAGGGCATGACAGTGCAAAATGCAGTAACTGCTGTTACATCCCGGCGCAAGATTTTTTATTTTGGATACCGTGCCTTTTATTTTTCCTACCATAACCGTGGCCCCATTGCTACGAACGTCTATACATTTTTTCCAATTAATATTGTGTTTGTTCATGTTACAACCTATTACTTTAAATACTTCCTCCCCAGTCGTATTGGTCTCCAAAGGCGCGCATAGAAGCAAATCTGCTTCGATGGATGTACCCAAGGATATCCGACCAACTAACGAATTGTGTTGTGCGCGGACTATATTACTCATTTTACGATGGTCGCTATAATTTCGATAATGAATTCTTATACTTATTCTCAAAGAATAGCTAAAATAATCCAATGTTTTAATAGCAGTAACCAATCCACGGAACCCTGGTGACTTCCCCACAGAACCCAAGGTTTCCGTGAAAAAGAGAACCGCTAGTATTTTCGCCCTCTAACCAATCAAATTAAAGAGGACGGATCAATCCAAAGGTTTATTAAAGAAAAGTTCGCAAGTAACAATTTATTTACGCTCGTGCACTGTCTGAAAGTTAGAGAAAAAATCGGACATTTATCTTTTGTTGTTTTTCTTATCACTTCTAGGAAATGGCCAAATCGAAGAAAAATAAAATTGCAAAACCGGGAAGTAAAAACTTTAAGCTTCAAAATGCTTCTTTTTCATTCCCCTACGATCATTTTTACTGAGCTACAGCCTTTTAAAATTGACTCAACATTTTCGGGATACTATTTTATCTTTTAATTTGCGTGAATAGTGCATTTGCATCCTCGTGCAGATAAAAAACACTACAGACAAGTGTGCAGCAAAACTGAAAGGGATCGGATCCTGAAAGCCCTAAAGAGTACACGGAATGACATTGGGATTTTTTGTTTAATCATTGCTACACAAATATATTATATATACGTACAATGCGCAATATTTGCAATCGCCATAATAACAAAAATCGTATCGTCGCGATTTATCGGTCTCCAGGTGCAGACCCCTGCCGAACATGAGCAATGAAAGTTTAGTATATTTATGAGTCATAGCTTAGTCATTGGTGAAATACGTCGAATTTCGCAATATCCCAGAGCGTATGTACCATTTTATTTATCTACGCTTATTTTATCGGCGTGCTTGTGCACGCGCTTGTGTTCCGATGCGGAATTATCGGACGCTCTCTCGTGGGAATTTTGCAATTTCGTAGTATAGAGGATGAAACATCAACAACGAAAAAAAAAACAAGAAAAAAACGACAACTTGTTCGGGACGTTAGGGTAAAGAGGGGCTCGCGATCAATCAACACCATTGTGAAGAGCATTTTTGATGCATACAGATAACCCGAAACACTAGTATTCTAAAACCATTCCATGTGTATATATATTGGTCGGTGTGTGATAGCGTGTGTAATATTTTCATTACCGTATAGTGATAGTCTTCTGAATGCAATAAATATGCTGTTCCACGGTATTGTTATCTCCGTACATTCGTTAAACGGTGTATTTGAACGTGGATAAAACGAACGTAGCGGGATAAATAAAATAAAAAGCGTTTTACGACAACGACGCCCAAAACAAACGTCATAGATCACGGGATTCAATGGGAAAAAAACCATCGGTTGGTCCAACCAAAAAATGGTGCTGGGGCATGATAATCACATGCGTTGTCACGTAATCTACCTATGGTCGAACGTTCTTTGATATATGCGACCGGCAACCTGTGCAAAACGGGACAAGAACATCGATAAAAAATGGCAAATGTTGAGCAGAAAACGCACGTAAAACACCTGCCACTCTTTTATTCACGCTCAAACTCTTCCACGTTACATTTTTCAAATAATTGCGTCGTTCATTTGAAAAACATAACGCACTACCTTTATTTTGTGTTTTTTTTAAATTGCGGTCCGGCAAAAGAAAAAGCGCAATGATAAAACTGTTGATTTCGATTTAAATTTTAGTTGCGTACAAGAATTGTGGCAAATAAAATGTAGCGAATTTTAGTCGACCTGCATTCGCATGAATAACAAAAATCGAGAATAATCGATACATGTGGTTCCCTTCGAATTCATCGATAGTTTTCATTTCCGCGTCCATTGATTGCCCGAATGAACAGCAATTTTAAAATCATAGATCGCGGCTTTCAAGCTAATATTTATTTGATTGTTTCAGCAATAATAACATATCCGTTTTTATCTTTCTAGGTTGTCAATGAATACACGGACTGGGAGAGAACCGTCCAGCATCCAAAAAACACAAGAGACTCGTGCGTACAGGCTCTCAGTGACGCTCAATTCGTCGCACCTTTGGTACAGACAGGCGATCTCTTTACTCTTCGCCACATGAAGAAACCGAACAATCCTCACATACCGCCGATCCCCGACAGTGAGAGAGAACCATTGCCAAGGACGTATTTTTACGTGTTTGATTATCAGATGAAGGGTGCTTATCCAGAGGTAAGTGAGATCTCTTTCTTTCTATATATATATAGTGTTCAAATATTCTGGGTCCTTGTTCAAATGTGATAAATTAGCACATTAGAGCAGAGTGGCCGTCGTCAATGCTTTGAAGGGTTCCCGGGGAACTAACAATAGGGCAGCAACGAGGGTGGGAAGTACAATCCTCTGAGACGCAACGGGCGTTTTTTCCTAACACCACTGGCCACGTGCTTTTTGTCGTCTGTTGAGCTTGCTGCACGGAGAAAAATACGGCCTCAAATTATAGCACTCGTTGCCAGGATTCTGATATTCAGTGCTAGAAAATATAGCAGTTTACTGCCAGTTCGGAAATTCTAAGACTTGTTGTTATAGAAGTATAAAAATGATTCTCACATCGTATGGTAAAAATGATGCGTGCATATTACATTTGAAACTATTCTCGCATAGGCGCGAGTCCTATACGCTGTATAGTAAAAATAATGCGTGTTTTGTAAAATACCAACCTTTATTACACGCTATATTTTCATATGGATTTTACTATACGTCTAGCATGAATCTTCGTGTATGTATAGATTTTACTATACGCATAGCATTAATCTTCGGCGTATAGCGAAAAATATTACGAAATTGATTAGTAAAATGTGACTCTTTATACCGCGTACTTTTTGTAGAATACTGGAAACTAATTGTTCCAATTACGTGCGCAAAATATTTTTTGAATACTACGAAAAATCACAATATGCCGAATAAAATGTATTATTTGTATCAGTTTACGTGCCATATCGTAGGTTAAAACTTAAATTTCTTCATTATTACTATACCATAATTACAATTTTTATCTTCCATTCAATACTTTTTGATATTTAATGATATTTTTTTTTAGAAGCATAGTATTAATTCTTAACTCCGAGGCCCCTGTTTTCTCCGTGTGCTTATACACAGTCATCGCGTTACGATGTCACGCAAGGTATACTTCGATCGTTCGGTTAAGATACAAGATGTCGCGCCGCTTGCCCTTACGTTTCTGCATTTACTATGCAGACAAATGCTTATAACGCATGGGGCTGCCAATGTGAGGTCCAGCGCTTGGGATTCCGCGTTTGTAGTTTATATCCGTGACAATTTGATTCGAATGCTTGAGGTTTGGTCAACACGGGCTAGAAAATAATTTGAGAGAAACCTATTTTTACATGCTGACATTAATAAACCGGATCGAAAATAGTATAATGTAATCCATATAACTAATAGATACCAATGCACATGCAAGAGGGTTTCATGCAAATTGATGTCATATTATCCAAAGTAAATACACAAACTAATAAACAAATAGATAAGACATATCGATCGGCAAATTATTTGAACTACTAATTCATTTACAAAAAAGAATGATGTCCTCTCAAAAATACATTGAAATTAAAAATGGTAAAAAAACGTTGAACAGTTATATACTATTTGCTTGCCATACCGTACCACGAGAAATTTTAATGCCAATACAAATATCATTAACAGCGCTTTCATGGCCGAGTCGTTACTATTGTAATAAAGGAACGTGACACGAAATCATCATTTTTTAAATCATTTGCATCGACCCTCGAGGGGTTTCACGTTAGAGTTTCTACGGCTGACGAAACTACGTTTTAATACAAAAATAAACACGGGGGCTCGTAGGCGTGAGAGAAAAAAGAATGAAAAAGAGAGACGATATCTAGCGCCATGGATTTCATATGGTAATACATTTCTGACAATGAACATCCCTCGGGTGAGACCCTTCGATTTTATTGAAATTTGGAAATGTTATAAAGGACCGAAAAGTAAGCGATACGTATTTTTTTTTAACGGCGGAAAAACGGTTTTAAGGGGTGAAACCACCCTTCGAAAATAGGGGTGATTTTCGTTTTTCCTCGATAACGTTATTGTTCGCATATCCAATGTACAGTACACGAAAAAATATACATTGTTGCAATTTGAAATTTGTTTATATCTCGTACCGTTAAAACGTTATCGACGAAAAATGAAAAACATCCCCATTTCACCCCTTAAAACCGTTTTTCCGCCGATAAAAATATACCTATCGTTTACTTTTCGGTGCTTTATAACATATCCAAATTTCAACAAAATCGAAGGGTGTCACCTGAGGGATGTTCCTTGTGAGTAAAAGTAATCCGAGTAAGTTTTTTTTTCTTATTCTATTTCGTATTTTACTGCTAATGGCTAGCTTACATATATTTCATCTATCATTTGAACCATACGGTTTCCATGACCGGAAGAAATCGGAAAATTAAACGCTATGTGACTTTATCTATATGTTTAAAAAATGAATTGCTATACTTTGTTGTTGTTTAAAACGGTTTTTAGTGTTGAATAGAAATGTTTAGATCATTAATTACTATACCTTCTAACAGTAATTATGACTTGGCAATGGGGCTTATGATAATGATTTTTCGATTGACAAAATCACTCCTTATTCTATATATATCACAAGCAAATAACATATCCTTATGGATCTTTTGAAAGGTATATTTTAAAAAATCCTGCCCAAACGGCAGAGTTACGGCTGCCCAGGCCATTTGCTATGGAGAATGAGGCAGTGACTCGTAGCACCATGACAGTTGGAAATAAAATAATGCAAAAGTGATATAGTTTCAAAAGGGCCATCGAGTAGTACTTATGACGTTCATCGCGGTGGCGGTGCTTCAGAGATTACGAAAATGATCATACTTTTCCAAATGGATGACTATGAGCTTGTATGATTTCATAGCGAAGCTCAAAACACGTACGGAAAATAAATTGCAAGACTGGCGATTGAAATCAAGCATTAAAAATCGATAAAATGTATATATTTAGGTTTTTGGTTGGACAGTATAAATGAAACTTGGATGACATTATGAAGGGGTTCGTAAACAGTCAAACTACGACTGTCTCAGTCGTTATGCTTTTCTCAACACTCGCCATAAATTGAAAGAGCGCACATAATCTTGTTGATCAAAATAATAAATTGTGCACGATACACTGCGAGTTGTTCCAATTATTTGGACCACCAATCTGGGCTTCTGTAGGAAGACCTGTTGTCAACCACAGGACTCACAGTATGGTTCCAGCGCAATGGATCTTCGAGTTAGTCTTCATTAGTTGTAAGAGACAAGCTAAACTTGCAACTGGCCGTCGGGGACCGTGTAGTTCGGCCAGCGTTCATGAACGTCATTTTAACGCCATTGCATTTCATCGAAAACCCTGAAGATATGGTTTACAAAGAGGTACATACTACTTCACAGGATATCAGACGACAGTTAATCACAGTCTGTTCGACATTACATACTGATATGGTAAGCAGAACGATACAATGAATACCAGTCAGGTTCCAAGCCGGCAGATAGTGGTGATAATTATTTTAATCGCGTCTATTGAATAAGGCAAATCAGATAATCATCTCATTTAAAAAAGCGAAGTTGGCCTGCAAATATCTGAAACACTGCCACCTGACAAACGTGGCAGCCACTACTGGATAGTCCCTTTTGAATTTCACAATTTCCGCAGAATTTTTATCTCCTAACTGTCATTAATTCGCAGATATTCCCACCCGTAGAGTTATTTCCCCACCTTTCACATATACCCATGTCCATTTTTATAGTCATAAAAGCACTGATTGCGTTATGCTCAGTTATCCGATATTCCAACAAATAGACTTTAGCGCGGAAACTGGAACCCTTTGCCAAAATATAGTTCGAAATTTAGATTGAATAATGAGAAAACACCACACCGTTTTCCGCTCGATATTTTTCTTTCTATTGCGTAGTAACTCTTTGACACATTTTTTGTCGACATACCTGTATCCTGTGGGCGTGTTAGCACAAATTAGAGTAAAATGTTGTACCTTTCGGTGACCCTTCTCATATTCATCGATCTCTGTAATCAACGGGAATTTAATTTCATGGGTCTTGGTTCAATTTTAACCTTGCGGGGAGTCGGTGTGGCGGTGGATAAGTGGGACGGTTATTCGTCCGGGGAACATATTAAAATGTAATAACCGTATTAAATGAAGCAAACATTGCATAGGAAATTCACGAATATCCGGGAAGCTCGGGGCAAAACTACACGCTCATGCCAACGGGAATATTGATTGAAATTCTACAAACAAACTATGCATGTATCACTCTACGGAACTGACGGGAACAGGAGCAAAGTGAAACCGTTGTAATAACCGAAAATCGTTCATTCTCCTGTGCTCCCGCCGCACGCCATGGGTGCCCGCATAATTTCTACATAATTGAACGTAAACAGCCTATTAATTGCCTACGAACAGTTCAGGCATGAATGTGTGCGTGAATAAGTTTTAACGTGTAAGTTGTTACATCTCTTCGAATGTACACACACATGGACGCGCGCGCACGCACACGCATCAACGTATGCATGTATTTTCCGTTATAAAGCATTATCATCAATTAATGACACAATTACGTGGCAATTGAAAATTCAAGGCCAAGAAAAAAACGTGGTATAGACGAACAATTGATCCTACAGTGCTCACCGAACTGACCGATAGAGGTTGATAGGATAAAGAAAATAATATCTCTTACACGATTTGAAGTAAACTGGGACCTTTATTATCGGGACCTCCACAGATGCAACAGCCTCTCACTGTGGGCCGAATATCGATTGGTATAGCGCATGGTGGGAGAAGCGCCAGAGCGTGAGCCTCGAAACATGCTAGACCATAAGAGAGAGCTTCGAGGGATACTGCTATCAGCTACGTCAGTTGCGCAAAGTCGACTTAAAGGCAATCGTGCGCAATCGCTATTTTTGCGAGTATGATGCAGAGCCGGTCCCGCCGTTGTGCCGACAATGGAGGCACACGCTCTCTGTTCCTCTCCCCCTTTCTCCATCTCGCCCTCGCGGCCACTTACTTCCGCCTCTACGTCTAAATCGTCGCTCGAAAGCTTTATCGACGTTCTCAGGTTATCTTATGTTCACCATCGAGAAAAGAAGGTGCCAAAAGAGGTCTTACAATAAGTAAGATTTTATCCCTTAATCGTGCCGGATTAACATTTATGTGAATGAAATGTTAACGTCCTCCACATACAGCTTGCTTCGCAAAGCAAAGAACTGAGCTAAAACTGCTGGATTTATATACGTACGGACTCGAGAAAACATTGTGCACGGAAACCTGACGGTTCATGGTGTATTACGATTCATTGTGAGGCTGACCTTGGAAATCTCATTTAAGTAGACTTAGATCGAATCGGTTGTAAACCGACGCCACAACGGCATGGGTCTCCTTTCCTATAAATTTCGTCCATAAACATTGGTCAGTTTAACGCTGACTCCTTGTTGAGTCATTTTGACTTTATGAGTGCTCATCCCTCTTGCAATTTCTACTACCTTATTTCAATACCCAAAGCTTAGCTGAACTGTAATATCTCTGATCCCTTATTGCTCTACTTGATCGCGCACTAGTACGCAATGATCGCACATCCAGGCGCGAAGGCGGAATGGCTGTCTATGTTTACAGCACTTTGAAAGTTAAAGCTGCTTCACCAAATACCATACTCAAATTGCCCTCAGTTGCATCATTGCATTGCAAAATCTAGCGCTGAGTCATTGCTATTTACATCTATTTACAGGAGACCTACGGGTCTTCTTTTTGAGGACTTTCTCGACACTTTCTCACGCTTTGCGTTCACGTACAGAAATATTAATATAGTTGGCGACCTAAATTGCAGCATGTTGAGTAATAAATTTGAAGTACAATTTCTCCGTAAAACCGCAATGACTCAATCCTGGCATATTGTCGAGGCGGCAGACTCCACATTATGGTACACGTCGCACAGTAATTTGTGACTCTTCTCTAGCCGTATTCATAATTGATGATACGTACAAATAGTAAGCTTTAAAGATATGTTAATCTCCATTCATTGTTAGCGATGACTTAATCACCACAATTAATATCACCAAATTACAAATTTATCATTGATCATATCATGGATATACGGCAGTCTGGTTTGTCACGATCTTAAAGCGGCAGCCGGCGATAGACGCATTACCATCCTTGTATTATTTGATTTCAGTAAAGCTTTTGATATCGTTCAACCTTCCATCTCGCTCAGGAAATGGATGAGGGCTGGATTCCTTCATCACGTCCTGAAGTGGGTCTTTGCGTATCTGACTTGCAGATCACAGGCTTGCAAGATTCATGACGAGGTCCATAGCCCTGAGTGGCGTGATACTAATGCTGTCGTTCCTCAGCGTTGAGGACCCCTCCTTTTTGTTCTTTTTATCAATGACATTGAATCTGAACGTTGTCACTCCAAATAAATGGTCTTTGCTGATAATTCTCAGATATATCTCAGCCGCCTACCTGGGGTTTTTTTGCCAGCATTAACCGTGTGTCTGCTGATGTGCGAGCGGTATCCAGGAGTTGTGGCCAAATGGCCTCAAACAGAAATCTGCGGAAATCACTGGTTCCTGTTTTCGGCAGTAGGGCTTATGCAAACTAGTTGAACTTTTCAGAACTACCGCCTATTGTCGTAAATTGTACTCCATTACGTTGTGTAAAAGAGGCCCATAGCTTTGGAGCGATTATTTCTTGACTGATCTTTCTTGGCATAAACAAACTGCATCCATATTACTCCGTGTAATATGGATGCAGTATCACGCGAAATGGGACTTTATTCATCACTACATTCATTTTTCCTATTCTTGATTATTGGTCCATAGTTTACAACGCAGGCTGCCAGAACGAAATCTTAACCTACAAAAACTCATAAACTCCACTATCACATTTGTTTTCATTCTGCGTAAAGATCAGCATATCACTTCGTATCGCAAGCAGTTGGGTTGATTGATGCAGGGCTGGATTGGGCAGGGCGCGAAGACTTTATTTCATGAGTGTCATGACCTTCAATATTATCAATAACAATGCTCCGCTCTACTTGATTAAAGTATTATGATACCCTCCACATATCATTTAATCGCATGGCCACGTTTAGACATTTTTTGACGACTGAGTATTTCTAGCACTCGCTTCTGCTTGCCATTAACTCATCACTTAGGCTCGCTATCATCTACAAATGCAGACTTTTCGCACATCTTTTTGAGCACGATGTAGTCAGCTACTGAGACTAAGTTTCTACTCACTCACTATAGTCTTTCGTATAGTTCCGTTATTATTGTTGCTGTGTTCATTTTTCATTATATAGCTTATTAGATTGTTTCGTTATGGCATTTTTGGGTTTTTGCTTTATGTAGCTTCTCTGCGTTGTTTTGCTCTGTTGTTTTCATTTTATATAGCTTTTTCGTTATACTATGTTATGCCTTTTTGTTATATATTTTAATGTATTATTGTTTATTTTTATATTTTCTTTTATACGTTATAATTTTGCCATGATATTTTCTGTGTTATATATTCTAGCTTTTTTGTTATACTATGTTACGCGTTTTTTTCATATACTTCTTATACACATACTATTGTTTTTTAAAATTACTATTCGTCTCACCTTATATGTAGCTTGGTGGCTAAAGGATCACACCAAGGCCTAAAATAAACTATCAATCAATCAATCGATCAATTAATCAGTCTCTCTGCCATCTTGCATGCGGGGTCAAATTGACAGAGGGCATCTTCTTCTTCTATAATTTTTCAAAAGAAATAGACTTTTTTTTAAAGAGAATATATGAATTTAATTATAATTCGTTGTATTCAACTAACAAAATTCAACGAACAAAATTCAAATGAACAAAAATGTTTCCATAAAAATATATAGGTATTAAAAGTAGTCCGGTATTTCGCATAAAAGTGACCTTTCCACCTATATCGGCAAACGTTTTCCACAATTTCCCTACGCTTTTGTGCACATAGGATGCAGTAACAAATCAGGACAGAACCATCCTCTAAAACTCTTAGCGGTCTCTAGGGAACTTGAAGTAGCAAAATAAAAATGCTGCGGTCGAAAAAACCTGTTTGGCCATTCAAGAAACATTCGAAATACTAAAAAAAATGTAAATATGGACAATCAAATAGTTTTGGGAGAACGCGCATCTTGAAAAAGTACACATCACACCCTCCGTGTGATGAGAATCCAGTGGAAAAAATATATATCATCATAAAAGGCTTCATAACGGGATATGGAGCGCTTCATTTTATGAGGGATCTCGTACGCCACGTTTCCTCAATTAGATCCCCCTCAAGTCTCAATCTCTTCACAAAATCCAACGAGTTCAACGCTTCTGCACTTTGTCCGAGGCTCGCTGAGTTTTCATGACCTACCTCAAGCCCACACAATTCTTGTTCTATATATTGTGATAACTTAGTGACGCGAAACATCTCGACGGCATCTAGGTCACTAAAATATACATAATCATTACATATGTGGGTTCAATGCACAAGTATATTTAGGAATTCGGCTTTTAAGAATTGGGCATACGATTTCTCTAGCTGGTGTATAATATTGAGATCTGATTCTCTATATGCAAGTTTCTATTTGCGAACCTCAAGGAACTGACTCGGAATTAATAAAGCGAAAGTCAAAGTCGACGCCACACTTCGAATAAAAGAGGCGTTGTCATTTTTTCCCGATAAATCGCTCCCAGGACCTTCTATATGCTCAAATTTAGAGGATATTTGATCGGTGGATGATTTTGTTAAATAGGCAACAAAAATCACAAGACTACTGATAAATTGAGAAAATAACAGAAATATACGAAGTATATGGAATTAGAGTAATCATATACGCTATATTCGTTTGTCAAACAACATTCCTTCATCTACCATTATCTGGATGCCAGCGCAGCTTTTTGAAAAAGCTTCTACTCTACGTTGATACGGACCAACTCTAGCTGGGTAGCAGCGAACTTGTTTGTGCTTCAGTTCGGTACACGCTAAGCTCTTCATTAGTAGTAATGGCAGATGACTATCGCGAGTATAGGTTCCGCAAAATCGATCGATTTGCTTATAATACGGTGCAACGTTTGTGAAGTGGGCGCGAAATACGACGGAAGACGATCGTGGAGAACATGGCGGATTGTCGATACGAGGTGATAAAGAGCAGCGAGGAAGAGAGAGAGAGAGAGAGGGGGGGAGGGAGGGGGGGATTGGGAAGCGAAAAGAGAATCAACGCAGATGACGTTACTGCGGACAATTTAGTGCAAATTGAAAGCGGAATGAAGTTCTAACGGGTGAAGGTTAATGGCAGATTATGTGTGAAGAAGACAGTAAAAGGTGCGATCATATGTGTGTATCTGCTAGATGTTCTGTGTATGTTCGACATGTGCATATGTATGGCACAGTGATGCAAACGTATAGAAATGAGACAAAATAAAAGAACTAAAGAACCAAGGAAATGTCTAATACCGAAATCCACAAAGGCCAATTACAGCTGGGATCATTCGTTACTATACTCTTTTTTTAAGCTACTACGCTTGCTTGCCACATGGTTTCTTGCGACGCCTTGAATGACCACATTTGAATACTACCAAATAATAACAATTTATCTCGCTTCTTGAGATTAGTGTTGATCTTCCCATCCCTAAGTATATGTTTTATCAGCCAATCAAGAGATAAAGAGACGCCGCAGCGTCTCGACGCCAAGTAGTAAAGAAAAATTCCACACCACTGAGCACTACTGGCACTGAAGAACACGCCGCGGCTCTTTATACAGTAAGATGGGCTTTAGCCGACGACTTTTTACCACGTTTTTATTAGCTCGCTTGTTTGTTGTATGTTTGCTTGTTCGGTACCAATTTTGCAATCGATTTTCAACGAATTTCCGGATGAAGCTAAAGACTTGAAACTTTACACAGCTCGGAACTGGATGAAAATGTAATATTAATTCGCTTTCTTGTCTGTCTGGTTGTTTGTTTTTCTGTTCGGTACGAATTTTGTAATCGCTTTTAAACTAACTTCCGGATGAGCCAGAGACTTGAAACTATGAAGATAGCTCAGATCTGGATGACGGACAAATAAACAGACATGCAACCCCTCCCCCCCCCCCAACCTCTTACGGGTGTTAGAGCATTTGTGCAATCAAAATAGGGGGCTATTCTTCGGGCCAATGCCAATTTAACGAAGGGTGCTAGTGTCCTGCATGTTAACGCTAAAAGAGTTCACTGAATACGTCGAACAAACGGCCCTTTTCAGGGTCAAACATTAATTTGACAAAGGCTCTCCGTGTGGAAAATTCTATCGTCAAAAATGCTTCGAAACTGTGAATAGGGCGGCAACCAGAACATTGAACTCATCTACATAGATCTTTGCACCAGAGAGAAGATAACGCCAAAAGTTCGGAATTTTCTTATATCGAACACAGGCAACGAAAAAAATATTAACTTTTCGTTGCTCAGAGACAATGACAGATCTATATCCGTAGCATCGGGCAGCTGAAATGATCACTCCGTCGCCTTTGCTTCAACCGCGTCCACACTTTCAAATCTTGTCCGCTTCAGCGCCGGCTTGAACTTGGGAAATAGAAAAAAGTCGCAGGGGGCAAGGTTGGGCGAGTACGGTGGATGTTCCAATACGGCGATGCTGTATTTTGCAAAGAACGCTTTCACAGACAAGGCAGAGTGGGCTGGTGCATTGGCTTGGTGAAGGATCCACGACTTGGTCTTCCATAAATCGGGTTTTCATCTTCTCACACGCTCACGTAGGGCCGTCAGAACCTTGATGTAGAAATGTTGATTGACCGTCTGACCCTCGGGGACCCAGTGAACGTAGGCAATGCCACGGATGTCGGAAAGACAATCATCATTGCTTTGAATTCGGATTTACTTATTCTGGCTTCGTTTGCCTTGGCCAGCTTGGACTCTTCAAATGCATATATTGCCTCTTTGTTTCGGGATCGTAAGTAAAAAACCACGATTCATCACAAGTAATCACCTTGTCTAACAAATCTGGATCAGTGGCGATGTTGTTTAGGATGTCAGTACAAATGTTCTGTCTTGATTCCTTTTGCTCGGAAGTGAGGAGTTTCGGCACCTTTTTTGCGCAAACCTTCCGCATGTTAAATGATTACCGCAAAATCTGTCGAACACTTTCTTTGTCGATTCCTGTAATTTCAGCAAACCCTCGGATGCTCAGACGACGATCAGCGCGGGTTAATTGACCAATTTTTTCAATGTTTTCGTCCGTTTTTTGACGTTGAGGGCCGTCCTGGGCGTCGATCGTCTTCGGTCGTTTCACGCCCTTCTTTAAACTTTTTAAACCGCTGAAAAACTTATGTGCGGGATCAAAATTCATTCCCGTAGACTTCTTTCAATATTGCATACGTTTCTGTGGCAGTTTTCCCTAGTTTAACAAGAAACTTGAAGTTAACCTGTTGCTCCGTCTGACCACTTGGCATTTTTCCGACGCGTCACTAGTGCGTAGACTAATTCAATCGACTGCTACAGTCAAACTGAGCGACCCGCTGGCTTGTCTAGCGAGCTTAGGGTGGGGGAAGGACCATCTGACACAGTCATGTTCAAACATGATCCGGCACGCTCGCAGTTTGCTAGGAGCAGCCTCAGTCCGGTTGTTTAATAGCCACACCTCGTATATACAGAGTAAGTTGAATAGTATATTCAAATAAGAATGTTGAGTCCCTATGAAACATGTTAATGTTAATTGTTCAATCAATAGCTTCTTAATCGTCATGAAATTTTTACACGGCCTCCTGAATACTTCATGTAAAAACATACCAAATTTTCAGAATTCTGTCATCATTACTTCAACCTCCTTAAGGGTTGAAATAAAAAATGATAAGAAAATTCTGAAAATTTGGTATGTTTTTATATGAAGTATTTAAGCGGTCGTGTTAAAATTTCACGACGATTAGGAAGCTCGTTATTAAAAAATTAACATTTTGTTAAGAACAATTTTTAAAAGAAATAAAAAAAAAATTATCAATAAACTTCGTTTTGTTTCCGTTGCTTTAAGTATATTGTAGATATTATAAAATTGAGAGGTCAAAAAAAAACTTATTGCAAAGTTACATCAGTTTCCATAAAACAACATTTTATTTGTGAATGTTAACTGTTCAATAACGAGCTTCCTAATTGTCGTGAAATTTTTACACGACCTCTGAAATACTTCATACAAAAACATACCAAATTTTCAGAATTTTATCATCATTTGCGATTTGGGACTCAACATCCTTAAGTACGTAGTTATCTCGATTACTCATGCCCCCAATTAAGAAATACGCTCTTGTCATCTGACATATGTCGATACAAAGGCTATGGATATTAATGCATTCGGTTCGCAGCATTCATTTCAATTTGAATACCCCGTACAGGTCGGTCGCATATACTCGATCTATCTGGCGAGCAACAAAACTCTGACGTGGAGGTAGAAACTTGTACAAAGCCTAGTGCGTCGGGATTCCGGCTCACCGGGAGGTGCCGATTTTGTGTGCTTGAGTGCACATCAGAAAAATTCACCTGTTTAGGTATCAAGAGGTCATCGATATTAATTTCTGTTGCATCGAACAGGGGCAATGATAAATTCTTAGCGTATAAGGTTCGAAATTATTAATATAGTATTAGGTATGAAATTCTTAGCGGTATCCGACGTATAGAAATATTAATTCATGTAATTAGACAAAAAATATTTAACTTTGGGTACTGCGATATAGAAATTCATTTGGAGACAATGAAAAATGTATATCTTTTTCATTCGAAGTATTTTCGAATAGATTATTCAAACTGCTAAACACCAAAGGCATATCGCACTGATTCTAATTAACGAAGCCTTTGAAAGCAATGGCGAACAGTTTATTACAATTTTCATTGGCATTACATTGCATTCCTGGACTAATGAGAAGTCTCGAAATTAAAGTGTGTACCGATGATGGAAACAGATTTAAGAATATGTCAAGCGTCCTTGAATTTTTTTTCTGAGGATTTTATTTCCAGGCTTCGTTTCGCGAAATAAATTTTCCGCCGATTATTTCCAGAGGGTCTGACGACAAAAGCCAATAGATGTAACTTTCCCCTCAAGCCCTCTAGAAATAAAAATCAGTGGAAAATGCCTTTTCCGAGATGAAGCCTGGAAAGTTTTCATAAACATAAGATTTACTCGGAATGCTTGTATTATTAATGTATTCAATAAAAATTACTTTGACACATTTCATTTATATTAATACCTTTTTAGTTTTTCAACATAATTTCAAAATTCGAACTCTCAAGTTTATGAAAATAATTAACATTTAGAAAACTATTTATGCTACAGTTAATGATAAAGATGATAATTTCCAGGTTCCGACCAATTTAAATATCTGAAAATACTTTCCCCTGTTACGTATACGAATTTATAAATATAGACGAATAGTTCCGCCAGACATATTTGAAATTCACTGCTCTTTAAACTGAGTCAAAACGAAAAACGAGTTTTTGCCCTTTCAAAAATATATGAAATTCCTTTTTAAAACTTTGCAAACGTAAAAAAACACTAAGTATTAAACAATCCCCCCGATAACATTCTCGCTTGTTTTACAATATTACTAATTCTGTTCAATCTGAAAATATATTTTTTTTCTACTCTCTACAATGGTTTTATTATATTTTTAAAACTAAATGTACAAAAAGAGTGAAAAAACATTTTATGTAATAGCCAAGCCAGTTTACTAGAATCGTTGTAAACAAAATTGTTAAAGCTTAGGAATAATATTGTTCGAAATATTTCATTTCTATTTTAAAAATTCATATTACCATTATGATGAAAAGTTACCACACGAGGACGCTGAAAATGCTCTGCAACGTTAACAACTTGGCATGCGTGGAAGAAAAAAGACCTCGTCGAAAGATTTCCTCTTCCCAACGACTCAACTCAGAGGTTGAAAAACATAAACTGCCGCACCTTATTATACAAGTGAAAATCAAATTCAAGAACCCGCGAAGTACGGATCAAATCTGTGCTGGACCCCTAGAATATACGATACTTGAAATCTTACTTTATTTGCATTATTCGGAAAGTTATATAAAATTGTACATTTCCTACTTTATCACACAACAATATGTAAATATATATATATATGAGGAGATATTCCCCGTGAATCCGATGGACTTTTTCCCTGACCCCCGCCTACTCGATTTTTTTAAAATCTAATTCCATTGGCTCTAAAAGATACCCGAATTTTTTTTTACATTTTTCGAAAAATATATTTTTTTTAAATTAGATTAAACGTGTTGATTGATAATATTAAACAAAACAATTAAATAAATACTTCTACTATATATATGGCTCTAATTTTTTGTTTTGCGACCCAGGAATTTCGTTCAATTGAAGTCGTCATTGATTGAAATTAATACCAGATATTTTAACTGCTAATTGTTCAAGACCCATGATTGTGATTTAGTTATTAAAAAATGGTCAAAAAAAATTCATTGTGGGTATCAAAATATTTAAGTATCCTCGCGAAGTAAGCGGGTCTGGAATTTTTCGGATTTTTTTAAACGTTAATCGCTCAAAAGCACAGACAAAATCATACTTCCAATGCGGATGATAGTTTGGAAATTTTTACATATAATCACGCATTTTTGGGAATTAAAATAAAATTCCATCGGGGCGTTTTTTTCGGAAAAAAAAATTTGTTGACTAAGGGTTGTTTCGAAAAATGTAAAAAAAAGTCAGGGTGCCTTTAAGAGTCAATGGAATTACATTAAAAAAAAATAAATCGAATTGGCGGGGGTCAGGGAAAAGATCCACCAGATTCACGTGGAATACCTCATATATATATATATATATATATTGTAACGGGTCGAATTTCGCTACAGATAAATTTATACGTTCGGTACTCAAACAGGGAAGAAATTAATTGAGACTCCGATTTTTTGTGGTATTTTATAATAAAATTAATTTATTCATTGATTTTGGCTCTATATAATGTTAAAAAGACGCTATGTAGGACTGTAGTGTGTTGTTCGTGTTTTTTCGGTGTTTTTCGCAATATGTGTCTCGGTCGGTAAAATATGACTTTCTCGCGTGGTAAGTAGGATCCAGCGCGATCGCTTATCACCGATCGATAGTGGTTACCCCCTCTTCTCTAGTCCCTTCACCTGAGTCGCGACACGCTCTCGCTTGCGGCGCTGCGGCGCGCGACACGCGATACCGGTCCACATGGCGCTTCTCTCTCTCGCTCCCGACCCTACGTTCAGGGCGCGCGTGAGTCGAGACGCGCTCTCGCTCGTGATGCTATACATGGAGACTAGATACAGGAGGCCACACTCGGCCTTTCAACTCGTCCCCAAAACGGTATCACGATAGATGGCGCTGGGGTGCTCCGGACCACATGTATAGATATATGCAAACATGGTTCCGATCAGAGAGGCTAGCCTCCGTGATATAACTATACATAGGGCCCGCGGCACCCCAGCGGCATCTATGATGGAGCCATTTTTGGGGACGCTTTTTTCGGCGGTTTTACACGGGAGTTTGGTCTCCCGGTATCTAGTCTTCATAATACTATAGATCGCGACGCTCGATTGATTATCCCGCGTCGATAATCGATTTTTTATAATAGATTTCGTTACCCTTTCGTTTGCCCTTTATGTATTCCTGATACAATTTTGCCGATAGTAACGGTGTGTTTTCGTGTGAGTTTGTATATTTGTGTGTGCGTGTTTTTGTGTGACTATCGCTTACAATATTTAAATCTCTTTTCGCGCTTTCTTATCTCCTAATCTAATATTTCTCGTATTATCCCAAATTCGATATGCTTGTATATGCGTATGCTTACGAATTACTCTACCTTCTCACACTTTATGTCCTCCTAATCTAAATTTCCTATTTAGTTTGCAATAACTGGTTTCTGCGCTTGATTTATTGACTTTCCTTATTTCTCTTTTTATTGTTATATGATTTTCAAAGCTTTTCTTACTTAAGACTAAAAACAAAAGATTCCAATTCCTCTTCTCCTTGTTCCGTAACGTTCCGTGTTCTTGGCGTTTCCTATCCACTAGGAATGTACTTAGCCCAGCAGTACTAGTTAATCTTACAAAAAAGACAAGATCAGACTCTATTTAGGTGCGACTCCTTATTTCTCTTGTTTTTCAACGTTCTGTGTTCTCAGCGTTTCCTGTCCACTAGGGGTGTACTTTGCCAAGCAGTACTAGTCGATCCACGACGGATAAAAGAAGAAGACGACCTTTCCTAAAAAATTCCCATCATTATATACTCATATTTTACCGCTTTTTCATTCCCCTTCCCTTACTTGTTAGCCATAATCCCATTTATTGTTAATTTTTTCGTTCTAAATAAATTTTTCTGCTCTGTTTTTGTGTTTTCCTTTGTTTTCTTTTTCCTGTCTTCCTTCTTGCTTGGTTTCTACCTTTCCCCTTCCCTTACGCTTTGTTACTGTTAAACTTTTTTCTTTTAATTGAATTAGTTCACTCGTGCTCTGTTTTTGTTCCTTTCTTCTGTTGTTTTCCTCTCCCTTGTCCTTCATGCTGATTGTTTCGTTTTAATTTCTGTTCTATCTTTTCGTTTCGGTCGTCCGTTATTTCCCCCTCCCCAACACCTATCATGAAGTTGGTTCTTCTTGACTCCGTGGTGGGCTTATTTGTTTATGAGACGTACCTGTACGTCTCATTGTCCCCCTTGGCTCTTTGTATTTTGGATTGCTACTTCAGCGATCCAAACCACAAAGGGTTAAACAAAAAAAAATCTAAACAAAGTTTGTCTTCTTCTTGTTGGTATCCTTGTTTTCTTTGATAGTTGGCTCTGTTTCTTGCCGGGCCGTGGCTATTCGCTATTTGTCTTTACCCCTCCCCCTCAATCTAAATCGCTCGCTGTGTTCTTTCAGTTGCTTCCGCTCTCCATTTGTTTACCCCACTCCTTAATTTTAATCGTTCGCAATTACGCTCGCAATGTTCATTAGGCCGCTGCCCATAACCTCGGGGTCGCTTGTCAATAAATTTTTGGGAGGCTCAAAATCGGTTTTTTGCTGTTTTTATTTGATTTATAATGATGCGATGCTTCGGTCGTCGTCGCTACCGACTTCGCTGTCGCTGTTGTTGTTGTCGAGTCCGATGTCGTGTAGAAAACGTTCCTTCTCGCTATCGTGCTCGTTGTCCAAGATGTCGTCGTTTCTGAGGGTCTCGTTGTCGTCGTCGTTGTCGTCCTCGTATTCCTCGATGTTCTCGTAGTCGTTTTCGTTGGTGTTCGTGGATGTGTGGATTGACTCGTGCCCCGTGTTGTTATTGTTGTCCGAGTAGTGAGGGTCGTTGTTGTTTGTCCATCGTTGTTCATTTTCCAGATGGTAGAGTAAATCTCCGTAGCGGCACCCCTTGTTCTCGATGGTCGGCAGGTTTGGGTTCGATGTTATTTGGGCCATCCCCGTTTCAACGAAAATGTCCGCCAAGCTTTTGCCTTGATTTGAGCCTTCGTTCTCTAGATAGAGGTCTGCAAGAACGAGGCCCTAATGGCTTGGTCTTCCCCAAACCTACATCGTCGAGGTGGTGTCCTCCATTGTCGCTCGGGACTCGAAAATCTGTTCTTTTCGTTCACTCGTTCTCGGTCGGCGCCAAATCCCCATGGGTCACGATGACAGTCTGGAACGGGTGGATGAGTGCTACAGTAGGGGCTGTGTGTGTGCGTGCGTGCGTGCGTGTGTGTGTGTGTGTGTGTGTGTGTGTGTGTGTGTGCGCGCGCGCGCGTGTGCGTGTGTGAGCGCGCGTGTTTGTTTCAAAAAACTTATTTATGCAGGCGGAAGGAACGGCAAATTCTGTACTTCGCGAGCTTTTTTCTTAACCGTGCACGCCAGGTGGTAAGGTTCCACAGCATTACCAGTATCCTTGAGTGATACTTACGTTGTATTTTTATATTATTTGTCACAATTATTTGTCACAACAGTAATATGATTTTTTAAATAAAAAATGAAATACTTCGAAAAATATTATTCCTTTGGTTTAACAATTTTGTTCACATTTCTAGTAAACTTACCTGGCTATTTTATAAAAAGTGATTTCGTTCTTTTTGTAAATTTAAATTGATAAAAGGAATACGACCATTGTTTCGATAAAAATAAAATATATGTTGAGATTAAACAGCACTTTTGATATGGCAAAACAAGCGATAATGTTTTCGGAGGGATTTATTATTACTTGACGGTTTTTAAAAACTATTTCAAAGTTTTTACGTCTCAACACGGCGAAAAAAATGGCCCTAACCCTCATTCACCAGCAATGATGGGCAAGAGCAAGATTTCACGGTGTCTGCCTATAACCAGCCCTTACTACTTATTTCTTTTGACTGCCATACTTATACTTCGTTCCTTCGTTCCCGATGGCTGGAACGAGGATGTCGTTCCACATTGTCCAGTTACGCGAAATAAAAGGCCTTCATCACGTCGAGAGTGAGAGATACAGAAAGGGTAGCGAGAGGGGGCGGGGATGTAGAGACAAAAAGACAGAGACGAAAAATGAAAGAGGGGAATCGCATTAATTTCGCTTGTGTTCGCGATAAATTTGTGTGACACCCGGGAAATACGTTTTGGTGTACCGCTCAACGACGAATCTCACGCAGCTTCGATCGACCGTATAACCTCTCTGAATGAACAAACACGGACGAACAGAGCTTTTCGTGTGGGCGGTTCGAGGCCAGTCGAGAGATTCCCACGAGAACAAATGGCATGGAACGTCGCCTCACTCTCACTCGTCCCCCTCCTTCTATCACGTCTCTCTCTTTCCGTCTGCATTATCGCTACGCTAGTGCACTATCATGAATTTCATTGTCCGAAATCAATTGCGGAATGGCTTGGGCGGAATGCTGCCCGCGGAGCAGTGATTTTCCAGCATTAACAATTTCAATCCTCTTTCCATTACTTAGGGCCTTATTGTAATTTATTGTAAAGCTGTTTCATGACAACGGTATCTTAGTTAGTACACGAATAATGAAAATCGTTGAAACCGAATTTAGCGGATAACGCTTTTCTGTTTTCAATGCACACCCTCTCTCTCATTGCTCCCTTGCTATCTTTAATCCCTTCTTTCTTCTATCAATTTCTCAAGACATGAATATGTATTAATATCGTTTTCGAAAAATATAAATATACATTATGTAGACAAAAAATGGGCTTCTACCATTTTTTAAATATTGTACTTGTTTGACCGGTCCCATCGTGAGTAATTATCCGTAATTGAGATGCACAGACACATTTTTTATGAGTAAATAAGCAAAGATAGCATCACAAGTACGAAATGGGCCGTCTCGTAATGCATTAATAACGCTTATTACGAGCATCGATTCACTTGGAATGGAAAAAAACCTTATCTTGATCGTTCACAGTATGTCGGGCGAACGACGTAAAATGCCGTTAAATGAGAGAAAGTCCATTTGTGGATAAACACAACGTACACATACAAGAGGGAGCTTTATTTCCACAGGCACGAAGCATCCTTACGTATATGGAATACGTGACTGCCCTGGGATATTTTCACTGCTAATCATGCACTGTTTGCACGGAACACTCTTCAATGCATGTACTACACACACACACACACGCACACACACACGCATATTCACAACCATAACCTTACGTATTCCGTCGAGTCCAATGTCGACCGTAATAGTTGGACTTGTGAATATTGAGTAGCTTACGTATAAAAATTCCCATCAATTTTAAAGCACCTTTACTCCCTACCAAAAATCATTGTTCCATATACATAGGGACATTCAGGCGCAATCGTAGCATACCTGTCACATCCGGAAGAGTTGAGACACGAATTATTTGATGTTCCCTTTTTTGCCTACGCCTAGCGCAATAGCATGGGATGCGGTTAAGGGGGGATTGTCTTTTTTTTTCGCAAAATTTACCGCTTTTTGGGAATTTTTTTGTGAAGAAAGTATACAACGGAAAACTTGTGAAACTTGGCATATAGTTTTATTGATCTGTTTACTACATACAAAAAATTTTTTAAACAATTTCATCAAAAAATCCGCCTCCCACCCCCCTCGACGCGCGATGGTC
Source organism: Ophion costatus (assembly GCA_951751655.1). Lineage (NCBI taxonomy): Eukaryota > Metazoa > Arthropoda > Insecta > Hymenoptera > Ichneumonidae > Ophion > Ophion costatus. Next base: position 36,453,841 of record OX632360.1, read on the forward strand.
CTTTTTTGATGGTGTGCACGATTACAGCTTTCACGTTCATCTTGCAACAAAAACCCAAAAAGCATTTTACTTTAGACACATATAGCTATCGTTCGATGAAGGGAAAAAAAGAAAATTGACGATTTGTTGACGCTTTGAACTTGAAGTATCGATTTTTCGAAAAAAATTGATCAATTTTTTGTTATAAATAAAAAACTCTTAAACGTATTGCTTTTTTGCTTCATCAAACGATAAAAGGATGTCAGCTGAGCATTCTGTCCAAATTTGAAGGCAATCGGTTGAATAGTTTTTGAGAAATCGTGCACACCATCAAAAAAGGACCATCGTGCGTCGAGGGGGGTGGGAGGCGGATTTTTTGATGAAATTGTTTAAAATTTTTTTTGTATGTCGTAAACAGATCAATAAAACTATATGCCAAGTTTCACAAGTTTTCCGTTGTATACTTTCTTCACAAAAAAATTCCCAAAAAGTGGTAAATTTTGCGAAAAAAAAGACAATCCCCCCTTAATGGTGAATGTTAGTAAGAGTTTGATTATGGGTGATTCAATAGAATTGAGTCACGGTTGGTAAGAATCAGTAGGTTTCAAAAGGGCGGAAGTAACCGTTGAATTGGAACAACCCCTATAAATTATTCTTAACATAATTTAAGATCATTGAATCGAATCAGGACTAACAGTTGGGAAATTTCGAAGAGTGTTGATATGAACAAGATTCATGACTGGGCCGTGCGATCCGCATTGGGTGAGCTTCTCTAAGGGATTATTTAGGTTTTAATGTACGAAAAATTGTTATGCGACTAGGGTCCGTATGCCCGTTCAGTCAAGTGCCGTCTTAGGGACATGGCCTAGCAGTGAAAAATGTGTTATCGCTACTGGTATAAGGACTTACGTACGCGTGGGAAATGTTGACGATCTTGGTCTCGTGAGAGTGACGTTCCTTGCATCTCATGACGCGTGTGTTTCGATGTTGTACATTATAATAGACTTGCAATGTCAAATGTCTACTTTGGGTAGTCGAGGGAAGAGTCTCCCCTGTATATTGGCTACGATGTAACATAACTAACTTTTAAGGATATATTGCCCATACGTTCCCTACCAAAAGTGAGTTTCGATGAGACTTTTCAGCACTTTGCGACAACATTAAAATATGAAAAAAATCGACTGTATTGCAGATGCTAAGAACATTGGTTTTGAGTAACACGAATGCCAAATATGTATAAATAAATTGTTTGAACAAAAACATTTCAAAAGATCTCCGGTAAACTTGATTTTTTGGGACATTAAATAAATTATGAAATTCGTCTAAATACATATGATTTTTTAAAGAATTTTCTCTCCATCTAGAAAATCCCGTTTTTTGGAATTTTTCAGAGGCTGTACGGTACTGAGGTTGTATGATACTGTTCGTTCAAGAGCCCGGACACTTCTTGGATTTAATATGGAAAGCATATTGACAATTTGACAACCCAAACAAACTCTTGATCCATTTTCTTTGATTAATTTGTTTTCAATGAAAATAGAAAGAAAATTCGAAAAAAATCAAACTTATTCAGAAAAATCTACGAATTCATTTTATAATATAAAAAAGTAGTTCATCGGACAATTTTTTTCACTTTACTTTATAACTTTTTTGAATCATTATTACCCGAAATTAATGTTCTTAGCGTCTACAATGTGGTTGATTTTCGAAAAAATTTAATCTCGTCACAAAGTACTCAAAACTCTCGCCGAAACTCTCTTTTGGTAAGAAATGTATGGGCCTTAAGGTCATGTAAAACATGCGAGTTTGAGGTTCCCTCGCGTGAGGCTCAGAATACCCTCCGCACGAATTTTAAAATCGTCTTTATGCACAAAATATTGAGACAATTGAATGAACATAAGTACGTAGGCTGCAAATGACTAACAATAAGCTGGAACCTAAAACCTAATAAATTACTGAAATCGGAAGAACAATTCCACATTGAATTGCCAGCTGAAATCCGGTTTGAAAAAAACCATAATTGTGAAACACTCAAAACCCAACAAAAGTTGCATTACTTGCAGGCGAGGATAATTTGTACGCTGAGGCTAGCCAACCGGTTATCGATCGAATACGCGTATGTTATTCATCTGGACTGGGGCTAATTTCACATTGTACAACGCCCCAAACAAACAATCCCAACACACAAACCCAAAAAAATCAACCCAAAATAACCAATGCAAACAAACCACCCCAAAAACAAACCCAAACCCAAACAAAACCAACAAACCCAAACCGAACAAACACACCCAAATAACACAAACTCAAACAAACCGACCCAAACGCAAACAAACCCAAACAACACAAAGCCTAAAAACCAAAAGCCAAACAAAACCAACCTACCTAAGCCAAACAAACCCAAACACAACCAAACAACCCAAACCCAAACAAAATTATAAAGATTTTCTTCGGATGTCTACGTGTACATTATTCTCCCAGATAGTTTGTTTAACAATTTAACACATGCTATCCGGACAATTAAATATGTTATTCGTCCGGATACTAGCTTACACGAAGCACGATAATGTGTACACCTACTGGAAATGCAGCGTGAACTGAGCCGCTATCCGGAGGAATAACATACGCTTATTCGTCCGATAACCGGACGGGGAGGCACTCCGTAATTTGTAATATTAATACATACATCTTACCATATGTCAATCTCAAGAAAAGGTCAATTGAAAACTACCATTATGGATAATCCCAGAAAGGTTACAAAGATAGCCGAGATTAGTTGAAAACATCCCAGTAGAGGTGGTGCAAGCACTTCAGAAAGCGAGAGCAAATTAACAATGCCACCGGTGTGGCATTGTTGCATTGTTAATTTGCACGCCGAAACGGCTCATGGAGGCATCTAGTGGTAAGCTACACAGCCAATCGGTCGTCAAATGGCAAAGTACAATCGTCTGCATAACATAAGACGTGAAGTGGGGAATTTTGCACATGACTTTAACATTTCGAATTCATTTTCGTTTCAATATGGCCTTTAAATTAGTACTTAACACACTAAAAACTTGCGCTTTGCTGGCTAATCATGTTATTTCGCATACAAAGTTTTCCACACACCCATGCTAAGACACATTGTATGATGCACTATTTTGATAACTGTTTCTTAGGCCCATCGTGAATGTTAATGGCAGTAGAACGTACGTAATATACAATGAACGGGATATTGACAATTGAAAGAATGTTACAGCGTGAAAAGCTTTCTCAACTCTTCCACCGATTTTCGAAAAATTAGGCGTGGAAACACCTTGTATAACACTTTATTTCCATCCAAAAATTGAAACAGATATCAGAAACATGTAAAAGTTACGGACCTGAGGAATGTTTGACAGAAAACTTCATTCTTTTAAGAACTGAAATGTTTTATTTTGACAGAATTAATAAGGAATTCATTCCCATCATATGCGTATTGGTATGCTCACCCACAAAGTGTTTGGATGCATAGAAAGGTCTCCACAAATGCATACCCATATATATATGCAGACATTTCTTCCTAAGTTTAAGTCTCAAAATTGAATTTCATCGTTACTAACGGAAGTATACATTTTTAAGCAATTCTTAATTTTCTTTATTTTGACTTTGTATTTTATTTACTCGATGGTTTTAAATCCCTTATAGGTTAATAGACTTATCCCATGGGTAGTGGATTCAAAAATAATTATTCGTGTATTATTTTCACATTTGTTCATTGATATTATTTATAGAAAAGCAAATATAAATGAAAATTTATAAATGATGAATTGCTGTATCGTCATTGAGAAAGTTTTTTCTCTCGACAAATTTGATTCTTAGGGTTTACAATAAAAAAATAAAAGTGTTCGATCCATCGAGATTGGGTCTGAATTGAATATTTGATAAAGAAAAAGGCTTTAATAAGAGCAAAAGAGAGCTTCAAAAGTTTTCTAACATTGCATTAAAGTATTTCATCATATAAATGGTTCTGCCGTGGCTCTGAAAGTAGGCATTTGTAATGCCGTGGCCGCATGAAAGTTTTGATTCGGCTTAAAGTAACCCATACTTTCATATTATCTTGTAAATCCACTTTGCAGGCATTTGTAACACTCAAATGTATTCGTTGCCGTCTGTGCGAACGGAATATCACGAGACAGGGGGTGAAGCGAGGTGTACGTGTTCCACGTGTTTATAAGTATTATCCGGCATGAAGGTTTCGGAGTTTGAGAGATATGGATTCAAAAACGGAATTATCATTCAGAGTCGTGAGCACAGTGCACCATGCAACTAACGAACAATGAGCTGTTTCTTGCATCTATGCCTTACAGTTTAAACAGTTGAATGCTTTAGATGTACTTACTAGTATTGCAAATTAGATCCGAGTATATCACCGAGACTTAAGCAATCAAACACATTAATTGAACCCTAGTAAATACGCGTTTCTGGTGAAAGCCATGTTCAGGGCAGTAATTAGTTGACTTCTGCAATTAATGTGTCAAAAAGGAATTCTCGCTAAAAAATATGGTCGATTCATTGGCGCAACTCCAAAATGACGCTTGATATGATGGGTACGTATATATAGACCTCTTGGAACGCTTAACACCGAAAGTAGAACGTTTTAAAAAATCAACGGTGCCATTTTAACAAGAACCAATATGGAAAATTCACCGAGTGCATTGATTTATTGGAAGAGGCAAAGAAACATAGATAGTCAGAGTTAACGTTCAATAGATGTGGCAGTGTGTCGACGCCATGTAGTGAAAGGGCAGAGGCTACCATGAATGAACTTGCAGGGCAGGATACAAACATACCGAGAGTGACATTTTCAAATGTATTGTAAACATGGAATTTTCTTGCACCAAATAACAGCAATGAAATATTTACATTGTCAGGTTTCAAGACTTTTCGTTTATCGATTAAATGCGATAGAAAACATATATTACGGGTATATAAATAATACCAAATATATATAAATATATATAAATATATATAAATAACTACCAAAAGTTTGGTTGTTTCTTGCAGTGGCTGGAGATAATAAAAATGTATTTTTCCAAATATCGGAATAAGAAACAAGAATTATTGTTTCATTGATGGAAATAATGACAAATTTTCATTTTTCGGTATCGTAAAGCCAAAAAAGATCGTTGAAAATTTCATATTTTTAGATGCCAACGGCCAAAAAATAGGGGTTTTTCTTTTATCGGGCGAAAGTATGGGCACATTGATTTATCAGATATCAGTAGTGTAAAATATCATACTACTCCTATAAGACCGGCCCTAAACCCGATCTTCGGGAGATCCCGTGCATTCCGACGTTCGTTGACGAGTAATTGGCGGAGACGGCGGAGGTCGATGCCCGTATGCGAGATGTCCATGGAGCGATGAAGATGATTGTAGTTAAGGGGCTCCCGGTGAAATGGATAACATCTGCAGCGAGGGGTTAGCTAAGAGAGAAGAGGTATCCGTGAGGATGGCGGGATGGCCGTTAGCGAGGGATTCGCAGGGAAAAGGGATAGGTCACGATGTCAAAAGAATCGTGCGGAAGGCAAAGAAGGAACGGTCGGAGAAGAAGCTTTATTGCAAAAGCCCAAAGGAAAAGGAAGTAATAAGTAAGAAGGAGTTCCCATAAAAATAAACATTCCCTCCATAATGACACATTTCTTCATTATTTAATATGCAGAAATAGTTAAAATGCCATAATTTTGTACACAAACAATAACGTGTGTATGCATATCAGACATATATGATATTTGATATACGTTCTGAAAAAAAACATTTCGTCATTAAGCCACATTGTAGGATATTATTTAAAATAAATCAATGCTTCGTGACAATGTGCTGTTACATCCTAGCGAATGTGTCTTGCCTTGACTAGGTGTCTTCTCTCGGTCATTCGCAGTATCCTCGTTTGCCGTCATAAGTTATATGTATAAAGCTAAGAATAAGACGCGTAACAGCATTAAAAGGAACGTGTGTATGTTCCACGAGGATATTAAAAGCACAGCGATATATGCACGATAGCAGCACCGCTACAGTCATCGACTTTTCCTATCGTATTGGCTTTCAACAAGAACAAGATCTCATTGCCAGGTGAATATTTCACGAAAAGCCGCAGCTCAAAAAATCTAATAGGTACTCATTCCAAAAACTTTACGCTGGCTATCCGCATGGCGACAAACAGAAGCGTGCATGATTCGACCCGGTAACCAGAGCGGAGTATGAAATCATCCGGGCCGTCCGAATCAAATGGTCGCCGTGCTATTGCGAACAACTTAGCGCCGATTTCGGCTACACACCTCATACGCGTTTCATTAACATCGCGAAACTGCCCCATTCATTAGCGCCATTATTTCTAAGAAGAGAAACCAAAGATTGCCTCCCGCTCACCCAAAAAATTCACATGCGTCCCAAAAAGGGTCAGCGTGGAAAAGGTCGAATCAGTCACCCGTCAACTACCATCACATCAAGTTCTTCTATCGAGTCTTAATCGCAGTCTCCCGTCAACCAACATCGAATCAATTCCTTCCATCGAGTCTTGGTCCAGAAGCCTAACGAATATCTCCAATTAACCTTCATACGAACAGTCTTCATTTTTCGAGTCACAAAAGTTTTATTCTACACTTGTATAATTTCTATCATCGGTCCGTAAAAATTAGTCTCAATCCATCGACCTAGCGCGCAGTTCGTATTTCTATCCACGCGTAGTGCCGTCATAGTATACACACGACCAACGTAAAACCCAGCGAGCGCCTTACCAACGATTGTATCAGCGAGCGGTCCGGCCCAAGAGCAAAGGCCCTTGTAAAGCGAGCAACAACAAACATTCACTCGCCCGAGTGAGTCAGCGAGCGTCAAAAACACAACCAATGTAAACTGACTATATATTTTCTTTTTGTATCATTCATGGTAACCCTGATCACTTTAAGCCGCCTAGTATCTTATAAAAAGTAACATAGTGTCAATTGTACACAAGTCTGTCGAATTACTCATTAATACCGAAACCTCGCGTCAATTCCTTAACGATGTTGAGTCCCTATGAAACATGTTAATTTTAATTGTCCAATAAATAGCTTCTTAATTGTCATGAAATTTTTCCACGACCTCCTGAATATTTCATGTAAAAACATACCAAATTTTCAGAATTCTATCATTAATACTTCAACCTCCTTAAGGGTTGAAATAAAAAATGATAAGAAAATTCTGAAAATTCGGTATGTTTTTGTATGAAGTATTTAAGAGGTCATGTTAAAATTTCACGACGATTAGGACGCTCGTTATTAAAAAATCAACATTTTGTAAAGAACAATTTTTAAAAGAAATAAAAAAAAATTATCAATTAACTTCGTTTTGTTTCCATTGCATTCAGTACATTGTATATATTATAAAATTGAGAGGTCAAAAAAAAACTTATCGCAAAGTTACATCAGTTTCCATAGGACAACATTTAATTTGTGAATGTTAATTGTTCAATAACGAGCTTCCTAATTGTCGTGAAATTTTTACACGACCTCTGAAATACTTCATACAAAAACGTACCAAATTTTCAGAATTTTATTATCATTTGCGATTTGGGACTCAATATTCTTTCTTACCCACTACACCTCTTTTTACCCTCATCCGGTGCTATTGCGTTAGGCGTAGGCAACAAAGAGGGAAACGAAAATATTATGCTCGCATCCCTTCCGGATGGGACCGTGCATTCAGGGGCCACATATCTCACGGTATAATCTGACGTAACGGTTCTCTGCAATCCCCCTGGAATACCGCATCCCCATAGACATACACGTTTCGACATAATGGCCCAGCAGGGCTTTAGCATCCGTAAATAAGTCTTTACAAAAGTGGAATTTCTTGTCACGACTACGGATGATCCATAGAAAGAGAATGGCCCCTTCGTACAAGTAATGCATGAGAGCGATCATTGAGTTCATAAAATGCCGTTATTCTAAAAGTTTATCAAAAATCCAATTTTATTATTGATTATTGTGATAAAATGATATACGAGTAGATTGTCATAGATGATCAACGACAAAGACGATCTATGCTTAGACTAATCAAAGCAGATTTAAATAATATTTATGCACGTGTGGAAGACTTTCGTGAATACGTCAAATTTATTAACACTCGAGAACTGAGTATCATAGGGAACGAACAGCTGTTGAAGAAGATGAAAGATATAAAATATATAAATCGAAAATCAGTAATATAGTTAATTATCAGAATATTATGATTCGAATAACTTAGAAGCGTTTTCATACATTTTCCAGTTGAAGGTATAAAAAAAATCACTCTGCGTTGAATCATCTCAAATTAGAGAAGAAAACCAAAAGTTCTATTTTTTTTGGAAATTCATCGGATCAGTGCAGGAAGGATTCGAAGTAAATAATTATTTTCTATTTAATATCAATCGTACAGAAAAAGGGCGTTTTTTGTTAATCCAAAGTTGTTGTTTTACATTAATGATTAAAAAAATGAATCAATATTTAACAAACCCTAGCTTACTAATTAACTTTTGTTGTGTATCGAAGGGTAAAAGATTGCATACGAGTTCAATGCTTTCGGTGCAGTTATGCGGTGTTAAAAAGTAATTTAATAACGCAAAAGGAATCGTCGACTCCACGGCCATAAAGCCCATCTGCATTAATCACAGCCTCTAAGACGCTTATTTGCTCTTGTCTCCGATGCATTCTGGCCTCTCCTGTGTTCTCTTGGGCTCAGCTTTCAGCGCTGTTGATCCGTTGTTTGTCCTCTCTAATTACGTAGGCGTGCGCATTCTGGCCACGGTGATCTTCCATGGCTGTGACAATTTGTTGATTACAAATGATGATTAGCAGTAAGTGCTATATAATCCGGCAAGGATTTGTTAACCCTTTTTCTGAATATGCTGATTATAACTTTCATTATTATTTTCTGTAAGTCCGCCAAGAATTCGTTGCAGTACTGTTTCTTTACTCAAAGCCACATAAGTTGATCCGCTAGCTTTGAGAATATTAGTTGGAAATGGATCGTATTTATGAGAAGAACTTTTCGCTTTTATCTGTCACCTGTGCTTAAGGACGCTAAACTGGCATCACCCGTGTGAAAATGTATTTCGGGAGAAAGCACTGCCTGCCCCTTAATAATGTAGACTATGGTCAGGCCTTCAGGCGTGAATCTATTTATCCATCTAACAGGTATTCGACTAGGCCCCGATGCATCGCTTCTTTTTTCGGGAATTCATCAAGTATTAGTTGGTAAATAAGCGGGAAATGAACAGAAACGAATAAGCCGGCGAACGGAGAGGGAAGTGGGTACCGGAAGGGCTTTTGCCGATACACCGTGTGGAATAGATAGTATTAGGTGGTACTGATACTTATTATTTCAAAAGTGCCAAAATGAGGGATCGCTGTAAGCATAGCACTTCTGCACGTAGTACAACAGCCGCGCGAAGTTTTATCGTTGCACGATGGTACCTTAGGTACGCGACGCGTTTCGCTTGAAGCCACCTTGCGGATTATTGGCGAAATCCATTCAGGTCATGTCTTCCTATCCAGAACATTGATATTTTCTCATAAAACGACCACGAACCACATGCTTCACTTCTTCGCTGCAGTTAACAATTTCGTTATTCGTTATGTTCAAATTAATACTTATAGTAATACCGTTATTTAGGATAAGTCTTTTTACTCTCGTAGATTATCATCGGTGGAAAAAATGCTTATAATGGTGAATAGAGTTACAAAAGATGTATTAGTTTCATCCTAATCAATTACGAATATCGTTGATGGGGTGAAAAGCAAAGCAGCTATACACCTCTCCTTAAAGTCAAGTATCCACTTTTCCGGAAATTCCAATGTTTTGTCAAGGTATACATGACATGACAGTCTACCTGCTTGCAATGTATTCTGGCCTATTATTCCAAAACGACGAGTGTGAGTCACAAAACAGGATTTTGTGATGTTTCCGGTCTCTTCCTCGAAAGGACTACAGTCAGGTGAATCAGACGATGCAAGCCTGCCCAAACAACCTCAAACAAAGTAGGACATGCTCGACCACATTTCTGCACGGGCATGACTGGCTCAGTCAATATTGACTTGCATGTTCATAAGGGCACACAACTTTCCACAATCTGAATCAACCTACAAGATTATATTGTAAATATGAAACGTCCATTTCCTAATCTTATCGCGTGTTTGTCACACGTCATTGTAATATTTTAACCGCCACAAAATGTACACTTCACAAATGAAACAAGTATGTAATGAGATTGTAATGTAATGAGATTCGTAATGAGGTTGTACTGTAACGAGATTCGGAATTGTGTACTCTACTGAATTATCGTCCCGCATAACATCTTTCCACATTATCATTTTTTTTATAAACGTACTAAAACTTGTCTCGGCATTTTTTCCCATATTAAGCTACGTGCTCACGAGGGCATTTTTCCGCGAATGAGCGTTCCTTCGTGGCATTTTTAACGCTCACAAGCACGCAGTTTACGCCCGCGAAATTGTGCTTCAATCGTTCGTGAGAAATGGTTCGGATGTTTTGCATCCCAGCAAATTCTTCGTCCATCCTATGGTTAGCTCGAGTCTCATGCACAGCGGCAACTCTCGTACACCCTGAGCGCATATCTTTGGATGGGCTGACAGGCGACGGAGCACGTTCGTTTGTCTTTAACTTCCTGACTTAAACATTCGCGAAAAATGCCCCACCGCGTACGCAGCTTTCAAGTTAAAATGCGGCTCCATTTTTCTTGAATTCAATTTCTCGTATTTTGTGAAACTGTTCGTATTTCGCGTAACTTCCCAACATGTATCCGTGATGTCACTAACTTATTATATCATATACACTATAATATATATGATATATATAATATATACACATCGTATACACGATATAATAAGTCCTTCCATTCCATTTATAAGACCGTCAACAGCGCGGCTTGGCTGCCGGAAGGAGTGACGCTGTGCATTTCACCTACGCTTAATGCACATAAGAGTACTCCTTTGAAGCGGCGCATCTCCCTTAATTTTAAGCCGGTTTAATGATACTTTTGTACAATGTCCTCAAAAGGTTATCCTGAAAAAAGGAACCACGTAAAATAAAAAAAATGTTATCCAACTTACCACCCGTGTAAAAGTTTCCTAGGATTTGTCTGATCAGGATCAGGTCGTGATCAGAGTGCGATACGAGTAACCCTTATTGTCGACATCCTTATTTCGCCCCGATCATGCCACATATATTTAGGCACGAAATTAGAAAATACTGAAATGGCCATACTAACAAGGAACATGCCTCAGGTGACACCCGTCGATTTTGTTGAAATTTGAATATGTTATAAAGCACCGTAAAGTAAACGATACGTATTTTTTTTATCGGCAGAAAGACGGTTTTATGGGGTGCAACCACCCCTTAAAAAAAGGCATCTCTAGGTTGTGTCACCCCTTATTTTTTTTTGCAATGTCACTATGGTAGATTTTTCATTGCTTCGGATTAGAAGAATTTTCGTTTTTGTTTCATTAAAATCGGTATACTACTTGTGTGCCAAACTGCTATATTACCCCTAGAGATGCCTTTTTTCGAGGGGTGGTTTCACCCCTTGAAACCGTTTTTCCGCCGATAAAAAAAAATAGGTATCGCTTACTTTTCGGTGCTTTATAACATATCCAAATTTCAACCAAATCGAAGGGTGTCACCTGAGGGATGTTCCTTGTAAGGCTTGACCTAATAAGACCGCATTGAGGCTTGCCTTATTTTGGGATTTGGCCGTATTGAGAACCGCCTATTTTCCGCGTATTTTATTTTAATTCCGCAGCGTATCATCTTCGAAGTTTTTAGGTTTTTGAAAATGTCATCAACAAAGGTGTTATGGACTACCTATGACGGAAAAAACGTTATGGAGGTCGGGTGCGTGGTAAAAGATTTCGTCGTATTTCTAAATCTCGAAACTTAGTTCAAAATTAATGCCGAAATTTCATATGTACATACATATTTTCTATATACACTTGTACAAAAGATTTTGAGCAAGCCGTAGGAAAATTGACTAACAATGCTAAGGGTTGCGAGGGAAACCGCGCGATTCGGATTAAAAACAACGCAACATAAAACTGGTTCCACACCATGCGCTCGTGTTTCTAAACCGGATATTATTTACGACGATCTCAATACTATTTCTCATATTCCACTTATAACTTTTTTTATAGGCATATTAATTTAAAAAATATGTTGATACATACATTCTAGATTATAAAGTGTGTAGGTGTGTGACAGCTTGATCAGGCAACCAGATAAGGTCCATATGTGACGCGACGTTACCTTTGTAGTCTTCACCTTCAGCCCAAAAACAAGCGTCTTTTTAAAAAATAATTGACGAAATTTCAACAATGTTAAAAAATTTCAAAGTGTTGCTGGAAACAAAGTCTTCGATTTTTTTTCCGCTATGTGATTCGCATCCAAGCATAGGCGTTTGGCAGCTGTGGTCTAAACTTTCTTCACTTAGCGCGAATACCATTTTCTACTTGATTGCCAAAAAAATGCCTTTGTCCAAAAAAGCTAGTACAACAAGCTCCTCTATTACTTTTCTATTTATGCCAAAGTTTTGTTTATGCTTTCCAAGCTTTAAATTTTTTTTACGAACCACAAGGCATCTCTTGGCGCTGAACTTGCCGGGGGCGCTTGAAATCAGCATCTGACATAAATCATAACACCGAAAACACAAATTTCAATATTCGGATTCAATTCTCTCTGTCAGTTTAAGCTGGTATACAGCTGAACCTTCAAACGCGGCATGCCACACACGTTTAAGTAAACTTGCGTAAATGCATTTCGCAAAAGTCTCAGAATCGCAAATTGAAGCTATTTTTAAACTTCTGCAAGTCTAAACTTGCGCAAGTATATCATTACGTCTGTGGCGGGCTTCAGCAAGTCAGAAAGATTATAGTTCATGATTCTCCCGACGAAGCTGTCAAATCGTCCAAACTAAATATGAAAAGCGTGGTATGATAATCGCACTACTCGAGATAGCTCTTGACCAAAATCCGAAAATGACGGATGATATGTTAGAAATAGCTCATAACGGTAAACATTGCACGATCTACTTGTCCGGAAAATGCAGCAGCGTTCAATTCGATCAGCTAAACGCATAGTTAGGATCGTAAAGATGTACGATGATAAGCTAGTTTTCTTCACCACCTGTGATAAAATATGATTTTAACTATTTTCTTCACAATCAGATATAATACATTAAGTAATAGAATACAACAATAAATTGTATATGTTTTTTTTATTTTCTCGAAAAAAAACCCTATATATTCAATTGAATTCCCAGAAATTTCAAACTCGCGTTAACGCAGATGCATTCCAAGTTGAAAGCATGATGACGATAGGCGGACTCCGAAGTTTACGATAATTTACGCAGCGAAGAACAGTTCAGACTATCTACGTCGGAAATCTCCATTGCCGGATCAATGGATTTTGCCAACCGCAACCCGTGCAGAAATGTTACCGGGCATTCCTGACTTTGTCTCATTCGCCTGACCGAGCACTCAGACCGGGAAGATCACAAAATCGTTTTTCACAGCTTACCGTCTATGTTCGAATCTTACAATATTCTGGTCGGAACACATTGTGAGTGAGTACCTACACTTTCACGTAAAGTATACCCGGCCAGCACATTGATGTTCTACGAAAAATTGAGCCTTACTAAAAGAACTGTAGGGCTGCCTTACTAACATTACTGTTGCTCCTTTTCAAATTTTCACAGGGAAAATACTTTTTCAATCTGTTTACTTACAAGGAACATCACTTTGGTGTCCGCCTTCAATTTTTTTTGAAACTCATATATGTGGTAGGTCGTTTAAGGTTATTTGTTATGCTCATAATACATTATAAGACGTATGGGTTTTAAATGATTACCGTTCACCCGCAATTCTCTGACGACGATGACCTCTTATCGAGCCCCACAGCTACGGAAGCCCCCATGGGCCCGTTTTTTAGGGCAACCTCACCCCTTGTGACGCCCCCACCCTCGCCCCTTGTGATCGCCCCATCCTCACCCTACTCCGTGTCAAATAAAAATTTCAATTTTAATTTCTAAACACTTTTACCTGCGACTTTTTTGTAAGAGCGGGTGAGGAGACGGCGAGCTTGTCCACGATATCCACGCCGTATCCTTTTTCACACTTTTCTAGACGGTACTCTCGTGAGAGAGTAGATGGTCCGATTGAACATTCTGCTCGGAAATGCTTTCGTTGTGAGAAATTTCACAATCTTGCTTACTTTTTTATGTTCAAAAGTCCATGCTCGTTTTTCACCGACCCGGATTCAAACTTTTGGATATTTTTAGAGACTTACTCTTGAAGATTATCAAGTTGGTATAGCAGCGGCTTATGCAGTCTGTGCTTGGTCCATGAGATTATAAGTTCTTCCGTTTTGTAGCTCCTCCACTCATATTTTGAACACTTCCCTACACGCTTAAGCACCCCTACAACAGGAACTTTCTTCCCCGCAGCACTGTTCACAATTGCACTGCTTTGGCCCAACGTGGATGAAAGGTATAATGTAACGCCACCATGTTGCATTGATGATTTTCGGGTAAACGATCGAACAATACGTAGATGAATTCGCCCCTGTATTCGAAAAGGACACTTTCGAATACTTTCAAGACAACTTGCAGTAAAGTTCCAGGTCTATTCATAGGTTTAACTGCATATGTGTTCGACCCGGTACCCATCACATTAGCCGTTGACATGATCCCACACTAAATAATCAACCTGACTCCAAATTTTGTAACAAAACATTTTCGCATGCTTCATAGATCGTTCTTCATTTGTTGTCAGGGTTCTTCACAGAGAGTAATGATATTCATATGACATGCAGTACTAGAATTTTAATAAATTCGATTTCCAATATTTCTCGTATATGGGTTTTATTCTGTCGCAGTAAACAGTTATCGTGCCAGCTTTTCATACGTGGCTAAATATTATAAACATTCTCCGACCATTAAACTCAATATATTCATACGTGGCTAAATGTTATAAACATTCTCCGACCATTAGTCTGAATAAACGTGATCTATGTTGACATTATAACGAACGATGTCATTTTATGGCTATAATAACTAAGAAATAGGAGTTTTTATGGTCTTTGAGAATTAGGTCGTGGGCGTAAAAACAAATTCCACCTCTGTCACGGCTTATTTACTGATGCTAAAGTGGTTTAGAACTATTGTATTGAAAACTGTATTACTATACATGGCGTATTATGTAGGGCCGACGGAGGCCCGTTACATCGGATCATATATGGTATCATATGTGTCGAGAGTACACAGTAACGAGGGTTGATAAACACCGAGCTGCTTGTACGATAGTTTAATTTTGCTATTATTTCAAAAGATATTCTACAATCCAGCTTAATAAGATGTTTTTGTGTTTGAACTTGTATGAAACATATATGTTTAATACTCACACACGCACTATTGTTTACGTAAATGAAACCGCATTTGTGGAATTTTCAGCTATTGTGCGCAGTAAATAAATAAGCACGTTTTCATCGTCAAAACAGTTTTTATTTTCAAGACAACTTCCCTCTCTTCTTTTATCTTTGCAGCTCACTAAGTAGGAAAATAAACAAGTCTAGCCTCAGATTTTGGACCAGGAATGGTTATTTAAAAAAACCTACTTTGCCCACTTTTAACTCTTTTTAACCTCACAGCACTCAAGTTGCGTTTTGTACAAAATGTCGCATTGTTCGAAAATCGGCATGAATTTTCCGGACAGCCCAACATATACGACTGTACAAATAGTTGAATAACTGCGAGAAAAAAGTGGCAATTCAAAAAACGTTTTGGAATTGAAATTGCAGCTTTAATTTTCTACTTCCTCCGAGAAGAAATTCCCGCTATTATTTCTCAAATAGTTAAACAAGTTTGTGTGAGTATGAAAATCATCGAAAAATACCATATTCAACCTGAAACCTTCTGACGAGTAGATCCGGTGTCAGGTGAAGTACTAGTCGATGGTTCTTGTTCGTTCTCAGGGATTGTATTAGATTACCACGATTAAATGCCACGATTGAAGGGCTCAATCCCTGAGTAGCGTAATCCATTTCGGGCTGTATATAATCTGGGGGCTTTGGTGAATGTTTCGTTAACGATTACAGTAACATCATAATCCATCAGTCGAGCATCAGATTTTCGATACTTCAATGATGCACTTGTTGATCCATCAGCCTGCTTGAAAGACCGGAAAAACACAAAGTCAAGTGGCTGCAGTCGATGGGTTGTGTGCGGAGGAGTGCTTAGATGTGAATATGATGACTCCGAGCATATTCAATAACTCACCTTTTTGTGGCTACAACGTCCATCTAAGATGAAGAGAATCGGATTAGCTGCAGAGGAATGAACATGTTGCTGAAAATGTGGAAGCCATTGAAGGAATAGCTCGCCATTCACCAAGCCACTTTTTGACGCGACACTAACACTTTCTGGAGGAACACCTACCATTGGACAACCATTCTTGTCCATTGTTGCCCTTGGGAAAATAAACATGGGCGGTGCAAAGTGACCTGCAGCATTCATAGCAAGCATGGTAGTGATCTTACGACCTCGTTCTGCTGACGGGAGTTCCCAACCTGTTTCTTTCCTTTTACTGACAAGACCTTGTCATTCTTGTGGACAGTAAAGACTCCTGTTTCATCAGCATTGTATATTTGGGAAGCTTGAAAATCGAACTATTTTTGAAGTTTTACAAGAAGGTCATAAAACCGATCAACTTGAGATTTCTTAAAACCGGTAGCTCGCATCAAGCTTGTCGGCTCTGGCGTTCTTTGTCAGTGCCAAAACTGGATTTCATTTCATAAAGTTACAGAAAAAATCTTTCCCGCCTATCTGCTTTACTTTATTAAACCTGTGACGAACTTTAAGCTTGTTTGCTAAATGAAAAGCCAAACGTAAAAACTTCTTTCTCGTTAAAAACATGAAACGATTGCCCACATTGATTATTTGCTCACAAAGTTGCTTCTCATATACAGCGTTAAATGTTTGCAGGAAACGTCCTAGTTCAGGCTTGAGACTAATCAGGTGACCTTGTTTTATAGCCTTAATACGATCCTGTAATGTGGTGTGAGGGACTTTGAATCTATCTGCGCCAGCTCTCTCCGATCCTCTCGGTTTCATCTTCTACCTTGGAATTTAGCCATTTTAACGTTCACCTACGATAATCGAATGACTGATAATGACGATGAACCTTTTTTTCCGAATCTGCGAAAAAAAAATACGCCTTCAAATAAATGGTCGGAGCTACCCGCCAAACGGATAGCCGCAGCTAGCCGATTCGACTTTGAGCGAAATCTTGGCTTTAGTACCGAAATAAACGGGGATTTTTTCAAACGGAAGAAAACATTTCAAATATAATGATTCTACTACATATTGGCCACGTAAAATACATAATGAAGTCCGTCTTTTCAATAACACATTTTTTTCTACCCCGCTTGTGGCGTGATCGTGTATCGCATAATTCAATATCCACGCTTTCATTATCCTTCGCTCTGTGAGAGGACGCAGAAGCTAGGGATTAGCACCTAAACCTAAAAATATGTCGTCGATAACGTTATTAAAAAATGATTGACACGATTATTAAAAAATAGGGATTTTTCGCAAAATTGCATCATTATGACTATTTTTTTTTTGCGCAAAAAAATGGACCTGCATTCATCAAAATCGAGAATTGGTGACGAACCTTAAAAACCCTGTGTAATTCTTTAGAGAATGTATCTTGTAAGAAGCTACAGTTAAAATTTTAAGTCAATCAGCTGGCCGAGTTATGCGTCCTCCCACTTTCAAAAACGTGGTTCCGAGAAAAACGTGTTTGAAGTTTCAAAACTGATTTAAGAGCTATCGTCTACACGACGGAATTGACGCTCTTATGTGAATTCTGCGTGCACCCATGGATGCATTTTGATAATAAATCTTCAGTTGTTAGATCGTTGTATATTCTTGGTACATCGACTAGACAAAACGACTTCGAATTGCTACTTTCACCATCTAGCTGGTTCGTACATTTCAGAAAATGCAAGACACCTCGCTAACGGGCTTTATAATGTATAACAATATTTTTCACGTATAATTCCTTTTGTACATTATTTTTGTGATGTTTATGCATCATTGAAGCCAATAAAAAAACGGTCAAATTTTTTTCTGCCCAGGTGTAACGCCTTGACATTTGAATAGCAAGAGAGATCGAACAGCAGCAAGGGGGAGAGAGAAACAATTCCCATCACTGAATCTACAATCCGATGCTATCTCTTTCCCTCGTCTGTCATGTTATATCGGTTGCGGGCTCGACCGTTGGACCGTAGAATTTGCGTTCCCGATCGATTCGTCGATGAATAAATTGAATCGTCGACTATGAAACCTCCGTGGTAAACCAATGGAAAGATTCTGTTTCCGATCTTCGCATCGTTGCGTGCAACGATCAGATAAAAAATAACAACAATGCAGGAATCGTTCCCAAGAAATTTACTTTTCCAATTCAAATCAGTGTCCGAGGTCAGTATTATTTATTTAAATTAATGCCATCCACCATAGCAGCTATTTGAATTGATTCAAATTGGTTTGTAGAGGACGAGAGATTTTTTTGTTGGCTTTTTTCTCGTAAGACCCATCGCTTGTCACGTATGCGAATCTCGAGTACGATGCAATTGGACTCGCTATCGATCGTTATCGACGAGGACATGTAGTGTAAGGAATCTTGTCCGAGCATTGAAGAGACACAAAATTAGGTGAAAAGACACAGATAGAAACCGAAACACAGAGAAGGGCGGGAGAGGGGTACATTCGTGCTGCAGCCATGCACTCTCTATGTCCGTCTCGTGTTGTATAACGAAGATTACGATCGTCCGTATCATGTGTGTGATTGGACGTGATACCAGCGGTCACGTTTCAGGGCCACGATACAATGTCAACTCGCTACGTTACATGTCCGATTACGTCAATTGAGTCAGTGCAGCGGTCCACCAATCTCCATTCCCCTGGGCTGTTATGCACGCGTCTTAACCCTCTCAACGTATTCTGTGATCTAATATACGTTGGAGCATACGCTCATATCCGATAATGTATCGTCACAAGCGATCAGCGAGCTTCCCACGATATCTATCTGCAGACTGTGCGGTGGCTGCCCTATTCTGCAGGTGCTATTCCTTACCATTGGCAAGCACACACACGCGCGCGCGCACACACACGCACACGCGCACACACATAAGGTACCTGCGGGTAACAAGGCCTACCTCAGCGAGATTTGAGATAAAATGAAAAATATTTAAATTAATCGAGGGTTTTAAAAACGATAATCGAACATTCATGTCGATTATTATAAAATATAAACAAAAATGGCAACTTACACCATAAACAAAAACAAAATTCAATGCTTTTAAAAACCTCGCTAATAGGCCTTATTTTACTATGGTAGAGTAATAAGGCCTACGGCTTTAACGTACTTAAATAATTAATACGGTATTTCCGATCAACACTCATATAAGCGCACAAATGACATTTTAGAAACGCATATAAACTATAAATTTGCACATTTAACAGCCATCAGGGCCCTTGAAGTCAGCGGTATCCACAAGCGGCAAACCGTCGCATTCCTCATGGTACCACTTTCCCCAATTTGTGCACTGTATCATGTCAGCTATCCTGTCCTCCTGACAGGTATGCCAATACCAATTCATTTGCTTTTGTGAACTACGGCTGCCTTTGGTGGTGGAGGTCTTTAAATTTTTTTTCTTATCTTCATTTTTTTTGTTGAACAGAGTTTTCGTGACCGAAGTTCCACTGTAATTTATGACTTTTCGCCTAATCGTAGTGTTTTTCTGTAACTCTTTCTGGCGAGGGCATAAGTTGACGAAATGCCGCTCTGAGCCGAGTGAGCGGCACATTTTCTTCATCATCGTCCGAACTCGAACCACGAACGTAAATCATACGGTAAAAGCTTCTCGTAGGCCTGGTTGGAGGCTGCACAATTCCAGTTGATGTTGATGCTGATGAAACTTCAGCTGCTGATCTATTACGGGATTCTAGAGATGTGATGGCCCGAAATGTCGAACGCCGAAAGGTCGAACTGCCAAAATGGCGAACATGGTGGGGCCCGCCACGTGGAATGACTGCCTTACGATATTTTAGCCGACTGACCGACAGCGCCATCTCGCAGCTTCACTCTGAGGTGCAAGTAACGTATTGCTCGATTCGCCATCCGGGCCGTTCTACATGCTCACCCTCCGCGATTTCAACCACTTGACTTTTTTGGCTGTTCGCTTTAATGATTTTCTGCATTGTGAACCATCGCCATTTTTTAAATTAGGGGAATCGTAACGTCTCGAATTATTTGGTGTTTTGCATACAGGCCCATCGATATTATGGTTTTCGATATTTTATTAAATCTGATTTTTGTTTTTCGCTATATATCAATTTTCGAGATGTTTATATTCGTAATTGTTATTTTCGACTTCACAGACTCTAGTAAGATTGATCTATCTATATTCGAACATTCGTCATTTTCGAATTCGACATTTTGGCCCATCTGCATATCGATCGTTCGACATTTTTCCCCCCACCCAACGCCTTGAACCAATCCTTACCAGCGAGTTTGATATTCTTGTTGATACTGTGCTTGATGTTATTAAGTTCGTAAAATTAGCCAACCAAGCGACGGAGTATCCGTGGTATGACAGGCAACCCTATTTCAGCGAACCTGGTTATCTTTCGCACAAGATAAGTTTCCTCGTCATCGTTCAATATGCCCTTTCGACCCAGCGTTTGTGTCAAGCCGCCACTTTGGAGATTTCTGATTGTTCTCCCGGGAACTCCGTACCTCTTTGCCGCTTTATATGTACTCAAGATCACTCTTTGTACTGCTCGAACAGCTGACACCTGGTCATTTTCTGACCACAATGTACGTTTGGGAGGCATTATAATCGTAAGCACTAAAAATGGTGATTAATCAATCAGGAACCAAATTCACACCTTATCTACATTTGTAGCGTCCTAAAAGTAATGCAAGATCCATTAAAAAACAACTAACCTTGTTACAAGAAGATGGGATATTAAGGCCTATGCTTAAAATTAGTAGGCCTTAATACCCGTCGACTACGTCTGTAGAAAAATCAAAATTAGAAATGTTTAGATCATGATATCTCATTCAACTGTTTAAGATCATAGAAACATGAAATAATAGAGAAATTGACCGCAAATTTATATAGCTAACTAAGTGTAATATGACAAAAAATATTGACGATCTTTATTATTCGTTCCGGTAACGCTGATTTTTTACCAAAAAAGGGGGAAATCCTTTTTTTTTATTAAAAAAACAGCCTTTTTGGGTGAAAAAATTACAGAGTCTTCCAGTATATCTGACGATATCACAAAAAAATCGCCAGAGTGGCACGGAGCGAGGTTCCAGTATAAAAAAATTAATTTGTGTGGTTTCATTTTTTTACCCTACTTAATAAAATTTAATAAAAAAATAATTTCCCCCCTTTTTGGTAAAAAAAATCAGCGTTACGGAAACGTAAAAATTATTTCAAGTCGTCCGATCGAAAGCTATCACAAAACTACAACTTTTATGTACAGACATTTTCTTTCAGTTACTGCTAGTTTCCGAGATATATTTATTTGGGAAAAAAACGGCATATTCGAATATGTTGAATTAAAACATCTGAAAAAATTCACATATAATGCCTTTTAGTAATACTTTGATATAACCAATTATGGAGCAGATTTGAGATGGTCGAAAAAAGTGGCTGAATTGACGGAGAATCCCTCATATTAGATACCTGCGGGTGTCTCAATAGCATTCGGACACGGAGAAACTTTTCTAAAACGATGTGCTTTAAGCTTTAAGCAAAGAAAAATTAAATTAAGCCAAGAAAAAAATATTTTTTATGCACATTCAAAAGTTCTTTTGCAGATCTACTTATTATAACCACCCTGCGCCTCTATCACTCGCCCAAGCCATTCGAACGGCGGCACGCGGGAAGCCAAGAGGGGTATTAATTTTGGGCTTGTAGAGACCAGAAATATTCCTGCAAAGCAAAAAGAGCGAGTCGGCCTCGTAAGCTCGCGGCTTCCAAGAAAATCCGACCGACGTAGAACGTATATCAAAGGTCGTTCTTCACGGCGACCACTGCTGCTCGGAAACAAATCAACTGAAATAAGTAAAAAAAAACGCAGCAGTTCTTGCGTGCAATTATTTAGTGATTGGACAAAGGATTTTAGAAAATCTTGAATTTTCACATTGCGACCGCAGTCCGAACTGAAAGTATAGGTCATCGGTATATTTATGTTGATAAGAAGAAACTATGGGTGCGAAAAAAAATCCTTTGTTCAAGCACTGCTTTTTGATATGTGAAAGAAGCTGTAAAATTTGAAGATGATAAGAGAAAAACAAACATTATGGGAGAAACACGTTTAAAGTTGAGGGTCGGTTTTATGCGTGGATAAAATATAATTTAAAAAATGTACGTAGAATCATCGGTGCTAGGCCTATATAATAAACTTTCTGCAGCGGTAGCAGCCTCCAGAATTTCAATTGGCTGCGGTCTACTGTGCATTCTTCCTTCTCGCGTGTCAGTTTGAACACGGCGCTCGGCCGGCCGCACGTGTTCTCACCTTCTTACATACGTGATGGGCATTACCGCTGCTGGGCCTTACCGTGTACCTCTATTGCTTGCAGCATTAATCAATAGCGAAACAGATCCTTCATTGAAAAGACCGGTAGCGAAATACTCAGCTATTTCCACTGGAATGCACCCACTCGGAAGAATCTTTGGGCTTATCGTCAAGATGAGTTGGTTATAACTTTAGTGGTTGTTTTGTGTGAAACCACCTCTGCATCTTTCCAATAAGTGAGCTTTGCTAAGGTCTTCATAGAGCGGTTTGATTGCTTTGAAGACATTGGGAGGTAGAGCATTATATTCATGGTTATACGAAGGAATCTCTCTGTTCGTCGAGGCGCGCTGCCAGGAGCACCAAAACTCAACTTTGGTTCGACTTATCACGGTTCGGATCTTCTTCGGATGAGCTGCCCATATCGCCTTTGTCGTTTCATCGACTGACTTGTGGTTGCGACATATAGCTAATCCATAATGAACAGTTAATTCGTCGATCATTTTTCTGGTTAGCTTGCTTCTACCGCGAGATCCTTATTGATTTTTCTTCACGCGCTCACGCAATCGACATTCCATTCGTTTTTGCACATGATCGATGCATTTTTTTTAGTAAACATTGGATTCGCACAGTACATGACGCGTTGGTCGCGTAGGTACACGTATAGAGAAGACCGCTGTTTACTGTGCGCAGCTGGTCCGCTATATCCAGCCCAGAAATGTGACCGGACATTCTCTACTTTGCCGGGATACATTGCGGGATACATTGCGAGTGAGTGCATTTTTACCTAATGTGTGCCCGGCCAAACCATCGATATTTCCTGAAAAGTTGAGTCTGGCAAACATGAGAACTGGTTGAAGCTACTTTGTTTTTGTCCCCATCGAAGTTATTTAGTATTGATGAGGATGAAACTAATAAATCTCTTAGAATCCTATTCGCCATTATTAGCATCCTTTGGACCACTGGACCACTGGACCTTTCGGCAAAGTCGGAAACTAGTCATTGAGGTATCTAAAAATGTGATTACGTTGAGTGGTATTATTGAGTGGTATACACTTTGATTATATTTTGTACCATTCTGCTGAGACTCAACTATTTTTAGGTTTTAAACGTCTCTTATTCACGTAATCGGTTTTAGCTATCCTGTTTTAAATAGTATACCACACTATTTTGTAAACATGGTGTTTTTTAACGTTTCAAATTAACGCTGTAAGGTCTTAGGGAGGACATTAAGTACATCACTCAGTATTTCAGACCGATGCTCTACTCTTGCGCAATAGGACCCAAGCGCCTCTTTAATATACGCGTTTATGTTCGACATAAAAAAGCAATTGAATTTCGTTCGGTTTACTTTATAATAATAAATCGTCTAAACAGCCGCAAAACGTTGAGCACTTCCTATTTCCTCACGCATTACAGAAGGCGTATTTTGTGCTTCGATATCGCCGAAATGTAAGGTTTGCGAATAAACTGGTACTTTAAGAGTGTGTAAAAGATGCTGTACAGGGGGTCCAATTTTCAATTAACCAGCGAAATATCTCGAAAAAAAATTAAACCACGATAAAACTATATCTACAAACTGTACTACCCTCATCGAGTTTTAATCAGAAGCATGCATTGGATTCAGCAGCACCTCCATGGTTGAGGCTTATTTGCATTTGATGAGTGCAATAGTTCTGACATTTCGGTTCAAAGACCATTTTCGATAAACGTGGAGACAAGAGCAATTGTCGGAAGCCCCTCCAGAACAAAACACCTGTAAGAATAATCCCCGCCCGAGTGGAAAACGTAACTCATCGCCGCCTCGCCACAAGCTAGTAAATTTATGTTTCGAATCGCCATTAGCTAGCCGTTTTAGCTATCGACGACCCAGCCTTGTAACGCTTTGGTCCTCTAGTGACTGAATACAAAAAATTATATGCTGACTAGATAGAAAGAAATATCTCACGGCTGCATAATATTTTCGACCTAGCCATGACTTACTTTTCTTCAGCTAGTGACTGGGAATAAAAAACTAGGTGACGGCTAGATACAAAAATTGAATTTTTGTATTAACGTTGCTTACATCACTGCACAGTATTTCGCTGAGCTTCGTGATGTACTAATTACAAACAGGGTATGTTTGATGTAAATAAATTAAACAGATTAATTTTGAATTATATTAATAACGCTTACGCGTGAGGTGGTTTCGATCCCGGGACTCTGAATTGGGAGATGGCGACGTTGTCCACTGAGCCAATCCTACTTTCTTAATTATGATATTTCGCATCGGGTACATACTCGTATGCGGCAATGCACAAAGTTGGGTTATTAAGGAGTAAGGCCACTGTAACGGCCCAAAAAAAAAGGTTTTTTCACTAATTTTTTGCTCCCGAAATTGAAGGTATTTGAAAAAAAACTTTTAATGGTGTTATCGGGCATACATTAAACTTTATTATAAAATTTTTTTACAGTAAAAAAAAAACAAAATGGCGGTTCCACAGCTATCTTCCCGGGACATGTTTTGCTTCCAGGGCTCCGCGGCACGCAGCACCACTGGTGCACTTTTGAATCTAGAACAAAAAAAACAAAAAAACCATTAATCTAGAGGGCTATAGCTAGAGAATGTCGATCGGATTTTAAAAAGTATCAATTTTTGTGGATTTGGCGTGCGTTTGAAAAAAAAAATGGATTTTTGACGAAAAAAACGGCAAGTTTTTTGTTAATAAAAAATCAATAAATAAAGTTCTTGAAAATTCCGATCGACATTCTCAAGATAATGTAAATGTTCACATCTGGCTAAAATTTCAAGTAAAAAAAATGAAAATTGTTCGAGTTATGCTGCGTGCCATTTTGAAAAACCATGTTTCGAGAAAAACGCGTTTAAAGTTTTGCGAATAGTTTTTTATTGGAAAAAATTAAAAAAAGAAGTTAAAAAAAATTTTTACCGTTAGTCTGCAATCCCAGCACCATACATTTGTCCTTCGATAGCCAAATTTTCGTCTTCTTCGTCTTTCCTGGTTGATTTTTGGAGCGCGCGCGCACTTTTGGCCGCGTCGCTCAGAGATGTCTCCGCGTGCGTGATGCGTTTGGCGTCGGCTTCGATGCAGAAATTATATAACTGTACACCAATTTCCACCTCCAACATCTTGAATATTTGCAAGACGTTGGTAAGGCCGCCATTGAATATGCAAACAGCGATATCCGTCGCAATATCTAGTACAGTTTTTCCGCTTGAGGATGATTTGGGGGCCAAACTCCAAACGGTAGCGTTGAAACTTTCGTTATTGTTTTGAGTATAGGCCCCCAAGCAACGCTCCAGCAACTCGTCCCGGCTCAATTCCATGTAGATGGGTTTGATGGCTTGATAAACCTCCTCACTCATTGGCTGATTGTGATGATACGCATCCAAGGCATTTTCTGCTTTCGCTTTCTTTCAACTGCACCAATTCTCCGAACATTTTTCGTGCTGAGGCTTTTCATCCGTTGACATTTTGTGAAAAAGGGTTGCCCAGATCTCATTTTTCATATTTTTGATGGAATCGGAATTTCGACGGATTGCTAAGCCGTAATAAATGCTTAGTTCGTCAATCAATTTGGCAGTGAGTTTTCCTCTTCCCCCGAGACCTTTTGTTCCTTTTTTTAAGTTTCTCAATCGAGTGCCCATTCTTTTTTGCACGTGATCTATGCACTCTTTTTTTTTAACATCAACATTTTCATAAGGCTTCGAATCCACGATGCCTTTGAAAGTTTTGGAATCGCCATCTCCGATATAATTGCAGTCGTTTCGGAGCAAGTTTTGACACGCTTGGCGGCGACCTTCATTTCCTAAGGACAACAAATTTTTTTTCGCACAGGACCTTTTTTTTCTTATTCTAGAGGGTTTAAACTATTTTTTAAGCTAATAAAAAAAAATCGATTTTTCAAAAAATTTACAGTGGCCTTACCCCTTAAGAAGTAGGCGTAGTGACAATGTATGCAAGTAACATTATCGAATTAACATGATAATTTCTTTCTTATTGAAAGCTATATTCGTGTGGAGTTACATAACCTCAAATTAAATTTGTGTACTTATTTTAGCTAGTGGCAAATTAATAGTTTTAGCATTATATAAGCTATAATGTTATAACGATGTAAATGTATTGTCAGTAAGGAAGTGAAAAAATTGTAGCGGTTACTAGCGCGTGCTGTTCTCTTTTTTTTTTTTATTCGTAATGCTATCTCTATCTCGGGTTGGCTAGGCAGGTACGATGTAGGGGCTGCATGGAATTTTGATCATAATGCAGGGACATCTATAACCACGATCGGCGGGACGGCGACTAGCCAAGGAACACAATGCCGCCATTACAGAGTCTTGGCTAGTTCATGACGATGTACCCAACTGAATTTTATTTTCTATTCGTAACGCCATCTGTAACTCGAGTTGGCTAGGCAGGCACGACGTAGACACTGCGTGGAACTTTTTATCATAAAGCAGCGACATCTATAACCCTAATCGGCGGGACAGCGACTATGCACGGAACACATAGCCGCCATTACGGAGTCTTGGCTAGTTCACGGTGATGTACCCAACACTGCATTTGTAACGGCATATATAACTCGTGTTGGCGGGGTAGGTGTGACGTAGACACTAGGTAGAATTTTGACCATAACGCAGCGACATCTACAACCGCAATCGGCTAGATAGTGACTAGCCAAATAACCCATAGCCGCCATTACATAGTATCGGCGAGTTCACGGCGAGGTAGCCACGGGAATTTTTTTTGCATTCGCAACAATCGCTCTGCCTCAAGTTAGCTAACCTGCCGTGAGCTGATCATTAGACGGTACTACATGTATTTCACATAACCTTACTTTGTCGTTCGTAACTAGCGTTGGCTAGTTCATCACGTTCGAGTCACTAGGTGGCACGTTTACGGTAATACAGCGACATCTGCAGTAACGATCGCTTAGGCAGTGGCTAGACCAGGGCTAGGTTACAAAATGTTCACAATATTACTAGCTCACAGTGAGGCAGCCACTAGGTAGTTCGTATGATATCAATTGGGCGAACCAACTACTAGCATGTAACTCAGACAGGCTAGCGCAATTTCTGCTCGGGCGATTACTGCCCTACCGATATTCTTCTCCGTGGTTATCATATTCCCATACCACTTCCGCATATCACTATTCGGCTCGTTAAACAAAGAGCTCAACGCAGGCAATCGAGTCTCCAAAGACAGCACGAAAATCCCGCTAACCATCATCAAGTGGATATCCATATCATCGCTGTGTTGGCGATAATATAAATAACGAGCCTCAGATCAGTCTCTGACAGCTTAAGCGTGCAAGTGCCCGGATTAACTGCCTCGCGAATCCTGCGAGCTTTACAGTCCCGGCCATGCCACGTCGTACTCGTCTAACCGCAAGCTAACCAGGACATGGTGAGTAAAGTCGCATTTCGTCGGTGGGCAGCACAATAATGTGCTGAAATATAAAAATAAAATTATCATAAAAATGTGTAAAACTTTCTATGATACCATAATCTCACTTATGTTGTGGGGGCCATTTCCTAGGTTGCATCGAGCTTAAAAATCTTGAAACACTTTTCCCTGCTAGATATAAACTTGAAACTATACACGTATAGTCTCTTGAAAAATATATTTGAAATTCACTACCCTTTGGATTGAAACTAAAGGAAAAAAAACATTTCTTCCCTTCAAAAAATAAATCTAATCTTTTTTTTCACTTTCAAAAAATTGCCAAAGTACGCCAAGTAATACAAAAATCGCCTAAAAAACATTGTTGTTTTTTTATCATCTAAAAAATTATCGTCTACCTTGAAAATAATTGTTATCTGTTTTAATTCGAGCAATGATTTTTTTTTACATCAGAAAAAATGTACAAATAATCTGAAATTATTTATAAACTAACCAAGTACAATGTACGTATTATGCGAGTGTACAATAAATGCCGTACAAAACATTGTGAAACCTTACAAATGATATTTTTAAAAACGTTTTATTTTTATCATAAAAATTACATTATTTTCACAATTACAGAAAAATACAATGTATGAACCACACAAGTACACTGGAAATGCTGCGCAAGGTCTCGGCGTGCATGGTTAAGAAAATAAAGCTCGACGAAGGATTTTGACTGATCAACTACTTACTTCTCGGGCTTAAAACAACGAAATTAGTTAGTCAGACAGTAGATAGCATTTTTAAGATCATGGCAATACGCTTGTTCTCAAAAGGGAATTCTGCATGATTGTATTTCAAAGAAATTATTTTCCAACCTCTTCCCATAACTATATTAAACACTTCGTTGCCCTGAATTGGTTATGTGGACGATAATTAAATTAATGAGCCCGTGAAGTACAGATCAGATCAGTCATGTGCTCTTTAGTCCCCGCATATTTATGTGTTATAATATTTGATTTAAATAATTAAAAAAGTTATATAGAAATACGAATGTTCTACTTCATCACACATATTACAGATTAGATACAATTAATTTTTGCCGCTGACTGGCAATTGGTGCGATGTCAAAATGTGAAGAAAATGTACATGTTATGTCATCAAAGTTATTTATGCGAATGGAAGGGACGGAATATTCCATGTCTTCCCGAGCTTTTTCTTCTTCACCATGCACGCCAAGACTTTGCATAGTACTCCCAGTGTATACTTCTGTGGTTGATACGTTGTTTTTTTTCTATAATAGCGATATCATTTTTTTATCAAATTGAGGATTAAATTGAAAGAAAATGGGTCGCGCAGCGATACTCGGTCCAGTGATACCACGGTTATGAGACAAACGGTATACCATGTCCGGAACCAAAAAAACGCTGTGTGCGTGTGCGTGCATATATGTTTGTTGTAATTAATAAAATGTTTTTTATCTATTTTTTCAAATAATCAAATAACAATAATCCATTATAATCTGTTCATTCACATTATTTTTCTTTACACCTTCCAGACACAATTTCGCAAAAGAGACAGGTTTTAAAGGGGTAGAAGTAAAAAAGCAAGCTGCCTAAGCGGGAAAACACTTGCTGCGTTGAAGAGGAAGGTTGATCCTTCGAAACAGAAAGGCCGAGCCTCGTTACCTTATAGGAGAAGCGAGGGAGAAGAGTCCTCCAATTTTTAACTTTTTTTATTGCTCGCTACAAATTTGATTTGCTTATCCAAGTATTGTGGGTATTAGTGAAACCCAACCATTTTACAAATAATAGATTAGCACGCTTCTTCGAAACCTTTTCAGCGAACAAAATATCAAGATATTGAACTTCAGCTCCTTATCGTAGAAACCACCTGCAAGAACTTCATCGTTATAGTCCTTTAGCTTAAAAGTTACATGCTACGTATTTTTGACTCGATATATGTTAAACATTTCCGTTGTTCCGTTACTTGTGTAACGTTTTTCGATAGCAGTCTCAGATTTGCTGATTCTCACTTTATCACCAACTTTCCAATTTTATGATGACAACTTTTCCAGTAGAGTCTTGCTAAACATATGTTGTAATGCAAGTTCTGCGGTATGCGCCCCTTCACAAGTATCGACATCATTGCGGTTGATGGATCTTGCCCATTCTTACTTCGCGTGGGAACGGTCCAAGCGAGTTTTAAGGAAGTATCGATGTCGGCAAGGGGAAGATGTTTCGTTCTTGTTCATTTTCTAGTCTTTTCATTCGTGCAAGCAGTTCAGCAAATAAGTGTTAATGAGCAGTCATCAATTCTTGTTTAGTTATGATATCGGTGTCGAGCGTCTTTACAATATCTCTAATTGTAGCTTTAAGTCTTTAACCACCTTTTAACCACCAGCAGGCTACTCTAGTTCATTTCTTTACGTATGCTCTTAATGATAGTTTGGCATTTTTTATGTAAAGCAATTACAATTAGATAAAATAATTCATTTTTCACTCACCAGCACTTGATGCAGCTTCTTATGAACTCATTTACTGCTGTTGGTAAAGTATCGCTAGAGTTTTCTTACGCGGGACGGTTCTTCTTCTCTGGCAGCCTAATCGTAGGCAATCGGCCCACTATGTATTCTCATGTCCCCGAATTTTGCTTTCGCTATTATTCTTTCGTTTGAATCCGCCAAGAAAGGTGTCTCGGCGGACTAATGATTTCGTTTAAAGGCATCCTTGCGAAGGGGTTTGATGACATCCAAAACATTTTGAAATATACCTGTGTAATGAGGCTCGTATATGGTGAGCGCATCATCAGCGCAGGCGCGATGCCACGAACACTAACAAGGAACATCCCTTAGGTGACACCCTTCGATTTTGTTGAGATTTGGATATGTTACCAGGTGTGTAAGTATGAAACCGGAATTTTTGTACATAAAAAACACGTTTATTGTAATGATATGATACAAAGTATCATATCATTACCGTCGGTACATCCGCCAGTTGTTGTTGTGTTTGAGCGTCATCTTCGTCCAATAAGGCTTGCAGGTCAGCGTCTTCAAACTTTTTCGGTGGTCTTCCACGTTCTTCGTTCCTCACGTCAAAATCGCCACTTTTGAACCGTTTGAACCACTCGAAACACTGTGTTTTACCGAGAGCATGCTCACCAAACGCCTCCACAAGCATTCGATGCGATTCGGCTGCGGTTTTCTTCAGATGAAAACAGAAAAGTAGTGCTGTCGGCAAATCGTAATTTGTTCGCACAAAACTCGACATGTGTATCTCTAATAAACTAATGCTACTGAATGAAACTCGTGTTATTGTGAGTTGGAAATCTTTGTCGGATATCGATACAATAACAAGACATATACATCTAGGCAATAACATCTAGCGCCACCTATAGGCAAATTCCGGTTTCATACTTACACACCTGGTATAAAGCACCGAAAAGTAAGCGATACGTATTTTTTTTATCGGCGGAAAAACGGTTTTAAGGGGTCAAGCCATCCCTCGAAAAAAGGCATCTCCTGGGGCAATATAGCAGTTTCACACACAAGGAGTCCACCGAATTTTAATGAAACAAAAACGAAAATTATTCTAATCCGAAGCAATGAAAAATCCACGATAGTGACATTGCAAAAAAAAATTAAGGCCTGAACCACCCTAAAGATGCCTTTTTTCGAGGGGTGGTTTCACCCCTTAAAACTGTTTTTCCGCCGATAAAAAAAAAATACGTATCGCTTACTTTTCGGTGCTTTATAACTTTTCCAAATTTCAACAAAATCGAAGGGTGTCACCTGAGGAATGTTCCTTGTAAGAGTGTGTTCTAGTTGCGCGCATGGCACACAAATTTGTGAATTTTCTTCAAATTAACTTAAAATTTAAATAGTATTTTCGCGATGCTGTACTTTGAGTAACGTGAGGAATCGGTTTATTGACAACTAGCCATAACCCTATTGATAACTAGCCATGACCCTTTAATACTCTTGTGCAGTGTACAAGAAACGCGCGATTCTCTAAATTCGGACTAGATATACTCTACTGTCTATCTCACGCGAGCTGGTGACTCGAACCAAACATAATATTTTTAAAAGGTTACGTGAGTAACCTGATGCTTTCGACCCGTAATGCTGAGCTTATCCCGACGTTTGCAATACCGGAGCGCACCTCCGCGTTCTCAATTCAACGCCTCATGAAACATGGTCTCCGAGCGGCCGCAGAATGCTGTTTGGGGACCTCTGTTACAGGATTTGGCTTTCCCTTGAGAGCCGTCGGCCGCATTGCGGAGTGTGAACCAGTCAGTCCAGATCAAAGTTTGTTTTTCGTGGTATCTGGAAAACCTGGAGAATGCAATGTTCCGTTAGTAGCACAGATCCCCGAGGTCCCTAAATATATCAGTGCGTGGTTCTCGAAGGCGACGCACACGTTACGCTTTCAACGTGTGCAACGCTACTTGCGATTTTCTTCGACATAGGTTGTCGAAAACTTACCTAGTTCGACATTTGAGCGCGATATCGTAGGGATTTGCTCAGACCACTGGCGTTACAAGAATGAAAGACGCAATACTGTGCTCCGTGTAATGAAGGTACCAAATTACACAAGGCCAAATAGCAATTTCAGGAACTTATGGACGTAATGAGCGAGATCTCAAACGTTTTGAGCGCAATGCCAGAACGTTAGAGATGATCGAATTTGAGATACGTGACGGTGACGGTGGTCTATGAACAGACGTAACACTCCGATCCCAAAGGGATCTCATTAGAGATGGAGTAATATTACAGCTAGAGGCACGTTAAATACGTGATTCGGTATTCCTGTTTCTTAATTGGCAAAAGAATTAGGTGGTTATCGTCCGACTTTTTAAAAGAAGTACCACCTCGTGATAGCTCGTTTTTATGGCGAACCGTAATGATTCAAACATTTTGCGGTCTTCACAATATATAAGGAAATGTAATTTCGAAAACATTCCATTTCAATAACTGCCCTCGTAATAGATTATTTTCTCCATACTCAATTTTACGTGAACCCTAATTTCTTAAAAAGCATTTTTTCCATACGTGTAAGTATTTTCTTATGATGGTCGTTCAAAGTACTGTCCTGTGGGGACTTTTGGGGAAAAGTACTGCGTCGTCGGACCAAAAAATTGGAGAGCGTCCTTAAAACGGCCAAACATGCCTACGGCGACGTGACGGATTTAACATATTCTAATGAGGAAACGTTTCGAGGTATCCGATTTACATTATATTTGGCATGTTCGTAAAGCGGGTCAAAATAGTCGATACATTTTTTTTCATGTCTGTCGAAACTCATTTTTAAGGAGCGAAATGCACCCTTGAAAATGGGGGTGGTTTTTTCATTTTTCGGCGATAATTTTTTAACGCAACGAGATACGAAGAACCTTAGAATCGCAATAATCTTTCATTTTTCGAGTACTATACATTGAAGATGCGGACAGCACACATAACAATCAATTTCATCATTTTTATTTAAAAAATGAAATTTCAAATGCGTATCTTTGAAAGGTTTCGTCTCATTGTGATGTAAATTTGCAGATGTGTAGAGGATGAAAAAATAGAGGATACGTGTTTTTTGTTTCCCAGATTTCTTTACCCTCAAGGGGTTGAAACCGCCCTTTGAATTTTGACAATACTGCCGCATAATCAGCTAACCTCCGGCGATATCTAGTTAAATTCATGTCAAGACAAGTTCGTTCGATGACTGTTGAATATTTATGTAAAATACATTCGCTCCACCTCTCTGACAGGGAAAGGGCCGGGGGTCTCACCCTGCGGCCTTAAAAAATATTGCAGGAATTCAAGTGAGTTGAAATAATAGTAAAATGAGTCAAAATATTCAATACGCATTTTTTGTATCGGCAGAACGCCATTTTTGAGGGGTCAAACAGACCCTTCAAAATTCGTTTTATTGCTCTGGTTTTTGGCTATAACTTATGAACAGGGCGAGATTAAGTGCTAACGAAAAAAATATAATATTTTTAAATGACTGTACGTTTATGATGATAACGATAAATATGATAACAAATCGCATATTGCTTATTCCAATTATTCATTTTGTGCATGCGTACCTACGGATATTTTCGTCTCACTAGAATCGAATGTTGTACATGTGCAGAGGGTGGAATATAACCGACATGCGGATTTTTAAACCTAAACATATTGGCTTTTGCAGTACCGGGTAACTTTGTGCTTCTGGAAACAACTGAATTGAAATCCTATATTCGTGAAAAAAACTCTCCCTCGAGACGTATTACCTTTGAAGCTTACAACATTTCCGGAAAAATGTTCCAGCACTTATTTATTTGATAAATGTTTCGAGTATATGTTTTCGGGAATTATACTTATTGCGATAGTGATAGTCGTGATAAAAGTGTATGAAACGATTCCTTACACCAAGCACATGTGATAATTGCAGCATCACCGCAAATATCGCATGTCTGTGCATGTCGTGAAAAGCAATGATCTACTGGATTTTCGAATTTTTGTGATTTAATTTCTACGCAATACGCAAGCGCTTTCGTAGCATACATATTTGAAGAGTTTCGTAAAACGTAGAGAAGAAAACTGGTTGTGTATAAGAGATTGCAATAACCTACCAATATTTTCGCTCAAGTGCAGATTGACGTCGTAATTATATAATATTGCTATGTCCGAGAAGTGTTTCACGAAGTTTTTCCGTACACGGAAGCCGTGAACAGCCAGCGGCTGCATTATTCCTGTTCTTTCTGCAAGAATTGCTTATTGTAACATGTGTCTACAGATCTAATAAGTGCAACATATTTCACCCGCTGGAATAGTTAGAACTTTAATATTTTTCCCTTGCATATCCATTTCTGGAAATGCGGTTGATCATTAACTGCTCCGTGAATCCAGAAGTATTATTGATTCTGAATCCGTATTGGGCATATATCATTCTTAAAACTAACGCTAGAAATGATCAGTCGTCAATTTACCAGATTTTGAAGCCAAGAAAAATATATTTTCAGCTCTGAACATATTTCGTTCTAGTCGAGGTCCAAATTTTCCAGTAGGTTCGTTTGAAACGATCAGCATGGTTCATAAAAGCCACTAGCCACTCGCAGCAATCACGGTGTCCCATGAAAAAAATTGCATCAGGTTCGACACTGCCACAGTTCTGCGCCACCTCTACTCTATGGATGGTCATTCCTTGGTATGAGTGTGGGCTCGTTTATGTACCATTGTCGAAATGATATCCTCGGGCATGGTGTAGTACGGAGGTCTTCCTTGCGGTGTGCCTTGATTTGCCTGATCCGACTGGTTCCAGGCGATAGTCAGCCAACCGGATTTACGGTAACCTCCAATTGCCTGAGCCGGGTAATTTCAAGAGGTAGTCACGCAAACGGATTTATGGCTTGCATAAATTTGCCTGATCCGGCTACCTCCAAGCCATGGTCAGACAACAGGACTTACGGCTTAACTCAATCCACCTACTCAGGCTACCTTCAAGAATCATCAAGTAACTGAACCTATCTACAGTTTTCCGCCTTTCACACGCCTAACCTCTCGTTAAACACCAGACGAACTGTATATCTTCGTCAAAATGTTGAGACATTTTGTCCACTTTTTGCATACATTTTTTATGAGTCCTAATATTTTATTTATTCCGAATAAATCTGTGATTCGGAATTTTTTAAATCTAATCTTTTAAATCTAAGTTAAATAGAATTTTCCTAAAGACGAACCTTTTTCTATTTGCTTGACAGAGCGCATTTATACAGGGTGGACCAATTAACGTGACCACCCCAAATATCTCCGTTGCCTTTAGAATGACGAAAAAAATTTCGAAAGGCAATTTGTTTGATTTCGAAGGGCTGATACAGGAGAAAAATTCATTTTTGTCAAGGTCGTAGTTTTTGCGTTCTCAAGGTCATCAATGGTTTTTTCAAATAGGAACATATTTTTTTTTAATAAGACGCTGTAGCTGATATTCAGACGAATCCAACGACCTATGATATCATGACCTTGAAATGATTTTTCACCGAAATAAACGTGTAAAAACGGGAAATCGTGATGGTATTGACAATAAGATTTTCCAAATATTGTAATTCAATTTTTTGTGCAGACATTTTTTTGTAACAAGTGTTCGAAGTGATGGCCATTAGCCTCGACACATTTCGAAGACGTCTTAATATTCTTAAAACAGTTGCCTTGGAAATTCCGGTATAGCGCTTAATTTGCCGACTACTTAATTGCGGATCATGAACTTCTGCACCCAGAACGGCAACCTCGGCTTCTTCGTTTGTTTTAGTCTTGCGACGTTTCCTTTTGAGTGGATTGACACTGCTCGTTGCACGGAATAACTGAATAATTCGATCGAAACATCGACGGGAAGGGTTCTGTTAGGATAACGTTGTGCATAAAGTTCCTGCGCTTGCACAGAGTTTCTCACCATATGGCAGAATCATTTCCACTCTCTCTGCTTGACTGTACAAATACCATTTGCGATACGGTTATTGCATGCTACTTTGAATGGATACACTTGTCTACTATTTCTAATATTGATACATGGTAAACATTTTTCACTTTACTACAGTCTTACTACGTTACAATGCAAGTATTTTCAAACATCAGAAACATCTGCGACTAGTGACATTATTGTATCCGTTGGATAATTGCACCGCTATCACACAAAAAACTATTCGAAGGTTCGTATTTTTCTTAACTTCTATTTGTAGGTGCAACCCTTGTTCATACTAAAGGCCTAGCAGCGAAACTGTCGCGCACTAACTCGCCCTTCCTCAATTTCGTTTTAAGACATAATAGCTGTCTATTCCCGCCTGTTCCGGACCTTCAGTAATTTACAACTGTTTTCTTTTATTCGTAACTCAATTATTCTACATCTTCTTAACATATGCACATTTTCACCGACTTTGAGATCGACGTATCGTTGTCAGTGCCAATCTTCTCCCCTGTTATCTTCTATTGCGGTTGCTTTATGAATTTCATGTGGTGATAGAAAATCCAAACCAGTTTCGGAAGTTGCTTTTATTTGTTGATCCATCGCTTCTATAATCATATTTTCCAGATAATTACTGAAGTGTTTTCCGCATTTGGTGTTTGGAGTTTAACACGAATTCATAGCACTTATCGCTATGGATGGAAGTTGAATAATGTTCACGGGATTAACGTACATTCTCGTCCGCAGTTGAAACGCAACACGCATGCGTTCTCCGTCCAAGTCCTCCGCAATCATCATCATTAACGAATTTATATGACCCGATGGGAAATTCATCAGCACACGTACATTCGAATAACAAAAAACCGACCGCAAATTTAATTATTAAGCCTACCGCCAATCCATAATAATATATGCTGACCTCAAAATAACGTTTTTCTTCCCTTATCTGCCAGTTATCTCACCATTTCCGCTATCTGCGTCTACGGCTAACGTATCCATTTTTTATAATTGTTGCTTATGCTGGTGGATATTTTGGACATATCTCGCCCTATGGACTGATAAAACGTTCATTCTTAACTTATTAAAATTCAAATCTCAACTTCATTTCAACTTCATCAAAATTCATTTCTCAACTTATCAAACATCAAGAAAAACTAGGATATTCAATGCTTGACACGATATATGGTGTCTCGTCCACAATTTTTTAATAAAAATGAACAAAAATGAGAATCGTCGGTTTTTTTTCTCAAATATCGCTGGATACTTTTTTCTCTTCAAAGCAAAGTGGTAATGCAACGAAACAATATCGAGGTTATTTATCTTCAGTATTGTTACAGCAATTGCAATTTTTTATGTGAAAGCGAATATCTACGCAGCGATAACTTTTCCCATTTCTCTTTTCACGGATTATAGGAGAAAACCGAAGACGCTGTAATCTTTGAGGGTAGCGACCTTTGGTACAGTGAGAGATTTATTTTCTTTTGCAAATATACGATTGTAATCCAGCTGTTTCCCGGAACACGAAGTTAGCCGGGTACAGCAAAGAGATGTTTTATTTAAACACTTTATTTTAGCTATTTTGCGCTAATATCAGCGGAAAATAAAGGGTGGTTTTCAGCCGTACATTGCGAAATGTCGATTTAAGAAATATATTTTTTTTCAACACGTGTCGGCTATATTTCACAAGCCATAGCCAAAAACGCAGTTTTTGAAGAATGCGCTCGACCTCTTCAAAAATGGCGTTCTGCCGAAACAAAAAAGAACTTGTAGCACATATTCATTTTACTTTCATTTTGACTCACTTTAATTGTTGCATTTTTTCAATGCCGGGGGATACCAGCCTTGGGCGGTTTCCTTGTCAAAGGAATGTTAGGGGCGTCCGGCCACACCTAATTCGTGGCCGGACAAAAGAGGAATTTTCGTGAATTTACCCTACGAAAACGTACGCAGGTTTTCAATATTTTTTTCACATAAAAAATGATGTAAAAACGAAACATTATTGTAATTTGTAATTTCTTTGTATCCCGTTCCGTTAAAGAGTTATCACCGAAAAACGAAAAACAAGCCCATTGTTAAGGGGGCGTTCCACCCCTTCAAAATAAGATTCCACACACATAAAAAAAATGCATATCGACTATTTTCACCCACTCTGCAATCCTGCCGAATTCCAAAAAAATCGGAGGGATACCCGTCAAAATGTTTCGTTGATGTGTATTCCCCTCCTCTAGACCCCTCAATTGAGCAGTCTAGAGGAAAGTCAATTAGTCTGATTCAATGTTTACATAGAAATAATATCCAAACGATTCGCAAAACGTGTAAGATTGAATAAAATCCGTAGAATGCCAATTTTACGTTCGACAAAAAGTATGCACCGTAGTGTTTACCGTGAAACAGGGTTAAGTTCACATTAAGGATAACTGTCTCAGTTTTTGGAGCTACTTCCACAGAGCGCCAAAATACGGTTTGAGTGTGTGCGCAATTAAATGTGTTTAAATTTGTTATAATGTTGGTAGAATTGATTGTAATGTTGCTCAAACTGAATTTGATCTCATTAATAATTATAAGACGATTAAATTGAAGATATAAGATGATCAAATGCCTATAATAGAAACCTAGGTACTTGATTTTTTCATGTAAAATATTTCCTTAATAAAGATGACAATTTGATTGTAAAAATGTTGGTCTTTCATTTCATTCCATCCATGCATACATGCATGGATGGAATGCATGATGGATTTGAATTCATCAAATATTAGTGTTTGTTACCAAAATTAGATCAAAGTAACACCTTAATCTTCGTCATAAGATGCATTTTAATGCCGTGTCGAAGAAACCCCACACTAGAGGTTACTTTGACACTTACAAAAAATATATATAAAAGAGGGGTCTTGACTTTCTTATACATTTGATAGTCAAAGGGCACATTGTTTTATTAGAGCAAAAAAATTGAAATTTAGGATGTTAAAAAAGTTGCCTACAAAAAACTCTCAAAACTTGTTCAAAGTATCCCCAATTTACGGTACTTATTTCCATAGGTAACGACGACAAAATTTTTGCCCAAGGCTGCTTAAAAGAACAGCCGTAATGTAACCAAACAGATTCGATATCTGTTATAATATGTGAGAATTCGATATATGTTATATGTGAGAATTCGATATATGTGAAATGATTCGATATTTTAAAATATGTGAGAAGCTTACCAAGCTTCGTGTATACTTACGGAGAAGGATGAACGTGGAAGCAACAGAGACACGAGCTTATTAGATAATCGTAGAATTATCAGGGAAAAAAAAAATCCGATGATCACCTGCCGTGTAAGTTTAGAAAACACAGGGCTGACCATTTTGGTCGTACAGTGCATAGAGGACTACGAGAAATAGAACTAAAAAATAGTTTTACACAGCGTAGCCCGGTGATTCGGGAGGCAAATAAAATCAAACGCCTAGAATTCGTAAAAAAAAATACGTTAATAAACCCGTCGAATTGGGAAAAAGTTATGTGGTGTAATGATAGCAAATTTAATCTCTACGGTCATAAGCAGCGACCATGCGTGTGGTTGAAGCCCGGAGAACTGCTGCTTGAAAAAAATGCACGAAAAACTGTTAAGCTCCGCGGAGGGAGCGTATTAGTTTGGGGCTGTTTTGCCTGGTTAGGAATGCGAAATTTAGTTAAAATCAACGGTATGATGTCAGCAAGAATTTATATTCATATTGTGAATGAAAATTTGGAGGAATCTCTGCTGAAGGTCGGTCTACGGGATGACTTTATTTTCCAAAAGGACAATGGCTCGAAGCATAGGGCTCGCAAAACAGGCACTTTTTCCGTTCTGCGCATATAAAATTTTCAGACTGGTGAGCGCAATCCCCCCCCCCCCCCAAACAAACAATCCCAAATCCACAAATCCAAACAAACGGACCCAACCAAATCGAACCAAAAAGCAAACTCAAAATAAAAAACGCAAACATACCCAAACGCAAATGAACGCAAGCAAACACACCCAAACAACACAAACATAAACCAAACAAACTCAAACATACAAACGCAAACGAACCCAAACAAACCAAACTCGAACGCAAACAAATACATCCAAACAACACAAACCCAAAAAAACCCAAACCGAAACTAAGCAAACCCAAACCCAACCAACCAATTAACCAACCCAAACACATCCAACCAACCTAAACCAAACAAACCCGAACAAAGTTATAAAGATTTTATTCGGATGACTACGTGTAAGTTATTCTTCCGGATAATAGAATTCAACACATTCTATCCGGGCAAATATATATATATATGTTATTTGTCCGGATACTAGCTTACACGAATCACAATAATATGTACGTCTACTGGATATACGGCGTGAACTGAGCCGCCATCCGGACGAATAACATACGTTTATTCGTCCGATAACCGGACGGGGAGACACTCCGTTCTATTTATTCTTTTCATGCACATATTCGCACAAATATTGAAATTACACCGCTGGGTACTTTTTCGTCCTATATATAGAGTCTGTATATATATATATATATATATATATATACTCTTTTCTTATTGCTGATTATAATATTTTATTCGTGCAACCATCAGTATTGTTATTATTTTTGGGAATATCATTGCACGAATAAAATATTATAATCGGCAATAAGAAAGTCCCGGGTTTTCGACTAGAAAAGGTTGCAAAAAAATTCTACCGTTTTTCAATTTACAAACTCATCGGCATCCACTTAAAAAAATATTCTAACCCTATCATTCCTAATTTACGACGTTTCCTGTCAGTTGTGCAGTACTGTTAAAAAAGTTGATACCTGCAGAAAAATTACAAAGAAAATATGGAAATACCGAATCAAAGCTTATGCTTTTCTATACAAGTTTCTTCAAAAATAAATTCCTGCTGATATCTCATTAAGTATGACTCGCAATTTTGTGAGCGTATGAACAAAAAGCGACCGTGTTAAACATCACCTAGTGGGTGCAAAGAAAGTTGTAGCGAATAAAAAAAATATACACGCTTTAAAGTCAATGCTCTGCTCTTTCAAATGTCGCGGTTGGTTACTTCTTTAATGGACATGAGGAGCTTTTTGTCTCGACCGAAAAATAGATAGTGATGTCGAATGTTTGGACTATTTCATATATACAATCGCGGCCAAAAATATTAAGGTAGTGGCTCCACAGAAGAGTTACATTAAGAAATGGTTGAAATTTGACATATATGGCATTTAATACATTATCCAAACATCTGTGCAATTTGAATAAGTTTGACTACCCCAAACCTGAGATATTTACACTTAAAGTTGGCTTGGTGTTTACACCTAACAAATGCTGATGGGCAAACAGAGCATCAT
Organism: Ophion costatus; assembly: GCA_951751655.1. Taxonomy (NCBI): domain Eukaryota; kingdom Metazoa; phylum Arthropoda; class Insecta; order Hymenoptera; family Ichneumonidae; genus Ophion; species Ophion costatus. The sequence goes on from OX632360.1 coordinate 36,495,614, forward strand.
TAATTCCACCGTCAAAACTAAAATTGAGAAATTGAAAAGAAACGAGGATAAGCTAGAGTAAGATATCACGAATAATGTGAAAAAAATGAGAATGATTCACCATCTACTTTCCAAGATATAACTGAGAAGCCCTCACAATTTTGGTCGTATAGCATATATCCTGCTTAGCCTGAAAACGAACGAGTGTATTGGGGCAAAGCCTGGACAGTCCCGGAAAAAAGTTTACTGGCAATGGTAGATCAAAAACACAATATAAAATATATTTTACGGCAATAAATGATATTCATCGTATTATTTACTAGTACCGAGTCAATATTGCGTAGTTTTTTATTTTATTTATTACTAAGTAAACCAATTATCAATCTTTTAAACATGAACATGGTATGTAAACTTTTGGTTGAAATTTTCGCAGAGGAACTACCTTAAGACCTTAGAGAATTCTGCGTATTTGCGAATAATGTTGAGACGGATGAAATCATTATACACACACATATTCCGTACGATTTACGTTGAATTAAATGAATATTTTAGTCACCCTTTCAGACATACAGTACACTAAGGTGACATACTTCGGACCTTATATTTTCTTATTCTTGTTGCAACACTTTTTCAATCTTCTTTCGATGTTATTTATTACGAGGGTTCGGACGTTTCGCTTCAGAATACCCCACAAATGTGGGCCGTTCATTGAAGGACTTTCACCTCATTTCCAACTACCTACCTTATGGATACGGCAGATTTGTAGCAGGATGCAATATCTTGTTGAAGTTTAATAGATTCCGTGTTGCCATTTCCGAAAATCTTCATAATAGACGCCATCAAACCATTTTCGAATACATTTATGTATACTTACTCAAACTCAAGTGCCCTTCGTATGCGAACACTTCTCCCACACTACTTGACACCATGAGCCCCTCACCATCATGCTGCCACTTTCATTTTTTATGGATGGTACCATTAGAAAGTTGAGTACTCTAGAAAGTATTATTCACTTTTCGTTTCATAAGGGTATTCGTTTATCCATTCTTTGTTACATGAAGGCCGCACCCACAATGCCCAAAGCCTGTAAGCATCTGAAAAGAATTTTATTTTATAAAAAGTCCAAATAATTTTACGAATAAGATGTGATCAAGTATTTGAGTTTCTAGATATGCAATAATAGAGAAGTCATCGTTACTTCAAAGCTGGGTTCGTCGGGCCATATAATGTTCAACCAAACTTCCTTCAAAGCCAGCTTCCTTGAGCCTACTTTCCACTGTTTGCAAATAAAATTTATTTCCGTATGCTTGGCAAGCTTAACCGCCAGATCCGACGACCTGTTACGCCGGATTGCATTGCGCAACGTGACCATTTGACTTCCGTCACTATTTGCGTTTGCGTCCTTCCTTTTCCAAACAAAACTTCAACTTCCACGTGTCACGCCAGACCCAGCTCATTAAATTTGGAAGTCAACGAGAAAAAAATAACATTTCACGCTTCTGAGATTTTCCACTGTGCGACGACCGCAGACTAACGATGTGAGAGTAAAGCCTAAAAGTCTTTTTACACACGAGTCAATGAATACAAGGAATGTGTCTCGAGAAATAATGCTGGCTGATAACGTGAAAAAAATATTAAATGCTTAAAATATTAAATATTTAAAAAAATATTAAATGCTTAAAATATTTTCACTTTCGTATTGTGTATACTTATACGTGCGAGATCGATCTGCCTGGAGGAAACAGTGATATCGCTCTTGATCGGTTCCAGTTGTCTCGTGTGTAATTATCTATTTCTTTGAATAGAAGTTCCTTGGGAATTCACTATTCACAATAAAGACGTCTCGTTCTTGGATGCAAATGCGGAAAACGATGGACGTATATGACGCACTTCAGCTGCTCGTTTCAGCTACAGAGGAGACGAGGTGTATTATTGCAGTGGAACTGTAGAAGCGGAAGCATAATAAGCTAAAGAGAGTGAAGAAATGTATCAAAGGAAGAAAATAGGATGACGAGAAAGAGGAAGGGTGAGAGCAACAGGGGGCAAAAGCGGAAAGGATACGAGTATGGCTGAGCGTAAAAAGAATGAGCGCGAGACACAGACTTGAGGATCCGGAAGGCTCGTAACCCCGGGCTGGATGTACCATGACGGCGTAGACGACGGAGGCGACCGCCGACGACCACGACGACATCGTGCTGAGAATGAAAGCTCGTATGTACAAAACAATGGGGGTAGCTCGTGCACCACACGCCGAAGAGATAACTCAGGAGAAAGAGAGGGAGAGTTGACGTTATCGTAGATGACGTTAGAGGGCGAATGAGAGAATGGGAAATAGAGAATGTCAGGGGGAAAGAGAGAGAGAGAGAGAGAGAGAGAGAGAGAGAGAGAGAGAGAGAGAGAGAGAGAGAGAGAGGGAGGAAGAGAGAGAGTGAGAGGGGGGAGAGAGGATAGAACAAGAATAGGATTTGCAAGGGAGGACTGCTGCACCTTTCGCTGCTTCGTTTCTGCTTCTATTGCTGTGGGATTGAAGTAGAAATGGAAAAGCGAAGGAGTGGAAAGTACCACCTCATGTTACCCGAATGACCTAAGTTATAGTAATTCGAGAGGAAGCACTAGTATATAACGACAATAGACAAAAAGATCGAGAGAATATATGAGGAGCTGGTGAACAAAACTGGCCTTGTCCACGAATTACTTTTTTACAGGTATGGCTGAAAATCAAAATAACCAAATAGAGAAGAGTTGGCATTTTTGAGCTTTAATATATGAAGGCTCTATCAAAATGTAAGCCTGGACTTGGCTCTAGTTAAACAAAATGACTAACTACTATCTGTTTATTTTTATTTTTATTTCGGACACGTCCAGTTTTGAATGAGAATGGTGGACAACTCCGCCTTTGAATTAAAAAATGGACGTATCCGGTTATACAATAAAACAGATTCTTGAAACTAAATATAAATTTGTTTTTTATTATCAATTTAATTTTCCTACACAACTCTTTCGATTGCAACTGAAAAATGCAATGAAATTTCAATTCACCAGGCACGGACTAGTCCGCTTTTGCTTGAAGAGGCAGTTAATAACAAATTTTAAAGTGTTTGGAGCCGCATTTGATGCAAAATATTTCCGGAGCTAATAGAGATATGCGTGAAGAATATGGAAAGCAAAAAAATTGACGTAGTGTGGACAAATCCGGGTTTATTCGCGAGCTCCTTATATATAGAGATAGATAATTTACCGTCAGCTAGAATTTTCTATTTTCCTATAGGCCTCTGATACAATTATAACATTCAAATAAATATATTTTAGCGCTTACTACTTTAGAGAACTAGTACTATTATCTGAAGAAAAGAATAATTCAACTAGCACGGTGAACAATAAGACAATTCGAGGTGAGTTCAGATGGAAGCTCGAGAAGAACGGAGTAGGAAGATTAAGGCTTTATATGCAGTTGCAAGGCCAAAAAAAGTCGTTTTTTTCACGAATTTTTTCTGGTAAATGATTTCATTTAGGCAAAACGAAAAGTATTAGGCAGTGTAGTGGCATCTTTCAGCTTTAGATTGGCATTTTTTATCTTCAAAAATATTTATTAACATTGCGCCTGTAGGAAGTCTCCTGGAGGTCCCCGAAAAAAAAGTGTCCGGCGGTGAGCAAAATATCTCCGGTTTGGATTATCTAAAATGAAAAAACCAAAAAGATTCTTTTAGGGGATAGATGAATCCAGGTATTGATCGAAGGAATACTCGAAATTTTCATTTTTGACAAAATGGTGGCTCCGGAAAGAAACAATTTCCATTTTTGACCAAATTTATTGCGTTAAATCGTTGAAAAAAAATAGAAATAATTCTCGGAAATCTTATTCCTTCGATCAATACCTGGAGAATAAATCTGACAAGGTTGTGTTAAAATTGCAGACCGATCAGTTGAGCCGTTTTTGAAAACTCGTGCTCACCGACTTTGAAAACACCGTTTTGAGAAAAACGCGTTTAACGTTTCAACAGTCGTGCACACATATTACGTTGCCTACTTTGTAGCGCTCCGAGCGTCCCCTTACAAATATGTGTGTATTTCCGAGAATATTGGCTGCATCGAATTGAAATTTTCAGGAAATATACTCACATATTTGTTCATTCCGAAAATGGAATAAAAAAATCGAATTTTTGAAATTCCTAACTGCGTATAAGGCCTTAAAAAACAATTCAGGTACGACTATGGCTATCGGCACCCGCGGTACTTCGACTTAAGCAGCATTGTGCGTAGCCAAACTCGGAGCGGTGACCGGCTGGCGCATCAACCAGTGACCGGAAAGCAAGCACTTTTGAGACCTTGAGAAAGCCTGTGGGCCAGAAAATTAGAAGATTATGGGGCCCTCTATCCCGGTACGGGTTTTGCACCGTTTTCCTGTAATCCAGGCAAATGCGGTATAGTGTAGCTTAATACGATTGTGGACGCAACGAAAGTTATGTTAGATTAGAGAAGTGGGTCTAGGGGGTGATAGGAAAGGGTTCAATTCGGAAGCGTAATCCGTAAAATACCGCAAGGGCGGAAAGTACATTGGAACTCAGGGAATAAAAAAATACTATGATCTGAAGCATGCGCTCCAACTCATAATGAGCTTTATCTTCCTTACTCGTAAGACATAGGGCCGTCGTTGCAGCCCCTCCAGCACATCTGTTTGTCTTGCTCCTCGGTCGATAACTAAAGCTCGACATTAATCAATAACCTTATGATATAAATTACGAAGTTAACAAATTGACAGTTAATATATACGATATTTCGGAATCATATTTGTAAAGTTACGAAACGAAATGTTCGTCTCAACTCTCGCGGAGTCTACTCAAGAATTGCCCTCGAGCAGATATTGAATATTCTTGTTAAAAAATACATATACGTGTATATATACATAGGTCTATATACAGCTTATTAAACAGGATTTGTGTGTCGAACCAACTACGTATCATTAGGATCTACTCCAAAAGGTACTAGCCCATTTTAATACGGATTTCACTTGTTTATAAAGACTCCTTCCGAACTGACTTTAGTCTACATATTAATCGCAGAAATAAAATAGTTCGGAACGTTGAAGTCTTGACGTCTGAATAGCTTATTGAGTACGTTAACATTTTAACAATTGGGTTTTTGGCCCATTACATTATAAACACTTTACCACGTTTTATTGCGCTGTTACGGTCGATTTTAAATATTGGTTTCAGTCTTGCTCTTCAAGATGAAGGAGTCTGAGATTTAAGAGCTCGCAATACAGCGAAACATAAAAGGAATTGAGGTCGTATAACCGCTCGAGCTAAAAGATTGCGATTGGCGAGGTCTAGAGAACCTTGCTTAGCTGATTCACGGCATCGCAAGTCTTCACCGAGAAATACTGTGTTTATACTCCACGTGCCCATAATACCATCTGATTATCGATTCGCAATCAAACAGATGTAGCTTCCGGTGAACATTTTGCTCCACCATCACATGAAAGAAGGTCCAGGGACAAACTATGACAAATGCCAGAGTACACTTACACGATAAATCTTCCTCATGCGGGGAATTTCACGCCGTGAAAGAATAATGAAATGAGAAAGATCCATCTACTAATCGTAGTCTCGACACATCTGTGTACGCTCCTATAGTATTTTTTTTCCATTTTCAATTATTCCACGTGTGCTTCTTCAGGCTCTTACAATTCCTTTGACTTTTATCCCACATTCTAGACACCATTATTTCCAGGCTCTTAGGGTGTTGCTTGCAGATACTCTTCCCTAGTGCACTGATGGATCACCTTTTCCCAAAGGAAGAGGAACTATATAAAACCAGTGCTGTCACTGGTGACTGCACTGGTCACACAAAATTTTACTGAGTTGCAGTTGTATTAACGGCTCTCGACGATTTCAGTTGTATTAAGTCACTCGATAGTCGCCACACAAGCCTGTGTGTGGTTAAGCGGTTACCCATCAAAATATTCGCGCGGGTCGATTGCCACGTGACAGGAAAGATCGCTGCAGCCACACACCAAAGGCGCGTCTACTACTGTCCAATCCTAAAGTGAATTCAGGATTAAAATAGAATGGAGAGAAAATGTCTTTATACCAACAGGATTGTCCTGTATATACATACACATATTATAGCATAACAAATAGATTTAAAAATGTCATCGCGTGGACGAGTAACGGTATTGCACTTTGAAATACTTGAGGGCAATAAAAGCGCGCAGCGGGGAGTGAAAGGTACAAGCGTCTAGAAGGAGCAGCCAAATGTCCACTAGAAGGTTCTTCAGACGTCCCTTGAACTGACCCTCGAACGTGCTTGAGTAAGAGGATGGTTGTACTATTCTGGCCAGCTTCCGTCCAGCTACCACGGACATGTTTACTGTCCTAATATGGTTACGGTCTGAAGAGCCGGAAATCACCGAACTTCCTGATTCCGAAAAGCGTTCTCCGTTATATACAAGCCCGTTTGAACATTATACCTATAGACGCTGTATTCCTGACAGTATAGCGAATACCCCCTCCCCCCAATTGCCATGCCACGTGCATATACAGGGTGTCGCGAATAAAGTGTTACAAGCTTAGATCACAGAAATTGCGGTTTGTAATACAAAAAATGTTTTAAATAAGAGTTGGTTTGTTTCAAAAGGGGAAAAGGTGGGAATATCAATTCAACCTTGAGTATAACAGCCAAGATTTACGATATAGTGAACTTTGGTATTTTTAAATGGAAACTCGTATTTTGTTATTGCACATTCTAATAGCTTACCTCGAAAGATTTTTAAAACACGATGGATAATTATTTTTTGTACAGTATTTTTTCTTTCATTAGACTCGAAGGTCACAATGCTTGGCAGCATTAAAATTACCCAAGACGTACCGCGGTAATGATATCGGTGGTATTGTGAATTTTATTAGGGGAGACAGGGGTCAAACGTAACAAATTTTAAAAGAGGTCATATCTTTGAAACGGACGACTGTATAAAAATGCCCCATGTTAATGAAAATTTATTTGGCCGCAATTTAGAAAAAAACGTATTCCTCACGTAAATAGATCATTAACAGCGCCGCTTTAAAAAAAAACCGGTGTTACTTTTATGCCCGGTTTTGGGACTAGTTGTAACATGACTGGGATAGGTTTTAACAGGAGGGGCATGTTTTAACAGCATTAAATAGATCTAGTTTTTAATTGAATTAAGCTAATACGTATTTTTGTAAATTCTTTATTAAAGTTGAGTATTAATTATTTAGGCACATCAATCACATTCTAAACTTCTATGGTCTCCGCTGGAACATCTTTTTTCAGTTTCCTCACGAATTTGAAAAGAGTGACGTGGCAAATGTATTCACGAACGACAGATCTGTATTTACGGTTTTTTCCAACACTTCTTTCGCAGCCAACTCATATAGCTCTGAAGTGGTACCTCTTTCTGTACGTCTTTTATGAGACCACATACTACAATATAGATGTTGTTTATAAGGTAATAACGTAACTGATGCCCGTACGGCAAAGGAAAATATTATCTAGTAACGACCATAGTGCAATAACGCAAACAAACTCAGTAGGCATGCGCGCGCAATGTGAAGCAATTAACGGGCAACAACACTGGAGCATATCCAAATATATATTTTTTTAATTGGAGATGCTCTGAACCATCTAGAATAACGGGAAAAAAGTTTGGTTACTATAAAACAAAGGTCCGCAAGCCCGTATGCGAGACGTCGACCTTTTTTATCGGAACACAATTTTTCCAAACGGCACGCCCTATAGCTCCAACAATTTTCATTCCTTTCGCTCCAAATATTGAACACATTTTTAAGATAACATTTTGAGGAGAAATACGTACGAGATTTCCCATGAGTTTATTATAACATTAGTTAACAAACGATTATCAGTTTTCCTGTCGAAAATTGAGTTTTTAGTTTAAATGCTCGAAAATTATACAAATATTCATGCTGTCAAACCCCCCTACGTATTTCTTTAGCTATACTTATGTAAATTGATAGATTTTGACTAATTTTTTATAAATTCAAATTTGCGTCAGTTATTCTGCGTGCCGCAGAGCGCCTCCAATTCAACATGCCTCGTGAAGATGGCTCTGACGTCGCCGTTTTGTATAATTTTTTAGTAAACATTTTTTTTTTGTTCAATTGAAGATATGACTTCATCCTTGAATATTATTATCCCCTCACTTGTCCTTGCACAAGAAAAAATCGCGAAAAATCACTTTATTTTAGCCGTTTACAATAAGCCTTTGAAACGAAACTACAATGGCTAGGTACGCCGCTATAGTACTATGCATGAAACTGTCGTTCTGTGCGGTATTTTTTAAAGTTAAACCAAGAACTGGCAGCCATTGCTGCGGGGCAAGTATTAACAAGTTACTTACTACCCCGTCGGTAGTTTACTTCTAGCCCCATGCTTCCATCTATCACATTAGTATTTTTATTTCATTATGTATTAGTTTTATGGTAATAATCTCAAGCTGACGTCGCAGCTAATTAAAAGAAGCAGTGAATAAAAAATGTCAACGTTACTTAATAACTTTAATTAAACCACAAACAACACATTGCGATAGTTAAAAAGTTCGTTTACCTGGTAAAATGGGCCGCAGTGGCGTATGCCTTCTCCGTGCGGCTCCTGAGCGAGGACGAGCCGTTATGTGCCCGACCGCTACTACTCAAAAAGTTGGATTACTGTTAATATGTAGCTCTAAAATTTATAGTTTGACGGCAACTCGCTTGGTACTTCTTACCCCTGTTGTAGCCCCTATCTCCCCTACTGAAAAAGTGACAGATGAAAAGTTACTTATTCATGGTGTTTTTAAAATAAAACTCGATGTAAGCTAAACGAATATACAATTAAAATGAGGGTTTAATTAAAAATTTCGAATTGGAACCTTACTTGACCACGACAGTTATATTCAAGGTCAAACTGACATTCTCGTATATTACCTCTCTTTAGGCGAAACTACTTTATGTAATTAGAAGAGTCCGTGGCTTCTGGTTGGCGGCCGTGTTGAGGATCAGCATCGTGCCAACATTTCGCAAACGTTACAGTTTGCATCACAAGAGCTGAAAGCTCCAATACTCTTGTGTCTAAGGTATTTCTTATATAGTTGCAGTCGTCGTTCCAAATCACTGCACCAGTCAATCAGATATTTCAATTGATTAGCTGGCATGACCAGTTGCCATCTAATGTTCGGCCAGAGCTGATTGTTCAATGTGGCCATATTTGATACACCGTTAGAGTTCTTTGATCCGTGTACCGATCTTCCTACCGGTTTCTCTTGTGTACACTTCATCGCATGAACACTCCTGGTGCCCTTGACAGTGGTCTTTGTTCTTTCGCACTCGGTACCACTTGTGCTAGCTTCTTCTAAAGTTTGAAGATGACTCGCACGGTATCTTTTCCAAGGACCCTGCCTATGCGGTCGGTTATGCCCTGAAGGTATGGTAGAGAAATTGTTGCTGTTATTTGTCCTCCATTCTCCCCTTCACGTCCTGTTACCGTTTTTGCTCAGTTATGCTTCTTTTTAGATATTTAATCGTTCTTTCGATGTTGCGTGGTTTGTAGGCATTATCTCCCAACGCTTTTCGTAGGTGATCTAGTTCATGCTCCACATAGTCCGATTCGGAGATTGCTAGAGCTCTGTACACCACACAGCTCCTGCCCAACTATTTTTGGGAACTGTGTTGACGGGACGTAGCGTAGAGGTATCTATCCATATGCGTTCGCTTCCGGTCAAACTTCTTCACCCAAGGTGCCATCGTTTTTCCGTTGAACTAGTTTATCCAGACAAGAGATTTGTCTGTCCTGCTCTATATCCGTGGTGAATTGAATATTGGTGTGCTGGGAGTTGAGAAAGGTTAAGAAATGGTTGAGGGTTTCTCTGCCGTGGCCCCAAATGACGAAAGTGTCATCGATAGATTGGAACCAGGTGGAGGGCTTGAGGGGAGTTTCTCCCAGAATTCTGTTTTCAAGGTTTTTCATGGCTGCGCCTGAAGTTTGTTCATAAAGCTGTGATTAAAATTGGAAATATGTAGAGTTCAGGCAGTGTTCTACGCGGGGTAGTAGGTTAGGGGCAACGTTGTTGGATTTTCAAACTATGCTTAGTGTTTCATGGGTTGGGTCGTTTGTAAACAGAGATACATCATCGAAACTCACTCAAATGTCTTTTGGTTGTACCTTGATGGACTGGATCTTGTTCACGAAATCCCGCGAGTTTTGGATATGAGTTGTTGAGGCCTACAAGTGCCTGCAAGGGTTAGCAGAAAAAACGTGCCAAATGATATGTGAGGCTGTCTTTGTTGGTGACAATGTGCCTTAATGGGATATTGTTTTTTGTGTATATTTGGTAGACCGTAAAAGCAGGGAGGTAGGGATTCCTTGGGTGTAACATTTTGGCATGATTGCGGACTGATTTCTTTAATTATGCGTCCAATTGCTTCCTTAAAGTCAGGAACGCCCTGTGGATCATTGCCATACACATTTCCTTTCAGAAAACAATAACTTTATTGTTTTGCCTGCCGTGTGGCAGGTTATGCCATCTTGTTGAACGAATATGTTGTGTTCCCCACAGAACCTCCATGTTTGTACCTTATAACAAAAGTAATATATTCCTACTTTCCAAATAAATGATACGTTTTATTAATAAATTAAAATGTTAGTCATCAACATTGTCAATATATATATTGAAGGTGGTTGCATATGAAATCGGCCATTTTTGAGCGAAAGAACCAATAGTGGCTCTGTAGCAAATCGCCGGACGCATTCAGTCAAAGTACATATTACCGATCGGAACAGACAATCGTGGCCTGTCTTATGCCCAACAATAGGATTCCACACAGGAAGAATTCGGGTTTGTTTGAGGCAATCTAGCTATGTAAACATTCTTCAACTGCTTCATGCGATGGAAGGGCTGAGCCAACAAATGGTAATCGGAGGCAGCGATGTCTGGGGAATATGACTGTTGGGGTAGGAATTCGGAGTTTGCTCCTCCTTACAATTAATATTTTTTAACCGGCTAAGGAACATGCGGCCTGGCATGGTCGTCCTTTAAAATGAACTTGTCAGGGCAATTTCCTCGTTCCGGCCTCTTCTCGTGCGGAGCTCATTCCAAACGCAGCAGTTCTAGTCGATAACGATCCTTAGCGATGGATTACGATGGTGTCAGCAACTCGTAATGCACGACACCGCTCTTTGGATAATTTTTTGCTATCCTTGTTGTCCTTAAAAAAATCACTAGCTTTGAAGCGACAAACCCATTCTTTACATCCCATGTAAACTTTTGGTACCATCCGTTTCAGGACGTTTTGAGATTGCCTGACTGCCCTAATAGGGCACTTATTAGGCAGTCTTATAATTTTTATTCATTTTTAAGTACAAACATTATAGTTTAACGTAACGTCTCAACAATTGGTGTGCTAGGTAGCTCCACCACAACTCGGCAACGGCTTATCTGAAACAAAAAAATCAAAGTCCATTAGATTCAGTATGATACCAGCTACAAAATGACCCTCGTATATAAAGTTTTATAAAAAAATAAGAAAATGGCAGATGAAAAACGAAAAAAGTTTTTAAAAACGCGTTTTTTCGCAGTTTTTCGCAAAAAAAAGTAAATATCAAAATTTTAAAACCTTCGAGGGTCATCTTATTGCAAATCATGTTTACAATATGTGGTTCAAATTTCAAGAGAATCGGTTCATTAGTTTTAGAGATACGATGGAGCTAGATTTTGAAAACGTTGTTTCGAGAAAACCGCGTTTGAAGTTTATACCATGAAGAACTCTCACGTAAACTCAATCAGCAATTCCTGCACTGTACAAAATCCCTTCTGATTGTTCATGATCGTCGATTTCTTCAAGTGAAATTTTCAAATTGAACATTCGAAATTTTCAAATTGGACTGGCCCCTTAAAACAGACGATATTAACGCGTCGCACAAATGTGCGAGCGGTTTCATACGCAATCATCTAATGCATAAGCTTCTTTTCATCCCCCGATACACCCTCCCACGCGATTTTAATTAAAAATTCAATGATGATGTCTGCGTATTCAGTGTGCCAAAAATACACCACGCGAACAACACAACCAGCAACTCGTTTACGAAACCCTCCCGCTACAGTTTATTTTTTTTTAATGGTCCATTAACGTCTCTTTACAAAAATCCGCGAGTACTCGAGGGAACTGTGTAGAAGAAAAAGTATAGAAAGGAGTTGAATGTTTTTTTTTTCATTGCGTAAATATAGGCCGGTTCGAAATTCCTGAACTACGTACGCGTATAAATTATGCAATTATGGAAATTCCGACGCAGATGCATAGGCAATGCTTGCTTTTTTCTCCGACTTTTGAATATACAGTAATGTAGATAACGCTCTAACGATACGACGGGCGCAAAGTGAATGACTACCCTTAGCCTCTCCCTCTTCGCCCGTTTGTTCTATCACCCTTGCCATCGGCAAGCAGCCGCTCTATACTCGCACGCTTCAACGGAGATTAATTAAAGGCTTGATAAATTGCAAACGTCTAGCCTGTATAGCCACCAACCTTGGAATAAGATGTCCCGTCATTAATAATGTTAAAGTATATTAAACTAGCGAGACGCGGCTATGGTATTAAATAGAAGAACGTGCGCCTATGAGACGCTCTTCCTCTCGGGCTGCCTCGTTCTGAAAATTGGCGTGCCAGTGTTTTCATTTACTCTGTTCTTTATCGTCTAAATTAGAACAACGCGCCCGTGTTTCTGCTCTGTCTGCAGATTTTTACTCCATAATCAATATACCGAACGTGCGATAAATATGAAACATCACTCCATTGAAAATGGCTTCAAAATGTATCTACAAACAAGTGTATGCTCAATATCAGGGGTGGCCAAGACGTCGACCACCTATTTTCTGTGAAAGCTTCGTAAAACTAGCTTACAAATCTTTCATTAAATAAATATGTTTGGGTTTGTTTGGCCTCAAACTATTGCCGGTGGTAGACCCACAGGGATATTTTGAATCATAGTGTCGATCGCACACTTCCGAAGTTTGGCCATCCGTGCTCTATACATAGGGTCTACTCGAAAAACCACACGAATTGAAGGCAATTCAATTTAACTTATGTACATTCATAAAATTGGAAGACAATTGTACTCGTTCCAATTAGCTTTTCAGCAGTTTTTTCAACGCGGCTTTGATTGTCATTCGATCATGGAGGACTAATTATCTGCCTCAAATATGGTTAAGGTATTCACGTTTCATTACTCTCCTTCTCTCGCTCTCTTGCGCCGTCGTTCGCTTTCCCGGATGGAAATTACAAATGAAATCGAGGATGAGGTCGATCTCAATAAGGCCTCCTCTGTGTGAGAACATGGAAAGCGAGCTGGATCATTGGCATGTTTGCGCGTTCCACGAGTTTGTATCCTATTAATTAGGTATGGTTGATAATTATCTCTTTGTATGGACTTCATTGCATTTATCCTCCATCCGGCGGTTCCTTGCTCACTTGCATTCATTTTCTCCCATAGCTCTCGTTCCGCGGTCTGACATTCCATGAGCGATTCCCGCTATGACTAATTGTAAGCTTCCCGATGCCCATTCGCGTGTACCTATAAAACATTCGTCGCGTGGCTGGTCGTAATGGGCATTGACGCGCCATTTTTCCAACTGTAATCTCATTCCACCCCTATTCAGGAACAAGTTATTCCTTGGTTATCAAGGAATATTAAGAAACGCGGCAGCGTTTTAAGGCCAAGTAATAAAAAAATAACATTTTTACGCCACTAATAAATATACGACGTAGTTTTTATACACTAAGCTGGCGTTTTACTCGTCTTTTCGAACTTTTCGAAATCTAATGACACTTTACCATTGTAATGTGATTTTTCCCTATCGGTATGTTTAAGTTATTTTTCGATCCGTCCACTCAATTTCGAGATCTCATCATTTCCATCATTTCATTAAGAATTATTATTCACCCGTGGTTTGGTGAATCGGAAAAAGGCATTTGGTCATATCGTTAGCATAGTACATACCCAGGTAGGATTTTAGAGTCGCGCCTACGTTGGCGCAACGACGCTTGCCGGCGTTAGGACGTCGGCCCGACTCTGTTCGCCAACGTCGTTTTGGGGTCCAATAAACGTCCAAATGATAACGTCGGCCCGACGATCCTTCCAAACGTTGCGCCACAATATTTAATCGATGTTGGCCCTTCGTCGATTGCAACGTCGGCCCTAAGCCGATTGCTGCGTCGGCCCTGCGCTGACTGCAGTATCGATCCTACGTCGATCACCGCGTCAACCCTACATCCATTGCGGCATCGAACCTACGTCGTTTGCGCAATCGACCCTACGTCGTTTGCGACGATGGCACTACATTTACGAGAGGGTGTTTAAAGGAATAGCAGATTGACTATTTAAAAGAAAAAAGACATAGCATTAATAGAAATTTATTGTCAGTGATTGACGTATTGATGTCTAGCTTAGGTTATAAATATATTCAGTCTTGTAACTTCATAAATATATTCAGTCTTACAACTTCATAAATATATTCAGTCTTACAACTTCATAAATATATTTAGTCTTACAACGTTATTAATATATTCAGTCCTACAACGTTATAAACGCTAGAATGGTAACAAAAATGTGAAGAAGGCCCAAAGGAACTATCAATCGTGTCTGCTCCCGAAACATACACGGAGAGAATTTTTAAGTATTTTTTACGGTGAAATGTCCGTAAAAATTACATTAAAAATTTGAAACCGGTGACAAATGTGCACATAGTCAAAAATTGACACTAGCTTTTAATATTTTGCTTTCATTCATGTAAAAATTTAAGCAAGTAGCATAATTTTTTACATTTCTTTCAGTAAAAATTTTGACACATTCTCGTGTAGAATTTTAACAATGGGCTGCCTCAAAACTTCCAAGTTTCTACAGTAAAAATAACCTGGACAAACTTGAAATTTCTAAAATCCCTAGCGAAAAATGAATTCCCTGTGATTAAATAAATACTCTATATACTGTATTTCTGAACATTTGTGTTCTTGATTGCTACTTATTTTAGCATATCATCTTTCCGTACCATTGTAGACGTCCTTTATCGAAGTTTCTTTTCACGTTTCTTTGTTTTCTTGCGTACAACTGCGTAGAACACGTTAGACTGCACGAGACCACGAGGCTTTCATGGCCCATGTTTCGTACTATAATGCGCATGCGCGGTACCGCTGTTGCTAAGCAACGCGGGTCGGCGTCGTTCGTGCTCGTCATACTGCGTCATACATAAGCCCACTCTACAGCTTGCGTTCACGTATACGCACGCTCGCACACAGAGCTCACGCGTACGGTCAGGCGACCTAGCCCTAACTGATTTTACTATAAAGAACGTAAAATTCCGGTGGACGCACGGAAAATTTCGGCTTCCTTTTTTAAATTTTTATGGAAAACACGAAAATTTCTCAATGTTCCACTGAAAAATTTCATTTATATTAGCACTTTTTAAACTTATTGTCGTAATCTTTACGTTTCATGAAGTTTTACTATTAATTTCAGTAAAAATTCTGGAAAATATGTTAAATTTCTGTTACGCAAAAGTAAATTTTGATTCATTTCCATGAAAATTTATAATTTATTTCCTAAAAACCTGAAGAATTGCACATTTGTCACCGAGTGACTGTGATTTCACAGTAAAAATTACTTAAAAATTCTCTCCGTGTAGCTGTTAGAAGTTGATTGGTGGGCAGAAGCGTTAACTTCGTTTTCCTCTTTATGGAGACGACGAAACTTTTTTACGCGATTATACGAAGACCTATTTTTATCCGCCATTGGTTCAATTAATTCCACTGTGGAATATCCACACCGTTTAGGTTGCGCGCTACACAATACTGTTCAGGCAAGCTCAAAAGAAAATTCGAACGGTGGAGGTCGGGTACCAACGGTCTACTGGACTTTGTTTACGGTCAAGCATCGGTCGAGCTCTAGGTCTACAAAAAATGATCACCTACACCCGTGCGACGATTACCCAGTGTCGGATTAAACGTGGTAGCCAACGTTGCGCGAAGTACTGATCGTAACGTCGGCGCGACGTTCGAACAACACTTTCGCCAACTCTAAGCCATAGTCGCGTCCCGATCGTCGGCTGTTTATTCGACGCCGTCTTACTGCCAGGGGTTGGCTGTATTCTGGGTCTGCACACATGGCCAACTACACCCGGGCGACGACTAGCCAGCGTCGGATGAACCGTGGTGACCAGCGTTGCGCCAACTATCAAGCGTACCGTCGGAGCGACGATCGAATAACGGTTTCGGCAACTCTGCGCCATAGTCGCCTTTTGATCGTCGACTGCCGAGCCATCGCCGCCTGATAGCCAACCATGGCTAGTACGTTTCGCCAACGCTGGCTCATCATAGGCCGTCGACCGTTGGCAGCCGACGTGTTGCCACGATACAGCCAAACGTCGGCCGTACTCGGAACGTCGTAGACCCGCACATGGGTACACCCTTTTAGGGATGTCTTTAGCCAAAGTGTTGGCTATATAAACATGATATAACGTGTCATACAGCGAAAGATTTTGACAACTCTAACCTTTAAACATAGTTGGAGCGTTTATAAGTACAAGCGTGAAACGAACAGCCCTTTTTAGGGCCAAAAATAAGTGTGATGGAGATTCTTCGTCTCAAAAATTCAGTCTTCCGAAAATTCTTCGTAATTTCGAATAGGGAGACAAGCAGAACATTGAACTCGGTTACACAAAACTTTGCACTAGAGAAAATGAAAGGCTAAAAGTATGGAATTCTCTTGCATTGAACACAGGCAAAGAAAAATATATATTTTCAGGTAGTGAAAAGTCAGAAATATAAACATTTCATTGATTGAAGACAACGAAAAATGTATACCGGTAGTATCGGGGAGGGGTAAATATGGATTTGTCTCGCAGCAAATCTAATGAATGAAAAATGTATTTTGGCATCGCGAAGCTAAATCTTTGGATTTGTTAGTTCGATCACAAACAACGAAAGGCCGCAAAGTCTGATATTTTGCATCGAACTTACGAAATAAAAAATTCTCAGAGTTTGAGGTATAGAAAAGGCTAAATTTCCCTTAAATCAAACAATAAGTATACATCTTTCGGTACTGCAAACCCGGAATTCGTTGGAAGACAATATTACATTTTCTTCAGTGGCCCCGAGTGGGAGTTTATGATTACAGAAATAATGAAAACCGGATTATGATGAAAGAAATAAAAACTTTTTGAAAAGTTTATGATACCATTACGATAGTCAGCCCAGTGGTCGTCAGGGTCCTAGTGATCGTTATATTAATGCATTAAATAATTCTTTTAAGATAAAAGTTAGTCCTTCGTGCAGATCTGTGATATTTCAGCTCCGAGGAGTTATTTACTGATAGATGTCTCAAAATGACCGAACATTTTCATTTATTAACAAAATCTGTTATTTATTTAAAAAGTACGAATAGTTTTATTTCTATACATGGTACAAACATGGACGGTCTACTACGATCCTATTTGTTTCATATATAGGGGGTCCAATAGGAAGTTGCTGAAACTAATCGACTGTCATTTTAAAACACGTGCACGGACTCAGAAAAGCCAAATTGTTTTAAATAGAGGAAACTCTGTAGTTTTAAACGCACATAAATAAAACCCAGTCAAATATTTTTTATGTCAATTTATTACATCTTATAAAAATAACGAGAAAGTACAGTGATTATTGATCGATATTGTCGAAGTGCGAACCGTTAGATTGTGCACAAAAATCAATTCTCTTTTGAAAACTGTGAAAAATTGTGTCCAACATATCATGCGTAATGCCGCGAACCACTTTCTGGATGGCCGCGATCAGTTCTTCTACTGTGCTGGGGTTTTTAGCGTAACAATGATCTTTAATGTAACCCCACAAGGAAAAAATCACAAGGGTTCAGGTCCGGTGAGTACGAAAGCCATTCTAGTCCGCCTTGAGCAAATTTAGAGTACCCCAGACCGATTACTCGAGTCCCATATACGCGATGAATAGCTTCAAACACCTCATGAGTCCGGTGCGGCGTTCCTCCATCTTGCATGAAGTAAACATTTTTAACTAGTCCCTTCTTTTTTGCATAAGGGAAGAATTTCGTTTCCAAAAGCTGTTTGTAACTCTCCCCTGTTACCGTAGATTCCAAGAATTGCAAATAAATTCCTTTTACCGAAATCGCTGCCCATGCCGTTACTTTCTGTGGATGAAGGGACTTCGCTAGCGATATGTTGGGATTTTCCGTTCCCCAAAACCGGTTATTTTGCTTGTTTACGTACCCATTCATCCAAAAATGTGCTTCATCGGAATAAATAATCAATTCCTCATTAAGTTCTTCGGTTTCAAACATTCCCGTAATAGTGTTACTAAATTCGATGCGTTTCGTCATGGCATGTTCAGTTAACAATTGATGAGTGCTTATTTTATACGGATGAAACTTTAAAAAATATTTCAAAATGTTGTGTAATGATGATTTGGTTATTTTTAATGCTTGAGCAGCTTTTCGAATCGAATCATTTGGATTTCGTTTGAAATAATTCTCAACTTCGTTGATCTTCTCTGGTGTCGTCACCGTAACACCGTAACCTGGCAACTCGTGTCTACGGTCCTGGAGTGTACCATACTTCACGAAGTTATCGATTATCCTACAAAAATTAACGTAAAATTACTTCAATGCAGTTTAATTGAATTGAAACACAAGCTGTGTGATAGATGAATAGGAATAAATGTTAAATTCTTACCTTTTCAGAGTGTTTTCGCTGACAACTCTATGAGTTCCAAACTTAGTACGAAACCCTTTATACGCATTACTATACATTTTTCCCCCCGAGAAGAAGCACTCAATAAGAAATACTTTATCTTCCGTGGTGAGCTCACTCATTTTGACGCGCGCGTACTTGCTTCAACCACGGCTGGAATAAAACTGCGGGGCTTCAGGCATGCGCCTTATAAAAAGGGACCCCTATTGAATTCATGGAGGGAAGTGACACTTATTTAGTTTTAGCAACTTCCTATTGAACACCCTGTATATTTTTTAGAATAAAGAATATAGTAAAGAATATTTCATAAATCCAAAATATAATGAAATACTTCATTTAGAGTGCGACCACAATGATTTTGAGAGAAAACATTGCGTCGGAGGAAAAAAAATTTTGCAAAAAAAGTTGTGAGTTTCAAATATTACATTATAAATATGAAAAAATTCACAAAATGCGTTGTGAATTTCCCCAAGTTGTATGTTGTGATCTATACTGTAAATGTTTTATTTTTATACGGTGACATGTACGATTAAACAGCCATAATGTGAATATTGCATACTGGATTTCCAAGAAAAATGTTTTTTTCAAATTGTACATTATAACGAAATGGGAGCGAGGGGTATTTATATTAAAGGATTCGCATATTTAACATAAAAACGTTTTTTTGTCCAAGCATCATGCATTACATTTTTGCTGTATATCAAAGAAATCTCTAACAGCATTAAAATAAATGGCAATTATAATTAAATTCGGCGACGATAGCATACAATAAAAAAAAATACAAACGCTTTGACAAAGTGAGTCAACTTGTGGTTGTACTTGCCGATGTCAATATGGGTCAATATTTTCGCTAATTCGAGAATTAATTGCATAAACATAATATTAAGGTTCAGTTCGTACCTTTATTGGATGGTTTTTTCTGTTTTGCTTTTATAAATACTTTTAATATCGAAATATCACTCAACGATGCGTAACAGCGTAAACTGCGTAAACTATATGTAATTGACATATATGTAATACTCACATATATAGTAACTGACAGTAATACGTCACTGTATGTATGTCACAAGCACTGTTAAGCCGGGCCTCACGTACCTATCCTATCCGCCTATTCTATCCACAACCTATCCTATTCCGTACCAGGCGCTGGTATCACTTGCGGATATTTTTCGCACGACAAGATCTTTCATCACTTTCACGATCCACTTTTCGACGATTCCGCCATATCCGTTCGGGCTCCTTTACTTTAGTCTCCATGAACCCGACTATAGATTTCGGCGGATGAACGATCGTGGCAACACTGTAACGAGCTGTCGCGGAGCTGACATAAAAATCTGAGCATCACGGAAAATGCCCGTAATGCTCTACCGCAATATCATTATTATCCAAGCAAAACCATCAAGCGCTTACATCATCCTCAAAGCATTCGATCTGGAGCTCGTTCAGGGGAGCGGTATCGTTCGTCAAGAACCATTCGTAGGGTTTCCTCGTCGCAGCACGCTACGTAACCATAGAGCAGCTGCGCCCCGTCAACGCGTTTGGACTGTCGTTTAGACTCTGCTGCATCTTAGTTCACCGTCGTTCCTAGTCCCGGCCCTTGGAGGCCCGTAGACTGGACGGTAGGGCCGACAGCAGCGTGCTATCCTGGCGCTCGACTAACAGGGAAAGGTTGCGAAGTCGATCTCTCCAATTTCCATGAAATTTGGCATGCTTGTAGAACGGGTAAAAATAAGTCACACGTATTTTTTTTATATCTCCGGAACCCGATTTTCAAGAAATGAAACGCACCCTTAAAAATAGGGATGTTTTTCTTTTTTCGTCGATAACGTTATCCTTCTCATCTCCAATGTGTAGTACACGAAAAAACAAAAATTGTCGCAATTACAAATTTTTCATGTCTCGTACCGTTAAAACGCGAGCGGCCGGAGGGTTGGTTTATCTAGGAGGGCGGCCTTGATCCGCTGGAACGCCAGCTGTTATTCTTCAGTCCAGTCATACGTCGCCTTGTTTTTGAGGAAGGCATGTAGCGGCGCGGCGATCTTGACAAACTCCGGCACGAAGCATCTGAGAAAGCTGGCCATCCCGAAAAATCGGTGTACCCTGTGGATGACTTCGGCGTGGACTGCTCGGTGATGGCACGCACCTTTGCCAATCCGGGCGCTATACCCCGCTCGCCGATGTCGTACCATAGGTACATGACTTGCTTCTGTAGAAACCAGCACACTTACCATAGCTTCATTGTAAGGCGCGCCCCTCGAAGCGCCTGTAGGCTTTTTATTAGCCTCTCGCGAGGGCTGGCTAGTCCTTTACTTGATTACAAATGTCGGTCAGGTAAAATCAAACTACACTGTCTTTTAATAGGCCCAGTGTTCGCTGCATAGTTTTTGATAAATATACTGGCCCATTCATAAGCCCGAAAACTATTCTCGTAAATTCCGTGGTTTCGTCGGGCGTGACTACCGCGGTTTTTCTCATCGCGTTTTCCGTTAGTGGGATCGGAAGGTAGCCGTGCGCCAGGTCCAATGTGATGAAGAGGCTATTACTTTCGATCAGGGCCATGTGGTCATCCCGGTTGGGTAGCGGGACATTGATCCGATCAGTCTGACTGTTAAACATTCGAAAGTCGACGACTAGTCCCGACGTAAGGTCCTGCTTCGACACTAGCAGTACTGGGCTGGTGTAGGGTGAGGTAGTGTCACGAGCGATCTCGACCTGATGCCATTCCGTCAGTATTCGCAGTTCCGCTCGCCCCCGTTTGCTGGCATAGTAAGGCTTCGAGGCTACTGGGCGCGCGCCGGGTTTTTTCGTGATGTCAATTTCTCTGAAGTTTGTTTTACCCAGTTCATCGAGAGTTAACGCCACTCAGTCCCGATAGGCATTCAATATTTCAATCAGGCCTAGCTTTCCCTTTGGCCGTCCAACGTTTGAATCCAGGGAAGGGCCCCCACGCTTCCCCGCAGTAGACACTGGGTCGCCCGCAGCATCTGGGTTTCCTCCCCTTGGTTTAGTACAGCTAGTTCGAGTCCTTCGCTGTCACGGACTACGTCGACAACATGCATCTTGGCGGGGGGACGTTTGTCGCTGCACTTAGCTGGAATGATGACTCGCAATTCGCACCGGTTGCCAGGTGTTTCAAATCCTCTTGGTACCAGAAGCGCAGTTCGTCATCGCTCTTTGTCTATTCCACGTACGGCTGCTTGGCAAAGGAGCTTGGTTCACGGAGCCCCAAATTAAAGCGCGGATGATTTGAGTTTATGGATAATTCGCAGTGAATCTTTTTTAGTGGGTCGGTCATTCCCGGACACAGTTTAATTAATTTAGAAAGTTTCAATAGATTTGGTTTAAGAAATGAGATCTACTAACAGCCTCGTTGAGACCTTTGAATACACAAAATGAAGTTTTTTCACTGGTACTTTGTTGAATACTTTATTGAACAGGCTTTATAAGCACAGTGAGCTCGTTTGATGAACACAAAGAGAGTTGTTTAGAGCAATGGTTGGTTTGGAGTTTCATTATCGAACTACGTGTGTGACTCTGACTCGTTCTGACTTTCTCTCTGACAGTGAATGACATTATTCTGCTCGCAGGCCGGTTCTTGGCAGTATTACATCAACGCAATGTTTTTGGATATTGAGCAAGAGGTAGGGAGGACACTTCTTTCAGATTTCTCTTTTCGGGTTGGCTAAGGAAGGGAAGGGCTTGATTTATCGTTGGCTAGGATGATCTGCAGGAAACTGGTTTGAATTTTGTAGTTGAATGAGTCGGAATATGAGAACTAGTTTAGTCTTGTGATTGCATGCTGGACGTTGGGTTATCGAAGTTTAGTTCGCCATCACGTTATCTGGGACGTATGAACATTGTCGGGACTTGAATTCGGGAAACTAAATACACCACAATTAATGGTTGTAAAATTATAAGTATTGTTGCTATGAACAAAACTTACCGCCGGGCGATGTTCTCCGCTTCGTGTGGGTTTGTTTAAGGGATTGTTTGAGTTTTACGATATGGAAATTTATTGTGCAGCTAGGTTCCGCGTGCTCTGTTTTCTCAGGCGCCGTCTCAGGGATAGACTCTCGGTTTTAAAATGATACGTATGACCTGGAACCAATAGCCAATGCCTATTTTCGGCTACTCTTACGAATGTTCATTTCTAATAGTCCAGTGCAGTTCGTATATCCGTGGTAAATCCCTTCCCGCTGTCGCTATCCCGCCGCAGTCTCTAGTATTTTGTGTTGACCTACGTCCTCGTAGGCCAGCTATCTCCATCGCTGGCGCGGCGGGATCGGGCTTTCCAACCACCTAGCGAGTGAACTCTGTGAATGTAGACACCGAGCTGTGGCGATTCGAGGGGAAAGTGCAACATTTGAGGCATAACATCTATGTGACTCACCGAAAAATGAGACTTTTTGAGAATTTTCATTGAGAATCGTAAAAAGCGATCAAAATTAGGTTAACCGGATTTATTCTCCATGTAATGTGGTATATTTTAAAAAATACAAAATGGTGTATCAGTCCTAGTTATACGAAGAGCTTTTTTAGGCGCCCTGCGGGAGGACGCACTACTTTTGGTGGGTCAGCATGTCGAACGAAAAAAAAACGTCATTACATAAACTTTGCTAGAGAAATACACATGTTCATTAAAAATACGGGTTTTTTTTCGGAAAATGGCATTATTTGGAATAGTTTTTTTGTTCCTACGAAAAGAAAACCTTTAAAAAGTCCCTTAATTGTTTATAAAAACGATAATTTTCAATGGATTATGAACATGCCCGAATCATGCTTCTTGCCGATTTCAAAAACGTGGTTTCGAGAAAAATGCATTTAAAATGTTTAAACTGTTTCCAACATGATTTTTTGTTTAATAAGCACTTACTGATTTGCTCATCTTTACTCGGCTATACCAGGACCATGAAGCATTCTTTCCAGGTTAAAATTATCCTTCCCAATATCTTTTCTCGATCTCTACGATGAGCGCTCCGCATCCTTTACGCGGTGTTCGTCAATTTCGTGGCAAAAATTGTAACTATCGTAGCTAATTTTCGATCCTAAGACAGTCATCACTTCAAGAAGTCCCTCGATGTCACCATTAAAAATTATATTTTCTCTACCGGTCGCTATGTCGATATTCTTTCTATTAGTGGAAAATGATTCAGGAGCTGTCATCCGCACGACAGAATTGAAGCTCCCATCCGAATTCTGCGTGTTGACCACCAAGGCATTTGAATGATAATCCTTCGGTTAGGTCGCTGTATATCTTTTGTACAGCGTTTAAACATTCTGTCGACATAGGTTGCTTGTGCGAGTAAACATTCAGGGTGTTTGCAGAGCGGGCTTGCTGGCATGCACACCAAGAATCAAGGCCGATTCGGCGTTTTCATGGTGTAGATTTTTATCAGTCGAAATTTTAATCATAAGGTAACCTATATATCATTTAGCACGTCTTCAGTGGAGTTTCTACGGACTGAAAATCCATTATATATTAACAATTCGTCGATGAGCATGCTCTTAAGGGGCCAGGCCACTTTGGAGCCACGAAAAAAAGGCTATTTTCGCGATTTATTTGAGGATTTTGTGAAAGATATGAATATAAAAGTTTTTGGGCTTGATAAATGAAGTCTTGAAATACATCCAAAAAAAATTTTAATTCATTTTTATTCATTTTTAAGTACAAAAACTATAGTTTAACGTACCGCCTCAAAAATAGGTGGGTTAGGTAGCTCCATCGCAACTCGGCAACGGCTTGTATAAAATAAAAAATCAAAGTCCATTAGATTCAGTATGACCCCAGCTACCAAATGACCCTCGGATATGAAGTTTTATTTTAGAAATAAAAAAATGGCAGATGAAAAACGAAAAAAGTAAAAAACGCGTTCTTTCGTAGTTTTTTGCAAAAGAAAAGAGTAAAAATCAAAATTTCAAAACCATCGAGGGTCATCTTGTTGCAATACATGCTTACAATATGTGGTTCAAATTTCAAGAGAATCGGTGCTAGTGAGAAGAATTGAGTTATTGTTGTTTTTACTTAATAATGTTAGTAAGAGAATTAGTGTTAGAGATACGATGGAGCTAGATTTTGAAAACGGATTTTCATAGATTTTGACACAATCTTTCTGAATATATGTACTTTCGAAAACAGTAAAAAAAATCGATTTTTTGAAATTTTCAAAGTGGACTGGCCCCTTAAGTTTCCCTTTTTTGGTCACTGCTGAATCATAAGGTTTACCATCGATGGTGCCTTTGTAAGTTTTAGAGTCACCATCGCTAAAGTAGAATGCATAGCGTATATTGCATAAATCTTCAGCGCGCCGAAGCATTTCAAGGACTGCGTTCACCTCCGTTTTCTACCGCGGATCTACTATGATTCGTTTAGCATACGATTTGATGTTGGGCAGCCCACTCTTGTGTATCGTGCTTCTTGTCCCAGTACCCGCGAGATTTATGGTACTTTATTTCACAAGGATATCAAGCACCTTTCCAGCGTGCCATCCAATCAAAGTAACAAAGCCGAACAACGAGGATAAGCCTGTTTTCCGCCACGACCCATCGCCGGAACCCGTGAGCCATATCGTTCTCCATTTGCTGGTTGCAAAGGGAAAAGGTATTTTCTTCTTCAGCAGCTTTTCTTAGTAGATTTTGCTCTCACGGAATTTACGGCTGCGGCTATTAGCTTTACGGTGCTATCGTATGTGCTTTGGAAGACAGGCTTAGGGAGCTTCATTAGAGCACAAAACTTTGAAATACGATAGTGCCCTATTCAAAGGAAATGCATCGCGAAGATTGGATGGTTGGTTAGTACACAATACCGAAGACTGTTGGTAATATGAGTATCTTTGCATGTGTCGCACGGAACAACAATCTTGAAACCAAGCCCTATCTTGCTCGTTTCTGAAAAACATATACTATCACCACACTCTTGGCACGCAAAAGTTTGAGCGGGGGCTGCAAACACTGAAATAAAATTTATGAATCGATAACCAAATTTTGCATCGACTTCAATATGAGTACGCCTGTCCGTTGTTTTAATTTTTTTTAGTGAGCATCGAGGTGCGTTCGAACTCTTTTTCACAACTGTGTCGATCGTTTTCGGTTGCCCATTTTGCTCGTTCTTAGTGTCGAGTCCGAGCCCTTCATTCCTTTTTCATCTTGATACAACGCACCACTTATTTTTCACCACTCTTTACACATATGAGACACAACAATGTAAAACAATTGGAAATAGTGAACTACGGGCCAAATAACGCGATCTATTTATATAAGTAAACATAATCGCTGCGACATTGTATAGTAGTACTGTCTGGAATTTCACTGCCTAGGCTGTTTCTTCTGTATTTCCCGCCGTAGCCCTAATCGCCTTACCCCGACTTCTATCTCGTAATAAATAATATCGTGCTAAACGAACGCAGGTCCGAAGAGTTATTCTTAAAATACCTACCTACTTAACCGCGGAAAGTCCGTGACGTCTATTTACCGTACAAATATGCCCTGTTTACCCCGTCCCCTACTATTGCGCTAGGCGTAGGCAAGAAAGAGGGAAACGAAAGTCTATGCTTTCATCCCTTTCGGATGTGACACTTACTTACACCGTCTCTGCCTACAGTGCCGCCCGCGCACCTATGACGATTTGTTTTTGTATCACGCCAAAATATAGCAATCAAAAATTCGCTTCTTTGTGGTTTTTTGTTGTTTTACTTTTGCTTGCCCATTAATTTCCGAGGCAATAAAGCCAAGAGGTGGCATCGGAATGTGCATATATTATGTCGTGTTTCACTGGCATCGTGTCATCAAGATAAACTACCGGTCATGATTTTTAAATGTTGTCCCGAGTTACGGCTGCTCAATATGAGCTGGGATATTTTCTCTGGCTGCCTTTTCTATTTTATGTTTCGTTTAAGTTTCATTTAGGTCGGTGTGCAGAACTCGGTCGAGCGGCGTGTTGCTCGACGTACCGAGCAATCAGCCTGAGGAAGGCACACAACGAGGCCTCTCTGCGAAGCCATGCGTGCCGGCACCCCACGGGCAACGTGCATCGTGCTGGAGAGCCGGCGTTGAGCGAGTGTTGAGTTTTACAGGTACGCCAGCTTTCACACGATGAACCAAGAGATGCGGATCCAGAGGGTCTCTATGTCACCGTATGTGAAACGTACCTGTTTCGATTGCGAGATATCTCGCGTAATGATAATCGCTTTCGAAGAAATTGTAATTTTAATTAAACTTCAAGTACCGTGATTCGAGAGAGATAAAGTTTTCTCCCATAAATCGTCGTTCATATCAGCACGGTTGGCTCCCGCGAGCGTTTTGAAAGTCATTCTGTCATCACGTGTTCTCTCTCGCTCTTGCAGATGGGCGTCGCCCTTAGGCCCCCGTCGCGTTTTGCGAGTTTCGTTTGCGCTCTCGATCTCATGATCGAACGAGATATCTTTTCTCTCTCTCTTGCTCTCGTTCACGTTCGGATTTCCCGAATGACTCTCGGATTGTTTTAATCAACCAGCTCCCGTTCAATACAATGGAAATTACTTTATTTTATCGTGGTCCCGTTTCGTCCATCTGTTTTTCTTTCTTTCGGACGCTACTGATTGTGATCCGTAATGATCCGGGTGTTGCGTATCGTGGCAAACTACGTTCACAGTGATAAGGCTACTTCCCCGGTGAAGGTCGACCCCTCTACCACAACCCACAGCCTAAGCGCCCGTGCAATACTGCAACTGCCCTTCGTGTTAGTGCATCTAGGACATGCCGGCTATAATTCCAGTGAAACATACATTAGCCCGTGCAGAAATGTGCATGGGCATCCCCGACTTTACGAATATCACTAAATCTGTTCCTGAGCGAAAAAAATTTCGGTAAATTTTTTTTTCGAAAATTTTTAATCAATATGATTCTCCGGGTTTTTTTTTCCAACACTTAATGCGTACTCAATACCCAATTGTACAAAAAGTAATGAAGTTTTTTTCCTCTTAAGGATGTTGAGTCCCTATGAAACATGTTAATGTTAATTGTTCGATAAATAGCTTCTTAATCGTCATGAAATTTTTACACGACCTCCTGAATACTTCATGTAAAAACATACCAAATTTTCAGAATTCTATCATCATTACTTCAACCTCCTTAAAGGTTGAAATAAAAAATGATAAGAAAATTCTGAAAATTTGGTATATTTTTGTATGAAGTATTTAAGAGGTCGTGTTAAAATTTCACGACGATTAGGAAGCTCGTTATTAAAAAATTAACATTTTGTTAAGAACAATTTTTAAAAGAAATAAAAAAAAATTATCAATAAACTTCGTTTTGTTTCCGTTGCTTTCAGTATATTGTAGATATTATAAAATTGAGAGGTCAAAAAAAAACTTATTGCAAAGTTACATCAGTTTCCATAAGACAACATTTAATTTGTGAATGTTAATTGTTCAATAACGAGCTTCCTAATTGTCGTGAAATTTTTACACGACCTCTGAAATACTTCATACAAAAACATACCAAATTTTCAGAATTTTATCATCATTTGCGATTCAGGACTCAACATCCTTAATAATGATGAAATGATGTCTGAGAAGGAGGAAAGTTGCTCCATTAATTTTTTCTCAAATTCTGGTCAATCGGGCAAGAAAGACCGATGAACGGATCAATTTGGAATTTTGCATGGCTCTTGGGGACATATTGAGCTGAATGACCGTCCATAAACATTAGTGTTTATCGCTATATTTGCAAAGTAGCGGTGGATTTCATAAAAACCAAGAAAACATCGTTTTTTTGTACTTTTTAAAAACTAATGGCAAAAATATTTTTTTTTTCCACTACAATAATAATCAGAGCTTGTAGAGTATGTACGTTTCCAAAACTGCCGGTCGAGTTCCCGTACGACCATTAGTTCCTGAGATATCGATGACTGAAGACAAAGGGATGTTTTTTCATTCAAAGGCCGATATCTCAGTGAAAAATGGACGTACGGAGATAACAGAAAAAGCAAATTGAAGTGAATTGAATGGGCTCAATGACCTTTATATTGGTTAAGTCCGAAAAGATCTCCAAAACCCATGAAGAACTTTGAAAAACGTAAAAATTTGCAAAATTTTTTTGTCGGGCTATTTCTTCTGACCGCGCAATCAGTGATTTAAAAAAGAAATCATTTTCAGAACTGAAAACTCGAAACTTCAAGCTTCAAAATCCTTTTTTTTTTGTACGACCATTTTTGACGAAGTTACAGCCTTTCGAAAAACACGAAAAAAATTGTCAACTTTTCTTGCTCCTTTCATTTTTTGTGTCAGTGTATAAATATATACATATAACCACATCCTCCCCTCTTGCACAGGAATTAGATCTTTAGAAACGCGATGCGACTTAATAACGCTTTTCATTCGCTATCGCGTCTTTTCGCTCGACCGGAACCACGCGCATTCTTCGGTGCTCGGGCTCATATCAAAGGTACCATCCACACGTGACACAAAAATCGCTGCCGAAGCATGACGCCACCGCTTGGGCGGTCAGAAGTGCACACTCGATGCCCTCTCCTGGAGATCGCACGATCCAGTGGAAAAATAAACGCATAAAGGTGTCCCGGCATCTTAGAAACCCACTGAATTTTACAATAACGTTACTCAAACCCGAAACTTCCGCCAGCCTGTGGTTTGGGCAATTGACGATAGTTAGTTCCAACTTCGGCGGTCGCGGCAGCTGTGATCACGTAAATACAACAATGGCTCGTAAATTTTCGGTCGTAAAAAAAATCACGACCTCAGAGCACCGAAGTTTTGCTTGGTAGTAACCAGGACATACAAAGCTACTCAGTGCGCGGGTCTGAAACCATGGTCATTAATACGCATTGGTGGCGTAAATGCGGGTTTCAATAGCCAGTATTGCAGTGACGTGGCACGACCCTAACAGGGAACATCACTCAACCCTAGTACACTCTTGGGTCTCACAGACCCGACAAAAACTCCCAAACTCCGGTTTTTCCTCTTTCGCGAAACATTTTTATCTGCTTAAACAGCTTTCTTAGACAAAATATAAACCGAACACGGATTATTTCTCCACAGGTACTTTCAAAACGGTCTGCTCTTTCGTTGAAAAAAAAAATCATCTGAATAGACGTAATTTCGAGGAAACTACGTCATTCGAAAGTTGGCCGCGTCTTTCCGACTCAGTGTGTATAATTAAGTAACGAAAAATATGTGTGTACTACTAATTGTAAGGGTTAATCGTCCGCCTTCGATTTTGTTGAAACTCATATATGTGATAAAGCATTGAAAACAGACACGTATTTTTTAATCGATCGATAATCGGTTTTAACCCTTCGGCTGCACACTTCCGCCACCAACTCCTAACTGCATATGGGGTCGACCCGACCCCAGACGTTTTTCAGAACGTTGTATTTCGGTAAATAGCAATATTTTTGTAGAAAAGTTTTTTCATAGATTCTTATAGCGTGGCCCAAGATTTATTTTTTAAGGAAAACAAACATTAAGTGCCCAAACATTCGTTCAAAGTGGGAGATGCGTTAAAAAATACGTACTTGCACGAAAAATATCATAATTTTTTTCCGAAATGTAAACAAAAGTCTTTTAAACTTTTAAAAGCGGAAGGTATGTGGATACGAAAAAAGTCAGTGTCCACCGACTATTGAAATAGTATATTTTTTCGCAGGTTTGAATTTGAGCATGTTCGGAATAGTGAAAAATGGAAAAAATCTACTCCTGCGGCAGATTAATTGTTAGAAACGTATATTATCCGCATTTCTTTACTTTAATGACTTATTATTATTTATATTTACCGCAATCGACGAATACGTACATTCGGTACTCGTTACCCATAGCGCTTCTGCATAATCGATACTTACTTTTAGTTTAAATGATCGGCTTTCCCAATACATCATTTATTATGGTAGCGCATAAAAAAATATTTGAGCATTTTCTATCGTAACTTACTTACATAAAGTAAAAAAAACTCCAAATTTCACAAAAAAAATGTTTTCACTTTCACCGCACTTTCACAAATGGGGTCGATTCAACCCCAGGTCCTTTTCCGATAGCTGTCCTCAGTACAGGCAGGATGTAGGATGGTGGCCGAGTGTCCACCTATAGAGTGGGAGTAGGAGACCATTCGAGTGCCGCACTACGGCCGAATAAATTACCCTGCACACGTTATTAACAAACGCTTAAGATGGGGTTGAGGTTTGGAAGACTCGATACAATATTTAACGCGTTACCCCCACTTGTAGCGCAAAAAAGGCCTTTTTCATGATTTTTTTAACAGAAAACTACGAAACTTTTTTAATCGATCAATATACCATCTTAAAGAACACATCTTGAAGAACTTTCAGTAATTTTTTTATTGAAAAATATTACATTGTTTAGTGGCAAATAGCCGTCAATGAAATAATGTTTTTATATACACGGTTTGCGGTGACCAACATTGCGGCGAAGTGAATCATCTGAAAAAAAAATGCGGATGGATTTAGTCAAATATAAATATAAACTAGTCTTTAATCGAAGGATTTTAAAAAATATTCATTTTTCACAAAATGGCGGACAGTCAAAGTTAACGGTTCGATTTTAACGGAAAAAATCGAACGATTAAAGACTACTTTTTTATGTATTAAATAAGCCTGCAAAATTTCAAGAAGATCGGTTCATTAGTGTTCGAGTAATCTTGGTCACCGACTTCAGAAATGCCATTTTGAGAAAAACGCGTTTAAAGTTTCAATTTCAGTTCTTCAATTCACGGATTCTTCTCTTTCAACGCTCATGTCTCAGTCAATTTTGTTCGGATCGACTTGAAATTTTCAGGACATATTCTCAGATACTTATACTTCAAAAAAATGCAATAAAAAAATCGATTTTTTCAAAATCGCAAGTGGGGGTAACCCCTTAAATTCATTCGAAAAGGGTTTGTTGGGCGCCAGCTCCGCAGGGCAGTTTTTCGCAATTCGGGCCTGCACGTACCCGACTCGAACTAAGATTTCACTTGTGGGCGGAGGGAGCGGTCGAGGGCGGGCATCCGGGAAAATGACGCTATTATTCTATAAAAAAGATTTAAGGGGCACGGGGGCCACGGAAAGATCGCTAATAAAGAAAGGGGTCGTAAGTGCTTGATATCAACCCAAATTCGCAATTAATGACGCGGGGCGGGCGCACGCATCGGACGGGAAAATACTATACAATTCATGACGCGACGCGACAATTATTTTATGTGCTGGAATGGCGAGGACGATTTTTTGGCGGTGGGCAAAGGAAACCATGAGAAACTTACTAGGCTGATCTCGGCTATTCGAATTACAGCAATCGTCCGGCTCGAATTGAGTTTCCTAACTTCTCACAAGCACACACACCCAAAAAAAAATAAGCGCAAAGGAAAAAGCTTTAAAAAACTCCAAAAGAAACTAAATATTTGAGGGGATAACCGAAATAAAAAAAAAACGATATAAGGTAAACGGCCCACTTACTGACACTGTCCCAGATTGTGACAACAACGGTACAATTTTGACTGCCACAAATACAATTTAATTAAAGAGAGACGAGATAAGGAATAATTGAACTCTTGGTTAGGCATTTATTTAAATTTACGGTGTCAATAAGTGTGTCACATAATTGAGGTTATGCCGCTGTTGTTGAGCCTCGATTTATCACCTATTGCGTCGAACAATTCGTGTTGCTCAGTTATTCTAATTCGCCGTGAAATAATAAATTAAAGAAGATATTAGTTTTTGGACCGAAAAAAAAACGGAAAAAAATGTACAACAACTAAACGTGAAGAAAATAAAGCAAGCAGAGTTAGGGCGCTCGGACAGTGAGCGAAAAAGAACGTGACAGAAGAAACAAATTAATCTTTGATAACTATTTTTTGCTTGTTATTGTCTATACCTCTCATATTCTTATGTAAAGAAAATAAAATAGTCGTGCACTAATTAAATATAGTTCGTGGTTTGTACCTAACGTCTGTCCGTGATATTCCATATACTTATTGCAATTTAACCCGTTTGGATGGGGATATTCGGGAGTGTCAGAAAGTGAGGTTATCAACTGCGCCACGAGTGTTATGAATCGGTACACGCAGGGGTCACAAACTACAACATGGGTGTTTCTCCAGTGTCAGAAACCCCAGCAGCAGAGAAGCGCTATTAAAACAATGATTTCATTGTAATTCGAAGAGTATGTGGCTTCCGGATGGAGGCCGTGTTGAGAATCAGCGTTGTGCCGACGTTTCGCAAACGTTACAGTCTGCATCATCAGGGCTGAGAACTCCGATATTGAAGCTCCCGTGTCTCAGGCATTCCTTATATAGTTGCAGTCATCGTTCCAGATCACTGCACCAGCCAATCAGATGTTTTAATTGATCGGCCGGTCAATTAAAAATCATTAGCCAGGTGGAAACTGCCATCTACCGTCTCCCACCTGATGGCAGCAACGACATCAGGAAACGGATAACCAATATTCTACACAAAGCAAAACCCCCGCAGCAGAACATCACAAAGGAAGAACACCTTGCTCTTCAAAATTTGAAGAAAAACAAGGACATCTTACTACTACCAGCTGATAAAGGGAATGCTACTGTTATCATGGACAGAACGGACTACTGCAGGAAAATTATGAACCTGCTCGAGGACACCAACACGTACAAGAAACTACCACGTGACCCAACATCAAGTGTAGAAAAGAAAACAACAACACTTCTAAAGAAGGCTGGCCTATCGGAGAACCTTATCAAAGACCTTACACCCAAGGAATCCCTCCCACCCAGGGTTTATGGTCTGCCAAAAATACACAAAAACAACATCCCACTAAGGCCCATCGTTAGCAACATAGGCAGCCCTACATATCATTTGGCACGTTTTCTCTGCAAACCCTTGCAGGAACTCGTAGGCCTCAACAACTCCTATATCCAAAACTCTCGGGATTTTGTGAATAAGATCCAGTCCATCAAGGTACAACCAGAAGACATTCTAGTAAGTTTCGATGTTGTATCGTTGTTCACAAACGTCCCAACCTATGAAACCCTAGACATAGTCAGAAAATCCCAAAAAGTTGCTCCTAACCTACTAGCCCTCATAGAACATTGCCTAAACTCTACATATTTCCAATTCCAATCGCAGTTTTATGAACAAACTTCAGGCGCAGCCATGAGTTCCCCGATTTCCCCTATCATCGCCAAAATCTTTATGGAGAACATCGAAAACAGAATTCTGCAAGAAGCACCCCTCAAACCCTCCACCTGGTTCCGATATGTCGATGACACCTTCGTTATTTGGGGTCACGGCAAAGAAGACCTGGCTGGCTACAAGCCAGGCAACATCGAAAGAACGATCAAACATCTAAGAAGAATAATAGCCGATCCGAAAACGGTAACGGCACCTGAAGGGGCGAATGAAGGACAAATAATAGCAACAACTTCCCTTCCATACCTTCAGGGCATAAGAGATCGCTTCGGCAGGGTCCTTGGGAAACATAACGTGCGAGTCATCTTCAAACCTCAGAAGAAGCTAGCACAAGTGGTTCCGAGTGCAAAAGACCAAAGACCACCATTAAGTGCACCAGGAGTGTACAAGATACCCTGCGCATGCGGTAAAGTGTACATAGGAGAAACCTGGAGGAAGATCAGTACACGGATCAAAGAACATCAACGGTGTATCAAATATGGCCACATTGGACAATCAGCCCTGGCCGAACATTGGATGGAGACTGGTCATGCCATTCAGTTCGATAAAGCCCAAAGTCTGGCCCCATCGAACAGCTATTTTTCCAGGAAACACCGAGAAAGCTTGGAAATCCGAAAACATCCGGACAATCTAAACAGAGATAGTGGATATCACGTCAATCCCATTTGGCACACCGTCCTCCCGGTTTTTTCATTGACCGGCCGATCAATTAAAACATCTGATTGGCTGGTGCAGTGATTTGGAACGATGACTGCAACTATATAAGGAATGCCTGAGACACGGGAGCTTCAGTATCGGAGCTCTCAGCCCTGATGATGCAGACTGTAACGTTTGCGAAACGTCGGCACAACGCTGATTCTCAACACGGCCTCCATCCGGAAGCCACATACTCTTCGAATTACATAAAGAGTCGTGAAAGCCTTAAAACTAAAATGATTTTATTAATAAATCTTAATCGTTTCACTTTTAACATAGGTGAATCTCGTTCTGAGGGCTTTAATGCACGTGTTGCAACCTTTAGTTTTCCATTAGGCTATATCACGACCGAATAAATAGCGGAAATCCGACGCCGCCGCTTTCAATGTGGTCAGTAACTGGGCCGTTTACCTTATTCGGAAAATGACAATTTCTCGTTCGAAAATGTTCCGGTTGTTCCGGTTGTTCGCCGCGTGCTCGCTGAAATTTCGCCAAAAGTTTGAATCCGTTACCGGGTTCCATGATGTAACGTCCGAGGGCAGCACCTCCCGGGCGGACTATGACCTCATAA
Organism: Ophion costatus; assembly: GCA_951751655.1. Classification (NCBI taxonomy): domain Eukaryota; kingdom Metazoa; phylum Arthropoda; class Insecta; order Hymenoptera; family Ichneumonidae; genus Ophion; species Ophion costatus. The sequence continues at coordinate 36,530,762 of OX632360.1, forward strand.
AGGGACGGTCGATGATGGATCAATAGCGTAAAGTCGAGTAGGATAAGGAAGGGTGGGAATTTGCTCTATGTCCAGACTTTTCCGGGCGCGACGTGGGATGGCAGCACCGGGACGGTACTCGGCTGTTTCGTCGGTTCCTCGATGCTCTTGCTCTGTCTTCTCCTCGATTTGACGGTGGAGCGGCTTGGCGCCCGCCAGGCCTTGAACGGCTTAAGGCGGAGGGTCCCGTTCTCGAATGGCGTGTTGTGATGAGTACCAGTGGCCATGCGAACGACTCCGCAGGAAAATGCTTCCTGCGGAGGTTCGGAGGGCGTGGTGGCGCTGAGTGAGGAGAGGCTTCCGACACGGGTCCCGCCGGGATGACGTGACGGGCGTGGCGATGCTTTGCGACCTCGATGCTGCTGCCTCCTGACTTCGAGGATGATCTTCTCGAGCGCGGGGGAAGGCTAAGGTTTGTTATGCGTTCACGGGATGAGAGAGAACGGGGGGGGGGTGCTAAGGACGGGGCAGGGAGGGTTGTCATCGGGCTCCGGTGGCATGCATGATACCGGCTTTCACGGTGGATGCTTGAAGGACGGGCTTAGGCTAGTTTAAGGACATGGGTCACACGTCCGGTCGGCAAAAGTCCTAGTGCCAAGTTCTCTCTCAGACGAATCACATTCCGGGCAAACGAAGAGAAAGACGTTGTTCATCGTTCAACAAAGCGGAAGGTGTTTCTTTTCTTTTTTCCAAAAAAATCAACCATTTAGGAGAACACTAGGAATCTGTAAATCAGCTACCTCTCTCGCTCTCGTGTCCGCCCGGTCGGTGTGACACATGGCCTTAAATAAAAAGCGGGCCTCGCGGGACCCCACATTTTCGCGGCGCTCTTACATTGTAACGGATACTCGAGTAGGGGGAGAGGGATGGGGGAGTACAGTGCGCGAAGAACGAAGGGGGGAGGGAGAGCTACGTTAGCGTTTCGAGCGAGAAACGAGAAAACTGTGACGCCACGTCACAATATATATATACCAGGTGTCCCATTTTAATCTTACACCTGATTTTGCTCGGAAAATATTGCTCGGATCAAATATTGTGTATAATAAAAGTTTTAGAGGTTAAAGGGGGACGGTTGAAAAAAATGTTGGCCGATCCATAATTCAAAATAGCGGCGTTAAAATGGCCGACATGTTTTTTTTCAAATGGAAACACCTTTTTTATCACCAAAAAAATTGTCGCCTCAAAACCAACAAATTTTGTTGGAAAATTTTGTTGATAAAGTTCATAGTTTTCCAGTTAGTACATAATTTTTAACTTAAAAAAAAATGTATTCCTTGGAGGTGCGGGGTCCTTGCCCTTTTACCATCCGCTCTTTTATTCCTTCCATTCCTTTCGACATTCACAATCCTTCCAGAGTTCCCTACATCCCTTCCAGGGTTCCCCCTCCCCAAGAGTGTTGACAAGTGGGGAAGTGGGCTCGGCGGTCACTGAGTTAAGCAACATTAGAGGCTGTCGATACTTGGAGCGGTGACCGCTTGCCCGTGCACTGGTTTGCGCATCAACCTCTGAGCGGGAGGCAGTTTGTCTGAGTTTCTCATGGTAATACAACTGAAACTCACATAAGTATTATGATTTTCTAAACGATCGACGTTCTCAAGATCATAATTACATCCATTAATTCATCCAATCAAAGCAAAAAACACTGGCCTCTTCAAGCTTCTTGAGAAAGCGAACATTGTCTGTGGAAAGTTTACAATAAGCGAATTTTCAATTTCCCTTCTGTGATTTCTGTGCTTATATATTCTTCTGTGATTCTATGATTATAGAATTCACTTCTGTGATTATAGAAAGTGATAATATAATGATTAAACTTGGTAGGCTTACCGCGGAGAGATAAGAAACATAAACGAATAAAATTCCGTTGATCATCCGCAGAATGGTATCGAATATATGCTCGTATTAATGACAAAGATAGGCAATGGTGATGTCCAATGGAACGAAGTTTACCCATTGAGCAACGACGAGCTTTTTTCGTATTGACAAACCAAGGCAATAACAGCCCATGTATAAATTGAGCATCGGCCGAGCACCGGCTCAGTGTCGAACTTGATTGTTCGAGGCTCGGCAAAAATGCTTGGCCCCGGCATGGAAATGTGACGCGCGGCTGACGCTCGACAGCCAAGGGTTGGCTACGACGATAGGACTACAACTGAACAATATTAAAATTGAGCATCGGCCCAGCATTGGCTTAGTGTCGAACTTGATTGGCCGAGGCTCGGGAAAAACGCTTGGGCCAGCCATGGATGTGTGACGATGAGGGTTGGCTACGCTGCCAGGACCACAACTAGCCTATGTATAATTTGAGCATCGGCCCAGCGCTGCCTCAGTTTCGAATTTCATCGGCCAATGCTCGGCAAAAATGCTTGGGCCACGCATGGAAATATTTTTTTACGCCAGCGACTGTAAAAAGGTCACGAGGAAACATATGGAAAAGAGTAAAAATAACCTAAAAATCTTGCCGGATACTATAAAAAAAAACATTGAAGCTCTTGAGATACATTGAAGACGAAGAATGCGGTTATTACAAGCTGGTAACTCCCAAGCCGATGCTTGCAAAAAGAGAACTGTTTCTTTACTAACTAACTAGTAACAGTCTACAAAGGTTAAAAAACATATTTGTAAAGGGTATAAAACTATGTCGAGGTTAATGAACCTTAGAACGATATAAAAAGGCTAAAAAAGATCAAACTAAAAAATGGATGTACACACAGTATAGTAGCGAGATTCTGATGCTTGGGCCTGCCTAGAATGCGGACGCTTGGTACCCAGCACTGGGCCAGGTCTCAGCCGATTGTCCATTAACAGTTGAACCAGCGCTGGGCCTGTTCGGCACCATCGACATGCGGACGCTTGGTACCCAGTACTGGGCAAGCCTCAGTCGATTGTCCACTAACGGTTGAGCCAGCGCTGGCTCTGGTGTCAGCCAGCATTGGTCCTGTTCTGTACCATTGACATGCTGACGCTCGAACCAGTCTAGAATACCAACGCTTGGTATCTAGTACTGAGACAAGTCTCAGCCGATTGTCCACGAACGGTTGAGCCAGCGCTGGCTCTGCCGTTGGCCCTGGCACTTAGCCAGCGTTGGGTCTGTTCTGTACCATCGACATGCTGACGCTTGGGTCAGTCTAGAATGCCAACACTTGGCATCCAGTACTCGGCCAAGTCTCACCCGATTGTCCACTGACGGCTGAGCATTAGCATTTATACGTGAGAGGTTCTGTCCCTGAAATTGCAATGTTGTTTGATCGATCGTATCGATCACAAGGAACATCACTTAAGTGCCCGTCTCCGATTTTGTTGATACACACATGTGTATGATATAGCATTGAAAACTATTAGACACGTCTTTTTTTATCGGGGGAAAAACGCTTTTAAGGCGGGGCACCCCTAAAATAAGGCGTATCACCCCTTAATTGATTTTTTTCAATACTTCTGTAGTGGATGTTTCATTGCTTTACATTAGAAGAATTTTGGCTTTTGTATATTTTAGATCGGTAGACAGGTTGTGTGTGAAGCTTCAATATCACACATATGAATTTCAACAAAATCGAAGGCGGACACTTAATTCATGTTCCTTGTCAGAAGTATTTATCGCACAACGTTCAATGCAGAACATGGATATCCGTAGAATGCAACAACCGGCTAATTACTCATACAGAAAACGTGATAACGGCGCGCTCCTTACTCATATTTTATTAGGCCTTGTGACGAATAAATTAAGCATGGTAGTTAAATCGCAATGTAAGTGGCGGGCGGCCGGCCTGCGAGTAATTGTATAAGTAGACGGGGGTAGGGAAAAGAAGAAGTGAAAAGAAAAAGCAAGCGTTATTACATTTGAATGCAAACTACTGTAGCGAAAGCTGCAAAGCTAATTGTACTTCTACAGCAAAAGTGCTTCTCTCTCTCTCTCTCTCTCTCTCTCTCTCTCGCTCTCTCTTTTCCTCACATTCAACAGCGTAACGCTGTTGAAAGAGATTTTTCCCGAGACTCCGGTGGCAATTAACTCAATTATTATTTTTTATTGTTTCAGTCTTCTTAGTTCCGTTTAATCTCGCTACTAATAGCTTTCGTGCGCGCGCGCGCGTGCGTGTGTGTATGTGTGCGTGGGTGTGTAATGTGAGTGAAAAATAGCGCCGCGGCCATATGGAAAACAAATAAATAACAACTGAGGAAAGTTATCATGTGACCGTGAGTAAGCAAGAACATAGGAGAAAAAAGGTGAATCTGTAAAAAAGTCGAGGGCCTTTCACCCGTATTCGTAGATGTTCCTCGAGGAATAGAGATTCCTTCTTCTTTATTCGAAACAAGGAACAAGGAGTCCTTCTTATGGGTGTTAGAGGCGTGAATCAGAATTGTCACGCGTATTCAAATCGCCTTTCGTCCGAAAGGCGATTCGGATCCGCGATGCCTCTAGGCGTATACAACATCCTAACCACATATCTGCCGAAACGAGACTATATTTTTCTACCGGTACCATGTGTTTTTGCCTTCAGATCAGAAATCTTTATAGTTCTACTTTTTCCAAAACAGCTTAACCTCATTCGGGCTTATACAGTCCCATTGTTGTCACTTTTTTAATCACAATTACCATTATACTATTACCGTTCCTGAGATACCCCTCAAAGTTTAGTCCTTCGCCGCTCTTCCCTGATGCATAATAACTGCATCGTATTCGCATGTCAAAACCGCGGACCTGCATTGTTACCATTGGTTATAATTTATCGAGTTATCATCGAAAATACCCATCGGTCAAAATACCTCTTACTGGGTAATGTAAGAGGCTAAGCAGTGACCTATCCAGATAATGGCCCACACCAATGAAACTTCACACAGGAAGTCGCCAAAGTTGAGGATCCACTGCACATCCATTACTTCCAATGAGAATTTTTTCGATATCATTTTATTCAGTTTTTTTCTTTCATGAACGGTTTTTTGGTATTTCGGAAGTACTAGAATAACCAACGGGGCTGTTGTTATACAATGATCGACGTGGTCAACGGCAACACTCAAGGCTATTTACTTTTGCTCCGCCCGCGGTCCCGCTCTTCCCCCTAAAGTTTTTTCTCTACAACAGGAGACATTAATTTTATCGAACACGTTGGAGCTATTTCTCGCCTTCCCCCACTCGCGGTGTCTCTTTCTCTTCCGCATTATTTTGTTCCTCGCAAGACATTCAGTCTTTTTTCCGGCTCGTTTTTATTGCCAAAGCTTTGAAAGTGTTTCCCCCGTTCTTTCTCTTCCACTCCCACGCTTCTTTTCGTTATTTCTCTCTTGCTCGCACAAGTCCTGGCCATAATCATCACTTATCGTGGGAAAGAAAACGGGACAGGTTAGACGGAAAGGAGTGCGAGGTCTACAAATGAGAAAAGCCTTCCAGAGCTATGATCTCAACATATTCCTCGTGCGTGCGTCGGCTGAAAGAAAAAACACAACAAAAGAACAAGAAGAAGAACGGCACCTAAAGTGTCTGAGATCGCTGAGATATTATACGCGAAAAATAATTTATTAGAAGTGCAGAAACATGTCAACGTGAACAGCTGTATATAAAGTCGCTATACTTGCATGTCCATAGTCAGGAGGAATTTTGTGCTAAACTTGTGACGCTTCGTTTGTGGGCTTTTTGTCGTCTTCGGGAAGAAAAGTTTCCTCGGGAGAATTTATCAAACATTAAATCTCTCAGGTATCGAAGGGAAAATAGAAAGAAAGGAAGAAAGAAGTGCAAGAAGTCGGGCATAAACAATCGTTGATCATGCGAGATGCTGTTAGTACCCAAAAACTTTCCTTTCAGCTAGTGAAGTGAAACTACGTCGAAATAAATACGTAATTAAAAAAACATGATGTTTCGATCCCGCCAAATATACACTAAGCACCACAATTGAAGGATTGATTTTTCGCCGAAATCCCGACCCTTTTTGAACAGCTACATCTCAGTCGAAAATGGTGGGAAAAAATAAACACAAAACATTGCGAAGCGTAGATCTTCATTTTTGATAATCGGTGTCAACAAGCATTTCCGGATTTTTTTTGTTTTAAGCTGTTCGTTAAACGACAGGAATTAGAATTTGTGAAAAAAAAACAAATGGCGCCAATGCATTTTGCATTCTCGTGGTTTTCGCCTCAAGTGTGCATTCTGTACAAAAACGGAGAGATCGAAAAATTTCGAAATATTGGTAATTTCGGAGCACGAAAAAAGGTAAAACCCAGGAGTCGGACTTCTCGCGTATAGGAGGCCAGGGTTCAAAATACTGGGAGTAAGTTGTTCCTCCAAGCGACAACAACTCTTCCTCGTCGCCCTGGTGTGACTAAAATGACTGACGAAACAACGCGCTTTTAACAAAACAACTTTTAAGAAAACAATTTTAACTTTTAACAAAAAAAACAACTTTTAACGAACAAAAAACATGTAAAATTCCGCGATTTTACCATTTTTGTGCTGAGATTTGACCTTTCATTCTTAGACATATGCAATTGTTATTTTGGTGTTTGAAAACTTGGAAAAAAAATACGTACAGAAATGGAAGCAAAATGAATTGAAGGCGGAGCGTGTGCCCATCAAAGCTGCCAAAACAGTTTAAAAAAATGTCCGTTCCCGGTACAGAACCTCAAATTTGCGCATGTTTGGTAAATTTCTGCGAGCCATAAGTATCGAGGTAACTTTCTTTTTAACAAAATGTGATTTTTTTTTCATTGGCCATTTTCAAATGCTATTAACGTTTTAAATTCTTTTTTCTCTCGACGATAATATTTCATGCAGATATAGTTGTTGAAAAAACGATGAAATTTCGGCAAAAAACATTATCCTTTAATTGTGATGCTTGAGTATTTTGTACATTTTCGTTCATTCTATGGTAGTCGTGTGAATAAACTCGCCCTCGCATATTCGGTTTGCGGAAAAAACTGTGCACCTTCCATAGGGCTTATTTCAATTAATGAAATATAAAATGAAAAATAGACAAAAGAATTTAATCCTTGCAGACTCACGCATATAGATAATAGATATATACACGTTGAGTGTGTATCGGCACAGAAGTATAAAGGTAATAAAACCGTACATAAAGTGGAATAAAAAAGTGAGAGGTTGTTTGCCTGTATTTTTTTATTTTCACAACATTTCCTTACATTAACAAAACCAAGTAGAACAATCGTATTAAAAAAAATATCTGTAAATTTGCGCGTTCATCACTTGAGAAAGACTGATTCGATAATAAGGTAGGCGATAACGAGGGACTATCCATGGTTATCGAATTTTCAGAATTTTTTTTGTAGGTCATTATTATCAACAAACAAACAACATACCAATAAATGACCTACTAAAATCAAACAAACACATCCAACTACAATTTGAAAAAATTAAAAACAATACCGCGTAGCTTGGCTGTAAATAATAAATAAAACAAAATAAATGGTTGTAAATTTTATTTATCAAAAAAAACGGTGAATATTGATCTCCGTATCCGTGTATTGTGTCATTGTCGAATATTGCTATAACAAACAAACGATCATATCACAATCATAAAAAATGTGTGGCTGCGCGTCAAAATTGCAAGTATCTGAAAAAAGGACTCTTCAAATGCAGAAAGCTCATTTTTCCATCAATCGGACTTCAATGCGGGCGACACTGAGGGCAGAGGTAATATACATACATCTCTTTTGAGAACTTTAAAATAGTGATTGAACGCCACTTTGGCGCATAATCTTTTTCAACGTCATCTTCATCCTTGCCCCTTCAAAAAAGCCGCGACAAAAAACATTACATGTAACAACGACGTTAATAATTAAGGATACTTTTAGAGTATTTATTTACCCTAAATTCACACACTACACATTATACGCCGAGCATAACCGGGACACCGCCTGTCAGCAAACCCATTGCAAGGTTAATCCTACCAGTACCTACCTCCAGTACCACCGCCGCCGCCATCGGCGACTCGTGACTCTCACGATACTCGTACCAAGTCGCGAACCCCAGCGCCGCGATCTGCGACTTGAAATACCAAACTTTTGTCCAGCGTCGCACCACTAGCGTCGCGTCTCGAGACCCCTAGCAGCTACGTCAAAAAATTCTACCTACACACCAAGTTTCGCGCTCCGAGATCCGTGGCGGAAGTTTGGCGACAAAAACACCGCTCCGGCCGGGTATATAAGGCAGAGCGCGAGGCCCGGAGTTGTCTAGTTCTTGATTACTGAAAAGGGAAAGAGAACCCTCCTGGAGTAGGCACCGAAGGATGACCCCCTGCCACCGAAAAGTGAGGTTCTTTCATCATATTTGTATGTGGCGCCTCTTCCGAAGCGATCGTCATGTAGTGAATTCGTAAAGATTTTTTGCCGAATTGGAATCTCATAAATGTTGTATCTAGCTCTGTTATTCAGACTGCATAATACCCGTCTTTCGGTAAGATCATCCGGTAGCTACAGTCTGGTTTTAGAAGTAGGAATATAGTCGAAAGGAACTGACCTTTAGTTGGCTAGCATGGAACGATACCTCCTTTTTAAAAGAATTTTCGTGATTAATTTCGTAAGTTCTACTTTCTCTTTATGAGATTTGTACGTATTGCTAGGGAAATTAGCCTGCAAGGGCAGCGAATCGAAGGGAATTTTATAGCCTCTTATCCAGGACAAAATCATTGAATTGGAGGTTATCTTTTGCCAGTTGTGTATGAAGTAAATAAGTCGTCCCGCAATAGGACTGACGGGTTCTATTATTTCCGTCGATAGTTCCGATCTTGTTTTTTTGCATTCTTGCTTGTTGTCCCGGTGATGTGTTTTATATGCATGATTTCTTCGTTCCTTCCTCCCGCTCAACATCGATGGATATTGTTTCTGGCTGTCCAGTGGTCGACGAGGCGGGAACTTCAAGTTTTTTGGCAGTTTGGTTTGAACCTTGGGAGCTGGCTTAAAATCTTTATACGAATTCTTCAGGGCCTCGGCGGACTTCAAATGTTCCTCCAGTTGTGTTCCGAATAACCATTCATCAGGAGTTATGGCACTTACGATATCCTTTAAGGATATTATTAAATTCGTCACAATCAAACTCTTCCTAACGATGGATTCAGTCGGTTGTTGGTCGGCTCACATTCGACCGACATCACTTAACAGGCCAAGGGTGTTTAATTCTTTGTCCTTATTCTCGATGATATTAAGAAAAGTTTTTCCAACAGCCGAGAGGCAGGCAGTAATTTTCGTTTGTTTTGCAAGGATTCGTTCGTCGCGTTTAATTGCTGGTTCCTGTAGTGAAGCTTGGACTTCGGGATTAATTTTTGGAGGATCAATGATCACGCAGTTAGATGGAGGTCGATACTTCCTTATAAGGGCTGTGTTTTCATCTTCAGGCAGTCTTTTTAATAAAATTTCTTCTCATCGGATAATCATGTCATTACGAAAAGCTGGTCCGAGCACTCGTTCCTCTGACAAATGTGTTCCCATTGTTTCCAGTATTTTTGGATCTAGAGGGGTCTCGTTACAGCTCGCTTGTTCGATTTGTTGCAAATTTTCAGGTCCACCGGTTATGTGCGTGAGCTGTGGTGCTTCGATCTCAGGAGCTAAAATATTCCCAGATCCACTACCTGCGCTAGTAATATATGGAGTCGCTATTTGCGAGACGACCAGATTTGTCGGTAGATCAGTAGTTTGCGGTACATATTCTTGATCTTGTTGATCTGTACTTTTTCGCGAGTAGCCCTCCGTAGAGTAGGGCTACTATATTTTCGATACTTGCTCCAGAGCTCCGGGAAAGTCTCAATCTGTGGTATCCTGAGAAAAACGGAGACGCAGCGTCGTGCGGAATCCTGTTATACTTAATTTCTCATATAGGTTAGAGCCTACATGAGAGGATCTCAGTGGTATGCCAAAGTCTCTCTCAAAAACTCCCTCGTATGGCTTCCGAAGATTCTTTTTAGGTCAGAGCAATAGCTCTCTTGAGCAAGTTAGAGCCTGCACAAGAGACCATCAGGTGTATCATTTCTTTCTGATTATCAGTTTATCCGTCTGAAGGGAAGGAAGAAGCTGTATTCCCAGACGGAGAATTCTCTTACGGGACAACTGTAAAATATCAATCGATACTTACGATGTCTATTCTTTCGACGTTTCTTCCGCCTCTGACGGAGAAGCAGAGTTTCTAACCGATTGAGACGTTGCTCATAACAATCTTCTTCCTCTACCGTGTGTAGAAGTATGAAACCGGATTTTTTTTGTAAAGATTGCACGTCTGTTGTTTGAAAATGATAAAAACGAATGGAGACGGCTTTCTGCGTCACATCCAATTGCTCCGCGAGTTCTTTTTGACTTTGAGTATCATCTTCATCCAATAAGGCTTGCAATTCGTTGTCTGCGAACTTTTTCGGTGGTTTCCCACGCTCTTCGTTTCTCACGTCAAAATCACCATTTTTGAATTTTTTGAACCACTCGAAACACTGTGTTTCACCAAGAGCATGTGTACCGTAAGCTTCGACAAGCATTCGATGCGATTTTACAGCTGTTACTTCAAATGATAACAGAAAACCAGTGCTGTCCGCAAATCGTAGTTCGTAGGCACAAAACTCGACATGTTTAAGGTTATAGAAAAATATACCGGTGTAGGCAACTTCGGTTGTTGTGTGTTAAAAATCTTCGTCAGCTGTTAGAGAGAGATGATGGCGCTGCAGGAGCGGTATTACGGTCCCTAAACTGATGGCTAGCACCATCTATAGGAAAATTCCGGTTTCATACTTCTAGACCTGGTATATTGTTGAGAGACGAACTTCGGTCTCGTTTCCGTTCATAATCATTGATGTCGTGTAATGATTTAACAGACACGTGGTTCTTCTTGGAACAAAGAAGAAGGACGGAGAATCTCCATGGCAACACAGTCAACAGGAGACAAAGAAGTTTCAGTTGACTTTCAACATGTGATGCTAATGGCGTGGAGTAGGGGGTACTACATTGTGATCGCGAGGAAGAGGCGTGAAATATAATTAAGCTCAAACGTTAGCTCAAAATGGGAGATGCATTGAACATACGTAGTTGCATGAAAATAATCATAATTTTTATTTTTTTTTCAAAATAACAAAACCCCTTTAAGGTTTTTAAAGAGGAAGGTTTGTAGATACGAAAAAAGATACTGTAGACCGTCTTTTCAAAAAGTATATTTATTCGGAGGTTCGAATTTGAGCAATTTTGGGGTAGTGAAAAATGAAAAAAAATCGACTTCGGTACATTGCTTGTATTTTTACTTCAATTATTATTATTCACATTTACCGGAATGGATGTATAAGTACATTTGGTGCTCGTTGCACATAGCCCTCCTGCATAACGGATACTTGCTTTTAGTTTTATGATCGGCTTTGTCAATACATAATTTATTATAGTAGCGCAAAATAAAAAATATCTATGAGCACTTACTATCGTAACTCACTTACATGTGGTGATAAAACACTAGATTCCACAAAAAAACAATTCTCTTCCACCGCACTTTTGTATAAAAGGGGTCGACTCGACCCCAAGGCCTTTTTTGACAGCTGCCCTCAGTACACGGGTAGGATGTAGGATGGGGACTGTGTGTCCACCAGTAGAGTAGAAGTAGGGGAACAATCGAGCACCGCACTGCGGACGAATAAATTCGCCCATTTCACGATAGTCAGTAGAAAAAGAAAACCGGGTTTAAAGCCACCCAGCCTGCAGCCAAAGGGTTAAAACCATAAAACTCAGTCAGTGAAGTGTATATTTTTTACATACTTGTAAAGGGTATCTCAAAATGACCGGACATTTGAATTTATTAGTAAAACACGTTTTATTTAAAAAGTATGAATATTTTCATTTTTATATAAGGTACAAACATCGAGGTCGTTATGTGTGGAACACATAACAATATCTGATAAATGGATCAAGAGGTAAACGTTTGCAATCGGGAGGAGGCGGTCGTTTATCGGATATTGTGCTCCAAACATAACCTCCATGTTTGTACCTTATATTAAAATACAAGTATTCGTAATTTTCAAATAAATAATAAATTTTATTAATCAATTTAAATGACAGGTCATTTTGTGACATCCTATATATTGGATTCTCATTTGAAGCCGCTCAAGGAGATATTCATTTTTTAATTATCTTCGAACAAATATTGGGGTCGCAGTATCCAAAGACGTATACTTTTTGGTCTGGGCGATTTAAGAAAAATTCCGATCTTTGCCTCCTCGATATCTGAAGCTCTGAGAATTTTTCGTAGCCACTTTGGATGCAAGAAAAATGCATACATGTGGTCTCTCGTTGCTTTCGTCCGAGTTAACAAATCTATAGATCCATGGCTTTCGATGGCTTTCGATCCCAAAATACATTTTTCATGCATTGTACTTAGTGCGCGACAACTCCATATTTTTAGCTCCCCGGTACCTACGCGTATATATTTTTCGTTGTCGTTGAGCAATAAGACATTCTTATCTCCAACTGTTCGATGCAGCATAGTTCCATATTTTTGGCTTCATATTCATTTTCGGGTAAAATATTTGCTTGCCTCTGAACGATTTTTTGGTTTGCGGTAACCAAAGATTTCTTTTTTTTTAACTTCATCGAATAAAAATAAATTCATTTTACGGCCGTTCTGCTACTGATCTACACATTTTCCATTGCCTATGTTCGAGAAAGAAAAAATCATATTATGGCGAAGCAAATTTATATTTTCAGCCCTTCATCCCTTCAAAATTCATATTTATGACGTTTCAGTATCAGAAAATGCATATTTTCTTTTTGACCAGTGTTCGCTGCAGGAGAATTCCATATTTTTAGCGTTTTATTCTCTCCAGTATGAAGTTTACGTAGACGAGCTCAATGTTCTGCTTCCTGCCCCATGCAGAATTTCGAAGAACATTTTTATATCGAAATTTGTGGTACGGAGAACCTTCATCAAAATCATTTTTGTCAACACGTTTTCGCGTGATCTCAATTCAAAGTACAAATACGTTCAGTAAAAGCCCAACTTACTGTACGAGATAAAGAGTACGTTGCGTGTGCGTCAATTCGTCAGTGGTGTCAAAATAGCGAGTAGTGGCGATTTAAAAGAAAATATATTACTTGGCGTCAAGACAATGCCGCGTCTCTTGATATATATGGAGTCGATACAAGGTATAATAACATTCGAAAAATCCAAACCCGCGTTCGCTGGCCTCTTCCACTGGTTACTGCAACTTCATCTGATTTTATTCTGTCTGAATTTTTGTGCCTCTCGTGCTGCGGCTCAATTCTCTTTTGTCGGGAAAATTCTTCAGAAAATCGATTTGATACAGTATGCCCATGTGTGTGTGTGTGTGTGTGTGTGTGTGTGTGTGTGTGTGTGTGTGTGTGTGTGTGTGTGTGTGTGTGTGTGTGTGTGTGTGTGTGTGTGTGTGTGTGTGCGCGCGCGCGCGTGTGCGTGTGTGTACGTGCGTGCGCGTGTGTGTACCCTACGTACATCTATATGGCCTGTACAATATCTTCTTCGCTCCCACGAACAGACGGTGCAACTTTTATATATATATTTCCATGGGGCATCTCAGAACAAGCATACCTCAATTTCACAACTAATTGAAAAATAATCTCTTACAAACAAAGTGCAAAATCCGCACATGCAGACATATTCAAAACTTGTATATTTTGGCATGCAGTTATTTTTCTCACCAATCGTAAAAGATTTTGCAATAGAGACTTCTCAACCGTCTGTACATGTGTAGTAATGGAAGTGAATTCTGAGGCCGGCATTCTTCTTCTTACTAGCCGTGAGTTTACATGGCAATGGTAAAAAAGAATAAGAGTGTACGGGAGACGTGGTGTTGTACATGTCGCAATAACCATTTCATGACTTTGTAGACAAAAGTGTGTTTTTATATGGAACGCCATATATGTATGAATAGAGTAATAGTGATACAGACAGTCAGCCAACCATCGATAATAATAGGAGAGAGAGAGAGAGAGAGAGAGAGAGAGAGAGAGAGAGAGAGAGCAAGAAGGAGAGTGGGTTTTTCATACTTCCGATACTCTTCGGAGACACCCGATATCTCCTTGTTTTTTGTCTCGAACAGAACTATCGTCATTCGCCACAGCTCTCTGACTTCCGGAATTCCAATACCACAAAATTGCTGTCCACACATCCCTTTGATACAATATTGTATCGATTTCCTTCAGAATTGATATTTTCTTCGCTCCCTTTGATTCTTTCCGACCCTCTGCCTCTTTAACTCTCTCTCCTTCTCTCTTTTGTCTTTGTTCCTCCACCAGACATTAAGTTTGCCATTTCCACGTCCTTGTCACTAAGGAATCAGGATTACGAAGTCGCGAGTTTCGCCTCTCTAGTAAGACGCCTTTGCCATACTTATCATTGTTCCTTTCTATGATTTTTCTTCGCTTCACATGGAGAAATGAATTTCCCAATTATCCCTCGATGTAGTATTGCTTAAAGCTGTTTTGACTAACAAATATCTATGTATGTATATTTTTTGGGCCTCCATAGCTATAAAAGGCATACACGTTAGATCTTGAGATATTTCAATATTCAATGTAACGAAAAAGGTGCAAACTGAAGCGTGCACGTTGATTCGTCACACGTTTTTAACATGCAAGCATGCGATATTATTTCACTTTTTTTCTTCGAGAGAGTATAAAATCGATTCTAAGATAACCCAAGTTGCGCAGTCTATGTACGGCGCGAACCGGATAATACGGTGAAAGTTCAATGTATTATTACAATTTTTAATAAGGAATCCAAATGTTGATGACAACTATTCATTGTATTCTATTTTAAGGATGTTGAGTCCCTATGAAACATGTTAATGTTAATTGTTCAATAAATAGCTCCTTAATCGTCATGAAATTTTTACACGACCTCCTGAATACTCAATGTAAAAACATACCAAATTTTAAGAATTCTATCATCATTACTTCAACCTCCTTAAGGATTGACATAAAAAATGATAAGAAAATTCTGAAAATTTGGTATATTTTTGTATGAAGTATTTAAGAGGTCGTGTTAAAATTTCACGACGATTAGGAAGCTCGTTATTAAAAAATTAACATTTTGTTAAGAACAATTTTTAAAAGAAATAAAAAAAATTATCAATAAACTTCGTTTTGTTTGGGTTGCTTTCAGTATATTGTAGATATTACAAAAATGAGAGGTCAAAAAAAAACTTATTGCATAGTTACATCAGTTTCCATAAGACAACATTTAATTTGTGAATGTTAATTTTTCAATAACGAGCTTCCTAATTGTCGTGAAATTTTTACACGACCTCTGAAATACTTCATGCAAAAACGTACCAAATTTTTCAGAATTTTATTATCATTTGCGATTTGGGACTTAACATCCTTAAAGCTGTATGGAAGCTACAATCAACAGACTGATAATTACTGCGCCAATTTTGAGGTCTTATAAAAGTTTTTGAAGATTGTTCTGTGCATACTTCATTAGGTTAAGTAACGGCTCCGATAAATTAATAGAGTTCTTATCAATAGATGTTAAATTGTTACATCTGTTTACAATTCGATCATTCTTTCGTATGCATTTAATTGCATTGCCTTCCTGTATAAATCGCCAAGTTATGATAGTAATATGTATATAGGTTAATTTACGTTATGTACTATGGTTTACTGCACGATAATAAGCCGTCAGCTGCGGTAATGTCTGCCATCTATCAATCTTAATCATTGTGGAGCCATGTTTATGTTACCTAATCAGGACCCAATATCTAACCCTTCTTGCCAAGCATTGCACACAGACAGGCAGAAGAATTTAGAGTGTCATATTGTAGGCACAAACGAAACAGTTTTCACTTAAGTACTGTATTGATAAATTTCCCAAGATGGAACAGCAATCGGCATTTCCTATACTATTCCGAGTGTCCTCTCAAATATTTATAGAGTACACTTTTATATAATTCTGTTTGTGTACCTTGCAGGCTTCCCTCTCGTTCCGAAGATACTTAAAAATCACTGCCCTTTTATCTAGGGAGAATTTAGAATGTGTCTACCAGCATCCCGAATAAAGTGTAGCTGCTATGTGTTCATTTTCGAAGCTCCTTTTGCCCCGCCCCCGTCATTTTTGCTATCCCCAGTACGCGTGTGACTGTCAAGCTATCAAAAGCTCTATAGAGGACGGGCATGAAAAAAAAGAGAAGGAGCGAGAAAACTATATCCCTGCTCTTTCTCTCTTGCCGCCAGCAACGATTAAAGTATCTTGCCTTCTTTTCTTTCGATTGCGAGCTCGTGGAAGCAGCGCCGGTGAAGTACACAAGGCAAAGATGGAAAGAAGATTAATGGATGTTTGTGTACAGCAGAGATGTACCGTCGTGAGGTAAAAGCCAAAAAGGTTCTGACACAATGTCGTCTTCCTGTCCTCCCGTTGAGGCAGATCAAAGTGACACGCAGTAATTAAGTCCTTCTTTCACTAACGCTTTCCGTACAAGCTAACGGTCCTTTGATCAAAACGCTGGCTCATGAGACTCCAAGAAGATTATTTTTTCACCCCCTATCCACTTCTCCTGCGTTTCGGTCCACAAAGTTGTTGCTTCTGCATGATGAAAATTGTCACGAGTTCAGTTGAACAGCAACGATTTTTCAATCCACAAATCTTGGATATTGTTAAAATAAATTGCAATTCTTCAAAATCGGCAATATAACGTTGCTTATTCAAATCAGATATTTTGAGGAATTCATTATGATTATTTGCATCACTGACTATACGTGAAGCTTGAAACAGCTGCTTAAACAAATTGAATCACCGCTTCCTCCCATTTCACCCAAACTCCCTTAACAGTCGAGCGAGATGTTGGACCGCACGGTCCGACTTTAGTTCCAAACTGATAGAACCTTTCTCATTCGCCAATGGAGCGAGGCCATACTCTCAAGCAGGATTTCGAAACGGGAATATGTAAACCAGATTTGCAATTTGGTTTATGTGTATCCATAGCCGGGCTATATGAGAAAAGCAAGCCCGCAAGGCGAATTGGACTCGAGAGTATCTGTCACTGTCTCACCATGAGACGGTCGGATCGACCCGGTTGTTTCGCAAACTGAATTCCGTCATTGTCGAAACTTGAACAACGGTGAGCGGGAGTGGAGTTTGAAGCTTCAGCTAGGAACCTCCTCCTACCTTCGTTCCCTTTCACACACACACGCACGCGCGCGCACACACACACACACACACACACACACACACACACACACACACACACACACACCGTTTGCTGCCAGTTCATTCATCGATTAATCTAATTATTCGAGAAGTGGTACTTTCCACGACGCTGTCATATCTCACAAGCAGAGAGAGAAAGAGCGAGAACCAGCGGTAGTGACAAGGGCACTTTCGCCAATTACTCACGTTAGACACCTGGATGTTCAAACGAGAAACAATTTTTACACGTCTCTATATATGATAAAATTATAGGAAGTGCTTTGTCAGTAGTTTTTGAACCGTCGTCAAATTTCGTTGCAGATGGTTAATATTGGACTAATTGCATTTTTGCAGATATTTCTTAGTCTGTGCCTCTGAACATTTGCTTACCTAAAACTTGAGAATTGCTAAATCGAGTTTCATAACTTTTTTACAGAAACATGGCTCATTGGTAGTGTCTGGGATATGACGTCTAGTTAGACTAGTTAGTATTATGCTATGTAGTTGATTGTATGGCAATGAGCGAACAAAAGAATAAATAAACTGTAAATTTTAATTTAATTCGCTGCAGATATCCCCTTTTATATTCGCTATTAATCTGACAACTTTGGGTTTATTCCATTACCTCGTATTCAACAGCTGGATTAAATATGAATATTATCAGCTTCCGATGTAACTGATTCTAGTTTTGCATATATTATTCATAATAGTGACATTTATCTGTATATGTTTTATCATGGTGTGAATTGAACCTTGAATTATTGTAGCAACATTAACAAACGACACGATACACAGTACCAAACAGCAAGACATGTTACTGTTCTATTTAGAACACTATGAATGCAAAAATATTTCCATTTGTTTATGGATTACCCACGCTATATCGTTGGGATAGTGTACCATGGAAATATTGAACAACATGATTGTTAATCCAATAGACGTGATTAATCTCTTACTCACTAGATTATAAACAATGTATTCAACGGAGACTCCTGGTAATCGGCAATACATACTTTTGAAGTTGAACATAAACAAATATTTTTTAATGGAATAATATTATGTTCATATTATGAAAAGGAAAATTGCCTCTTGGAGGGTAATTTAACTAATCATTCAAGCTTATGCGAAGAAATCAACGAGATGTCAGTTAGATTTCTCATTCCCCGTAATTGGGTTTTGGTTCCATTAAAATCACTTAACAGAATTACTTTAGTAATTTGAAAAATGGAAGTTAAGATGGGTTCCCCCCTTAAAATTTCCCCCCTCAAAATCAGGGTCAGTGAGTCGTCGTGAGTCAAAGCAACGTTATATAACAAAAGTCATATTTTGCAAATGATCTTATGTCGATTGATTCAGTGTGTCTATGTAAATCTCCGTGACGACCTCCAGTTATCGTCAACACTGGAGATCCATTTCACCCCATTAATACCCGACGTTGGCGGGAACAAATCGTGATTCTTGTATTTGTGAGCCCATAACATATATCATAGCATATTGAATCAGCGTCGGACACTAGAGTATGGTACCCTGTAGGTAGCCTGAGTCCTGTTATTCCAAGCTATAAGCTATATTTTTATGAAAGCTTCATTGAAATGAATTTAGGCCTTCCCCAGTTGTAAGCAGGAAGTGTGTGTGTGTGTGTGTGTGTGTGTGTGTGTGTGTGTGTGTGTGTGTGTGTGTGCGTGTGCGTGTGCGTGTGCGTGTGTGTGTGTGTGTGTGTGTGTGTGTGTGTGTGTGTGTGTGTGTGTGTGTGTGTGTGTGTGTGTGCACGTGTGCGTGTGCGTGTGCGTGCGCGCGCATGTGTGTGGTGTATTTGCAAATTCTTTGCAAAGTTTCTGATTATGAAATAGGTTTCCTTTCTCACCTTCACCACTCCCTAACGTTCAAAGTCTTCTCCGTTAAATCTTTAAAATATAAATTTGAAGAAAAAAATGTTTTGGATCGAAAGTGCCGCCTTTATGACGCTCTATAAAAAAGATCGCGTAGATTTTTTATGAAACACAAGCTTTTAATTGCTACATGGTAAAATCATACTGTCGTAACAAATTTTTCGCGGGATTCTTCTTAATCTTTTAGTTTCTTCTTCGTTTTTTATATTATTTAAAATTCTTTTTAAATGAATGACCCCTCTACTAGAAATTGTGCTAGCCTGTCTGATGTGAGTTAGTTACGACCTCATAACTGGCTCACCCAATTGAGCTCATACGACCTGACCAATGGCTGCCTCGCTATGAGCTAGTAATATTTTGAATGTTTTACTATCCAGGCCGTGTCCACTCACTGTCCAATCGCCTTTCAATATAGATGGTGCTGCGTTAAATTAAAAATGCCAGCTCGTAACCAGGCCGTACTGAACTAGTCAACTACGGTTATGAACGACAAAGTCAGGTGATGTGACTTGAACATACTATTAGGTCAAGTAAAAAGTTCTAAGCGTTTTCCACTAGATGTCTTTAGTGAGCCATATCTCACGATGTATACAACGCATCGGGTCATACTATACGGCAATTATAAAGTGACATTATGCTTCAAAAAAAGTTCTTCGGCAGTTTTATGTTTGGCGAAGCCACTTGTGTGTTACAGCATTCCAAAACGGAAGTAAAAAAAGAGAAAATTCGATGCCTTCGTCAGCACTACTACGTCCAAAGTGAAAAGGCGGAGCAGGCGACCAAAAAAATGTATGCCGTTTATGGACCAAATACAGTATCGAATGCAACAGCAAAGCGGTGGTTCCAACGATTCCGTTCTGGTAATATGGACGTTGAAGATGGGGCACGCTCTGATAGGCCAACCTGTCGAAAATGTCAATGGCATCTGAGCACTTATTCCATTGCCCGGGAACTGAAGATTAGCCAGAAAACCGTTTGGAACGAATTAACGCAAAAGAACTTTTTGGACCGAAATGATGCCTGCGATTCTTTGCTGACGAGTATCGAAATCAACACATTTTTTAAGCGGATGGTGACTGGCGATGAACAATGGGTCACATAAGAGAACAACAGCTGAAAAAGTTCGTGGTCCAGTCGCGGTGAGCCGGCCCAAACGATCGCCAAGCCCGAATTAACGGCCAAGAAAGTTTTGCTGTGTTTGGTGGGATTGGAAGGAAATCATCCACTATGAGCTGCTCCCATCGGGCCGAACACTCAAACCGGACCTCTACTGTCAACAACTGATCTGATTGAAGGAGGCGATCGACCAAAAGCATCCAGAATTGGTAATAGGAAGGGTGTTGTGTTCCACCAAGACAACGCCAGGCTGCACACGTCTTTAACGATGCGCCAGAAGCTCCGAGAGCTAGGATAGGAGGTTCTATCGCAACAGCCGTATAGTCCAGACCTGGCACCAAGCAATTATCACCTCTTCAAGCATTTGCAAAATTTTCTTGATGGTACAAAACTGGCTTCAAGAGAGGCTTGTGAAAATGAGCTGGCTAAGTTTTTTTACCAATAGGGACGAGGACTTCTTCAATCGCGGAATTATGAAATTACCTTCAAAATGGACAAAAATTATCGAACAAAACAGCTCATATTTGATCTAAATCGGATAACCCTAACTATGTTAATTTCATCGTCGAAATAAAGCGAAAAAACGCTCAGAACTTTTTACTTCGCCTAATATCATGTAGAATTTAGTATTTGTTACGGCTGGCTAGCCAACTGGCCTTACAGATGGCGTTGCAAATAAAGCAAAATCTCAAGTAGGTATCTCGCTATGACCTAGCTAATACTAGCTAACTGCGGCTATGTATCCCTTGGCTTAGTCACTGGCCAGTCCATCTTGGTCACAAATGACAAAGTGAGGTTATGAGGCTACGTGTAGTTCCATCGAGCGATTGGATCAAGGTTCGCTAAGCAAAATGATTTACTAAGACCATTGTGAATGAAAAAAAAAACTTAAATCGGTATCTCGCGATAACCTACCGAACCAACGGCGGCCAGAACAAGCCAGAATAAATGATCGGACGAATACAATGTAAGGTTATGTAATTCTATGCGATTATCGCTTTCCATGCAACGAAATCGAGTCATTGATCCAATAATGTTATTTACATTTATTAATCTAGCCATTTTTCAATTATCCAACTTTGTACATTGTAAAATATGTAAACAATACAAAAATTGCGAAATTAAACAAGTAGAACTGGCTCAACGGACAACGTCACAACTGATCAGCCAGATCTCCCGGGATCGAAGCCACATTACGTGTCAGCGTTTGTCTGATATAATGAAAAATTGAAACATCATATATTTACAGCGCAAAAATCAAAACCGTAACTAATGCATACCGAAGAATTCGTAAAAGGGTGCAATGAAGTAAATAATGTGCAAACAGCTTTCAGACAAAAACATATGTCTAGCCGCAAGACTTTTTTTTACCTAGTCTCCAACTAATTCTTTGTTCCCAGCCACTAGCTGAAAAAAAACTAAGCCATGGCTAGGTCAAAAATATTGTACAGCCGCGAGATATTTCTTTCTATCTACTCACCATCTAATTTTTTGTTTTCGGTCAATAGACGACCAGAGCGTTACAAAGCTAAAACGGCCAGCTAATAGCGATAGGAAACATTACTTTACTAGCTTATAGCTAGGCGGTGATGACTTACGTTTTCCACTTGGGAATGAAAGGTTAGTACCCGAAGTAACAGCGCTTAATGGCTTTATTGTGTGTAATGAATGGAATCTTTGTACAATTATTTAACACGGCGATATCCTGAACATTCACAGAACCTATCAGATATTGTCTATATGAACTTGCTACTTGTTGTGTAGAAATCGCGGTAATTCGCAAAAAATACAAACGTCAATACTCACCACAGCTATAAATACATGCGTCAACATGCGTCTGCGAAAATGACCTGGGCTAGTAGGAGGTAGCGGTCGAAGGGGCCAATGGCTGACGTGACGCAAACCCCCATGAGCACAAAATTGAAACACTTCATATTAATTTGCAAAACGATTTTTATCAGGCCAAAGCCTAAACTTATTAGTAACAAAATTCTGCCTACACAAAACAAAATGTGGGATTTTTTTTTCTTAACAAGCACGCCGAGTAGTTGCACAACGTTTCTAGTGTACTTGTGTTGTACGTACAAACGTTATACTGTTCTATGATAGTGACATCAATTTGATATTGCAATAATAATATAACAGTATAAATAATATATAAAGGTCTAATAATTTTGTGTAAAACATTTCAAGTCGTAAACAGACTAGGCTAGTTGAAAAAAAAACTCATTTCTTTTTTGTGTACATTTAATTAATTTCTGAAATATAATAAAATCATTATTTGAATTAAAATAAAAAATAATTTCAAGGTAAACCAGAATATTTTATAACTTATAACATGCGATAACGTTTTCGAGGGGATTTTTCGATTGAAATGGCATTCTTTTTTTTCGCTTTTTAAAAGTTTTGGCATTTTCGTTAATAACGGACTCGGGCTTTTTTCTTTGGACACATGAGATCGTTCTTTTTTTTATGAAACATTTTTCTCTACAATCCATGTTTTCGAAGCTATGACGGTAGTCATTTAGAACTTTTAGGGCTGCTGAAGGTGATCGGAGCTGTCTGACTAAAAATCCTTTGAGTGTTTCTTATTTCTTAGATGAAAAGCTTTGCACGGAAATTCAAGCCAATTGGAAGTTTCTGTTTTTCGGGAGTTTATAAAAAGAATTTAAATTAAAAAAAAAACATTTCTAGAGTGCTAGATTTGCTGTCAACCGAACTTCGAAGCGAGTGAAGCTAGAAATGTCTCTAGTCTCTAGAACGAAATTCGAATGATACATTTTTGTCCGGCCCGCACTGTGTGACATGAAAGAATTTAGCTACAGTCAGAGGGGATATCACAGTCAGAGGCATATCGGATAGAAAATATACATGAACACACAGAGCAATACTGTGAATATTAAAAAGAACGCAATGTTGGACGCGAAAAACGCAAACCGTCAAAATGATGATTCTTTGTTTCACGTCACGGTACTGTTATTACTTGCACAGAAGTAGACATACTTCGGATCTCTGGCCCGAAATAACTCCACTACTGTGAATATTTTATTGGGGAATACGGTAACATCGTTTTCATTCACCGTCTATATATGTATATGCGTATATCCTGTTATATGAATTCCCTACGCCCACCCTTTTCAACGTAAATTGAATACGTATTGCGCAAAAGGCTGGCATTCCCATAAATACGGCCAACGCTTTATCCCGCAAGCCTTGTGAAAAATCAAAATATTTCGCGTATGCAGCAATAATAACATTTTCCCTTTAATTACATTTTTTGCAGAAAATGGGTTCCGTTCACGGGGAAGAATTGCCCTTCATTTTCGGTGCACCGCTCGTCGATGGATTCGGGCACTTCCCCAGAAATTATACGAAAAACGAGGTGGCTTTGTCGGAAAATATAATCCAGTATTTCGCAAACTTCGTCAGGACTGGGTAAGTAGGTTGTAGATGAATTAATGCCAAAAGACTCTGTGACGTTAATTTCTCCAATTTTTTTATGTTCGGAAAAAAATCCGAAAAAGTATATTCCTTTAAAAACAATCAGGTCGGGCGTAGTTTGGTTTTTAATTGCAAAAATACAATCGCGCTCAACAACACTGCCAGCAATCGTATTTAATCTTCGATTTTTTCTTTCGGAATAATCCATTTCTCAACTACAAACCGTTAGGCGCTAATGTTTCTTTAGAGAAACGGAAACCCTGTACGTGAGTCGAAATTGCTGGAGTCGGGTAGTCCAAATGGGTCGGCAAAAAAAATCGCTTCGGACTGCGTGCTTGGATGGTCGGACAAATTTTTTTGCATACTCGTGAGAGG
>OX632360.1:36554931-36692036 GCA_951751655.1 Ophion costatus
CTAATATGTACCTACCTATGGATGAGAGCCTCGTAACGGTATTAGAAAAAATGTAGCAGCGACTGTCACAAGGCAAAAAGCGAGGAAAAGGAAGCGTGTAAAAGGAAGCGAGGAGGCAGAGAAATCGAGAAACCAAGGTTGCCGACCGAAACAAACCCGAAAGTTGCATGCATGGATTGAGACCGACAGATTCCAGGAAAGTGTGTGCGCGCGCGCGCGCGCGCGTGTGTGCGCGCGTGTGTGTGTGTGTGTGTGTGTGTGTGTGTGTGTGTGTGTGTGTGTGTGTGTGTGTGTGTGTGTGTGTGTGTGTGTGTGTGTGTGTGTGTGTGTGTGTGTGTGTGTGTGTGTGTGTGTGTGTGTGTGTGTGTGTGTGTGTGTGTGTGTGTGTGTGTGTGTGTGTGTGTGTGTGTGTGTGTGTGTGTGTGTGTGTGTGTGTGTGTGTGTGTGTGTGTGTGTGTGTGTGTGTGTGTGTGTGTGTGTGTGTGTGTGTGTGTGTGTGTGTGTGTGTGTGTGTGTGTGTGTGTGATCAAATTGCATATGAACATAATGAATTGGTAAATATGCGGTTTGTACCCCGACGTATTCATTCTCCTTAAAACCTTTTTGAATGCAGTAAAAAAAAATCGAACAAAGTTAAGATTGCACAAGCCAAGTTGAGACAAATATGTGACAAAAATATTGGGTTGCATTTTTTGCAATCCTTGTCGTACGTGGTTCATTCAAATAATCGCGGAAGACAGGAAAAATCTACCAGCCTTTTTTATACAAGATATAAGCTGAGCTGGCACTTTAGTTAAAATCATACATATACGAGCAATGTTAGATCATATGAATTTTCTTCGCAAAAGCAGGTTCTATTGATTTCAAAGATGTTTTTTCCTGTGGAAATCTTCGAGTTCACGCGCTTTAGTTTTAATTGTTTATTGAATTTTAAAAAAGCAATCAATAGTAAATTATATTCAACCTCAAATTTTATCTTAATACTTCCCAGATGCTTTAAGATTTTTTAAATTTGAAATATTTATATATCGTGCTTGTCAGACAATTCCTAACTACGTGGCCATACCCTCTGACACGTAATAGAATTCCGAACACCACGTGTTTCCGAAAACTTTAAAATCCCAATAACTTAATAATCCCAATAACCAGAGAAAGCAGTTTCGGCCAAAAAAAATGGTGCCATTGAAATTGGGGTGGTGCCCCAATTATGCATAATTACCCGACCTCTTAATATCTTAAAGATCCCCTACTAAAAGGATGTTTTTACGGCGCTCCTACTATATCTACAGCTGACGGGCTCGGCTCTGTCTATACAGTCAACTCTCATCTATTTTGCCGCCACCTATTTTGCACAGTTGACTATTTTAGGAAAAGGCGACCAGGTACAGGGTTCCGAGATATTCTGGTCATCAAGTCGCCACCAGAGGTCAATCAAGTCGCTATAGATATAATAGGATAAAAATAACTTTCACAAACTAATATCCTAAAAACTGTGGAGCATCGCCGAAAAATTCTTTTAGAGGATCCCTTAAGATATTAAAAAGAAGGTCTGTGCAAAATTTCACCCCGATCGGAGGTAGGACCTCTTCGGAACTTTATCCCAAAAATAATTATGAGGACTCAAGAAAAAGGGTAATAGTCCATTCTCTAAATACCTGCCGCAATCTTTTTACTTTTGTCAACCGAAAAAAAATCTTTCCATCATTTCACTTCTTTTTTAAATTTTGTAAAACGTACATCATAGCCATAAATTCTGAAGTGCAGGCTGGAGAATATTGACAAATGTCATTTAAATTCGCATGGATGCCTCGATTGTGAGGTATCGTATCGAATGTAAGCATTATTTTTAAAAGCAGTAATGATAATACTGCTTCTCAGTACTTGGCGTCGAGACACTGCTGCCTCTTTTGATATATTCTTTTTTATCTTCCTTGGTCGATTTACGAAAGTCCCATATCTATAGGCTTTTCTGATACCACATTTATAACTTGTCGTTTCAAAAGAATGTGAAGTTGCAACGTCTTGTTCCATTGCCTTTGAACTGGAAAAAAAAAACAATTTTTGGGTTTCTGGTACTCAACATACGAAAGTTCAATCGATGTAAAAAAAAAACCCATGTGCTTGATGAAGAATTGTATACATATTCTATACATTCAGTGTTAATGTTCATTCAATGAAAAAGAACCATATTTTTGGCTTCTTAACACTTAAAGATATGCACTTTTAGGTGTCTGACGTCCATGCAAAAAAAAAGTCCATGCTCGTGACTTATCGCTACCGGCAAAAATAATATTTCGATGGCCTTCAACCGCTGAAAATAAATTCGCAACATTTCGAGAACGAAGACGTCGATAAAAGATCAACCTAGATAGTTTGACTGTCCGATACCTAACCCCGTGGAAGAAATTAGGAGGGCAGCCATAAAAAAATTCGGGCCCCATGAAAGTTTGATTATGGATTCCCTACTAGGGCTTTCCACAACACAATCGGACTAGACCCCGACAGGAAAATAACAGGGTTGAGTAATTTATTCAAGAAAGGTCGTAGCGAGGAAAATGATAAAGGACCCAGACGGGTTTTATCAGGGCAGATACCAAAAATGGTATCAAAATGTGAGATGTGAGCAGGTTCATATTTTTGGCTCGTCGATGCCAAAAGACATGCATTTTCTATTGGCTGCGATCGATGCACGGCAATTGAAAGGTCAAACGAACGTACTTGTAAGTGGAGTTCCTACAACTGAATGTATCCCCTCTTCCGAAGAGGCGATTCAGACGCTTTTACAGACACACGTAGTACCCCTGTTCCACACCAGTTATATCACAAGTTCACAGCAAAAACATAAACCCTTCAACAGGGATGCTCTGCTCCGTATGTCATACCGTTAAAGCACCGCCATAAAAATTCGAGAGTGATCCCCAGCAATGGAGGAGGATAACATTCATATGGAGGGAGCTATTTCTTCAGAGGCGAATTTATATACAGTTACAATAGAACTTCACATATAGGGTCGTTCAATCGTTGAATTATATTTCAAGCCTGTTCCTCGAGATAGACACATATAGATGTTTAACATATGTTACGATAGAGGGTCGAGCATAATCTCCTTATGATGTCATATAGCTGAACGAAAAACGTATAAAATTTGATTGAATATTTCGACTAGTTATGCTTTTGCATTTTTCTAAGAATACTGAGGTCACCTTATGAATTTGTCTTCTCCAATATCGGCGCAATCACTTTACTCTTTTGATGAGCACTACAACTTATTTACTTACTATCAACATTCCATTTACGGACGTTTTTTATATGGCTATGTCTACGGAAACGCATGAATTTGACGTCCAAAGGAACCCGTACATTTTTCACCAAAAGCGATGCAATTGAACAGTATTAACGTATACATGAACCTGATTAAATTAAAAAACGATTTGATATATTATTTATATAAAACTAATAATATTTTACGTTATATAACATTACATATATTTCCTGAATGTTTTACAGATATACTGAATATTGCTTTCATACTTTCCGGAAACTATCTTTTCACACTACGTACAGATGTCGTTGCTTTTGTTCTTTGTTCAATATCCGATTTGGCAGGTATTGCGTTCTTGTAAAGTACTACGCGACGGATGATGAATGTGTCGTGGGTCTTTATTTGCATTGCTTGCAATTGGCCAATTGAAAATGGAAATCCTTTTAATGACAATGGAAATGGCAATACAAATTCCTTGGCAATGAAAATGGAAGTAGTACATTTGCGCGCCGTTATTGGTTCACTCAGGGTTGCCAGATTTGGCTACTTCGCGCCCAGTTGGCGACTTTTTAAGTATATCTGGCGCCGAAAATTCCAATTGGCGACATGGAGACATCCTGGCGACTTCTCAATTCGTGTTCAGCATTTTTCGGGCTTCTTAAATATAGATAAAGGTGCTTGAAACTGTTCGTTGTTCTTCCTTTTTCAATGACTTATTTATGCCGCGACATACCGGAAAACTACATTGAACCGGTTGATATACTTTTTTGTGTCTGATTTTGTACTCGTCTCGTTCTCATTGGCTGTTCATCGTTTTAGCGATAGGTGTCACGCACACTAGAAATTTTGCTAGTCTTGAGAATTAAGGTATGAGGTCGGAAACAACAGCGGAAAGGTTGATAGTGAAGCAAAAGGCGGGGAAGAGGCCGAGAGTTTTAGTGAAATGCTCGATATTATTTCAGATTTGGAGTAGATAACAAGACGCTCAGAATGCAATAAACCCGGGGTCAGCGATGCAAGGAAGTCAGTGTTGAATTGGTATTTTATATTTTATCATTTCTGTAAAGATATTTCATAGAATGAATCTAATACATAAATGTGTATTCGTTCATACATGTTGAAATGCAAATTGAATCGAGTTTAAAACTCTTTTTTAATAGGTAATGAAAAATTATTGCATTACCCATTACATTACATTCAGTAGTGTAAAAAAATCCATTACTCATTACATTATAATTTGTAATGTAAACAATTTCCATTACTCATTACGTTATATTTTGTATTGTGAAAAATTTCCATTACTCATTACGTTGGAATTTGTAATGTAAAAAACTTCCATTACGTATTACGTTACATTTTATAATGTGAAACATTTTCAGTACAAAATGCAGTGTTACGAGTAATGACAAAAAAATTCATTACACATTACATTGTAATGGGCAATATACATTTTTCAAATTATAAAGTCCAATGTAAAGGGTAATGGATTTTTTTGCAATTTAAAAGTTTACTGTAATGAGTAATGGAATTTTTGTATATTACAAAATTTAACGTAATGAGTAATGGATTTTTTTACATTACAAAATATAAGGTAGTGAGTAATGGAATTTGTTCACATTACCAATGCAATGTTGAAAATCTCCATTATTCATTACAAGGTAATATGGATTATTATTCGTTTCCCATAGGGTCAGATATCGACCCAGTGCAAAAGCCGCTGCCCCTAATGGGAAACGAATAATAATCCTCAGTACATTGTAATGAGTAATGCAGATTTTTGACATTGCATTGCATTAGTAATGTGAAAAAATTCCATTACTCCTTGCCTTATATTTTGTAATGTAAAAAAATTCCACTGCTCATTACATTACATTTTGTAATGTAAAGAAAATCCATTACTCATTAACTTACATTTTGTAATGTAAAATATTTCCATTACTCATTGATTGGACTTTGTAATGTAAAAAAAATCATTATCCATTTCATTGTAACGGGTAATGAAAATATTTCATTATACAAAATGCAATATAATAAGCAATGACAATTGTTTGCATTACAAGATTACAAGATGTAGTGTTATGAGTAATGGAAATTGTTTTCATTAAAAAATGTATAGTAATGAGTCATGAAAACGCCATTGCGTTACAAGAAGTAATGCATTATTTGCAACCCTGCAAATATATTACCATATTAACATATATTCACATATTACCTATTTTTGTGGTAAATATATCACCATGTTAACATATATTGACATATTGCCTATTTTTGGTTGACACGGTTTACCATGTAGTAACGAAAAATAGGTAATATTGGTCTATATTAAATATTCTAAATTGTTAATAAGTTGATTTTGATAAATCGCTAGGTACGAAAGTGTTCTGTCGGAATGTAAATTATGGTATTCCTTCCACGGACCCGAATATTTGACAATTAACTGATTTTCGTCTGTAATCAATTAAAAATACATCCCAGTATACTGGCAGAGTTTCAAGCTAAGTTACCGCACTTTTAACAAAACATGACGATTCTAAAAATTGTCTCATTTAAACGGCACTTTATGGCGATGACACGCCGGCCACTACGTTGACTATCTACTAATTTATACACTGAATAACTCTAAATGCCTGATATAATCTGCTCACGCGTGCAAAAAAATGTGAACATTTCGTACCGATGATAAAAACAGGGAGTCACCGAGTATTTAAAGAAAATATTAATGATAAAACTTGGAAATGTGACTAGAGACGAATTCCCGTAGCCGAGACGTTTCAAAGAAAATAAAAAAATATTTAAGTCTACTAAATTATGAGCGAAATTTATTATCCCTAGGATATCATTTCAAGGTCATGATATCAGGTCGTTGGGTTCGTCTGAATCACCTTAATGGAAAAAAAACATGTTCCTGTTTGAAAAACCATTGATGACCTTGAGAACGCAAAAACTACGCAATTACTATAAAACCATTTAGACCTTGAAATGAGAACGTCTTAACTTTAGAAAAACATGTTCCTATTCGAAAAACCATTAATGACCTTGAGTCCACACAAACTATGACCTTGAGAAAAAAGAATTTTTTCCACTGTGTCAGCCCATCGAAATCAATCAAATCACCTCTTGGAATTTTTTCGTCACTCTAAAGGCAACGGAGATATTTGGGGTAGTCACGTTAAATGGTACACCCTGTATATATATACATATATCTACAAAGGCAAATAGAAAAATATAGTAGAGGCAAATACGAGTATACTCCCGTGTCTATATTTAAGCACCTTTTCTTTTTTTTTATTAATTATATGTTCGCACTTAGCTCCTCGGTGATGGAAACTAGAAGAAAACGACAAGGAATCAAAAATGTTTTCCGTAAGCTCAGAGACAGTATGAACCCCAAGATAGTTGGTATTGGTTGCTCTGCGCACATCATTGCCAATGCAGTGCACCATCGATGCGCTTTACTACTGCTGGATGCTGCGTCTATCGTCTTAAAAATTTATAATTTTTTTGCTGCTTATACAGCTCGAACCGAATCTCTTAAAGAATTCTGTGCTACAGCTGATGTCGAATACAAACAGCTACTCCATCATTCGAAGACGCGTTAGCTAAGTCTGCTTTTAACTCTCGAGCGACTTCTCAAGCTCTATCGTCCAATAAAAGATTATTTTCAAAGCCTAGAGAGACAGCCGATTTTGCTTAAACATTTTTTTGGAGACCCTCTCTCGGAAGCATACTTCTTTCTTATCCACTCAATTATGCACCTTGTACACTCAAAAATAGAGAAGTTTAAAAAATGTGATAATTCCGTAATTGAAACAAAAAAAACATACTTGCATCCATCACGAAAAACTTAGACGACCGAATTGAAGAAAGCTTTTTGCCGTTGAAAGATAAGAGCATTTTAAGCAAACGAGACGAAACCACTACTCCTGAGTTTGAGAAATGTTCTTTGAATTACTATAACGAAATGAAAACGTACATTGAAGGCTGGATACAACCTTTGTAACAGTTTGATAAGTTCGACTGGATGTTATTGCTTAATATAAATAAGAATACTCAATGGATGGTTATTGAAAACACTTTTATTTTTTTTAAATGAACGTCGATATTCATGACAAAAGTTGCTAGGTGAGTGGGTGAACTTAAAATCTTTCGGTCAAAATCTAAACCAGCAAGACAAACTTTTAACTGCAAGTCAACTTGGGTTACATTTTTTCTTAACACCGAATGCACATCTATACTCGGAATTGTTGAAAGTTGCGCAGTATTTTTTTTCTTGCATACCTGCTCGTAATGCCAACGCCAAGAGAGTGTTTCCCTAATTACTCACCAGTGGACGAAAGAAAGAAATTTATTTAGCACAGAAACGATTTTGTCACTGAACACAAGCAAAATAAAACTTCAGATAGTTTAATTGGCTTGATTTTTACCTGTTTCTTTTAAGCAAGGAAGCCAATCTAAAGGCTATTGGAAAGACTGATAAATATAAAAATCCTGAAAGGTAAAACTTACCCCAATCATAAATAAAAAAATAACCTATCATATTAAATCAAAGTAGATGTTATTTATTTAAGTGTATTTTATTTAATTAGAAGATTTATTTTTGTTTCTTAATAGAAAAGAAAAAATTGACTTGATGTTTCGTTTCGTTCATTTTTAGAAGATTAATTCTAGATGTTTTTAGTTTCTTTAATTAGAAGATTTAATGTTGTTACCAAAGCAAAGGAAGATAGAAAAAGTAGAGGTTTTAGACTATGACTTAAAGATAATTTATTTTTGTTTCAAAGAAACGATTTTACTCTAGTTTTGTGAACATTACGCACAGTTCCGCGAAAGATTATAGCAAACCAGTATAGTAATGCGGTGCATCTTTTATGATACCTACATACTGTCATAAATTTTCATATAATCTAACAAACATGACAAATTATAACTGTTCAAACTTGTTTCATTTCGTTGGTGAGGTAAAACAATCGGTAATAAATGTCCGGGTATTACGCTAACTAATTTGGCGTTCTCGACCTTCTTGTCGTGGTTTATTGATTTTTTAGATGGCAACCGTAGTCCCGGTCGATACAAACACCAGAGAATTACGAAACGATAATATACCTTTTTGAATAAGAGTCATAACGACAATGAAACAAAAAACGGTCAATTCCAATAAGTCGCAAAGGATTCTAGTTGCACATTTCGTAATTTTTGCCATAACGATTATCAAAATTTCGACAGCGTTTCCATAAACATTATTCATGACACGCTCCTTGGAAATATGCTCGAGTCATTGACATTAGAGCTGATAAATACTAATACAAATGTTTCTTTGGATCAGGTGAAAAAACTATAAGCCTTAGAAGGGTATGGCAGAAAAACAATCAACAAATTAATTGACATGGGGTTTTATAATTCCTATCGACCTCTGGTGACTATAAATTTCCGGTGGACAATTTATTTCCAGTTCCTCCAAGTCCAATCATTCCAAGTATGATTATATATACTATATTTTTTACTTCAAACATATTCTTTGTAATAGCTTGATGTGAGGACACCAGCGCAATACTGATTAGTCGCTGGAGAATATTTCATGGCGCACTATCTATGCAGAACCAAAATCTTGGTACTCAAGAAGATTCGAATATTAACACGGGAATATGAAATAATAAGAAATCAGAGATTAGTCTAGTAATAAAGTAGTAATAAACTTTCTAGATGCTTTTGTTATAAAGCGCCATTTTTCCCGCGTGTTTTTTTACGCTCGTGAATTTATTTGGTATTTATTACCAAACTTACAGGATTACAGAATTATTTGTTGAACATTCTCATTACTATGGGAAAGCCCAAAACCAAAATTTTGAGTCTTTGCTTTAAAAAATCGGTTATCGCAATAGAATATTCTTGTTTGAATCATCTTTCCCGCTCATCGAAACCATTTTCCTCTTTGTAGAAGAATCTTTTCACAAATGTGTCACTTTTCTCACAAATGTGTTACTTTTGAAGTCATCATTAATTATTTTCGGGAACGTTCTGTTATTGTCGGATTTTCTGTCTCATCGCAACAGTTTCCAAAAAAGCATGTAATATCGCTGGTGTTTGTGTCACATGAATGATTGCTGTTATAAGCAGTTTTTAGCTGGATCATAAGGAAAAAATTTGAATAATTAACTCGGCTTAAAATATTAGACATTTTCAAGTGAAATATAATATGTATAAATATCAGCTTTTTGCCAATAGAATTAATTCACTGGATGACGAGTCATGGTAGGATTACGACTGTCCTTTAGTGGATTTATCGAGTTCGTTGTTGACTGAAAGGTGACCAGTCGGTCCAATAGAGCAACATCAGTTGAAATGAATTCTCCTCTGTGGATCCTAAGTCATCGCCCTTCCATCACGCCTAATCCAATGCAGTGCGAACGTGTACTCAAAGCCCCCAGTGTCGAATTTGGATTCCCTGTCACTGACAATGTTGTGTAATTTGCATTAGAACCGAAGGCACAGAACATATATGGCTACAGAGGTTTTGCCTAATAAGCCTTCGTAAGCTCGCAAAAAGATTCAGATTCCTTACTAATCAGCAGCGGAGAGTATTTGATTCCAATAGCATCTGAATTAGCCAAGAGCCGAAAAGTACATTGCCATAATATCGCTAAGCTGGTTCTGGACCAAGCAACGGTGACAATGTTGCGGAGGACGGGAAAGCATCCTCACGCGGCGGGAAGGTGAAAGGAAGCCATGGTCGGAGGGTCCATGGGGTGGGAAAAGGTCGCTTATCGACGAGATGTCCATGGTGAAGGAGAAGGAAATTGAGAACGAGTAGTTCGCGGGGAATGCGATAGCGAGCACAGACGACGTGGAGTGGGAGTTACGACTATACAACTCGGGAAGGGGAGTGGTTTGGGACAACAGCGTTGCAAACCGATAAATTATGTAATTTATTATCAGCATACAAATTATCAGTTCGTTATGCATGGATGCCTTGCATTTGTCGCACGTGAAAGCTGCGGCAATGATATAAAACACAGAAAGACAATAAATAAATATGTGTCGAGTAGGAAGGGCGATTCTTCAAAGACCATAAAATTAAATTAGTGCAGCTACATATATCAAGATGTCGGTTGTTTCGAAAATATTTGAATTATATAGGGACCTTGTCGTTATTCGAAAAGATAAGGTCAAGTAGCGTGCATTTGCGAGTGGGCACGAAATTGACTCAACGAGAACCAGGTGTTCTGGTCCCTTGGATATGCCAATCTGGTTCCTGTTGGGATGAGAATCCGAGGTGCTTGTTGGGGTGCATGGAAACCCCAAAAAGACATTCTAAAGGGATGGGGCCAACATATTGATATGCTGTGGACTCGTTTGCTGAAATACCGCAACAATAATGAAGTGATGTCGTATGTCATATGCCTGAAGCATTGGAATACGCTTGACATGCAAGATTGCATCGATGCCCTGCCACCAGTTCTTGAAGGGTTTAACAG
The DNA here is from genome assembly GCA_951751655.1 of Ophion costatus. Classification (NCBI taxonomy): domain Eukaryota; kingdom Metazoa; phylum Arthropoda; class Insecta; order Hymenoptera; family Ichneumonidae; genus Ophion; species Ophion costatus. Next base: position 36,565,666 of record OX632360.1, read on the forward strand.
AAAAGCGCTCTTCGGCAGCTTTCAATTCGTTTTTTTAATTGCGTGATAACTGGAGATAAGTTTAAAATACGAGTGGAGGGATTACACTTCCTTTGGTACGGATGTCGACTGCGAATAAGTTAAAAATATGAGAATATATTACAAAATGGGAGAACATAGAATCTCGTAGACCGACCTGAGACTGCTTTAGGTCTAGATTCTACACCAACATAGTAATATGTTGGATCCAAGTTGGTGAAAATAGACTTCTTGAACATCAGCAAAGTCAGCAAGATGGCGAAATTGCTCCGCAAAAAGAAGCTATCAGAACTTGACGTCCAATAGGATTATCCAATCTTCGACATGAGCTATCCAAACAAAGTTTACCAAAAAAAATCATCGATCGATGATCAATAATGTAAATTGTCTGCCTTGAATAAAGGTTCAGACATTTTTCACTTGTCGGTCCACTACGGTTATTTCTTTTTTCCATGCAGGGATCAAGTGTTGTGATGAGCAAGCCTACGTTTCAACTTCATTTTCACATTTCATCATTATATCTTGTCTGAATAGCATTAACAGCAAGACCATTTATCCTTTCGAATTAACTATTTTAGATTTTATTCGTTATCAGTTCATTCGTGTCATTTATAAGCTCTTTCTCAACGTTTCAGAGAATGGGTTAATCGGTGTGAGCGGGAGCTTTTTCGGTTTTCGTTTAGCCGTGGTTTTCAGTAGAATGGATCGTTGCAGCCTGTGTTCTTGAGAAGATAGCAGTAATGTGTTATAGCTCGTCCGGTGAGACGTTTAAAATGGCACGTAATTGAACAAGGTCGTCGAATTCGTTATTCTTTCTTAAGCAAGTATGTGTTTGTTCTTCGTATTAGAATGGCTTTCTGCATTTGTGAAAGTCTAGGCAGTCTCTCAATTCCTTTACTTTAAAAAGTTTTAAAATATTGATAGAAGCGCTAAAACGTTGTGACTGTAAGTCTTCGCATAGCGGTTGCATTTGTTGGACAGCTTCAGGACCATGGGTTTCTCTCAGAAACTCATTTTTATACCGTTCCTGATTGTTAAATTGACTATTTTGGATCGCTGAGTATTTACTCTTCCGATTTTTTCTGCTGTTACTGGCTGTTTTTCTCTATGTCTGAAATCGAGTAATTTTCAAAAGAATATTCTATTTCCAGATACGTGAATGTCGGGACTGCTAGGAATTCGCGTGAGCTTTCTCTATTCACATCGCACCGGAGATGGTCCAAATTCTTCTAAACTTCTAGCCGTTTTTTTATCTCTCTACGAAATGACGGGCATAGTTTGATTAAAGTTAGCTCATGTGTACATGGAAATAGTTTTACTGGGTGTTGGTGAATGCGCCGTAGATATTTAACAAAGGACGTTGAAATTTTCGTCTTTACTCGAGCGATGGGATCTTCCAGCTGACTTCCTCGAGTTTCGATGGTAGTCACGGGATAAAAGTTTCCAAGGCTGTTTAGAGTTTATGACACTGGCACTTGTAATAAATGCTCTTAGCGTTGTTTGCCGACTGCAGACGCGAATATAATGGAGTTTGTTGGGTAACAATGCAATGTGGTGTGACATAGACTATATTCCACTCATCTTCATTTCGACAATAATGTAGATACGATTTGAAACGTAGTCGAAGCGAAGATATCGACTTGCGTGAACCTCTAACTCATTTTTTTAGTAGATATTTTGATTATTATATGTGTCATGGGATTCCCGTCCCACAAACAGCATCTCAAAACTTGTCGAGGAACCCTTTTCTCCTAAGCACTTTAACCCTAAGACCCTGCACATGGGTACCGCAAACCCCACATTATTAGTGACAAATGCTAAAATCATTTTTCTTGCTTTGTTCAATCGCATTTTTCACGGCGAAAAATTTGTATTCGCTTTTTCTCGCAAATACTATTTCATTAGCGAGTCTTTCAGCGGTCGAATGAAAAAAAAAATTCTCGACGACGGACGATTCGTTAGCAGGGTTGATTTGATGTGTTGGGCTGCGCGTGACCCTTGTATAGATTTTTTGTTTCGTACAGATAGTGTAGGGTTCCAAGGTCGAGAATTTTGTTCCTCGCAGTATTCTCCACAATCGCGACGCCGAGGTGGCGTGGCATCGATGTAACGTCGTACCTCAGGTGTATACTAAAGCTATGTGCATGGGAAATACACCATTATTCCACGATCGTTTCGATAATGATCCGCCAAACGATCCCACAGCATATCAACATGTCGGTTTTGATACGTTAGGAACAAGATTCTCGTAACATATTCGAACTCTTCCTTTATCGAGCCTAAGGGATTGTTATTGGAGTGACTGTGTAGGGGAACTCGGGGCAAGATGATAACGCTACGGTTATCTTCAAATAAAACAATACACATGTAACAGTCAACTTCAATTATTTGTTTAAACTAGTCAACATTTATTAGTCCTTTAATTTAAAAAAAATAAAAAAATGAGTCTTTCTAATTATTAACATGAAATCAATATTTGTATTGAAACCTTCATTTTTCCCATCTTACCCCATATGCGGGGCAAGATGGGAAAGCGTTGGAGGCCTGGTAGGACAAGAATTATTGGCATCTTTCGCATAGTATTTTGGTTCCATTCTCCGTGCCATGTTTTCGGTTCCATTCTCCATGCCAGCACACGATTTATGCGCTCACAGCCCGGAAATTTGGCATGCCACCCAGCCATCCGTCGATTGTGAATACAGTCCTGAAGAGCAAAGACTTTCACAGTCTTCTTGAGTTTCGTTCGAGTCCTCTCGGTTAAATTGCTTCTTCGTTTTTATTGTTTCGCGAATGTCAGTTTTCTTCTCTACTTCCTTTTTCCTACTTGTTCTTTTTTTAGCGCATTCATTTTCGAGACTTTAGCTTTTTTTCTTCGGCATCCTTCTTTAGTTTACACAACTCATTTTTGTAAGGAGAAGATGTCAAAACAGCAGTTTTACTGCGTCGAACATTCTTTCCCCTCTCATTCCTTACCACCGTTGGAATAGGCAGAATGTCTGTTGGTGGAATATTAAATACAGAATTGAAGTTACGACATGCTACATGTAATGCAGAAGGATTAGCGTCTTCCGTGTGTGGATTGTAATGGTGAGAAAAACCTTGGACGAGTTCAGGATCACTGATGCGGACGTTTTCGGTAACTGAAGATAGATCTCTTCCAGAAATTAAATTATTATTTTATTGTTTTTCTGAACGAGTCGGTGAAACTCCAACCGTGGCTTCTTTGGGGTTTGTCTCGTTATTTACTTCTGCAGTAAGAACAATTTTGGTGGTATCTGCAGCAATAAATACTGTCATCACCCAAAACGAACAGGTTATACCACCACCGGTTATGGCCAAATACCACACTTTTTAAAACCGTTCGCTCCAGTGAGCAAAGTTGCAGCTGATCTAAATGCGCGGGCAAAGATCTCACCGATCTGGAACACGGTTATGACATTTCCAGGATTCGTTCGCAACCACGGAGTGGCCACTTTGTCGGTAATAAGTGCTGAGCTGTTTCATAAGCAATACGTCTAGCGGTTGCAGATGGTGTGAACAGTGTGGAGAGAATGAAATCATTGTCAAAGCATGCTCTCCTACTCAGTCGATCACCGCGAGATTCTTAGTGTGCGTGGCGCGTCCGTCGAGTAGCAATACGACTGGATTATTTTTCGATACGCGAGAAAGTTTAATAAACTTATTCAACCATTCAAGAAATAATTCAATGGTCATCCATCCTGAATCACTGCAACGAGCCCAAGAACCCGGAGGCATGCCATTTAGCAGTTGTGCCTTCGCCCTTTTTTCTTCGGAAGATAAAAAGTGGGGGCAAAAACGTGCCAGCTGCAGTAACGCATATTTCCACCGTAACCGGTTGACCACGTTCCGCTGATGATAGAGATCGTACTTGCTTTTTTCCTTTCTGTGCTATGATTTTGCACTTGCTTTTCGATGCTGTGGATGTGACAGCTTCGTCGCAATTATATATGCGATCAGGTGTAAGATTATTTTTATCGTATACCTGGCCAACCAAATCAAGGAAAGCATTAACAGTTGGTTTGTTAAATCCGGAAGCACGAGCAGCTGAAGTCACCTCTGGCTACCGAATAGAAAGGTCTTCTGAGAAAGCCTGCCAGCTAATCCCCACCGGCCATTCCAGAAGTTGCGTTAAAATCGTTTTTCTTACCGTTTTTTATAGCCATTTGATAAGGCAATTGTCTAACTTCTGTACAATTTAGTCCGAATAATCTTGCTTCCATATATTTTAAATAATGTCTTATTTCTTCTTCTTTCTCTGGTAGAAACAGCGGTTGGATAGGACCCAAAGGCTCCACTAGGTTCATTTCACCCTTTCTTATCGTCTTAATACGTCTCTGTAACGTAGACCGTAGTATGTTGTAAAATGTCGCGGCTTGGCGATAGCCTATCTTTTTCTCCAACGCATCATTCACAGCCTGCTGCATACTGCCTTTATTCCACTCTCCTCTATGGGTATTTTTCTGGTACCTCCTTACCATTTTTAAAATTGAAACAAACAAGGAGGACCCTATGTAGCTAGGCGTTTATCCTAATAAGAGAAAGGAAAAAAAGTGCGGCTTCAATACAAATTTAATGTCACATTACATATCAAATTTGAGTTACTAGTTTTAAGTTATTAAGACATTGACATACCCATGTCCACAAAAACATCGCACGCCCTTTTGACAACGTCGTAGTCGTCTTGAGTGCAGTTAAATCTATAAGCCAGTTGGACATAACATGTGCAATGCGTGGCAAGACGAATACATACTCATCTTGCCCCGGTAGCTTGTGTTTATCTTGTCCGATTAGTCGGTTAACGATTCAACAAAAAATCCCGCAATAACCTTGCAAATGTCGGACAACCAATTTAGTATGGCTATTTTAGTAACCATACTAAAATAATCATCAGTGCTTTCATTATGTTTACGTACTTGTCTCTCGTTGGTATCAGGAACTCAAGTGAACTGCCACGATTTCGTCCAAAAATTGATATTATTTTATAATATCGATTTTCGAGAGACGCGTGCTTCCGCTACACTAGAGACTTTCACACCGATTCACCTCCCCGCTATCCCTCCAAACCCCAATGGAATTCGCTGTGAACGCACGCACTGTTTGGTAGCTAGGCTTTCGTTTCATCGTACCCCGCGTGTTCGTCTTGCTCCGAGTTCCCCTATATAACCCTCATATACAAACATATCAATGTTATCTTCCAGAATGACGACAAGATCCCGGTGGAATTTCAACATTTTCGAAAAGCGGTAGAAGCGTCGAACAATACATTTGTGACTTTGACTTCTCCATACCTAAAGAAATATTGTTTCGTTTAGTGAAAAGTAATATTTGTTCATTTGTATTTATTAAAGGGTTTGTTATCGATGATAAAGAATGAAAGCAATGATGGGTAAGCATAGGCCTTCTTTTCACTCACTATCCGAATTACGAATTTTGGAAAATAAAGTACGGTTATAATACCATTTTTTTTGCCTCACCCAACATTGATAGAAATTGGAATACCTGCGTATTGAATGAATCTACTCTTTCCGTATTAAAAAATTATCATATCTCTTTTAAAGTTTGTTATTCACTATTTTATAGTATATACTTTCGGCAATGAGCAAAAAAAAGTTTGGTACAAAATATCCATTTGTATCATCGTATAACAGACGGTCTCCCACAGCAAGTTTTAAAAATCTCGGATCGCAATTAATGAAAACTCAGCAAGTATGTTCATTTGAAATTCAAAAACAATAAAACGTTCCTCCAGTATATTAGATTTGCTTGTCTGAAATTAAAGTCTTGTTTTTCGATGGAAAAATAGCTCGTTTTTATACGATTAAATGAAAGTATAGAGGAAATTGGAAAAATTATAAATCGTAATCGGTCCAATATTTCTTGAGAAATCATGATAACAGGTTTAAAAAATACTGTTTATTGAAGAACCGCGATCAACCTTTTGAACGGAGATTGCTCTTAGGTAAAATAATGTATTGACTACTCACTGGCAATAGATCATGTAATCTACACCCATGAAGGGTGGCATTCGTGCTTGATGCACCTTCTAAAATACTCATTTGCTACTATCGGCGAGACCCGTGAGTGATTTCTGATGCACGGTGGCCGCCGTCCATAATGAGGTGCGGGCAGAATCTTCAGCGGCAGTGATAGATCGGCATTTGGCCCACTATGTACCCCCGTGGTCTCGTATATTGAAACGATTGCCCCATCGCTTTCGTTGAAGGTGCAAGTGGAATCATATGCAGCAATTTGCACTGTGTTTACTTGCGTAATAATAATTTACGGTTATTTTCCAAATAATTTCATTATAGCTCTCGTTGTTTACAATAAAATGTTTCAAGAATGGTTTCAAGAAACCGTTTTAATAATTATTTTTTAGTGCCATGCTTCTTTGTGAGTATGATAGTGTCAAGAACATTTTGAGGTAGATGCAGAACATTTTGACGTGGATGTAGATGAGGTAGAACATTTTGAAGTAGATGCACTGTAGCCAGCGTGGGGGGCGTCCATAAATTACGTAACACTAAATTTCCCAATGTTTGCTCCCCCCCACCCCCACGTAACAGAACCGTAACGCCTGGCCTGAACCCCCCCCCCTATTCCGTTACATAACGGGTGCCTTGTCGTTAATAATTGCGTTTTTTTCAAAGAAATAACTTATTATGAAAGGAGTAGGTTTATACTCATTTTATGAAGTATATATTCATCTAGTTTTATATCAATTTTTTGAATTAAAAAGAAAAGTAAGCCTGATTTGGCGACGAAAAAAAATTCTCTTCACTGTCCCATCGATATCTTTATGGAAGGTTGTCTGTAAATAAAAAGTTAACAATTTATCGATAACTATACAAATGTAGCTATCGTTATGCGTAGCCGTTTTTTTCTATCTTCAAGGCCCTTTTTTGTACTTAAGCAATCTTTAAAAATAGTAATTATCAAAATTTAAAAAATCGGCTACGTACAACCTTACAAAACCGCGATTACAAAAATGGTTTAAAAAAATTGAAAACCGGTTGATAAGTTTTTGAATATTCACTGAGACAAGGTCGAAAAAAGTAGTTTCGAGAAAATCGCGACCAAAGTTTTCATTCCGTTTTTCTTGATATAAAGTTTTTTTTCTAGAATATTGATACTTACATTAAAGTATCAAGTCGCCAGCGATATGACGGTTTTTCATCTTTATTATATTTGCACGATCAAACGAGCCCGCCGAAGGCGGGCGAAGTTCGATCGTAATAATACGAAGCGTCTCGTTCGAAGATGATAAGCTGTAGTAATGCTTGCCATGCGTACCTTTACAATGTTTCAGAGCGTGGCGATTTTATTTTTTATTTTTAGACCTTAGTCTCCACGGGTTGCCATAGTCACGCCGCCCCTTAATTTTTCTTTATATGTTTAGAGTATGCTATTAGAGTTATCACAATTGTTGAAGATGATCTCTCAGTCTGGGAATGGGTCATTGGGTGGGAGTAGATCTTCTAACGAGACGCTTCGTATAATTACAATCGAACTTCGCCCGCCGTCGGCGGGCTCGTTTGACCGTGCAATTATACTGCGCGTCTCATTCTCGATGATAAACTGTAGACTTTCAGCGTAAATGTGATAGTTACTGGTAGCACTGGTGCTGATTGAAAGCCTTCTATTTATTTATCTTCAGATAAAGATAACAAAAAAACGTTCTTAATTAAGAATGGCACGCGCAAAGGTGCCTTTTTCTCCTTAAGGATGTTGAGTCCCTATGAAACATGTTAATGTTAATTGTTCAATAAATAGCTCCTTAATCGTCATGAAATTTTAACACGACCTCTTAAATACTTCATACAAAAACATACCAAATTTTCAGAATTCTATCATCATTAGTTCAACCTCCTTAAGAGTTGAAATAAAAAATTATAAGAAAATTCTGAAAATTTGGTATGTTTTTGTATGAAGTATTTAAGAGGTCGTGTTAAAATTTTACGACGATTAGGAAGCTCGTTATTAAAAAATTAACATTTTGTTAAGAACAATTTTTGAAAGAAATAAAAAAAAATTTATCAATAAACTTCGTTTTGTTTCCGTTGCTTTCAGTATATTGTAGATATTATAAAATTGAGAAGTCGAAAAAAACTGATTGCAAAGTTACATCAGTTTCCATAAAACAACATTTAATTTGTGAATGTTAATTGTTCAATAACGAGCTTCCTAATTGTCGTGAAATTTTTACACGACCTCTAAAATACTTCATACAAAAACATATCAAATTTTCAGAATTTTATCATCATTTGCGATTTGGGACTCAACATCCTTAAGGAGGCCTGTTGTAGAAGCTAGCAAACATCCCAGAGCGTTGGGACCAACCGGCCGTTCGACGTATCGTGTCAATGTCAACTCCCTTTCTGGAAGCCGCACTTACATTTGCATGTTTTGTGCTGTATGCAGTAAATTTGTCGGTATCTATACCCGACTTATTCAGTAGGTTTTTTTATCCAGTGGCCGATGGTTTGTGCCGTTACATCTTTATATGGATTTATCGAGCTTATGAAGAGTCGGTGATTGTTTTCAGAGCGAAATTGCTGGGTTCGTTTTAAGTAAAATAGAATTGCAGATGGGACACATAATTCGTTCGATTGTTCGAAAAAGGGTAGAAATAGTTCCGGTTGTACTTGTCCTGGTTTCGATGTTTTAGTGAGGTCTGGAATCTTTATTGAATTTCCCGCTTCCGACGTTTCTATACTGTCTGTTCGGATTAACGCTAAAGTTTGGAGTCTTTGAGCTGTTGTAAGGATCAATAAGGTGGCTATTTTCTCTCCCATTTCCCTTAAAGATATTTTTTCCATCGAAAGCTTTTTTAGAGTTTGCAACACTGGTTCAGTATCCCAGGTAGTACTTTGGTCGTGAAGATTTTTGTTTAAATACTCTTTTCAAAAATCGAGCAATCAGCTTGTCTTTTCCAATCTCTCGTAAGGATATGAGCGCCATTGCTGATCGATGCGAGCATAGGGTACCGTAATTTGCGCCTTCTTCGAATCTTTTTGTAAGAAAGTTGATAATCTCTGGAATTTGAGCTTCGTACACGTCAAAATGTTGTTGATGCGCGGAGTCCCACCAATGCTTGAGAGATGTTTGGTATTGTTTTAAGGTCGACGAGGTCATCGAGTTTAGCATGACCTGAATCGTGTTTTCTCCAATGCCTCTTTTTAGGAATGCTTTCCTGATACATTCCCTACCACCGACGAAAGTCGGAATGCCAAAGGATGCATTATCGTCCTGCATGGTGATAATAAAAGCTTTTTAGAAGGTTTGAATATGATCGGTTTTGCTATTAACATAGATGTAAAAAACGGGAACCATGGTTGCGTTGGCCAGTGAGGAACAATTATTATTCCTGGTGCTTCGTCGATTGAAATTTTTTGCAATACTTTTAGAATAATTGCAAAAGGTGGAAAAGCTTAGAACTTTTCTTGCTTCCACGATATCGTAAATGCATCTACGATTGTAACGTCCGGCTGCGGAAATCTAGCGTAAAATCTTTTGCATTTTTTGTTATGTCGTGACGCAAAGAGGTCAATTGTGAACGGGCCAAATTTGTTTTTAATTATTACAAATTTTGTATTGGCCAATTCCCATTCCGTATCGATATTAGTAATTCTGGATGCTGCGTCGGCGAAGGTATTTTGTTTGGAAGAAATATATGAAGCAAAGAACCATAGTCGTCTTTTTTCGCCCCACTGCCAAATTTTTCTTGCTCACTCACTTAGATGCGGAAACTGTATACCTCCGGCTCTATTTATATAAGAAATAGATGACCTATTGTCAATTCTTAATAAAATTTCGCAGACTGATAAATCTGTAGCAAAACTTTTAAATGCCAAGAATGTTACTAATAGTTCAACGTAGTTGATACTATATTTTTTCTCGTCTTCATTCCAGAAGCCGTGTGTACTTTGTCCTCCCGAGTAGGCTCCCCATCCCGTCAAGGATGCATCAGTCTGAATTTCCAAAGCAATTTTTTGCATTCGTATTGGATTGTATTCAAATCCAATATTTTTCCTCCACCAATGAAGATCTTGCATAACCGTTTTTTGCAATGTCGAAGTAGCGTCGTAGTTTCCCTCATTGAGTTCAAGTGCAAAAAATTGTGCTCTTTCAAGTCTGTTGCAGTATATGGTGCCGTACGCAATCGCTGGTGTAGCCGTGCATAGCGTGCCAATCACTGTTGCAAAGTTTCGAATTATGTATGATTTTTTCGCACTAAATTTTTCGAGCATCCTTTTTATCTGAATTTTCTTTTGTTCAGTAAGCTCCAATCTAAAATCTTCCGAGTTGATGATGAAACCTAAATATTTGCATCTTTGGCTTGGGATAAGCGAACTCTTTTCTTGATTGATAATAAAGCCTAGACTCTCTGATAAGTCTCTCTGATAAGTCTTTTTAATATTTTTTGAACACTCCTCCGATTTCGAATTTATCAATAGAATATCATCCATGTAAATGATCAGTGAAACTCCTTGTAATCTCAGCGTGCTCAGACCAGGTTTCATTAGTTTCGTAAATACGAAGTGACTAGTGCACAACCCGAACGGCAGGCAGGTAAACTGATAAAGTTTATTGTCTAGCCGAAATCTTTGAAATTTTCTATCAGATTTGTTAATAGCTATCAAGTAATATGCGTCTTTCAAATCTATTTTCCCCATATATGCCCCTTTTGACAATAAAGTTTTTGCGGATCTGATGTCCTCCATTTTAAAATGGACCCATCCCATGGAAAATGGAACCATCTGGTTTAGATACAAAAAAAAGGGTGAAATGAATTAATTTGGAGATTCTTTGCATCTTGAAAAAGATAATATTAAAAATGAAATTATCAAGCTATAACAATAGCTTGATAATTTCCTTTTTAATATTATCTTTTTGAGCCGCACTTCAAGTTTGATTAAACATCCGGCTTCTGTTTGGGGGATATTCTTTATATGTGATTTTATATCCATTTATAAATCCAAGAATACGTTTATCGATTGTAATCTTTTCTCATTGCCGAGAAAACATTTTTAATCGACCCGGGAGGCTATTTGCCTGGCTTATTTTGGTTCCGACGGTTTGTATGGTCGTGTGGGTACTGTTGACGGATTTGAAGGTGTCTGCTGGTGGCGTCGTTTGGACCGCATCATTGGTTGTCTCTGGGCACCCACCTGTCTGTACATCGCAGGTGGGCGTCTGAAGTTTCCTTGATCTGATGATCTTGAGATAGTATTGTTTGACTGGATCTTCTCAGCCGGTTTGATTTGTGCACACGCTTTTTCAACTGCTTTCGCATCCTTGATTTGTTCGTTAAATGTTGCACCGTACAATCATTTGTCAGGGATCGTTGCTTCAATTGTTGGTTTGCGTGATTTACTCAGTAATGGGGTAATAAACGATCTTCTAGCGATGGACTATTGGTAGAATACACGAGACAGTTTAGAGACAATACACTGACACGAGTTTTCCTGCGTCGCAGAGATATTTGGGGAAGATTTCCTCATCGATTCCGTCTTCCTGAGGTTCTATCACCATTGATAAAGCTGCGCCAAAGTGTTTGTCTCTTTTTTTTGGCGATTTCCGTGCGAGCTGAAACGATTTCCAGATTAATTTGTGGAGCCTGCGTGTACAAATATCGTTTTCGTCCATATTTATTTATTATATCCCTCTTGCTTTCATCCGAGAGGCCATTTGCCATCCATTGGGCCCATTTTTTGCTTAAGTCTGCATTTACGCCCAGGGGTGTATATTTTGCATCGGCGGGATCGTTAATGAGAACCTCGATGATATCGTCTCGTGTTGGAGGGTTTGTGTTCGTAGTCGCTTCGGAGCGGATTTTAATTTCCATGGATGCCTTGTTGGCTGGTGCCTCTTTGGCCTCGTCTTGCGAGTTTTCGTCTTCCGGCTTGAGATCCCTCATTGCTGTAGTTAAGGATGTTGAGTCCCTATGAAACATGTTAATGTTAATTGTTCAATAAATAGCTTCTTAATCATCGTGAAATTTTTACACGACCTCCTGAATACTTCATGTAAAAACATACCAAATTTTCAGAATTCTATCATTACTTCAACGTCCTTAAGGGTTGAAATAAAAAATGATGAGAAAATTCTGAAAATTTGGTATGTTTTTGTATGAAGTATTTAAGAGCTCGTGTTAAAACTTCACGACAATTAGGAAGCTCGGTATTAAAAAATTAACATTTTGTTAAGAACAATTTTTAAAAGAAATTCAAAAAAATGTATCAATAAACTTCGTTTTTTTCCGTTGCTTTCAGTATATTGTAGATATTATAAAATTGAGAGGTCAAAAAAAAAACTTATTGCAAAGTTACATCAGGTTCCGTAAAACAACATTTAATTTGTGAATGTTCATTGTTCAATAACGAGCTTCCTAATTATCGTGAAATTTTTACACGACCTCTGAAATACTTCATACAAAAACATACCAAATTTTCAGAATTTTATCATTATTTGCGATTTGGGACTCAACATCCTTAAAGGAACAGAATGTGGGATCCCATATTGTATAGACAAAATACTTATTGAATTTTTGTCAATTTTTTTAATTTTCCGTGTGGACGAATAGTCGGAAGGAATCCTCATGTTCGTATGGCCCGTGAGGTTTTTGGTAATTTTAAGTGTGAATCTCGTGTGGAGATTTCGCACATTTATTTGACGTGTGAATCTCGTGTGGAGATTTCGCACATTTATTTGACGTGTGAATCTCGTGTGGAGATTTCGCGAATTCATTCGACGTGTGAATCTCGTGTGGTGATTTCGCACATTAATTTGATGTGTGAATTTCGTATGGAGATTTTACACGTTTGGATACTTACATTTTTCAAGGATCGAATTTTCTTTAAGGAAAAGCTCGGAGGACGACGATTTACTTTCGTCCAATGGATCCTTTATCAATTGCATAACCGTATTTTGGAGGACATCTCGCTCGAACGCGAGCGAGAATATTTTATTTTCTTCTCTTTCGGCATCTTTTTCTTATAATTTTAAAGTTTTTTAATAGTTTATTTCCTTGATAAGATACTCTGTACGTGTTTGGTTTTTGCACAACAAAACACTATGGAGAAAAATAAACGGGCGGCGTGACCATGGCAACCCGTAGAGACCATACTTTCAAAAAAAAAAAATCGCCAGCCTCTAAAACGTTGTGAAGTTACGCATGGCATGCATTACTACAGTTTATCATCGAGAACGAGACGCGTAGTATAATTCTCAAAATAATAACAGCTTGTGCACTTCATCTATTCTGAACGATGAGTTAAAAATTTTTAAACTTGAACATACAGAAATTTTGTTATTTCTGACAGTTCTAAAATCGTGACGTAATGCAAACCTCGGCAACTACCACCCCCCCCTTCTCAATTGCGTTACGTAATTTATGGACGCCCTCATGTAGGCCTCCGTTTCGGTTGCGCACAGAGGGTACATTTTTTGGGCTACACATCGTCATATCACTTTATTGGTTCTAACGACAGATTCTCCGATCTCGGGAACCGATAACGCGATCAAAATCGACCAGAGAAAACTAATATTTATTTCATTGAGTAGGTACCTACTGAAAGTCAAGTTTAAAGACTGGTTACTGGATTGAATTGTTGAGAAATGTTCACCTTTGCCTATCTACTCACACGGTTACACCTGCGAACTTTGGGTGAACCCAACTTCATGTACGACAATTCGTAGTTATGTTAATTTTGGTTTCACGCGAATTGAGAAATTGGAATACCACTGAGTGCACGTGCGTAAAAACTCGGCTACTCAGGCTATGAGTTATTTTAGAAGGGGTCGAGATTCACTAGTAATCAATTTAACATGACTTCATTGGTGTACTGTCACGTCGCGACCAATTGCATACAATGTATTTTTAAGCCTAATACGCACGATAGCGGCATTCTTATTTTTCGACGGATCTGAATATTTTTCTTTAGAATAAGGGCTACCACGGCGGAAATGTAGCCTATCGATATTAATATAACCAAGCGTCTCGCGTAACTTCCCACGCGAAAGCGTAGCGGCCTTAACGATATCGAGAACAAATATACAAGCGGGAAAATTTCGAACAGTCTCGTTGTAATCCGAACAGAGTCCGAGTACATCGCAGAGTGTCCTTAAGACCAAAAATACACAAAGGAAACCTTCGGGTTACAAGGATGACGAACACGTGAAGCGACACGCAAGAAATACGTGATGATATTCATAAAGACGTAAATATATAACGACGCAACGATACCGAATGCTAACGATCATCCAAGAGCGGAAAAATGTCCAAATCCTTAAAATATACACTCGCTAGGAGAAAATCCTCCGACCCAGGAAGTTGCCGCGGTCATAAAACTGCGTTGATATTTCCCATGCGGACTCGCGGGCCTCGGTCAACAAGCCCTATCTCGAGCGTGCGTTCTTGGCGCCGACAAGGCCCCTTTTTCCTCTCTGTATTTTTCCGCGCTCCAGATAAAGAAGCGCAGCTCCAATTCCTGGAAATAGAGCGACGAGCCTACGTCCTGCTCCCACTCTCTATTTTCGACCAATCAACCGAAGAGACCTATATTTAATGCCTTTTCCACCAATCCAAAAAGAATGCACCACCAAAAGTGCACTTTTCCAGAGTTTTCTTCTCCCACCATCTCAGCATCCCAAGTGTTCCATCATCGTTCGTAGAAGTGTGTTCTATCACCACTCGTGGAGAACAGTCTTCCGACATTTTCCATCGCGTTCAGATCAGTCTTCCAACCGATTCTGTTACAATCAGATCGTAGTCTCGCAAAATCATCCATCGAATTAACTTCACTTCTTAATCTTGTTCTGACAGAATTCGAAGTGTAGTACCGGTATCATAGAGTTTCGAATATTACACATCTTCGGGTTTTGACCGAAGTGTCGTATAAACGTTTAGTCGACTCTCGCGGCCTCGAGTGCGTTAGGTAGTTCGGGTGCTGTTTACTACGCGTATATATATAAATACTCTCAGCACCCCAAAAGTCTGGTGCTGGTGACCGCTTACCGAACGCTGAGCGTGGCGTCCGTCAACTAGGCCCTTATCTGCGAGCGACAACCGATATCCTTGCGAGCGAGCGTACCTGCAGACGGATACACCCACGAACATAGCGACCAATGTAAGCTACAAATTTCATTTTATGTTAATCCGATTGTTCCCCCGACTTCACAGTTATTTTTATTGTCAATTTTTTGTATAAGTAACTTTATTAATCCAATCACTTATTTGTAATAAACCTTTAGTTAAGTTTGTACAAATTTGTCGGATTATTTCTCGATACCAAATCACTGCATGATTTCCTAATTTCAACTCATTCCAAGCACTACCCCTTTTTACCCTCATCCCGTGCTATTGCGCTCGTCGTAGGCAAAAAAGGAGGGAATCAAAAAAATATATGCCCACGTCCCTTCCCGACGTGACATATTAATTTTTGGGGGCTCGTCCGGGATATTAAAAAGGGAAATGTGCCGATTGATCCAATGTCCGGGGACGAATCAACAGCTAGTTCATTGAATTTAAATATTACCGACGACTTAGGTGAACCATCGGGTTATTCTTTGAGGAGCTCTGACGCTCAATTGCTACCCGGTCTCGAACCTAAGAAACGACCAGTAAAAAAATTAGAACTAACTCAAAAAATCGATAACGAAAATAAAAGACATGGCGCTAGGTACCAATCAGTCACTCGCTTACGTATCTTTAAGGGAAGCTATCGAAATGGTCCCGGATTTTGACGGGAAAGGTAGCTCCTTCTCAGATTTTGTAGCCGGATGCGAAGACGCATTGGCGTCGCTTCCACCCGGATCCGAAGCACGGTTTGTGAGAGTAATTCGAAACAAACTGAAGGGTCAGGCTAAGAAGGTCATCCGGTCGTGCACATTCGAAACGGTAGAATCTCTTTTGAAATTCTTAAAGAAACTATATGCTCCGAATAAAAACGAGGTACAACTTTTTTTTAGTTTTAAGGCTTTCACGGCTCTTTATGTAATTTGAAGAGTATGTGGCTTCCGGATGGAGGCCGTGTTGAGAATCAGCGTTGTGCCGACGTTTCGCAAACGTTACAGTCTGCATCATCAGGGCTGAGAGCTCCGATACTGAAGCTCCCGTGTCTCAGGCATTCCTTATATACTTGCAGTCATCGTTCCAGATCACTGCACCAGCCAATCAGATGTTTTAATTGATCGGCCGGTCAATTAAAAAACCGGGAGGACGGTGTGCCAAATGGGATTGACGTGATATCCACCATCTCTATTTAGATTGTCCGGATGTTTTCGGATTTCCAAGCCTTCTCGGTGTTTCCTAGAAAAATAGCTGTTTGATGGGGCCAGACTTTGGGCTTTATCGAACTGAATGGCATGACCAGTTTCCATCCAATGCTCGGCCAGGGCTGATTGTCCAATGTGGCCATATTTGATACACCGTTGATGTTCTTTGATCCGTGTACTGATCTTCCTCCCGGTTTCTCCTATGTACACTTTACCGCATGAGCAGGGTATCTTGTACACTCCTGGTGCACTTAATGGTGGTCTTTGGTCTTTTGCACTCGGAACCACTTGTGCTAGCTTCTTCTGAGGTTTGAAGATGACTCGCACGTTATGTTTCCCAAGGACCCTGCCTATGCGATCGGTTATGCCCTGAAGGTATGGAAGGGAAGTTGTTGCTATTATTTGTCCTTCATTCTCCCCTTCAGGTTCCCTTTTTAATTGACCGGCCGATCAATTAAAACATCTGATTGGCTGGTGCAGTGATCTGGAACGATGACTGCAAGTATATAAGGAATGCCTGAGACACGGGAGCTTCAGTATCGGAGCTCTCAGCCCTGATGATGCAGACTGTAACGTTTGCGAAACGTCGGCACAACGCTGATTCTCAACACGGCCTCCATCCGGAAGCCACATACTCTTCAAATTACATAAAGAGCCGTGAAAGCCTTAAAACTAAAATAAAACGCCTACACGGAGAGGCTATTTTGGGTCCTGTTAACACCTTTTCCAAACTCAGGAAAACTCTGCACATCCAGCTGTGCTCGTTAACATTCCTAAAAAGGTGCCGCGACCATCAAGTGGTACCGAAATGTTTTCAATTAAAAAACCCCTTTCCATCAAAACAAGCCAAGACTATCCTCCACCAGGCCTCGCTGAGACTGGTAAAGGAGAGAATATCTGTCACCAAAAAGCTTTTAGACCAAAATTCCCAAAAACTCCTTAAACTTCACCTACGCCTATCTGACTGTTTGGAACCACAGCTGTGGGAAGATCTTGACCGGGTCACACACGAACAAGCCCTCCACTGTGCAGACCTGAGGTCCAGGAATCAAATAGAGAAATTCAGGAAACTATGCCCACAGACGAAACAACCCATCCTAACCCACACAGTAAAAAACCTAAGCAACCACCCACTCTCCGCAGCTGAAACATCAGTCCTCGCAAAAGGGCACAATTTCGCCATCACACCGACAGACATTCCAACCAGAGAAATCATCAGCCAGGTGGAAACTGCCATCTACCGTCTCCCACCTGATACTAGCAACGATATCAGGCAACGGATAACCAATATTCTACACAAAGCAAAACCCCCTCAGCAGAACATCACAAAGGAAGAACACCTTGCTCTTCAAAATTTGAAGAAAAACAAGGACATCTTAGTACTACCAGCTGATAAAGGGAATGCTACTGTTATCATGGACAAAACGGACTACTGCAGGAAAATGATGAACCTGCTCGAGGACACCAACACGTACAAGAAACTACCACGTGACCCAACATCAAGCGTAGAAAAGAAAACAACGACACTTCTAAAGAAGGCTGGCCTGTCGGAGAACCTTATCAAAATCCTTACACCCAAGGAATCCCTACCACCCAGGCTTTACGGTCTGCCAAAAATACACAAAAACAAGATCCCACTAAGGCCCATCGTGAGCAACATAGGCAGCCCTACATATCATTTGGCACGTTTTCTCTGCAAACCCTTGCAGGAACTCGTAGGCCTCAACAACTCCTATATTCAAAACTCTCGGGAATTTGTGAATAAGATCCAGTCCATCAAGGTACAACCAGAAGACATTCTAGTAAGTTTCGATGTTGTATCGTTGTTCACAAACGTCCCAACCCATGAAACCCTAGAAATAGTCAGAAAATCCCAAAAAGTTGCTCCTAACCTACTAGCCCTCATAGAACATTGCCTAAACTCTACATATTTCCAATTCCAATCCCAGTTTTATGAACAAACTTCAGGCGCAGCCATGGGTTCCCCGATTTCCCCTATCATCGCCAACATCTTTATGGAGAATTTCGAGAACAGAATTCTGCAAGAAGCACCTCTCAAACCCTCAACCTGGTTCCGATATGTCGATGACACCTTCGTCATTTGGAGTCACGGCAAAGAAAACCTCAATCATTTCTTAACCTTCCTCAACTCCCAGCACCCCAATATACAATTCACCATGGAGATAGAACAGGACAATCAAATTCCTTTTCTGGATGTACTGGTTCAACGGAAAAACGATGGCACTTTGGGCCACAAAGTTTACCGGAAACCAACGCACACGGATAGATATCTCCACGCTACGTCCCATCACCACCCCTCCCAAAAACAATCGGTCATAAGCTCTCTGGTCTACAGAGCTCTAGCGATCTCCGAACCGAACTCTCTCGAGGATGAACTAGAACACCTACGCAAAGCTTTAGGAGATAATGGCTACAAGCCAGGCAACATCGAAAGAACGATCAAACAACTAAGAAGAAAAATAGCCGATCCGAAAACGGTAACAGAACCTGAAGGGGAGAATGAAGGACAAATAATAGCAACAACTTCCCTTCCATACCTTCAGGGCATAACCGATCGCATAGGCAGGGTCCTTGGGAAACATAACGTGCGAGTCATCTTCAAACCTCAGAAGAAGCTAGCACAAGTGGTTCCGAGTGCAAAAGACCAAAGACCACCATTAAGTGCACCAGGAGTGTACAAGATACCCTGCTCATGCGGTAAAGTGTACATAGGAGAAACCGGGAGGAAGATCAGTACACGGATCAAAGAACATCAACGGTGTATCAAATATGGCCACATTGGACAATCAGCCCTGGCCGAGCATTGGATGGAAACTGGTCATGCCATTCAGTTCGATAAAGCCCAAAGTCTGGCCCCATCAAACAGCTATTTTTCTAGGAAACACCGAGAAGGCTTGGAAATCCGAAAACATCCGGACAATCTAAATAGAGATGGTGGATATCACGTCAATCCCATTTGGCACACCGTCCTCCCGGTTTTTTAATTGACCGGCCGATCAATTAAAACATCTGATTGGCTGGTGCAGTGATCTGGAACGATGACTGCAAGTATATAAGGAATGCCTGAGACACGGGAGCTTCAGTATCGGAGCTCTCAGCCCTGATGATGCAGACTGTAACGTTTGCGAAACGTCGGCACAACGCTGATTCTCAACACGGCCTCCATCCGGAAGCCACATACTCTTCAAATTACGAGGTACAACTGTTGGGAGAACTCAGTCACATTTTTCAAGGAAGCAGTGAAACCGTAATAGATTTTTCCACTGCAATTAGGGATAAAGCTAGGGAAATACTCGACGCTCAACCAGCATCCCAAAACGACACGGAAAGTGCCGCCCACAGAAAAACATTATACGGCTATTTCCTCTCGTGTTTCAAACGCGGGCTAAGACTGGAGATAGAACAGCGTCTCCCTCGGTGCGACGATATCTCGACCGCTATAGATCATGCGATCGAAATCGAACGCGACCTCGAAGCCCGTAAGGAACTTCTCTCGTCCTCTATGAGATCCGTTCCGAACAAATCGGTAAAAACCTGTAGCATCTGTAAAAAGGACGACCATTCGAGCGAAGCTTGCCGATTGGCGCCAATCACATGCCAAAAATGCAACGGTAAAGGTCACAAAGCCGATCAATGTGGAAATAATCAAGTCGCTCAAAAATCGGTCACGTGTCAAATTTGCGATAAACCCGGTCACATCGCGAAAAATTGCTACGTTAACCAAAAATCTTCGAATTTTTCCGGCAATCAATCACACCGCTCGCCCGGTCCTCAATGCCCACTGTGTTATAAGCAGGGTCACACCGCGGATCGATGTTTTAAATTTCGAAACAATCCCCCGAATTCTAATCTGCCATCCTGTCGGTATTGCAAAAAGGTCGGGCACACTATCGAAAACTGCCGTGCTCGCGATTATAATAATTCACGTAATCAGTCGGGAAACGGACCGAGTGCCCCTCGGACAGACGCACCGAGCGGCCCGCCCACTCAAACGCGTCAAGCGAATGCCGTCTCTCTCGGGGAGCCGAACGAAAGTATCCGACCTACGCAATAAAATCGGAAAATTTCAACACATTGCCCTCGGTGTGTATCGGAGCACTACCGGAAAAAGGGGCAATTTCGATGCTATTAGACAGCGGTGCCATCCCCAACTTGATAAAAAAGGCATATACAAAAAATATGGTAGACATCAACGAAGAAGATGTCATTAAATTAACAGGCATATCCGAATTACCGGTCTTTGGACTAGGGAGCGTGCTACTTCGCGTATTCGACTTCGAATCGCTATTTCACATTATTCCCGACAATGTGCCGCTTCCCTATCCCGGTCTGCTGGGATCTTCATATTTTTATGAAACCAAGTCCAATATCAATTACCGAACGGAATGTCTCGAGTGTGGGGATAAATCATGGCCTTTCGAAAAAGTAACCGAACCCGACGAGGTGATAGAAATCCCCGCGCGTTCGGAAACTCCCTTCTTCGTGAAGGTAAAAGACAGCATAATAAAAGAGGGATACCTCTCGCCTTTGAAAATCCGTCAAGGTGTATACGCCGGCGATTGCCTGGTGACAAACATCGACGGAAAGGCACATTTGAAGGTTTATAATACCACAAATGACGCTGTCAAACTGATCGTCCCAGTTGTGGAGCTGCAGGAATTCGACGCTATCGAAGACCTGTCAGAAAATACTCCCAATTTAGACTGTACGACAGTTTCAAATTCTCGTTCAATCCCTCGTGACCCTCCTTATCCAAGCGTAAATTGCACGATGATTGCGCCGATCCAGAGCCCGAAAGTGGCCAATTCCAAAATTTCGATGACAAAAGTCGAATCAAATAACAAGTCTTGTAGCGAGGAAAGAACGAGAATCAACATCAATCAAAATAAAAACTTCAGTCAAATTCCGGGCCAAAAATCAAAAGCAGACAGAAATAAAAACGCGAAAAATACAAAAATGAAATCGATCGAAAACTCAAAAATCGAGGTCAATCGTAACGAACGGTTTAACAATGAAACAAATCGAAATAAAAGTCCAAAATCGAGTCAAAACGTGATCTGCGTTCCTACCTCCGAACCAACATCGCGTATAAAGAAAAATAATTCAGAGCGCTCAAAAATAATAAAAAGTCTCTTGCGACTCGACCACCTTGCAAAAACCGAATTAGAACATGTTGAAAAAATAATCGAACAATATTCAGACAGATTCCATGTAAAGGGCGAACCTCTAGAAGCCACACATGTGCTTCGACATAAGATACCGACGGTCAACGACCTGCCGATAAACACTAAGCAGTATCGGTTCCCCCAAGCGCTCAAGGGCGAAGTCCAGCGTCAAGTGGACGAGTTACTAGAAACAAAAATCATAAGCCACTCGGAATCTCCAAACAACAGTCCCGTCTGGATAGTCCCGAAAAAACCAGACTCTAACGGTAATAAACGTTGGCGAATGGTAATTGACTTTCGTGCTTTGAACGAAAAAACAATCGGTGACTCATATCCGCTACCCAACATCACAGATATTCTGGATCAGTTGGGACGCGCGAATTATTTTTCAGTGTTCGATTTAGCATCCGGTTTCCACCAGATCGAAATGAATCATGAAGATAAATCGAAAACCGCTTTTTCTACCCCACATGGGCACTACGAGTTTTCAAGAATGCCATTCGGGCTTAAAAATGCCCCGGCAACCTTCCAGCGCTTAATGGATATCGTATTGAGTGGACTCCAAGGAGTATCCCTCTTTGTTTATCTCGACGATATCGTAGTGTATGCCAGGGACCTAGAGGAGCACGGTAAAAAGATTCACGAACTGATGGAACGATTGCGCAAAGCCAATCTCCAACTACAACCGGATAAATGCGAATTTCTCAGACCAGAAGTCAGGTACCTAGGGCACATAATCGGTAAAGACGGACTTAAACCAGACCCGAGCAAACTCTCAGCCGTCAAAGATTTCCCTCTGCCCAAAAGTGTCAAAAATATTCGCCAATTTCTGGGCCTAACCGGTTACTATCGTAGGTTCATCAAAGACTTCTCCAAAATCGCGAAACCCCTAACTCGCCTCTTAGAGGACAAGGTTGACTTCAAATGGACTGACGAAGAGCAAAAAGCTTTCGATATCCTAAGGGATAAATTATGCGAAGCTCCTATTCTCCAATACCCCGATTTCGAAAAACCGTTTATTATAACAACGGATGCTTCTGGCTACGCCTTAGGCGGAGTCTTATCACAAGGAGAAATAGGAAAAGACAAACCGATAGCTTATACGTCGTGCGTACTGCGAGGAGCGTCCCTTCGGTACGACACGTACGAAAAAGAAGCAATGGCAATCATTCATAGCGTAAAAGCCTTCCGACCGTACATTTATGGTAGGAAATTCACGCTTGTAACCGATCACAAACCTTTGGTTTGGTTCAAGACCGCCAAAGACGCGAACGCACGCGTTCTTAAATGGCGACTCAAGCTGTCCGAATACGATTACGATGTCGTATACAAACCGGGCACACTAAATTCAAACGCTGACGCATTGTCGCGTAATCCAATTGAACAATTAGAAGAATCCAAAATAGCCGCCCATTGCAAACATAAAGAAATACAAAAATTCAAAAACGCGCCACAGGTGATAACTCGTTCAAAAACGAAATCCAGTAGCAGTGAAGAAGAAGGTCCAAATCCCATTCAAATCACGACACGGGTCGAAATCCATCCACTTCCGGAATCCAAAAAAATTAATGTAGTCACCCGTGCTCAGGCAAGGGAGACTGTACTATCCGATCCGGATACAATAATACAAGCAAACGAAACGCTCGATGACGTTAGTGCGTCAAGTGCCGATGCGCCTGCTCTTGAGAAGGCCGACGCACGCCCCGCGTGTCAGCATCGTACACGTCGACCTCGCAAGGCCGTGAACTACGAGGAGAGTAGTGACGACGAGACGGAGGCCGATGTAATAAGACCCGCACGCGTCACCCGATTTAAGAAAGCCGTCGGCTCAAAAATGTTCAATGGCCTGAATCAGCGCAAAGCACCTCCTATCTCTCACTCCAAAACCTCCACCGATTCCAATTCCGATAATTCGACAAATTCAGATTTCAGCTCTCTCAATTCAGAACTTTCTGAAGACGAGATCCCTCCAACCGAGGAAAGGAAAATATCAGAATTTCAAATCGCTAATTGTATCACAACTAAGGAATTGTTCCATTTCCGAAACGATCACCTAGTTTATTTTGTCGATTCGGCTGGCAAACCATGTGACTCTGGAGCACAAAAGTTGTTAGAATTAAACAAACTTCCCCTCTGGAAAGATTTGACAGTTGGCCAAGCTTACAGCAAAAAGGTTGGAAAAAAATATCACATCGCCCTTGTTATCAAAGGCGAAAACTCAGGATCATTATCGTTCGTATCCGAGAACATTAAAGAAAGCGTAGAAGAATTACGAGATCTTTGCGAAATCCTCAAACTTGAATCATGGAGTATTTGCCAAACGAATCATGTCGAAAACATAGTATGGAACGACGTTATGAACATCATAAAAAAATCCTTTAAGAATAGTCGAGTAAAGATAATCATTTGTCTGGGAACTCTACAGTACGTGCCAATCGAAAAACGAGATTCGATTTTTTATGAAATGCATAAGTCCCCAATCGGAGGACACAAGGGTGTTTCAAAAACGTACAATAGAATCAAGCGCGAATATTTCTGGGAAGATTTAAAGTCAGACATCCAAAGAAGAGTGCAGCAATGTTTAGAATGCCAGTTGAAAAAGTTGGTCCGAGTCAAAACAAAGCAACCTATGATCATAACAGATACTCCAGGAACAGTTTTTGAAAAAATCTCAATGGACATTGTAGGTCCTATGCAACGTACCTCAAATGATAACGAGTATATCCTTACGGTCCAGGACCATCTGTCCAAATATTGCGTCGCAATCCCGCTTCCAAATGCACTGGCAACGACTGTCGCAGACGCATTCATAAAAAGATTCATATGCGTTTTTGGCGCACCTAAAGCACTTCTAACAGATCAAGGCAGCAACTTTTTAAGTGGCTTGATGAGAAGAGTCGCGAAACGCTTCCGTATTAAACGATGTAGGACAACGGCATTCCACCCGCAGTCCAATGGTGCCCTCGAAAGGTCACACCATGTGTTGGCCGAATTTTTGAAACAGTACACAGATAAAGACAATGAATGGGATCAATGGCTGGAATTAGCAATGCTTTCATACAACACGAGCGTTCACGAAAGCACCAAATACACTCCTTACGAGGTGGTATTTGGAAAACTAGCGAGAGTTCCATCGAGTGAACCCCTCTGCGAATCGGATCAATTACCCACCTACCGCGGATATTTGATTGAATTGATAACTCGAATAAACGGAATTAGAACGCTCGCTTATGAGAATCTGGTTTCATCGAAACATCGGTCAAAAAAATATTACGATAAAAACGCAAACCCCAAAAGCTTCAAAGTAGGAGATTTTGTCTACCTACAAAAAGGTCCTAAACCAGGCAAACTCGGGGACCACTACACCGGACCGCATAAGGTACTAGAGAAATTGGAAAAGGGCAACGTAAAAATTCAACACAAGAACACAACGCGAGTAGTCCACGAAAATCGATTGCGGTACTCCCATATTAACGTTGAAGCCAGACCCAATGGGAAACCCAAGTCGACCCGAGTCGACGAATCCGATTTCAACCCTAAATAAATTAATAATAATACCAATTACCCTGTGTTTCAGGTGGCCGTTATCAACCTACTCTGTAACGTCTAATGAAATCACATTTGCACTTGCAACCAGAGAAACAAATCAAAGTTTTACTTACAGTATCCAAGACAGAACACTGGAAATTATTAATATTCAAAACACGTCGAACTGTTTCATAATTCGAGAAAAATTTCCAGTCGCAAATCTAGATATAATTGCTTATACCAATTCGAAATTTGTATACGTAGCCATTATATTATATTAGAAAATCATTATATTAAGATACGTCTACGAAGCAGTGAAAAAGGAGAGCGTCCTATACTCCAAAATAGTTTGTTAGTAGCGATCCAAGCCTCGGACAAATTGTATACAATTTAGTGAAGAAGCCGAGTTATATGGCGATACTTACTGGCGGAAGAGTACGCGTAATTTAATGTATAAGAATACAAGGAAATCTGATCAGGTTAAAAGAATTTTCCGATCAATTGCCGTCACTCGTGGGAACGCAACATATTTCCTTACTCCTCAAACGCACATATTATCAAAAAGCGAAATGCAAACGACCTTCAACTCCCTACTTCCCCCATCTTACTTCTTGGGGACACGTAGTATATACCTGCTGCGATCGAAGCTATACCGCCTGCAAGCATGAAGGCAACGACGAAATCTACTTGGCGATACACCAACCCAGCACATGTGGGATCTATTCCAAAGAAGATATCGACAACGTACAAGAACGTATAATGTTTCCCGTAGAAAACCCGCTGTCCTAAACAATATGGGACGGGGCATCAGTGGTCTAAACACTGTCAATCAAGGGGAGAAGTTGTTGGATCTCCTGGATAACAACAACCTACAATATCAAGCGGACTCCACCTGAAATCGCACCTGGGGAAAAATTCCTTCCATTCGGTACAGCAAACGCTGGTGTCACCCGGATGTTACCCATTGTGCAAACGATCATGCTCATCGGAGATCCATACATACAGCCTACATACTGTGTACGGCCGGTCAGTTTACCTCGTCGGTGCAGTATGGGACGCGGTTATGCACCCCCTGATGCACCTGGCTAAACGACCTAAGAAGAAAACGTCAGCGGTGAAACTGGTCAAGAACTTCATCAACTCGTCACAGCTGCTTCTGTCAAACCAAAGGGTCATGCCAAGGCCAACGCTGCAACACACGATCTCTACATTAACGTCTCCGATCGTTCAAGGTACCATCAACCTCCTAAGCCACGTTCCTTTCCCTTGAATTCGCACGAGATGACTTTCTAGTATTAAAACAACCACTCTCATAATGCTCAATAACCTTTTTCTCTATGCTCATTATTATTGTTCTTTTAACCTTGTCAAGTAAGTTGAGTTGTAATAAGTAAATAAGTATATATGCATAAGGAAAAAGAAAGAGGAGAAAACACGCACCTATTATACCTTTCATAGTGAAGTAAAAAGGTATATATACAAAAAAAAAAAACTTTCTTGTAAGTCGATCAATGACAAAGCCAATTGATACTATCGTGCCATTATATTTTCGGTTGCAACCCCCAACGAACCTGATCGAGCGAGACGCTCAATCCTAAAGGGGGGAGGTGTCACGTCGCGACCAATTGCATACAATGTATTTTTAAGCCTAATACGCACGATAGCGGCATTCTTATTTTTCGACGGATCTGAATATTTTTCTTTAGAATAAGGGCTACCACGGCGGAAATGTAGCCTATCGATATTAATATAACCAAGCGTCTCGCGTAACTTCCCACGCGAAAGCGTAGCGGCCTTAACGATATCGAGAACAAATATACAAGCGGGAAAATTTCGAACAGTCTCGTTGTAATCCGAACAGAGTCCGAGTACATCGCAGAGTGTCCTTAAGACCAAAAATACACAAAGGAAACCTTCGGGTTACAAGGATGACGAACACGTGAAGCGACACGCAAGAAATACGTGATGATATTCATAAAGACGTAAATATATAACGACGCAACGATACCGAATGCTAACGATCATCCAAGAGCGGAAAAATGTCCAAATCCTTAAAATATACACTCGCTAGGAGAAAATCCTCCGACCCAGGAAGTTGCCGCGGTCATAAAACTGCGTTGATATTTCCCATGCGGACTCGCGGGCCTCGGTCAACAAGCCCTATCTCGAGCGTGCGTTCTTGGCGCCGACAAGGCCCCTTTTTCCTCTCTGTATTTTTCCGCGCTCCAGATAAAGAAGCGCAGCTCCAATTCCTGGAAATAGAGCGACGAGCCTACGTCCTGCTCCCACTCTCTATTTTCGACCAATCAACCGAAGAGACCTATATTTAATGCCTTTTCCACCAATCCAAAAAGAATGCACCACCAAAAGTGCACTTTTCCAGAGTTTTCTTCTCCCACCATCTCAGCATCCCAAGTGTTCCATCATCGTTCGTAGAAGTGTGTTCTATCACCACTCGTGGAGAACAGTCTTCCGACATTTTCCATCGCGTTCAGATCAGTCTTCCAACCGATTCTGTTACAATCAGATCGTAGTCTCGCAAAATCATCCATCGAATTAACTTCACTTCTTAATCTTGTTCTGACAGAATTCGAAGTGTAGTACCGGTATCATAGAGTTTCGAATATTACACATCTTCGGGTTTTGACCGAAGTGTCGTATAAACGTTTAGTCGACTCTCGCGGCCTCGAGTGCGTTAGGTAGTTCGGGTGCTGTTTACTACGCGTATATATATAAATACTCTCAGCACCCCAAAAGTCTGGTGCTGGTGACCGCTTACCGAACGCTGAGCGTGGCGTCCGTCAACTAGGCCCTTATCTGCGAGCGACAACCGATATCCTTGCGAGCGAGCGTACCTGCAGACGGATACACCCACGAACATAGCGACCAATGTAAGCTACAAATTTCATTTTATGTTAATCCGATTGTTCCCCCGACTTCACAGTTATTTTTATTGTCAATTTTTTGTATAAGTAACTTTATTAATCCAATCACTTATTTGTAATAAACCTTTAGTTAAGTTTGTACAAATTTGTCGGATTATTTCTCGATACCAAATCACTGCATGATTTCCTAATTTCAACTCATTCCAAGCACTACCCCTTTTTACCCTCATCCCGTGCTATTGCGCTCGTCGTAGGCAAAAAAGGAGGGAATCAAAAAAATATATGCCCACGTCCCTTCCCGACGTGACATATTAATTTTTGGGGGCTCGTCCGGGATATTAAAAAGGGAAATGTGCCGATTGATCCAATGTCCGGGGACGAATCAACAGCTAGTTCATTGAATTTAAATATTACCGACGACTTAGGTGAACCATCGGGTTATTCTTTGAGGAGCTCTGACGCTCAATTGCTACCCGGTCTCGAACCTAAGAAACGACCAGTAAAAAAATTAGAACTAACTCAAAAAATCGATAACGAAAATAAAAGACATGGCGCTAGGTACCAATCAGTCACTCGCTTACGTATCTTTAAGGGAAGCTATCGAAATGGTCCCGGATTTTGACGGGAAAGGTAGCTCCTTCTCAGATTTTGTAGCCGGATGCGAAGACGCATTGGCGTCGCTTCCACCCGGATCCGAAGCACGGTTTGTGAGAGTAATTCGAAACAAACTGAAGGGTCAGGCTAAGAAGGTCATCCGGTCGTGCACATTCGAAACGGTAGAATCTCTTTTGAAATTCTTAAAGAAACTATATGCTCCGAATAAAAACGAGGTACAACTTTTTTTTAGTTTTAAGGCTTTCACGGCTCTTTATGTAATTTGAAGAGTATGTGGCTTCCGGATGGAGGCCGTGTTGAGAATCAGCGTTGTGCCGACGTTTCGCAAACGTTACAGTCTGCATCATCAGGGCTGAGAGCTCCGATACTGAAGCTCCCGTGTCTCAGGCATTCCTTATATACTTGCAGTCATCGTTCCAGATCACTGCACCAGCCAATCAGATGTTTTAATTGATCGGCCGGTCAATTAAAAAACCGGGAGGACGGTGTGCCAAATGGGATTGACGTGATATCCACCATCTCTATTTAGATTGTCCGGATGTTTTCGGATTTCCAAGCCTTCTCGGTGTTTCCTAGAAAAATAGCTGTTTGATGGGGCCAGACTTTGGGCTTTATCGAACTGAATGGCATGACCAGTTTCCATCCAATGCTCGGCCAGGGCTGATTGTCCAATGTGGCCATATTTGATACACCGTTGATGTTCTTTGATCCGTGTACTGATCTTCCTCCCGGTTTCTCCTATGTACACTTTACCGCATGAGCAGGGTATCTTGTACACTCCTGGTGCACTTAATGGTGGTCTTTGGTCTTTTGCACTCGGAACCACTTGTGCTAGCTTCTTCTGAGGTTTGAAGATGACTCGCACGTTATGTTTCCCAAGGACCCTGCCTATGCGATCGGTTATGCCCTGAAGGTATGGAAGGGAAGTTGTTGCTATTATTTGTCCTTCATTCTCCCCTTCAGGTTCCCTTTTTAATTGACCGGCCGATCAATTAAAACATCTGATTGGCTGGTGCAGTGATCTGGAACGATGACTGCAAGTATATAAGGAATGCCTGAGACACGGGAGCTTCAGTATCGGAGCTCTCAGCCCTGATGATGCAGACTGTAACGTTTGCGAAACGTCGGCACAACGCTGATTCTCAACACGGCCTCCATCCGGAAGCCACATACTCTTCAAATTACATAAAGAGCCGTGAAAGCCTTAAAACTAAAATAAAACGCCTACACGGAGAGGCTATTTTGGGTCCTGTTAACACCTTTTCCAAACTCAGGAAAACTCTGCACATCCAGCTGTGCTCGTTAACATTCCTAAAAAGGTGCCGCGACCATCAAGTGGTACCGAAATGTTTTCAATTAAAAAACCCCTTTCCATCAAAACAAGCCAAGACTATCCTCCACCAGGCCTCGCTGAGACTGGTAAAGGAGAGAATATCTGTCACCAAAAAGCTTTTAGACCAAAATTCCCAAAAACTCCTTAAACTTCACCTACGCCTATCTGACTGTTTGGAACCACAGCTGTGGGAAGATCTTGACCGGGTCACACACGAACAAGCCCTCCACTGTGCAGACCTGAGGTCCAGGAATCAAATAGAGAAATTCAGGAAACTATGCCCACAGACGAAACAACCCATCCTAACCCACACAGTAAAAAACCTAAGCAACCACCCACTCTCCGCAGCTGAAACATCAGTCCTCGCAAAAGGGCACAATTTCGCCATCACACCGACAGACATTCCAACCAGAGAAATCATCAGCCAGGTGGAAACTGCCATCTACCGTCTCCCACCTGATACTAGCAACGATATCAGGCAACGGATAACCAATATTCTACACAAAGCAAAACCCCCTCAGCAGAACATCACAAAGGAAGAACACCTTGCTCTTCAAAATTTGAAGAAAAACAAGGACATCTTAGTACTACCAGCTGATAAAGGGAATGCTACTGTTATCATGGACAAAACGGACTACTGCAGGAAAATGATGAACCTGCTCGAGGACACCAACACGTACAAGAAACTACCACGTGACCCAACATCAAGCGTAGAAAAGAAAACAACGACACTTCTAAAGAAGGCTGGCCTGTCGGAGAACCTTATCAAAATCCTTACACCCAAGGAATCCCTACCACCCAGGCTTTACGGTCTGCCAAAAATACACAAAAACAAGATCCCACTAAGGCCCATCGTGAGCAACATAGGCAGCCCTACATATCATTTGGCACGTTTTCTCTGCAAACCCTTGCAGGAACTCGTAGGCCTCAACAACTCCTATATTCAAAACTCTCGGGAATTTGTGAATAAGATCCAGTCCATCAAGGTACAACCAGAAGACATTCTAGTAAGTTTCGATGTTGTATCGTTGTTCACAAACGTCCCAACCCATGAAACCCTAGAAATAGTCAGAAAATCCCAAAAAGTTGCTCCTAACCTACTAGCCCTCATAGAACATTGCCTAAACTCTACATATTTCCAATTCCAATCCCAGTTTTATGAACAAACTTCAGGCGCAGCCATGGGTTCCCCGATTTCCCCTATCATCGCCAACATCTTTATGGAGAATTTCGAGAACAGAATTCTGCAAGAAGCACCTCTCAAACCCTCAACCTGGTTCCGATATGTCGATGACACCTTCGTCATTTGGAGTCACGGCAAAGAAAACCTCAATCATTTCTTAACCTTCCTCAACTCCCAGCACCCCAATATACAATTCACCATGGAGATAGAACAGGACAATCAAATTCCTTTTCTGGATGTACTGGTTCAACGGAAAAACGATGGCACTTTGGGCCACAAAGTTTACCGGAAACCAACGCACACGGATAGATATCTCCACGCTACGTCCCATCACCACCCCTCCCAAAAACAATCGGTCATAAGCTCTCTGGTCTACAGAGCTCTAGCGATCTCCGAACCGAACTCTCTCGAGGATGAACTAGAACACCTACGCAAAGCTTTAGGAGATAATGGCTACAAGCCAGGCAACATCGAAAGAACGATCAAACAACTAAGAAGAAAAATAGCCGATCCGAAAACGGTAACAGAACCTGAAGGGGAGAATGAAGGACAAATAATAGCAACAACTTCCCTTCCATACCTTCAGGGCATAACCGATCGCATAGGCAGGGTCCTTGGGAAACATAACGTGCGAGTCATCTTCAAACCTCAGAAGAAGCTAGCACAAGTGGTTCCGAGTGCAAAAGACCAAAGACCACCATTAAGTGCACCAGGAGTGTACAAGATACCCTGCTCATGCGGTAAAGTGTACATAGGAGAAACCGGGAGGAAGATCAGTACACGGATCAAAGAACATCAACGGTGTATCAAATATGGCCACATTGGACAATCAGCCCTGGCCGAGCATTGGATGGAAACTGGTCATGCCATTCAGTTCGATAAAGCCCAAAGTCTGGCCCCATCAAACAGCTATTTTTCTAGGAAACACCGAGAAGGCTTGGAAATCCGAAAACATCCGGACAATCTAAATAGAGATGGTGGATATCACGTCAATCCCATTTGGCACACCGTCCTCCCGGTTTTTTAATTGACCGGCCGATCAATTAAAACATCTGATTGGCTGGTGCAGTGATCTGGAACGATGACTGCAAGTATATAAGGAATGCCTGAGACACGGGAGCTTCAGTATCGGAGCTCTCAGCCCTGATGATGCAGACTGTAACGTTTGCGAAACGTCGGCACAACGCTGATTCTCAACACGGCCTCCATCCGGAAGCCACATACTCTTCAAATTACGAGGTACAACTGTTGGGAGAACTCAGTCACATTTTTCAAGGAAGCAGTGAAACCGTAATAGATTTTTCCACTGCAATTAGGGATAAAGCTAGGGAAATACTCGACGCTCAACCAGCATCCCAAAACGACACGGAAAGTGCCGCCCACAGAAAAACATTATACGGCTATTTCCTCTCGTGTTTCAAACGCGGGCTAAGACTGGAGATAGAACAGCGTCTCCCTCGGTGCGACGATATCTCGACCGCTATAGATCATGCGATCGAAATCGAACGCGACCTCGAAGCCCGTAAGGAACTTCTCTCGTCCTCTATGAGATCCGTTCCGAACAAATCGGTAAAAACCTGTAGCATCTGTAAAAAGGACGACCATTCGAGCGAAGCTTGCCGATTGGCGCCAATCACATGCCAAAAATGCAACGGTAAAGGTCACAAAGCCGATCAATGTGGAAATAATCAAGTCGCTCAAAAATCGGTCACGTGTCAAATTTGCGATAAACCCGGTCACATCGCGAAAAATTGCTACGTTAACCAAAAATCTTCGAATTTTTCCGGCAATCAATCACACCGCTCGCCCGGTCCTCAATGCCCACTGTGTTATAAGCAGGGTCACACCGCGGATCGATGTTTTAAATTTCGAAACAATCCCCCGAATTCTAATCTGCCATCCTGTCGGTATTGCAAAAAGGTCGGGCACACTATCGAAAACTGCCGTGCTCGCGATTATAATAATTCACGTAATCAGTCGGGAAACGGACCGAGTGCCCCTCGGACAGACGCACCGAGCGGCCCGCCCACTCAAACGCGTCAAGCGAATGCCGTCTCTCTCGGGGAGCCGAACGAAAGTATCCGACCTACGCAATAAAATCGGAAAATTTCAACACATTGCCCTCGGTGTGTATCGGAGCACTACCGGAAAAAGGGGCAATTTCGATGCTATTAGACAGCGGTGCCATCCCCAACTTGATAAAAAAGGCATATACAAAAAATATGGTAGACATCAACGAAGAAGATGTCATTAAATTAACAGGCATATCCGAATTACCGGTCTTTGGACTAGGGAGCGTGCTACTTCGCGTATTCGACTTCGAATCGCTATTTCACATTATTCCCGACAATGTGCCGCTTCCCTATCCCGGTCTGCTGGGATCTTCATATTTTTATGAAACCAAGTCCAATATCAATTACCGAACGGAATGTCTCGAGTGTGGGGATAAATCATGGCCTTTCGAAAAAGTAACCGAACCCGACGAGGTGATAGAAATCCCCGCGCGTTCGGAAACTCCCTTCTTCGTGAAGGTAAAAGACAGCATAATAAAAGAGGGATACCTCTCGCCTTTGAAAATCCGTCAAGGTGTATACGCCGGCGATTGCCTGGTGACAAACATCGACGGAAAGGCACATTTGAAGGTTTATAATACCACAAATGACGCTGTCAAACTGATCGTCCCAGTTGTGGAGCTGCAGGAATTCGACGCTATCGAAGACCTGTCAGAAAATACTCCCAATTTAGACTGTACGACAGTTTCAAATTCTCGTTCAATCCCTCGTGACCCTCCTTATCCAAGCGTAAATTGCACGATGATTGCGCCGATCCAGAGCCCGAAAGTGGCCAATTCCAAAATTTCGATGACAAAAGTCGAATCAAATAACAAGTCTTGTAGCGAGGAAAGAACGAGAATCAACATCAATCAAAATAAAAACTTCAGTCAAATTCCGGGCCAAAAATCAAAAGCAGACAGAAATAAAAACGCGAAAAATACAAAAATGAAATCGATCGAAAACTCAAAAATCGAGGTCAATCGTAACGAACGGTTTAACAATGAAACAAATCGAAATAAAAGTCCAAAATCGAGTCAAAACGTGATCTGCGTTCCTACCTCCGAACCAACATCGCGTATAAAGAAAAATAATTCAGAGCGCTCAAAAATAATAAAAAGTCTCTTGCGACTCGACCACCTTGCAAAAACCGAATTAGAACATGTTGAAAAAATAATCGAACAATATTCAGACAGATTCCATGTAAAGGGCGAACCTCTAGAAGCCACACATGTGCTTCGACATAAGATACCGACGGTCAACGACCTGCCGATAAACACTAAGCAGTATCGGTTCCCCCAAGCGCTCAAGGGCGAAGTCCAGCGTCAAGTGGACGAGTTACTAGAAACAAAAATCATAAGCCACTCGGAATCTCCAAACAACAGTCCCGTCTGGATAGTCCCGAAAAAACCAGACTCTAACGGTAATAAACGTTGGCGAATGGTAATTGACTTTCGTGCTTTGAACGAAAAAACAATCGGTGACTCATATCCGCTACCCAACATCACAGATATTCTGGATCAGTTGGGACGCGCGAATTATTTTTCAGTGTTCGATTTAGCATCCGGTTTCCACCAGATCGAAATGAATCATGAAGATAAATCGAAAACCGCTTTTTCTACCCCACATGGGCACTACGAGTTTTCAAGAATGCCATTCGGGCTTAAAAATGCCCCGGCAACCTTCCAGCGCTTAATGGATATCGTATTGAGTGGACTCCAAGGAGTATCCCTCTTTGTTTATCTCGACGATATCGTAGTGTATGCCAGGGACCTAGAGGAGCACGGTAAAAAGATTCACGAACTGATGGAACGATTGCGCAAAGCCAATCTCCAACTACAACCGGATAAATGCGAATTTCTCAGACCAGAAGTCAGGTACCTAGGGCACATAATCGGTAAAGACGGACTTAAACCAGACCCGAGCAAACTCTCAGCCGTCAAAGATTTCCCTCTGCCCAAAAGTGTCAAAAATATTCGCCAATTTCTGGGCCTAACCGGTTACTATCGTAGGTTCATCAAAGACTTCTCCAAAATCGCGAAACCCCTAACTCGCCTCTTAGAGGACAAGGTTGACTTCAAATGGACTGACGAAGAGCAAAAAGCTTTCGATATCCTAAGGGATAAATTATGCGAAGCTCCTATTCTCCAATACCCCGATTTCGAAAAACCGTTTATTATAACAACGGATGCTTCTGGCTACGCCTTAGGCGGAGTCTTATCACAAGGAGAAATAGGAAAAGACAAACCGATAGCTTATACGTCGTGCGTACTGCGAGGAGCGTCCCTTCGGTACGACACGTACGAAAAAGAAGCAATGGCAATCATTCATAGCGTAAAAGCCTTCCGACCGTACATTTATGGTAGGAAATTCACGCTTGTAACCGATCACAAACCTTTGGTTTGGTTCAAGACCGCCAAAGACGCGAACGCACGCGTTCTTAAATGGCGACTCAAGCTGTCCGAATACGATTACGATGTCGTATACAAACCGGGCACACTAAATTCAAACGCTGACGCATTGTCGCGTAATCCAATTGAACAATTAGAAGAATCCAAAATAGCCGCCCATTGCAAACATAAAGAAATACAAAAATTCAAAAACGCGCCACAGGTGATAACTCGTTCAAAAACGAAATCCAGTAGCAGTGAAGAAGAAGGTCCAAATCCCATTCAAATCACGACACGGGTCGAAATCCATCCACTTCCGGAATCCAAAAAAATTAATGTAGTCACCCGTGCTCAGGCAAGGGAGACTGTACTATCCGATCCGGATACAATAATACAAGCAAACGAAACGCTCGATGACGTTAGTGCGTCAAGTGCCGATGCGCCTGCTCTTGAGAAGGCCGACGCACGCCCCGCGTGTCAGCATCGTACACGTCG
This sequence comes from Ophion costatus, assembly GCA_951751655.1. Taxonomy (NCBI): domain Eukaryota; kingdom Metazoa; phylum Arthropoda; class Insecta; order Hymenoptera; family Ichneumonidae; genus Ophion; species Ophion costatus. Next base: position 36,601,649 of record OX632360.1, read on the forward strand.
ACCTCGCAAGGCCGTGAACTACGAGGAGAGTAGTGACGACGAGACGGAGGCCGATGTAATAAGACCCGCACGCGTCACCCGATTTAAGAAAGCCGTCGGCTCAAAAATGTTCAATGGCCTGAATCAGCGCAAAGCACCTCCTATCTCTCACTCCAAAACCTCCACCGATTCCAATTCCGATAATTCGACAAATTCAGATTTCAGCTCTCTCAATTCAGAACTTTCTGAAGACGAGATCCCTCCAACCGAGGAAAGGAAAATATCAGAATTTCAAATCGCTAATTGTATCACAACTAAGGAATTGTTCCATTTCCGAAACGATCACCTAGTTTATTTTGTCGATTCGGCTGGCAAACCATGTGACTCTGGAGCACAAAAGTTGTTAGAATTAAACAAACTTCCCCTCTGGAAAGATTTGACAGTTGGCCAAGCTTACAGCAAAAAGGTTGGAAAAAAATATCACATCGCCCTTGTTATCAAAGGCGAAAACTCAGGATCATTATCGTTCGTATCCGAGAACATTAAAGAAAGCGTAGAAGAATTACGAGATCTTTGCGAAATCCTCAAACTTGAATCATGGAGTATTTGCCAAACGAATCATGTCGAAAACATAGTATGGAACGACGTTATGAACATCATAAAAAAATCCTTTAAGAATAGTCGAGTAAAGATAATCATTTGTCTGGGAACTCTACAGTACGTGCCAATCGAAAAACGAGATTCGATTTTTTATGAAATGCATAAGTCCCCAATCGGAGGACACAAGGGTGTTTCAAAAACGTACAATAGAATCAAGCGCGAATATTTCTGGGAAGATTTAAAGTCAGACATCCAAAGAAGAGTGCAGCAATGTTTAGAATGCCAGTTGAAAAAGTTGGTCCGAGTCAAAACAAAGCAACCTATGATCATAACAGATACTCCAGGAACAGTTTTTGAAAAAATCTCAATGGACATTGTAGGTCCTATGCAACGTACCTCAAATGATAACGAGTATATCCTTACGGTCCAGGACCATCTGTCCAAATATTGCGTCGCAATCCCGCTTCCAAATGCACTGGCAACGACTGTCGCAGACGCATTCATAAAAAGATTCATATGCGTTTTTGGCGCACCTAAAGCACTTCTAACAGATCAAGGCAGCAACTTTTTAAGTGGCTTGATGAGAAGAGTCGCGAAACGCTTCCGTATTAAACGATGTAGGACAACGGCATTCCACCCGCAGTCCAATGGTGCCCTCGAAAGGTCACACCATGTGTTGGCCGAATTTTTGAAACAGTACACAGATAAAGACAATGAATGGGATCAATGGCTGGAATTAGCAATGCTTTCATACAACACGAGCGTTCACGAAAGCACCAAATACACTCCTTACGAGGTGGTATTTGGAAAACTAGCGAGAGTTCCATCGAGTGAACCCCTCTGCGAATCGGATCAATTACCCACCTACCGCGGATATTTGATTGAATTGATAACTCGAATAAACGGAATTAGAACGCTCGCTTATGAGAATCTGGTTTCATCGAAACATCGGTCAAAAAAATATTACGATAAAAACGCAAACCCCAAAAGCTTCAAAGTAGGAGATTTTGTCTACCTACAAAAAGGTCCTAAACCAGGCAAACTCGGGGACCACTACACCGGACCGCATAAGGTACTAGAGAAATTGGAAAAGGGCAACGTAAAAATTCAACACAAGAACACAACGCGAGTAGTCCACGAAAATCGATTGCGGTACTCCCATATTAACGTTGAAGCCAGACCCAATGGGAAACCCAAGTCGACCCGAGTCGACGAATCCGATTTCAACCCTAAATAAATTAATAATAATACCAATTACCCTGTGTTTCAGGTGGCCGTTATCAACCTACTCTGTAACGTCTAATGAAATCACATTTGCACTTGCAACCAGAGAAACAAATCAAAGTTTTACTTACAGTATCCAAGACAGAACACTGGAAATTATTAATATTCAAAACACGTCGAACTGTTTCATAATTCGAGAAAAATTTCCAGTCGCAAATCTAGATATAATTGCTTATACCAATTCGAAATTTGTATACGTAGCCATTATATTATATTAGAAAATCATTATATTAAGATACGTCTACGAAGCAGTGAAAAAGGAGAGCGTCCTATACTCCAAAATAGTTTGTTAGTAGCGATCCAAGCCTCGGACAAATTGTATACAATTTAGTGAAGAAGCCGAGTTATATGGCGATACTTACTGGCGGAAGAGTACGCGTAATTTAATGTATAAGAATACAAGGAAATCTGATCAGGTTAAAAGAATTTTCCGATCAATTGCCGTCACTCGTGGGAACGCAACATATTTCCTTACTCCTCAAACGCACATATTATCAAAAAGCGAAATGCAAACGACCTTCAACTCCCTACTTCCCCCATCTTACTTCTTGGGGACACGTAGTATATACCTGCTGCGATCGAAGCTATACCGCCTGCAAGCATGAAGGCAACGACGAAATCTACTTGGCGATACACCAACCCAGCACATGTGGGATCTATTCCAAAGAAGATATCGACAACGTACAAGAACGTATAATGTTTCCCGTAGAAAACCCGCTGTCCTAAACAATATGGGACGGGGCATCAGTGGTCTAAACACTGTCAATCAAGGGGAGAAGTTGTTGGATCTCCTGGATAACAACAACCTACAATATCAAGCGGACTCCACCTGAAATCGCACCTGGGGAAAAATTCCTTCCATTCGGTACAGCAAACGCTGGTGTCACCCGGATGTTACCCATTGTGCAAACGATCATGCTCATCGGAGATCCATACATACAGCCTACATACTGTGTACGGCCGGTCAGTTTACCTCGTCGGTGCAGTATGGGACGCGGTTATGCACCCCCTGATGCACCTGGCTAAACGACCTAAGAAGAAAACGTCAGCGGTGAAACTGGTCAAGAACTTCATCAACTCGTCACAGCTGCTTCTGTCAAACCAAAGGGTCATGCCAAGGCCAACGCTGCAACACACGATCTCTACATTAACGTCTCCGATCGTTCAAGGTACCATCAACCTCCTAAGCCACGTTCCTTTCCCTTGAATTCGCACGAGATGACTTTCTAGTATTAAAACAACCACTCTCATAATGCTCAATAACCTTTTTCTCTATGCTCATTATTATTGTTCTTTTAACCTTGTCAAGTAAGTTGAGTTGTAATAAGTAAATAAGTATATATGCATAAGGAAAAAGAAAGAGGAGAAAACACGCACCTATTATACCTTTCATAGTGAAGTAAAAAGGTATATATACAAAAAAAAAAAACTTTCTTGTAAGTCGATCAATGACAAAGCCAATTGATACTATCGTGCCATTATATTTTCGGTTGCAACCCCCAACGAACCTGATCGAGCGAGACGCTCAATCCTAAAGGGGGGAGGTGTCACGTCGCGACCAATTGCATACAATGTATTTTTAAGCCTAATACGCACGATAGCGGCATTCTTATTTTTCGACGGATCTGAATATTTTTCTTTAGAATAAGGGCTACCACGGCGGAAATGTAGCCTATCGATATTAATATAACCAAGCGTCTCGCGTAACTTCCCACGCGAAAGCGTAGCGGCCTTAACGATATCGAGAACAAATATACAAGCGGGAAAATTTCGAACAGTCTCGTTGTAATCCGAACAGAGTCCGAGTACATCGCAGAGTGTCCTTAAGACCAAAAATACACAAAGGAAACCTTCGGGTTACAAGGATGACGAACACGTGAAGCGACACGCAAGAAATACGTGATGATATTCATAAAGACGTAAATATATAACGACGCAACGATACCGAATGCTAACGATCATCCAAGAGCGGAAAAATGTCCAAATCCTTAAAATATACACTCGCTAGGAGAAAATCCTCCGACCCAGGAAGTTGCCGCGGTCATAAAACTGCGTTGATATTTCCCATGCGGACTCGCGGGCCTCGGTCAACAAGCCCTATCTCGAGCGTGCGTTCTTGGCGCCGACAAGGCCCCTTTTTCCTCTCTGTATTTTTCCGCGCTCCAGATAAAGAAGCGCAGCTCCAATTCCTGGAAATAGAGCGACGAGCCTACGTCCTGCTCCCACTCTCTATTTTCGACCAATCAACCGAAGAGACCTATATTTAATGCCTTTTCCACCAATCCAAAAAGAATGCACCACCAAAAGTGCACTTTTCCAGAGTTTTCTTCTCCCACCATCTCAGCATCCCAAGTGTTCCATCATCGTTCGTAGAAGTGTGTTCTATCACCACTCGTGGAGAACAGTCTTCCGACATTTTCCATCGCGTTCAGATCAGTCTTCCAACCGATTCTGTTACAATCAGATCGTAGTCTCGCAAAATCATCCATCGAATTAACTTCACTTCTTAATCTTGTTCTGACAGAATTCGAAGTGTAGTACCGGTATCATAGAGTTTCGAATATTACACATCTTCGGGTTTTGACCGAAGTGTCGTATAAACGTTTAGTCGACTCTCGCGGCCTCGAGTGCGTTAGGTAGTTCGGGTGCTGTTTACTACGCGTATATATATAAATACTCTCAGCACCCCAAAAGTCTGGTGCTGGTGACCGCTTACCGAACGCTGAGCGTGGCGTCCGTCAACTAGGCCCTTATCTGCGAGCGACAACCGATATCCTTGCGAGCGAGCGTACCTGCAGACGGATACACCCACGAACATAGCGACCAATGTAAGCTACAAATTTCATTTTATGTTAATCCGATTGTTCCCCCGACTTCACAGTTATTTTTATTGTCAATTTTTTGTATAAGTAACTTTATTAATCCAATCACTTATTTGTAATAAACCTTTAGTTAAGTTTGTACAAATTTGTCGGATTATTTCTCGATACCAAATCACTGCATGATTTCCTAATTTCAACTCATTCCAAGCACTACCCCTTTTTACCCTCATCCCGTGCTATTGCGCTCGTCGTAGGCAAAAAAGGAGGGAATCAAAAAAATATATGCCCACGTCCCTTCCCGACGTGACAGTACCCAGGCCTGCCCCCCCCCCCCCCCCCCCCCCCCCCAAGAAAAGAATCAGTCCGTAATAGTTCAATTTAAATAATCAATTAATTTTATTGCCTTCATCCAAGCAAGCATTAAGAAATTATGTAATTGAACCTGAACTACGCCGTCATAATTGTATAACTTGCTTATATAGTGGCTATTTCGATACCTAAAATCAATAGATATTCAAATTTCGCAATTAAATTAAATGTGGGATCTGTGGGAAAGAGCAACACATTAGATTTTCTGACCAATACATAACCAGAAGACTACTGGAAGATGAACATTTATTACTTCAGCGATCAATTGATCGACAACGTTCGTGTGAATAATGAGTCGTCAAAAATAGGCGAAGCTATAGCCGAATCGAGACTTGAATTTTGTCACGTTAGAGTTTCTCGGCGATTTTGGATAATCGGAGTCCATACCGAATCACGTAGTAAACACATCTTAAAATCGTTGCCATCCCGTCGAAACAAGTAGAGTGAATAACAAAAACTCAATCAGGGGCCGAGCGACGGAACAGGTATAAGTATTCTTAATGTCGGGTGCCTGATTGTATGGTTGCTACGGTGAGCGTCAATTTATTATCAACATCAACGTTGGGAGGACTCAAAAAAGGGGATAAAAAAGTCCACGTTATTCCAGTAGCAAATCTAACAAGCGCGAAACGTTATAACTGATAATCACTATACCGCGTACTCTCCTATACATTGTAACAGTATTAGTTGCCGCAAATGAATATTATGATGTCGAAATAGCATTCTCGCTGCAAATACAATCGCTGGTGAAGTATTTTTCCTATATCGATGTATAAATAATAAAGGGCAATAACGAAATTAACCAATAAACGAAAAGTTTATTACACTACCAAGCAATAGATTATTTCAAAACGAAAACACCGATTTGAAAATCTACCATCAGCTCATGCAGTTGCCGTATTGTTGAAATTGAAGACGAAGAAGGGAGAGGATTTCATCGATAATTATGTGAAAAATCTTTATCATTGATACGTCGGGCTGAGAAGCTGAAGCGATGCTAATGAAAAACATACTTTCATTCAACATTGATTAAACGAATGCTGAGAATTTAAGGAAGGATATCAAGAAGGTGTACTGCCCTAACTTATATAAAGTTTCTCAAGCAGCCATACCTACCCCCAGTGAGCTCCGCCGGCTATGAGAGAAGTTTTACTGCTATGAGGCGGATCAAGCTTCAACGCTTCAAGAACGATTCTCTCGTATATCCGTACTGAAACTGGAGAATGAAATTGTTACCAAAAATTCGAACTAAAAAAGTGTTCCCTATTTAAAATAGTGATGACGAACGATATATGCGAACGAGCACACTGCAAAAACTATATAGGTGTGCTTGGCGTGTATTCCAGGTTTGTAGAAGGAACACGACATGCAGGATAGATACGCGTTGCCATGTTGATTCTACATACTTGTGCATTTGGTAACACGTAATGCGTTAAAAGTACACTCGTAACGCTTTTAAATTATACACGCGAGTGTGCATTTTTACGCATTAGATTATTAATCACCTTCGTAGCTGTTCCCATCAACACGCGCTTATTGGAGTCCACATAACGCGTGTAGAATCAACATACGAGACGCATATTCATACACATTGGACTAAACAACACACGTTGATAGAAACAGACCAGAAAAAATAACACGAGAAAAATCAAGACGTTTTAATTCTGTTAATTGCGAGTTATTCATCGTATGTTTAGAAATCACCTTGGTTACGGCATCAGGTGAAACTCATTAGTTGATTTAACATCGATTGATTGACCGGTTAATGGAAGGCCACAATTGGTCTTAACTTTTTGTTTCATTTGTAGATCATTGTTGAATTCGTCACGTGGAAGAACCGGAAATTGGAATATATTTCCCAAAGCTTTGATAGTTGCATTGAATCTTTAGCGACGTATTGTTACGTCCTAACCGGCGGATATCCATCTCGGTCAAGAAGAGCGATCTCCCTCTTTACTCGTTATCCGGACAAACCACGTTATATCAGGACAAGTTGCCCTGTTTCGAGCCTAACCTTGCGGATAATGGCTCAGGATGGGCTGGAGAGTGCGATTCGCGATTATATACCATGACTTGTTATTAAGGAAAAAATGATACAAACGTGAAATATTTAGTTAAAATGAAGAGAAATAATTCCAAGTTGAAAAAGAGGGTGCATTCCATTAGGAGCTATTGAAAGAGCAAAAATTATCGGGTTTCCAAACACGATTACCGCTTATACGATCAGGATGTTGTCAGGGTGCAAAGATCGATGTTGTATAAATTCCAAGCTATTGGGCGTCTAATTAGGGAGACGTCCGAGATCGCTGAAATGGGAGAACATCCCCATCTTTTCCTTACGTGTGTGAAAAATATTAATGACTACTTACTTCGTTTGGATCAAATGAAATGGAATGGGCGAAACCCAATTGCTTCTGCTGCGTGAATCAGTGTAGGAATTCGTGGTGGCCAGGTAGTTAAGACGTCAAATGCAGGTTTAGACTCTTGATCCTTTTTCTTTTATTTTGCCCCTTTTTTCACAGTTTTCATATTTCCGAACTCTTATTGTAAAACCGACTTTTACGATAACTGCGATTACACTAATTATAGAAAGATGAACGCGACTAAATTCTTGTTTCAAAGAAAAATCGACGGAGACTCCTTAGGTAGCGAGATTAACTTGATAAAAAATATTGGGAGACTTTCCTCCAATTACGATTATAGAAGACTCAAAAAAGAAGAACTGACTACTCAGGATTCGGTCGGCAGACTGACTTAAAACATGTTCCTCTATCGCGACGTAAGAATTAAGCGATACAAATTTTGAGAGAGTAGGGGCACATATTGTTGGTGATGTGTCTCTTGTGGATTGGAGAATAGTGCATAAAACATAGGTCGTCTCACATGACTGGTTAAATTAGAGTGGGGGAGTAGTTGGGGAAATTTTTGATTGGGTAAGTGCTACGGTCGATGCTGCATTTCTAGGAATTGGTTCTTCGTTCTTCATCTCGAAGATGCTGTCGTTTCGAGTCGCCATGTAGGCTCATTTTTATGATTTGATAAATCTCACAGTAAGGGAAAAAAATCAACGTTTTCCGGTGCGAAACTACGCGTGGTTTTTCTACATAATAAGACGATAGTCCGACTCACAACCGTGGTTCTCAAAATTTTTGATTCATCGCACTGAGTATCGTTCACAAACTTTCGTCATATTATTTGAAAGTATTCGTACTACAATAGTATGCATAAAAAATAATAATTCTGTTCGGAAAATTTTATATAAATATAATTGAATGCGTACATAAAAAAAGACAAAAAAATACATCGTTATGATTAAATAATCACAAGTGACCTTATACCTGCGGATGTTCGTCTCAAATTCCTTTGCTCTCAACGCACTTGGTGATAGGTTTGATTAATCAGACTTCCGAGATCTACAACATCTTTCCATTTCCTTCCAATCGAAAAGGGAACCACTGACCACGAGGAAATTTTTGACGCCGTCACTTGAAGTGCGTTTCCCCCTTGCACGCTCTGTCCTTTCTTTCGGCTGGCGTGTGCCATTCGATCCCGCTTTAAAATTTTGAAGGGGCCATACTCTTGATGACACGCCGGTCGTATCAACTCGGGCGTCCCCGTACGCCAGGCAAACAGAGAGTTTTCAGCAAGGGTTCCTTTTTCAGTATCAGCGACAAAGATCGCATTGTTTAGCGATGATTTCATCTGCTTCGATATATCGCCTCCCTGGGGGGAATCCATTAACGACCAACGAAGTGCGATGGCCTGTCCTCAAATCGGTCTCTTTTCCTTCTATTTGTCGAAAAATTTGTAAAATATTGCGAATTCGAAAGTCGATCTGAATCCCAAAAATCGCGGGACATTACAATTTTTTTGTGTCGAGGCCATCACCAACAAGCAAAAAGCGGCGGTCGTCATGGAGCTGTATGAGAAACTAGCCTATTCGAAGACACGAAAAACCGTGACACCGCTGATCATAGTAATGGAATTCGTTGCCATTTAAACATGTTTTTATATGGAATACGGACATATCATTCGCAAAATATATTATTGATTTTCAAAATCTGAAGACGCCTTTCCAAACTGTATATATAATTAATACAGAGTAACCTATAAGTACTGTTGAGTTCAGTTCCATAAATACATATATTTTAACGATAAAAAGCTCTTGTCATTGAATTGATTATTCCGACGCATCCCATGTATATACGGTACTACAAAAATAAGGGTGTTGTTTTTACACACTTTGAGTGTATAGATGGCTGTAGAAACTTTTTACACGTTTTAACGTGTGCAAGAAAATAACACACGTAAGTGTTGTTTGAACGGATCTATTCGTGTTATTTTTACACCATTATTTTTCACACACGTTAAAACGTGTAAAAAGTGTATACAGCCATTTACACACCTAAAGTGTGCAAAAACAACACACTTGTTTTTGGAGTGCATTTCGGAAGCATTTCGGAAACAGAAAGCTCGCTCAACACAGACCACGTGACCGGGTCGTAAAACTGGCCCACAATAGGACCTGGAAGAACGCAGCACTAGACCGGACTCTTGGAACGCTCAATTGAGACGTCGTTCATTACCTAATAATGATTGCATATCATCCAATCCCGAAATCCTAACTAGGTTACACATGACTAATGACAACACAGAGAAAAGTTTACCTTTTTCCTCGTCAAACCAGAAATATAACTCATAAAAATGAGTTTCCTCCTCTACTATCGCTTCATCAAAATATTGATCGGGATCAGGAAGATCCAGAGAACAAATCGGTCGTAGTCCAACATCAGTCCTAATCCAACATCTCGTCTTAATCCAACAGCCTATATCGCTGAGTCTAACATTCAGTCCCACAGCAATATTCGAACGAGAAAGACTTCTTCTGATCGATTCCAATCTCGAATCGCAATCCAGAGTTCTATTCCACGTTTAATAAACTAAGTTTATTTTCTTTATAATAAATCGCTTGGTTTCTATTTACACTGAAGAAACCTAGTCTGATTGTAAAATGACTCCACGCTTTCACTCTCGCGAAGTGGCCCACCGACCCATCTAAGGAAACATTATAAAGACAACGTAAATACTTCGTCCAAGTCCGAAGGACCTTCATTCAATAAACATAAGCTAACTGCGCAATTTTTTGGGACCACTCCCTCAATCCGCGAAACTGTATTTTGCTCATGTCTCTGAACATCCAACCGGACGCTATTCGGCAATAAAGGAAACCCTGTAAACGGTAGCTACATCTGTCGACGTCATTCGCGTAACTTTTGACCGCGGGGGCACTCGAAGCCCAAACTCCTCCTTTTTACCCTTACCCCGTGCTATTGCGCTAAGCGTAGGCAAGAAAGAGCGTAACGAAAGTTTATGCTCTCATCCCTTCCGCATGTGGCATCACGATACCGAGATCGCCGAGAGAGATTGATTATTTGCAAATCACGGTAGCCGCTATTTTGTAATAGCGAGAATTTCTATATTCGACAATCGTTGGCGATGTGCTCGTGTTACCTATTGAACGAAACTCAATGTTCCTCAAGATAAGATTTTCTGAGGTTATATCCCTGGCTCATCGCACGAAAGTAACGTGCACATCCAAATTTCAAATGGGACCTTCACTTGTAACATAACTCATCACAATCACATCACTAAACACTAAACTATCACAACTCATCACATCACTAAGGTGATACTATAAAATCATTTTTTTTTGTACATAGTAACTTTCAAGCTAAAATTTTAGCTATATTCCCTGGAAATTTGAGTGGAACATTCCTAAAATTGAATGACCCATAGCTTCTAACAGTCGGCTGGTAGTCGTAGCAACACCATACTGCAAACGTTAAACGCTTTTTTCTCGAAGCACTGTTTCCAAAGTCGGTGGACTTGATGATATCTCGAGGACCACTTCATGGCTTATTTCCACATTTACAGGAGATATTACGAGAAACATTTAAAGGTCATTGATGATCTCACCTTTTCAATAGTTACCAAATATCGCGTCTTTTTCGTAGCTTTTGTATGACCATCGCCTCTTTGTTAACAAAGATGATTTAAAAAATCGACGATCGTCAACGACTCGTATTTATTGTTTATTTGAAAAACCCGTTTGGTTTCTAAACTTGCGATGGACTGTTTATGTTAGAATGTCCACTGCCAAACGTCGCGAAAAGAATGTCATCACCTGCCAGCGGCCATATTTTTGTTGTTTTTCTGTATTTTTTGATAATTTTTTTAAAGGCGCTCAATATATGTATCTTTGTGTTGGAAAAATGTGTTTCTTTTTCACCAACCGTTTCCCAATAAAAATCGGAATTCAGCCGTTTTTTCGGGCCTCTAGGTAGCCCCTTACCCCTGAAGCGCCGGCATTGCAGCCGAACCTGCAACGATTTTCAAAGCGATCTCATTGGACCTTTCGGCGGAATCGCTCGTGCTCTCGACCAACATATCGCTCGACCTAATTCTATACACTACCCTTCAACTTTAACGAAAACTCCTAATGTACAATAAAAACGGACGGTGCTTGTGGCGGTGCTTTTGCATAATCACATTATACCATATATTTTTGAGATGTATAACTTCGAAAAAAGGTTGAAAAACATTCGATTTTTTTGTCGATACAAGTAAGGGGACGTGTGGAATTCACATAGCGGAATGACGACGACATACGTTCAGGCATGCCTCGAAGATTAAATTATGTCATTGGATAAAGTCTGAAGTAAGCCCGGAGTGTGGCCAAAACGTATTTGGAGGTTAAATTTATCCAGGATCCAGGCCTGTTCTATAGCTGCAGTTATATTCTATGCGATCAACTAAAATATGAGTTTAAATAAATCCACTGCGAATGCAATAAAGATGTTATCCCAAAGACGATGAGTTCACAATACAAATAAAATTATAATTGCAATAAAATTGTAATAAAATAAAATTTACCAAGCCATATAGGTACGTTTAGGCAATTTTTTTTGGTTGGTCCGAAGTCTATCTAAGTTGCCAATAGAAGTATTAAAAAGCTTAATCTGATTTAAAGCCTAATTGTTAAGATTCAGACATTGAAAAATTTCACTTCCGGTATATTTGTGGTAGTTTCTCGGTAGTTTCTCGCTTTCTGATTATCGGACGGCAAGGCGTTACCAGTTCAAACGTCCTTGTCTTTGCCTAGTATCACGATAACAAAGTCAACGTCACTTAATAATAATAATAATGACGTCGAACTAAAATTGTAAGATTCTTTATTACCGAATTCCCGTGAAAATATCAAATATATTGGCTTTTTTGTAATCCTATCACCGCTGCCCTCTATCTTTGTGAGAACTCACGAAAATTCCAAGCGCGCATTCTTTCCGCATAACCGGACCTACCCTCTAGGACAAAATATATTATACGAAACTACAGGTCAACGCAGTAGAAAAATCCCGCGTTCCGAGGCCCGTGAATTATCTCCGATTAAAAAATTCAATATGGGCGCATTATACGTTCACAGTGAGTTGAAACAAAATTGCACATTTTCCGTTGCCATTACGTTTCCACTGAAATCACACGTTTATGGATATCCGCATGCAAGAACGAAGAAATGAATTAAAACAAAAAAGGATATAAAGCATTGTTGGAATTCCGAAACGATCCGTTCGCTTTGACCGGTTCGTAAAAAAACGCACAGAACTTTTATCCCTTCCGGCTATTATATTGCCAAAAGTTCTCGCTCACCCATTTTCGCTTTGTTACGAAATTTGTACAAAAAAACCTCAACTCTCTGGTTTCCTGGCTCCGTGACAGTCTCTCGCTATGTACCACGTAGATACATTTGTACGACTTTGAATTGAAGCTCTGTAACGTGACAGTCATTACAACAGTTCTCGTTGCGAAATTCAAATCCCTCTTTCTCGTATTCCACAAAAGTATTTGCATACTACGCGTGCTATATATATATATATCACATACATATGTACATGTATAAAACAGACAAAAGAACCGCGGTAGTTTCGGATTATACGTTTCCATGCTCAAATTTTTATACAGACGTCGACATTATAAGTAAGCTGTGCACGTATTTGTATCCAGTTAACGCGCACGCGCGCGCGTGTGTTATTTATCTTCACGCGTAATTTTTTTTTGTAAAAATTACACGTCTGTTATTTGAAAATGATAACAACGAATGGAGACAGCTTTTTGCGTTACATTCAATTGATCCGCGAGTTTTTGCTGACTTTGAGTATCATCTTCATCAAATGAGGCTAGCAATTCGTTGTCTGCGAACTTTTTCGGTGGCTCTCCACGCTCTTCGTTTCTTACGTCAAAATAACCACTTAAAAATTTTTTTAGACCACTCGAAACACTGTGTTTTACCAACAGCATGTTCACCATTAGCTTCGACAAGCATTCGATGCGATTCTGCAGCCATTTTCTTTGAATGATAACGGAAAACCAATGCTGTCTGCAAATCGTAGTTCGTAGGCACCAAACTCGACATGTTCAAGGTTATAGAAAAATATACCGTTGTAGGAAACTTGGGTTGTGATGTGTTGAAAATCTTCGTCAGCTGTTCGAGGGAGATGATGGCGCTGCAGAAGCGGTCTTACGGTCCCTAAACTGATGGCTAGCACCATCTATAGGGAAATTCCGGTTTCATACTTCTACACCTGGTATGCAGGGTGCACGATTGGACTCTGCTCGAAATGCAGTCGGACATTTCCTCTATATTATAGTTCAGCCACAAGTACCGAGAAGGTCAAGTACAGATGAGCTCCGTGAGTAAGACGTTCAATATTAATCTAAGATCTTCAATCTAAGAAAGTTCGTGAAAAATACAGCAGAATATAATTGGAGAGCAGCAGTTGTCGAAATCATTTGCGACCACTTATCCAAGATAATCAATTTATTTGGGTACCCCCAATCTGCAGTTTGCAATATTGTTCAAAAGTATGCCGCGTCAAAGGAGTTCGCAAAGAGCCGTTCTCTATGCCGGCAAGGAGAATTTCATCGCGAGAGACAACTACAAGTACACCAGAGCACAAATACGTATAATCAAGAGCTGATTTAGGAGAATCTGGAGACTTTGTTTCGAAAATATCTGCCGTTTTAGGTGTAAGCGAGGCTATTATGTGACGGATCTCTGAATAAGACCTTCAATATGTCGCCTTACATACTTAACGTACACCAGGTTTTCTCCGGTACCTCGAACCGGAATGACCTCACCTCCTTCTTGGGGAGGCGGACTTCTGGTCTCTCAAAATTCTAACTTGAAGCCCCCAGCCTAATATGTATGGGGCATTGTCAAGAGCGTTCTTATCGAAGCCAGACATCTCACTATGGCTTTTCTCCAGACTGCCATCGATGCAGCACCTGCGGCCATGATCCGCTCGCTATTCTAAACTGCAATGCTAGAGGTTCAAGGTCTGGATCGGACTGATAATGAAGAAGCAGGTTGTCTATAATGAGTAGATATGCTCAAAAAAAACTTGTCAACGTGCATACGAAATCGTTTTTTTTTTAATTCGAATAGTATATTTACAAAATAAGTTTTTCGAAAAATGTATCTGTTTCCGGATCTGATAGACTCACATTGTAAACCAAGAAGAGCCCATAGTCACTGAATACACAAATTGACTAGTTACTTGTTACATGGTTACTCGTTTGCACATATTTCCCTTACATGTTCGCCCTACAAGCTGAGTGCATTATAAGGTACGGATAATCAATATGGCCTCTCGTTGATCGAACAAAAAAGGTTAAGCCCCTACTCGTACAATTAAGCGCACCTAATTTCCATTCAGGATATGAATATACATTCGTTCAGCGCCATGCCTGAGTGGGAAAATTTGCCGTCGATGAAAACAGTACAAAGGTTCGACGAACCAATCTGCATGATCGATTAATGTATTTCAATTAAGATGTTTTGAACTTTTACATCGTGCACGAAGATATAGTGGTCGCGACGTGATCCTATGCTCAATAGATACGACATGGACCAGTGTCGGAAACACGTGAGGTGCATCGACAGATGCTCGTAGCCCACTGTCTATGATAGCACGAAAAACGTGCATGCGCGCGGGTTGGCGATAAAGCTACCGGAAGTGCACGCTAACGCCAGCCGCGACCCGGGCATCGAGCCACAGTTCCCACAAACTTATTGGTCGCATATGCGCAAAGTCCCCCACCGGGGGACCAGGCACGATTCAACGGGAGAAAGCATGAATATGCAAAAGCAAAGGTAGCGTCGAACGAACCGACTATATTTCAGTGCAGTACCGCCTGGAGCAACGTAAAATTCGCTTTGTCGATACTCCATCCTGTAGCTGATCCCATATATACGTACATATCAGTTTATAGACGTACTGCAGGTCATATATGGGTATGTATCAAGAGACACGGTTGAGAGACGCGACAACGTCTCCACGCCAAGCAATAGAAAAAAAGAATATTTATACGCCACTGATAATTGCGACGCTACTGATCTTGACGTCATTCATGAATGTGCCATGCACTCTTTATACAATGAGTTGATCTTTTACTGGCCGTCTTTTTACTTTGAATCGACGTCACGCAAAAACGCGTTGACAAGTCAAAAATCTAATCATATTTCAACATCAATTTTGAGATTTCATAATTTTTGGCCAAATTTCCGAGCGATTCACTGACCCTAGAAATTATTCCGCACTCGCGGGTTGGTTGAATCAAATAAAGTAATTCGGCAGTCTCGTAAACACTGTACATGCACCCTTTTGTGGGTTGATTAACACTTTTCTTGAGGATTGAGATGCAGTCAGAGGCGTGAAAAAACGAGCATTTACAAACTTTTTTTTATAGTAATTAAGTTTGTTTCACAGAAGTGGTTACACAGACTTTTTATGTTATATTTCAACTTGACTTGTACGAATTTTCAAAGAAAAATATT
Source organism: Ophion costatus (assembly GCA_951751655.1). Classification (NCBI taxonomy): domain Eukaryota; kingdom Metazoa; phylum Arthropoda; class Insecta; order Hymenoptera; family Ichneumonidae; genus Ophion; species Ophion costatus. The sequence goes on from OX632360.1 coordinate 36,617,597, forward strand.
GATTATTTATAAAAATATCGCCATATTTGTCGGACCCCCTACGACATGTAGTGCTTTGCGGTGACCATCATAAAATTTTACTGGATTATCTGAAATAAAAAAACTAAAAAAATCATTAGTTTAATAATAAATCTAGTCTAGAAATTTTCAACAAAAATGAAAATCCTCCGATTACGGACTAGTTAACCACCATCGAGTGGTTTTTTAATTACAGTGGTCGCCGACTTGAAAAACATAGTTTCGAGAAAAGCGCGTTAAAATTTTTTCGATGTGGATACGGTATTATATGTTCGTAAAATGTTGACCTCGATGGATGAAGCTAAACTTTTTTATGTATCTTGATCCGCTGAATCCGAATATCATAATTTTTTGCCAAAAAGTCAAGCATTCAATTGTTTATAGCCAATTCTTAAAACAATTGTTCAAAAAATTAACGTTTTTCGGGATGAATTATTATTTTTTTGATATTTTGAGCAATTTTAAAAAGAAAGTATTCTTTATAAAATTTTGCTAAAGTTCATAGTTTTTGAGTAATAAATTTTTGAAAATTTCTGAAAGAGTTTTCCAATTTTACACTCGATTTATGTATAGAAATACTAATTAAAAAATGACTTACATCCAATCATCAATTCGTGGCCCATACAATAGGGCTTCTGCCGGTGTGGAAGCTTCCAAAATATCAATTTGTTGTTGTCTTCGAAGCATTCTGCCTTCCCGGGTCGAAACCGGTTGCTTGCAGCTGCCGTCTGCTGCCTGTCATGGGGACCCGACGCCCCTTCACTAATTGTGGGATATCCCGGAAACTATTCATCGGATTGACTTGAAATGTTCAGGGAATATTTTCGAAATATCATACTTTAAGAAAATGTAAAAAAATAGATTTTTTGAAATTTCTGACTGCATCTCACCCTTTAACAGGCGCAATGAGTGGCACGTTTACACTCGATTTGCGCAGCCTCGTGACGTAGCCCGTGCATGCGCGTTGCCTAATATATAGCGGGGTGTCTCTCGTACTTCTTGACAGCGGACTGCTACACCTTGCCTGCTATATATGTATTAGAAAGCAAGTGGTTTTGACAGCTATAACCTTTACACACAGTTAAAGCGTTGGGAAGTGCAAACGTTAAGCAAACGGCCCTCTGTAGGGTCAGAAATAAATTTGACGAAGTTTGTTCGTATCGACAATTCTAACCTCAAAATATTCTTTGAATACCGAAGAAAATGGCTCTGTTTAGGGCAAACAAATTATTTGACGAAGGATCTTCGTGACGCAGATTCCAACCTCAAAAAATCTTCAAAATTTTAATTAGGGCGGAATACAGTACATTCAGCTTGTCTAGATAACGTTGCACGGAAAAATATAAAATGCCAAACATGGGGAATTCTCTTGCATCGAACACAGATAAAGACACAAGTATATATTTGCAGGTTCTAAAAAGTCATAAATATCAACTTTTCATTGCTCAGAGACAATGAAGAATGTATATATGTAGATATCGAGGCGCTGAAAATATCAATTAGCTTCGCATCCAGCACAACGAAGGAAAAATATCTAGGCATCGCCAAGCCAAGCTATGGATTTTGTGAGCTTGAGCGCAGACAACTACAGGGCACAAGTGTGAATTTTTTTGGAACAAACTTAGGCAATAAAAGGTTCCAGAGTCTTAGGTATCATAAAGGCAACAATCAGAGTTTCTGTTAAATAGATCAGACTAAAAACATACATCTTTCGGTATACTGCGAACTCGAAATTCATTCGATATGCAGCACAATACAAAATTGATATCTTCTTCAGCAACTTCCAGTAGGATCAGCACTATCCATGCAAATCCAATGTAGGCGTATCTAAGCGATATACAGCCTACTAAAGTGGTCCATGGTTATGAAAATATGAAAGCTCAAAAAACTGTATGATACCATTGTCTCACTTATGTTGTCGATGCCATTTCCTAGGTTTCTTCGAGTTCTATTATCTTGAAATACTTATTCCTGCTCAATATGAATTTGAAACCATACACGTTTGATTTCTTCAATCATATTTAAAATCCACAGCTCCTTGGATTAACGGTAAAGTAATAAAAAATTCCCCCCGACCACATTGTATATGTTTTACCTTTAAACAAATTCTGGCTTACCTTAAAAATAATTATCATTCTTTTCAATTCAAACAATGATTTCATTATATTTTTCCATTAATCAATTGTACAAATCATGAAGCCGCTTATAAAAGAGCCAAGTAAATACAATAATTTAGACAATGGTTTTATTATAGTTTTTCAATTCTAATGTACAATAAAAGTGAAATAATTTTTTATGAAACAGCCAAGCAAGTTTACTAAAAAAATTTGTAAACAAAATTATTAGACCTTAGGAATAAGATTTTTTAAATATTTTATTTTTATTTAAAAAAGTATCTTACTACTATAACATAAAATTGGTATCACCATTATATGAAAGTACAACGTAAGTACCACACAGGTGCACTGGAAATGCTGTGCAACAACTTGGCGTCCATGGTTAAGGCGCAGTGCCACACGCCTCCGATCACTTCAACATTTTAAAATAAATATTCTCCCAACCGGAGCAACCAATTGGAATGAAATTTGTTGTGTGCATGCAGGACGCTAGCTGCAAGGGGTTCGTTCTGGTCATTTTCCCAAATTTCGAAAAAAATCCCAGTTTGTGGTTGCCATGGGAGAAATTGTGAATTGTTAACCATTGTATAACATTTTCGATAATATGACGAGAACGCTCCTCTAGCCGTGGAAAAGCATACAGCTTTGTTTTGCCTGTTTACATGAATGCAGGGCGAAGAAAAGCCACTTTGATTTTTTTACATAAATGTAGCAAAACTGTACCAACAAAGCTCAAAATATTATCTACCGTCATGAAAATTTAATTAATCTGTTTTCTCACTGGTGACGCGAAGCTCGCATCGTGCCGTCTTTACCGACCGCGCTCACATTCTTCCAGAACAATTTGTTTTTTGACAGGTCGGGAGCAGCAGCTATTTGTTCGGAATATTATTCACAATATATTTCTTGGTATTATTCACAATATATTCGTTCGAAATATATTTCAAATACATTTCTTGCGCATTCGTTCGAAATACATTTCATGCAATGTATAATAGTTGTATGATAGGGTTGAACGCTTATACTTTCAAATAACTTTTTACATTATGCAAATAAAAGAAGATTTCAAGTATCGTATGGCCTAGGGGTGCATTACTAACTTGATCCGTACTTCACGGGTTCACGAATTTGATTTCCACTTCTACTCTTATAAAAAATTGCGGCGGCTTATGGTTCTTGAACCTACGAGAAGGGGAAATCTTTCGCCGAGCTTTTTTTCAATCATGCACGCCAAATCGTCGCACAGTATTTCCAGTGTACGTGTGCGGTACGTACGTTGTACTTTCACAAATAGTGATACCATCTCTATGTTACAATAGTCGGATGATTTTTTATTGACAATAAAATATTCAGAAAAATATTATTCCTAGGGTTTAATAATTTGTTTACAAAATGTTTAGTACCCTTGCTTGGTTTTCAAAATAAAAAGTTATTTCACTGCTTTCGTACATTTGAATTGAAAAACTATCGTTTGAATTAAAATAAAAAATATTCGAAGATAAATCAGAAGTTTATGTCACGTGCCACGTTATTCTCTACTTCTTTTGGTCAAAACACATAATCATACACGTGCGAGAAGCAATAGAGGCTGCTATTTCTATCTTTTCCGCAACCAAAAATATAAGCGTTCGAAATACCTACCGAGAAATTTTATTACTTCTTACACTCTATAAATACGTGCAACCCTAGACCATGGCGAAGATATACTCTTTCCTTGTTTATCAACCGCGTACAATACCAAATGCACGTGTTTTCGTGTCACAAATCGCGGTGCTATTTTTTCCGCCCTGCATGAGAGCAGTAATAAAAGATTTCCGGCCGGAGCCTCGAGCCCTGTTGTAGGGACGAACAAGGCGACATGGTAAAGATCCGAGATACCTAACTCTTCCTGCTTCTCACAGGGGCGGAACTCTTGGAAGCTCGACAAAAAATAGTCACCCTTTGTATGCCCAAATTAAGAGAGCAGAACGCCTGCTCAGCCAACGGTTGTGTATAAAGAGAACCGTTGTTTCAACCAACGGGCAGTCGCGTATCACCATCCGAACGAGAAAGCATACTCTACTTCCGCATCGTATAATCTAAGTCTGTTTTCTTTGAGTGAGTCTTCCCATTTACGCTGCAATAACACAAATCGATTGTAAACCGATTTCGCGTATTCGTCCTCGTGAAGTGACCCATCGAGACATCGGAGAAACATTGTAAACAGAGCGAGTGTCTGTCTCACTCTACGCCATTGAACTGCCGAGTGTACCACGCCCAGAGTGGGGGCCCTTCGTCCGAGTCTGGACAACCATCCTTTAACAACGTAAACTAACTGTACCACTTACTCAATCCACTAACGTGTATTTGCCTCAGGTTTCTGACCACCCAGCTTGACGGTGGTCAGCAATAAATGAAGGTTTGTGAACTGTCAAAGTCTTTCTCATAAGGTTTAACTACGGGGGCGCTTAACGAGTAAGGCCACTGTAACGGCCCAAAAAAAAAGGTTTTTTCACTAATTTTTTGCTCCCGAAATTGAAGGTATTTGAAAAAAAACTTTTAATGGTGTTATCGGGCATACATTAAACTTTATTATAAAATTTTTTTACAGTAAAAAAAAACAAAATGGCGGTTCCACAGCTATCTTCCCGGGACATGTTTTGCTTCCAGGGCTCCGCGGCACGCAGCACCACTGGTGCACTTTTGAATCTAGAACAAAAAAAAAAAAAAACCATTAATCTAGAGGGCTATAGCTAGAGAATGTCGATCGGATTTTAAAAAGTATCAATTTTTGTGGATTTGGCGTGGGTTTGAAAAAAAAATTGATTTTTGACGAAAAAAACGGTAAGTTTTTTGTTAATAAAAAATCAATAAATAAAGTTCTTGAAAATTCCGATCGACATTCTCAAGATAATGTAAATGTTCACATCTGGTTAAAATTTCAAGTAAAAAAAATGAAAATTGTTCGAGTTATGCTGCGTGCCATTTTGAAAAACCATGTTTCGAGAAAAACGCGTTTAAAGTTTTGCGAATAGTTTTTTATTGGAAAAAATTAAAAAAAGAAGTTAAAAAAATTTTTTACCGTTAGTCTGCAATCCCAGCACCATACATTTGTCCTTCGATAGCCAAATTTTCGTCTTCTTCGTCTTTCCTGGTTGATTTTTGGAGCGCGCGCGCACTTTTGGCCGCGTCGCTCAGAGATGTCTCCGCGTGCGTGATGCGTTTGGCGTCGGATTCGATGCAGAAATTATATAACTGTACACCAATTTCCACCTCCAACATCTTGAATATTTGCAAGACGTTGGTAAGGCCGCCATTGAATATGCAAACAGCGATATCCGTCGCAATATCTAGTACAGTTTTTCCGCTTGAGGATGATTTGGGGGCCAAACTCCAAACGGTAGCGTTGAAACTTTCGTTATTGTTTTGAGTATAGGCCCCCAAGCAACGCTCCAGCAACTCGTCCCGGCTCAATTCCATGTAGATGGGTTTGATGGCTTGATAAACCTCCTCACTCATTGGCTGATTGTGATGATACGCATCCAAGGCATTTTCTGCTTTCGCTTTCTTCCAACTGCACCAATTCTCCGAACATTTTTCGTGCTGAGGCTTTTCATCCGTTGACATTTTGTGAAAAAGGGTTGCCCAGATCTCATTTTTCATATTTTTTATGAAATCGGAATTTCGACGGATTGCTAAGCCGTAATAAATGCTTAGTTCGTCAATCAATTTGGCAGTGAGTTTTCCTCTTCCCCCGAGACCTTTTGTTCCTTTTTTTAAGTTTCTCAATCGAGTGCCCATTCTTTTTTGCACGTGATCTATGCACTCTTTTTTTTTAACATCAACATTTTCATAAGGCTTCGAATCCACGATGCCTTTGAAAGTTTTGGAATCGCCATCTCCGATATAATTGCAGTCGTTTCGGAGCAAGTTTTGACACGCTTGGCGGCGACCTTCATTTCCTAAGGACAACAAATTTTTTTTCGCACAGGACCTTTTTTTTCTTATTCTAGAGGGTTTAAACTATTTTTTAAGCCAATAAAAAAAAATCGATTTTTCAAAAAATTTACAGTGGCCTTACCCCTTAAAGCCTAAATTTCTCCCTTCCACACATCTCCGTTTTTACCCTCATCTCGTGCTATTGCGCTAGGCGTCGGCAACAAAGAGGGAAACGAAATTTTATGGTCTCATTCTTTTCGTATGTGACATTTAATACGATACAACAAGCGATGATGTTTTCGGGGGTATTTTTCATTACTTGGCATTCTTTCTTTACTTTTTCGAAGTTTTTAAGAGGGATTTTATATAATTTTGTAAGGAAAAAACCCCTTTTTTCCGTTGAGCTTCAGTTTAAAGACAAGTGCATTTCAAATATGCCTGAAGAAACTATACGTCTATAGGTTGAAATTGGTATTGAGCAGGGCAAAGTATTTCCAGATATTTGAATTGATCGATACCTGTAAAATAGCATCCGCAGCATTAGTTATAGCATAACGCGTTTTCTAAATTTTAATAATTAGGAAGCTCGTTATTGAACAATTAACATTCACAAATTGAATGTTGTCTTATGGAAACTGATGTAACTTTGCAATAAGTTTTTTTTGACCTCTCAATTTTGTAATATCTACAATATACTGACAGCAACAGAAACAAAACGGAGTTTATTGATAATTTTTTTTTATTTTATTTAAAAATTGTTCTTAACAAAATGTTAATTTTTTAATAACGAGCTTCCTAATCGTCGTGAAATTTTAACACAACCTCTTAAATACTTCATAAAAAAACATACCAAATTTTCAGAATTTTCTTATCATTTTTTATTTCAACCCTTCAGGAGGTTGAAGTAATGATGATAGAATTCTGAAAACTTGGTATGTTTTTACATGAAGTATTCAGGAGATCGTGTAAGAATTTCATGACGGTTGAGAAGCTATTTATTTAACAATTAACATTAACATGTTTCATACGGACTCAACATCCTTAAGGGCGGGGTAAAGTTAATTCGGCGAAAAAAAGGCATGTTTTTAAGATTTTTTTTTGGCGTAACGAATAGTGTTCGTTTATTGAAGAATTTACATATAATAAAGTAACATTTGAACAACATTCTCCTAAATTTGCATTGCAAAATATTCAAAATTGAGCGAGTGAAAATTAAACCCCGGAGGCGCCTCGAAAAAAAGTTGGTTTGCGGTGTGCGCCATAACTCGCAACAGAATCATCTGAAACAAAAAAATCGAAATGCATTTGTTGAAGCAGATGTTTCTCAAGGTAATGACGGGAGGATTTTTTTTTTTTCGATTTTTCGTAGCACTTGGGAGCCAAAAACCCGATTTTCGCTAAAAAAATCGGCTAATTTGTTGTTGAAAAATTAGTAATTATAAATAAAAACAAAAAAGCTCTCGACAATACCTGGTGAATTATGTGAAGAAGTACTGTGCAAAATTTCAAAGCGATTGGTCCAGTAGATTTTGAGTTATCGTGCACACGGACTTCAAATATGACAAGTCTCAGAAAAACGCAGAAGAGTTTGGTCGCTTAGCGCTCATTGCACATAAGTTTGAGAACACTTCTCGACTGCATAAAAATCTGAGAAAATTCATGCATATCAAAGGTACTCAAAAGATTAATTTTGCATAATAATAATTCCAAAATGTTATTAAGAAAATGGTGAAAAAAAAAATTAGTCAACAAATGTCCCCGCAACCCAATTTTTTTTCGTGATTCGTTCATTTTTCTGAATACGTATGAATTTTTTCAGATTTTTCAATTATCTTTGAATTTTTAGAAATTCAAAATAAAACTCGATAATTTTCTTATACTCACTCAAAGTCGTCGATGCCAGGTCCGTAGAGCAAAAGGCTTCCATCAAGATGATCGAGAGCATCTTATTGCGTTTGTCTACGCAAAACTCATAAACATAAACTCAAAAAACATAACGGGACCGGAACAGGCCCGTTTATCAAGAAATTTATTCGGGGTCGAAAAATACAATAGCGCGCCGCGCAGCTGCCGCCCAGGTATAAAACCCGGCATGGAGCAATAGACGCTCAAATACTCATAACTTCGTCAAATTTACTCCGATCGATTTGAAATGAAAAAAAAAATATTCTTGATATATTATGCATTCATTTTAAAAATTAAAAAAAAATGAGAAAAAATTTAAATACCTTACCCCGCCCTTAAGATTAAGATTTAAGAAAAATTATGTTATTATAACAAAAAATTAATATTGTCCTTCCAAAGGAATACAATGAACCACGCATGTACACATGCTATGTCTTCACGTGTATGGTTCAGAAAAAAAACTCGACGCTTTCGACTTCCGAACTACTCAGCTCTCCGGTTTAAAACAAATGAAATTGCCTCGTCAAATAGTAGCGATTGGAGAGAGTATTTTTTAGATCATGGCAATTTAGTTGTTCTGGAAGGTGCATTTGGCAGAAGTGATCATATTCCAAAGAACTAACATTATTCTTCCAACTCTTCACATAACCATTTGTTACCCTCGGTCGCCTGATCCTGCCCTACACTTTTCCATGATCTTCTTCTATTAGTATTGGTCATTTCACCAAAAGTCCCATTTAGACTGTGGCAATGAACGTGCTAAGAGAGTATATATATACTCAACCGAAGCGATCAACCATCAAATGCTTAGATAGATGTTGGCTTGGCTTCATACTGCCTTGCGCGTCTACGAACTGTGAATGGAAGTTGGATGTAAGTTTCTGATCGTAATACATCTAAACTCACAAAAGGACTCTACGGGTTTGGAAATGAAGTTCGGGATGAGGCTTCGTGGCTTTATAGTAGTACCCTTAAGGTCGTTCTATAGCGAAGCCGTAGGGCGCAATGGCCATCTGGTCTCGGAAAAAACCCCCCAAAGAATACACAGCAAGCTGAGTACTTAAAAATGTTCTTCTTCACCAAACGACCTAGTAGACGAGATGGTAAACGGCCCAGACTGGGAACTCGAATGCCGGTGGTTCAAATCTCGTATTTTTATTGCATTTTCTGCATTTAATTAAATACAAATCTCACATTATGCATCGACTAGTTTCCGCCCGCGGTTTCGCCTACATTCATATACGCAAGGAATAAAGTTTTCCATGCAAACTTTTATACCCCCATGTTACCCCCTTACGAGTTGATTTTCGAAAAATCCTTTCTTCGTGCACCTCTACACCTTCTAAGGAACATATATTCCAAATTTCATGTTTCTATCTTCAGCCGTTCAGGCTGAACATTGTCCATATGCCAGTCAGTTAATCAGTGCTCACGGAACTGTTTTACATGTATAGATGAATCGATAGTTTCGAGATAGACTCGACGAAAATTTCAACCTTTCGACTTATTGCGTCCAAATAACTGTTGAAAAATATTTATTGGTGATATAGTGCCCAATGAAGCGTATCTATATTCTTTTGACTATCTCCGAGAAATATTTAATCCGTTACTCCTATTTTGACCTGGCCAAGTTCAACCGTTTGGACCATCGATGGCCCATAATCAACTATCATCGCCCATATTTAATAACATGATAGGATACGGCCCGCGTCAAATCTATCCGACGACAGAAGGATATTTATGAATGTTAACGAAGTTTGCTTCCCGATAAACCGTTAAAAAACTCTTTGTTCCTGCAAAAGAGTATGGTTTATTTGTCGCGCGTATTGCCGAAAAGTTTTTTGCATTGCCTGCTTTCACGAAAATTACCATTCGGGTTCTTGTAGATTATAAAAATTCGATTATGAACAAAAATATCTGCACTGAATATATAAGCTGTCTCAAGATAACCTGACATTTCAATTTATTAATAAATCTTATTTATTTGAAGAGTTCGAATATTTTCATTTTAATATAAGGTATTGATGTAAGGTTTTTGAAAGTTTGAAATAAGGTTTAATTTAAGAATGCCTTGAATAAATTTTACTTCAAAATATTTAAAAACGGCAGCGCTGCAGAAATTTCCACGGAGACCCTCTGCACGAAGTCACGCGCGTATGTTACTGCAGATCTACCATCGTCATGTTGCATCTGAAAAAAATAGCTTATTCGTGGATACTTTTTGTATGGCGAGCCGAAGAAAAAAATGTTTATTTTTCACCGAAATTTCACGAAAAAAAACGGGCAACAAAAAACCAATCAAGTAATCGCAAAAACCCTACGTTACCTTTTCGACAATGTATCTAAAAGTATTGTGTACAAATTTCGCAGCAATTGGATCGACGGTTCACGAGATTTACTGAACACCATTTTGAAAAATGTGGTGCGGAGATAATCGAAAAAAAAGTAAATGTGCCGTCATCCAGCTGACGGTGCGATTTTTGGAGGGGGGTTTGTAATACCTTTCTCTCCAGTGAAAAGTATAACTCGTTCTCTTTCGCTCTGGGACCGTCGCGCTATCCTGATCGTCAAAACCCACTGGGGGATCATCGGATTTCGCAAGAACGTGGTTGGCCTAAGCAGCATTTGGTACGGCCGCCCGAATCTGCCATTGTCAAGGCTAGCAGATCTAAATTCGTCCAAAAGGGATCTACAGCGTCCCGGAGCAGGAGAAAGAGCCACCGTGGGAAGCGATAGAAAACGCGAAGCGATAATAGAAGATAATTCACGTTTTTCGTTCCCGGAGTTTGTCTCCGCCCAGTCAAATTGGCAAGCGAGCGCATCAAGGACGCGCTCCTTCCCGAGCGATATTGCACACGAAAATAGCATCTTGTTCATGTACGAACATTAGTATTATTATTATTATTATTTTCATCATTTCTCTGGATCCACATATGTAATTAAATTAACGCGGTGACATAATAAAATTCGACATGTCAACCTACAAATCCTACCTTCAATCAGCGATTCCCTTCCGCACCGGATTGAGCATCCTGGACCTCTTTTTGAGATCTACGTGCTTGGCATGCTTCACGAAACACACTTTACGTATACACTGATCGAACCGCGCGTCCGACCACTCGCAGCGGCTGGACTATCCTACCGAAAAATACCCGTATCTTCGACAATTTTGCTATTTTCAATACCAAGTACCGCTTAAATTGTTTGTACCATTATCAAGGTATATTATGAGAATTTCATATTATATAATGAGAAACGTCTTTTTCTGAGGTCTTACGATTTTCTATGCAGTTTTAAGAACAACGAGACAGCAGAATGGATTTTTTAATCAGGACGTACGACGAACTAGCGTTATTTGAAGTAATTAGTTATTCACAAGTGACTGTTACGAAAAAGACAGGAATGGTTTCGTCTTCCTTTTTGCTTCGTGTGATCGTCTATTGACAATCACATTGAACGTAGGAATCAGCCATAATAAAGTTGTACCGAATACGCTGTACGAACATTAATGTTCAATCCTTGCAAAACTATAATCAGCAAAATATTATTCACGGCAAGAGCAAGTATTTGTTTTAAACCTCTCCGAGTTATACTTCTATAGAGAGACTCTTTATATAATTTTAATTCCGGCGAATGACGCTCCGCGAAGAACACAATATTCCATTTGATTTATGGAGACAGGACGAAGGAATACGCGGAAACTGATAGAGTACAAAGTCATGAAAAAAAGGGAAAGGCTTCGAGGACATAATAAAAGTTAATCCGATAAGGGGGTGCTTTGCTCATAGCGTTTGCTCGGTTCAGGGAAAATGGAGGGTCACAGGGTTTACGGAAAAGTGACCTTCCGTAAACTCTGTCACCCTCCATTTTTATAAGAGATTGCAATGACAGTTTTTTTTCTCCCTTGCCGGTTGCATTTCGCGAAATGTACCAGTTTTATACCATGCTCATTGCTCTCTCAATTACAGCCGGAAAATCAGTTTCCTTGATAGCAGACGCGTTCCCATGCTCGATCTCTAATCCCCCCGCTCCTCTCTTTCTCTCACTCGCTCTCTCTCTTTCTCAAATACATATAGATATACAATCGCTATTTATCTCTTTTTGTCCCCTGCAGATTGCGAAATCCTTTCCCTCTCAGTCTCTTCCGCTCTCGCTCTCCTTCTCTCACCTACTTTTATCCTATCGTCGGGGAGAATTTTGCTTCTTCCCCCGCGATAAGACGGACATTAGAGCCATGGTCATTGCGATTGTAAAGGGTCTTTCCTTCTCGTTGTCATTGCGTCGTCGCTGAAAAGCTTCCATTGGAACTTTACCTCTTGGCGGTTCTGGCCAAATAAACCAAGCTTTTTAACTGCCCATTCGCATAGTCGTAGCAATGATCATATCCGTACAATGGCTCCGTAAAATTTCATCGAGGATAGAACATTTGTATGTACATGAGTGGTCCTCATGGTATACCTTTAATGTGAAAAGAATTGGGTCCCGGTAAAAAAGCAAGCACTTTTTGTGTATCTATCCGGGGACGTGTGTGTGAGTGTGTGTGTGTGTGTGTGTGTGTGTGTGTGTGTGTGTGTGTGTGTGTGTGTGCGCGCGCGCGCACCCCGGCCACCACTCTCCGTGATTTTTGTACCACCAAAAACATAACCGGTATATCCTGGATGCACTCACACGCAGGGACAGTCGCGGTATTGCCCGGGCACTCAGGCTGTGCGACGTGGTAGAGGGATCGGAATTCACCAGGGAAGTAGCTTAACAATTTGCGCGGAATCTGCCTCATTCTGTAGCACCGAGATCTTTCCGGATCACAACCAGGGACGTCCAGAAGTACAGGACGTACCGGCGTCTCGAAAATGACGTCTCCATTTCGGAGTCGAAATGGAGACGAGGACGGACTTTCGATTTTTTAAGTATTTTGCACGACCCAGTAACTAATCGCCCTGCTTATAAGGGTACTCTGAGATTTGGCTATCCTGGCTAACGGATTTCTATCTCTTTTATAAATAAAGGTAATGAACGGACATTTTGCATGGACTTATAAGGTTATGATAATAGTTCTTCGTAAGAAACCATCAGTTTGTAGTTATCACACTCGTTCGTGTCAAAATTTGATTGTCGAGTGTGAAGGAAGATTGTCACACACATTCGTCAATTCAGTTGTGCATAATCTTGTTGGTTAAAATACGAATTTTCTTCGTATCTCGTGTTATAACAATGCCAAACAAAGCGTTCACACACAGACGGGGTATAAATACGATCTCTACATACACCCTGCGTAATTCTCATGCACTTGATTGTACATTATTTTTGAAGGGTCATAACTTGTTCTTTTCTACTAGATCGGCGTGTTTCTCAAAATTTGATTCGTATTTTATTACTCGCTATTTTTAGAAAACGAAAACTGTCCCATGTAAAATAATGAAGATTACCGTGACGCCCCGTGAATGCTTTATCAAAAAAATGTTCAAATCCCGTCAGTCGAACTCTGGATCTCTGCCGTACGAAATTCTGTCGAAAGCAGTCAAAGTCCAAAACTATTTGTGATTGTACGACGAACGAAGTCTAATCATTGTGCAACTACGATGAAGTTAAAGTACTAATTCAATAAATAAAAGAAACGGAAGAACTATTTCTGCGGTCCGAACAAAAATGGTAGAATAATTTGGGTCGAGGCACTATATTATCCTCGTTTAAAAATTATAAAGTCACTATTCAACCTACGTGTATATCAACGATTGTATAAACGTCCAAAAACATTGTAACCGGAACTGCCAGGAGGAGAACAAAAGGAATCCTTCCAACGAATAGAAATAAATATAAGTAAGTAAAATAACTCTACTAAAGGTATTCTCTTATGCGATCTTCGCAGTATCCAACGGTCTCTCCCCTCACCCTCCCATATCAAAGACGTGAATTTTGTCCCTGAATAAAGGGCTTAATTGTTTTGACCCGAAAGAGAAGTCAACACCCTGCTACATCTTCTCTAAATCCGATAAGTTCACGGGGACGCAACACGTGTATTGGGTGGACTTGCCTGAAAGGTGTCACCTTTGTTTGTTCGCGGTACATAACGCTACCGTTGGACAGGAATAAAATGACTGACTTTTCAATCTACTTCGATGGAATTTCAATTATTTCTAAACTTTGAATAGATATATCTCTTTTGAAGAAGTCGGTCCAGTCTGTGCTGGGATTTTTGCCGATCGAACATGTGACGCATGTGCTTTCATTGCCATTGTATCGGATGAAATATGCTGGAATGGAGCTATTTTCGGTGAAATATATCAAGAGAATCGAAAATGGATGAAAGCAATAACTATGGTATGAGTTTATATACGTATATATTTCCATCGCGGCGTAAACGTACTTCGGTCATTTCGAGTCGCGCGCCTGCAATTCTGCCGGTAATTCTAGATTGTCAATTATATATTATTAACATCTACATGCAGCGCTTCAGTTCTTGTAAGATTGGTAAAATTTTGTATTGCTCAATAAAAGTGCGAACGTTATCAAAATCAAATTATTGCATTATAATGAGATGCTAATTATTGCCCTGTAATTGAATTCGGATGATAAAATTATTGAATTCTAAGGTCAGAGGACTTATTAAATTCTAAGGAAGAATTATTGAATTCTAAGGTCGACGGATAGGCGCACGAGTTTCGATCACTCTTCATAACCCTGTTCACTTTAAAGTGAACAGGGTGAACTAAATCTCTAAAGTGAACAGGGTCACTTTGAACGATTCAGAGATTTCTAGATTTGCCTTTAACTAGTTCACTTTGAAGTGAATTTTCTAGATTTAGTTCACATTTAGAGATTTGCCTTTAACAGTTCACTTCAAAGTAAACAGGGTTATGAAGAGTGATCGAAATTCGTGCGCCTCTCCGTCGACCTTAGAATTCAACCCTAGATCCTTTTTGCAGATCCAGCCTGCCCTAACCGATCCATAGGCATTTCATAGCAACTGCCCGATCGTCAGGAAAAAAAGTACACTATATTGCCTTGAGCAAATGTATAACTTCCGGACGTACTACTTTTAGGCATATTGAAATTAAGGTTGTTATGGGGTTCAGCATTCGGAGGTGAAATACGATGGAAACGCCCCTATGCTTGTGCAAATCATCAGCTTTCAAATCATCAGCATATTAAACGTGTGTTTTCGAACTATTTTTCTATATCTATTTGTAGAAATATGCATTTTTGAACATTCGGTGATTATTACGTTTAGTGTTTTTGTTGCTTTGTATAATTATTTTCTATAACTTTTTCGCGCTCAATTAACGCGAAACGAATTCGCAACGTCGTAAATCGAGGTATATCATTATGCCCAGGTTGGCAGAAGTGTCGCGAAGTTAGAGACGTATGCACCCGTTCGTAACCACAATATCGGCACAAGGAGCTGTCAGAAATGGATATCGATCCGAGTAAGAAAAAATTCGCTGGAAAGAGAAGTGTGTACTAAAGCTGTCTATAATCTCGTAGAAATCGAAAACTTCAATAATTTTCCGATGTTCTAAAAAAAAATGTTGTGTGAAAAAAAACCGCGTTATTTTGTCTTTGCCTAGAAATGTCTAGAAATCTATCATGTCTGAACATAGTTATCAAGTTAATAGTAAGTAATTATTACCAATAAAGAGAATAAGTACCAATAATATTCGTTGTTAATTGTCCTGACCGAGTTCGAAGTTCCCGGGCATAATTACCGGATACCGATAAGATAGGCAGCATTTGTGCAGTCTACGACGTTGCCATGATTGCACAGTCTAATGTTTTGTGTGCTTGATTTTCGCACAAATTCGCTATTAAAAACACTAATAATTTTATAACGGTACTGTTAATCCTCATTTTCACGGTACCAAGAGTTAGTCCGATAATTAGTCGAACCGTACCTATTTTTTCAGCTCTGTGGTAACATTCACTTAGCAAATATTAATGATGGATTGAAAAATGATCGAAAGTTTTCCATAAGCGTAATGTAATTAGCCCATGAAATACGTCAAGTTGCCGATTTTTTTTCTTCTAAAAACGGTACTGTGCATCGTATTCAAGCTGCACAGGATAATCAGCGACGAGGTTATAAAGGTACAGGAAAAAATTCAGCTCGGTGGTAACATGTTGACCTAACCCCATAACAACCTTAAAAAATACATAAGAACATTTTATCAGGCTCCCTGCAACTGCCCGATTAATCGGAATAAAAGATATCCTCTGCTGCTCTGGTTCACGTGCCATCGCTATGCAACATTTTATCCGCATCCGTTGCGACGTTAGGGCAGTTCAGAGTAGCAAACCCCCAAATACACTTTCTGATTTATTATGCCAATGGGATTGAAATGGCCAGGGCGGCAGGTAGACCACGGCTAAGTCGAGACAACCTTGTAGATGACTGCGGAGAGTTTAAGGACGCGTTGAGTCCCTATGAAACATGTTAATGTTAATTGTTCAACAAATAGCTTCTTAATCGTCATGACATTTTTTCACGACCTCCTGAATACTTCATGTAAAAACATACCAAATTTTCAGAATTCTATCATCATTACTTCAACCTCCTTAGGGGTTGAAATAAAAAATGATAAGAAAATTCTGAACATTTGGTATGTTTTTGTATGAAGTATTTAAGAAGTCGTGTTAAAATTTCACGACGATTAGGAAGCTCGTTATGAAAAAATTAACATTTTGTTAAGAACAATTTTTAAAATAAATAAAAAAATGTATCAATAAACTTCGTTTTGTTTCCGTTGCTTTCAGTATATTGTAGATATTACAAAATTGCGAGGTCAAAAAAAACTTATTGCAAAGTTACATCAGTTTCCATAAGACGACATTTAATTTGTGAATATTAATTGTTCAATAACGAGCTTTCTACTGTCGTGAAATTTTTACACGAACTCTGAAATACTTCATACAAAAACGTTCCAAATATTCAGAATTTTATTATCATTTGCGATTTGGGACTCAACATCCTTAAGCGCCCGTAAATGCACGGAGGCGTGGCGTCTGACCAAACAACAGGCGTAACTACTTGGTCTCGACGTTAGACCTAGATATGAATCAACCATAAGACATTTACAGTTGTGCAAACTATTCCGAATAATATCTTAAGGAAGAGACGCTTATGGAATATATCGTGTGACACATCCGGAAGGGATGCAAGCATAATACTTTCGTTTCCCCCCTTGTTGCCTAAGCCTAGCGCAATAGCACGGGATGAGGGTAAAAAAGGGTAGTGCGTAGGAAAGAATAGAATTAAGATGGAATGATACCTCATCGCGGTCGGTATGGTAGAACAATTATAGATACCCAACAATCTCTGAAACGGCCCTTTAGATCCCGTCAAAACTTTGCCAAACAAAGTCAAATAGATAGACGAACAGCTGTCTGCCCCTCAATTTTTTGAATTTGAGAGAAAAAAACGTAGATCAGCTGATGATAAGTCAATCTACGTTTTTTTTCTTAAATTCAGAAAATTTGAGGGGCAGACAGCTGTTCGTCTATCTATTTGATGTCGTTTGGCAAAGTTTCGACGGGATCTGAAGAGCCGTTTCAGAGATTGTTGGGTATCTGACCTGAGCGCGAGGTCGACGGATTGAGACTAATCTTTACGGAGCGATGATAGAAATTATACACGTGTAGAATAAAACTTTTGTGACTCGAAAAATGAAGACTCTTCGTATGAAGGTTAATTGGAGATATTCGTTAGGCTTCTGGATTAAGACTCGATAGAAGAAGTTGATTCGATGTTGGTTGACGGAAGACTGGGATTGAGACTCGACAGAAGAACTTGATGTGACGGTAGTTGACGTAAGGTTTTTGGAGTGAGTTCGTATTTGATTTTTTGAGCTGCGGCTTTTCGTGGAAGATTCGCTCGACAATGAGATCTTGTTCTTGTTGAAAGCCAATGCGATAGATAAAGTCGATGACTGCGGCGGTGCTGCTATCGTGCATATATCGCTGTGGTTTGAATATCTTCGTGGAACATACGCACGTTCCTTTTTTTGCTATTACGCGTCTTATCCTTAGATTTATACATATAACTTATGACGGCAAATGAGGATATTGGGAATAGCCGAGAGGCGATACCTAGACAAGAGATGACACATTCGCTAGGATTTAATACGTGATCGCATTTTATTGGATCCTCTTACATGAGTAGCCCATGGCAGAGAGTTTTTTTCGCATCATTGACATTCGCAAAAGAAAGATACTTTTGCCAAAGTGTTTTCTTCCTTTAATGGGAGGTTACCGTCGAGAGGCATAGAGAATGTATGAACTCGAAGAATTTTTCTTTTACGCAAAAAAATCCTTTTGTAAATGGATTTTGACGTATTTTATTCTTCTGTCAACGGAGAATAAAACCCAATTTTATTTATGTGAAAAATAAAAAATGGTCTCTCCAGCCCCTGTCAAATATAGCCGTGCACGACGAGTTTTGGTCTGCGCGGTGCGCTCCACAGCCGTGCCAGTTCATTTGGAGCAAAAACGGGTTGAAAATAAATAATCTAGACTAAATTTAGGGGCCATATAGTTTTTTGTTTTCTAAAACCCCCCTGCATAATAAAATTGCAGCCATGTGAAGAAAAAATTCGAATTTGTTGCTCTTTTTTTCGCTGTAACCGACAAAAAAAAGATTTCTAAATCAATTTTTTACAAAAATGGCTTCCCAATGGCAAGTTGATTTTCCTTTTAACTGCGCAGAGATTCATATGAATTGGTTCATCCGTTGAAGCTGTAGAGTGCCGCGCGCCCTAAAAATGTTGTTTCCAGAGAAACGCATTTA
Organism: Ophion costatus; assembly: GCA_951751655.1. Classification (NCBI taxonomy): domain Eukaryota; kingdom Metazoa; phylum Arthropoda; class Insecta; order Hymenoptera; family Ichneumonidae; genus Ophion; species Ophion costatus. The sequence continues at coordinate 36,636,332 of OX632360.1, forward strand.
AAGTTTAACGTCACAAAAAATTAAATGTAATGTTTGTTTTTGACAACCTAAACAAATATACACCGTGTTCGAATCACTTCAAGGATGCAAATCAGATTTTAAAAAAACAATTTTTTATCGTCATGAACGGCCTGTTCTTAACAGGCCCCTCTATCCCCTTCCACCCTATCTCCTCCGCCCCTGCGAGACTTCGTCAGAAGAAGTAGTAGTGGAATCTGGTGGGCAATGCAATAAGGGGGAAGACTCCGTACAATGAAATCTTCTATTATTACTCCATACTAAACAAAACGAATCGCAGAATTTTTTTAAATCGTATTTTGGGTATTAAAGAGCCAGGTCTGTAGATTTCTCTTGTCTCGCTCGGAGACGATAAAAATGTATATCTTTAGGGAACAAAATGACAGAAACGGTATTCGTCCTGCATTGTTCAAAGATAATAAAAAATCAACGTATTTGAGCATTGCAACGATAGAGATTACAGTTTCTTTATTAAATGCATCGACAGTGCTAAAATATCCAAGGCAATGAAAAACTTACATCGTTAGATATCAAGCGGGCAAAAAGTAAAATTTCCAATCATCGATCGGAAACGATGAAAAAATCATATCTTTTAATACGATGAACCCAAAGCTGTGAATAGTTTCGAATTTTTGTCTACGATTTATATTTTTAGACATACACTGTAAAAAAAGATATGAAATTTACAATACATTTAAGATACAAAAGAATTGAATTTTACGAACTCAGTAGATGAAATTAAATTTGAAACACTTGTATCGTAAATTTAAAATAGGAACATGAAATTCTAACGTGGATATAGAATTTAATAGATGGAACATGGAATTTCAAAGACAAGTTTGTAAATTTGTGGAAAATGTATTGCATCAACCCGTGCCTTAAATTAAAGATTACAACAGTTGTATATTAATTCAAATATAAAAAACAGAGTATTGCAAATACAAAACGCGCTCAACCCACTTAGGCCGCTCGCGACGACCGATGGTCGCGCGTAGTTCGCGTAGCGTCCGAGGGACGGCGCCTTGTTCCGCACTTTCCCATAGCCACTCGCAGCTTCGGTCGGGCATATAACCCGACCACCGGCTACGATCGTCCTGGGAAAAACAGACGGGTTTGCAACTCGTGCACGCGTTGGAGAGTGTCACAAATTCGTTACCTCTCCATATCCACGCCAGAGTCGCAGTTCTAGAACTCGCCTTTCCGGAAGGAAATTATTTTTCCCTTTTTACGCCGCCAGGTGTTGAAGGAAGAAATTTCACAAAAATCACCTTTTTTTTTATCTCTAGCTCCCGTCGAGGAGGATAAATACGAGTCACATTTTCAGTGGGCTTAATTATCAATTTCTGAAATGAACTTAATACTTAGGATCAGTAATTTTAATACACACCCGTATGTTGATATTGGCAAATGGTTCTTGAATTTAATATACACTCGTATATTGATATCACCAAATGGTTCTTGATTTCAATATACTTGGATGTGATTATTTCTTTACACGTGCATTATTTTTCAGACGCACAAGTATATTAATATTACGGAGCTACACTTTCATTTTTCAAATAACCTGTTTTGGATTTTTAAAGTCGTATCTGAAATTTCATAAGCGGTATCCGCATAAAAACTTCCTACACTTGTGTATTAATTTTTATACAGAAATTTTTCACAGTGTAATAATCATGGTCACATCAAATACTGAAAAGTCAAAACAGCCTGCCATTTATTATCGATCACTCGAACACGAACTTTTTATCATCTGAAAGTACTGCAGCCTGGCCTGTGTACTACCAATTTTATTGCAACTGTTTGTAAAGGTTCCAAAGATAAGAATAATAGACTAGATTGAGTAGAGAGAGAGAGAGAGAGAGAGAGAGAGAGGGAGAGACAGTGCCTCGTCAAGCTTATCGGAAATATACTATATACCATCATCTCGATTTATCCCAAACTATAACGAGGTATGAACCCGAAAAGTCCCACCATTACTGTTGAACGTGAAACTGAATGCTCTTCGCGATAAAATATGACTCCCCCATGGAAAAATCAATTTTGAACTGCAAATAACCATAATGCGTGATAGGTTCCGCTTCAGGACGCTTTCACCTTGCCTAACTGCCCTGCTTGGGCACTAATGGGGCAACCCTATAGCGCCCAGCTAGAAACTGTAACGTTGTCACATATGAGCCTCATCTGGTTGCCTAATCAGGCGTTTATAAGGTGGCCTTATCAGGCCAATATAATACTGCCTTACGTAGTCACTACACGTATGCATCTTCGTACACCTACACCCTCTACAATGTCTTGCAAAGCCTAAAATGTTTGTGCTACCAAATTTTTTAACCACGTAGAATAAGGATATAAAAAACGTTATCATTACATTAATTAAAAATAGCTTTTAGATCATTATCAATAATATCCCGTTTCGAAACACGTTTTACGTTGCAGTGTTTTTATTCTAAATCGCGCGGTTTCTCTCCCAATTACAGGCATTATTATCAATTTTCGTATGGCTTACTCAACATTTTTCGTGCGAGTATATGTACAATATATACATGTATGGACATTTGGAATTCGCGCATTAATAACGTGTAAAAATCCTATATATATATTTGGGCTACACATACCTTGTTCCCACGACGGTGACACATTTTGAACTGCGTTTTGATATTTAGAAATATTTAAACCAAAATCTTTTAACACGCGTTGCATAACTTTTTTGGGTGAAATTCCGGAAAGGCCCCCTCCGATCGGGCCGAAATTTTGCATAAACCTTCCTTTTGATATTTTCAAAGATCCCCTAAATGGATTTTTGGCGACGCGCCATAGTTTTCGAGATATCGACTTTTGGAGATTATTTTTGTTTGGGTTTGTTTGAAACAAACAAAAAATATGAAAAATCCCAAAAAGCTTTAAAGCTAATAAATGAATCATATAAATCTACTACACCCCAAAAAATGCACTGTGGAAAAGCAATAAATGGAATATACGATGCGCTGTGTCGATCTCAATATTCCTCGCACATATACGGTTCCATATGTACATCCGCGGTGTGTCACGCCCACACTAATGTTCCCCGCACCCTACTATTCGCACAAAACGTATAGGGCGACAACACATATAGCTAGAACTGAGTCTCTTAGCTATAGATATCGTAGGAGCGAAGTTAAATAAAGAACTTCCAAAAATCGACATCTCAACACTATGGCGCATCGCTAAAAATCCTTTAGCGGGTCTCTTAAGATATTAAAAAGACGATCTGTGCAAAATTTCAGCCCGTTTGGAGGGGGGATCTCATCGGAACTTCATACACACTTTTTTTCGTCACAATCTAGAACACCTTATGACATTTTCAAAAACATAAAGCTTCAAAGATAATATACTGCCGAATTGAAAATTCCCCGTAGGATATAGGAGGTTAGGATATAAGGCAAGCCTTGTAGGGCCTTATCAGGCCAAGCCTTAGTAGGGCCATTTTATTATTGTCTGATTTAGTGGCGCTAATACGTGCGCCGGGATCGGGGTGAAATCAGGAAGTCTATAATAAGCGTTACCTATGTCACCCTTGATCACAAGCTGATCCTGATCAGGCAACCCTTAAGGGATAACACCACTCTGAGGTTTTTGAAAAATAACTTTGCATGGATCAATTTGAAATTTTTATAGTAGCCCCTTTATTACATTCTCCATGGAAGTAGGTAGCCGTTTTTTGATTAAATGTAAACTTTCTCGTTTACAAACAATTCACTGCTTATTTTTTGGGCAAAAAATCGATTTATTTCTTTCAAAGTGCGCCATTTTTCCAAAATTTGATTCAAAAGTCCCTTCATAGTCCCATAGCTAATAATATATAGATTATTTTTTTTTGGTTTTCGTTCCCGGTCTTATACTTTACGAGAAAACTGTCCTTCCGTGAAGCTGTTTGTACAAAAAACACGTTTTTCAATATGGGCTCTTCCGGTGCCATTTTGTATGAAAATTATAATTACGTTTTTTTTAATACTTTCATACGTGTTGAATAAACCCTCTCAAGAGAAATCATATTCCTCTTTTTCATACTCCCAAAATAAATTGTCATAGTTAGGCCTTATTTTCTTCCGCTAGAGTGATGTTATCCCTTAAGAAATTTCTAGGCGGACCTCTGATCTCGAAACGCCGCAACGTCCGTCTCAAACATTTTTTCATATCTCGGTGCATTTCGCAACGAATTGCCCCAGCCACTGTAACCCGTTCCAGACTGCGCATAGATCCACCTTCGTCTATATCGAAATGGTAGAGTTCACATTGTCTGTCGGCGACTCCTTCCGAAAGGCCTGCAAGCCCTTACAAACAAGCCAATTTCGCTCGTACTGATCAGGCTAATTATTTAGACGCCCCATACTAAAAATTACGTTAGACAGAGATTAATCATCGCAGGTTTTTTGCCACGTCAATTCGCTCGCGGCTCTGTCAAACCTCTATAAAGCGCTTCCGCAAAATGCCTTCGTTGTTCTTCCCCGGACATATATTAAGAGAATTGTACCGCGTCTCGCGTACTCTTTTATATATACTGGAAGCTGTGGGACGTTTACGGATATCGCTTAAAAGCAACGGGGCTTCACCAAAGATAGATGGAAAAAACTTCAAGCAACACTTGTTCCAATGAGTAATAGCTGTTACATTTTTGCGAGAATGCATTGCGAACAATTAGTCATAATCGTTATGCGTGGTAGCGAAGTTCCTATCGCAACAAAAAACACGATCAATTATTAAAATCAACGTGAAGCTTAAAGATATAATGTGCATGGAATCCCCGTCCGTGTATTTTTTTTCAGCTGGTGTGTTGATTCCCAGGTAAAAGTTAGTTTCCGTAAGAATTTTGAATAAAGTGCGGTAAGTTGGAGGTCAAAGAAAATTAGCTACGTTAGAAACAGTCAGGAGAATAGTTATCACTGATAACGGTGTCAAGTAACTATCAATGAATCGTAAGAAAAAATCGGTTGTCAAGCCCGCAGCGTATTTCTAATGGTCTTTTTTGACGTAATGGATATATTGATTTTTCGTTTACTATACATTCGTAGCTCATGCGGTTTAACATTATTCAGTATAGGGAGATCTTAGCCGGTGATAAGCGATCTTGAATGCTCTTAGAAAACCAATTTATTATAGGCCTATGAATCCGTATCGGGTTATGTTATTCACCTATTGCTCGCAAAAAAGTATACTTCCAGTTAAATAAACTAAGGGCATCCTGAAATCTCGGAAGCACCTCCACCCAGATAATAAACGTCTGTATATGTTTTAAAAAAGATGTTTTGTCGAAAATACTTTTTTTCAATGAACACCTGTTTTGATAAATATTTGTGTGGTAACGTTAAAATGGGCTACCCTGTATACATACATGCATGTGTATTTATGTGTGCTTACGTAGTAAGTGTATATACAGGTTACGTAGGTGTATTCGGTCGAGCAACGTAGCGAGAAATACAATAGTAGGTATACCTTTGTACTTGCGCGTATGTCTGCATTATGCTATGTTTGCTTTGGGATTACGACGCTAAAGTATGGCAGGCGTGGCCCGTATTTGCCCGTTTCGTGGTTATTGGGAGGGCCGTCGTACGTTCCGTGCTCATCCTATGGCAACACAGAATGTTTGCCGCATCAACGTGGCCATTGGTAAGCCATTGAACAAAGTACGTACGAAGTACTTTATGTCAGATCGACCTCGTCTCGATCCGAGCACTTTAATTTTCATTTTTCATTGCTCTCGATATATTTTGCTGCATTAACATAAACAAATTAAGGGAGGAGTCGGTTTCTTGTAGTGGTGATCCTGCACGTGCCCATTTTTCGTATCAAAGAATCACAGTTGTCCATATGGAAGCGTATCAATTCTCTCTTGATATACAGAAAAACGTTTCGCACATGCTACAAAAAAATATAACCTTTTTGTGCGTGCCATTCGAGTGGAGATAAACCGGTTGCGATTAGGACTTTGGTAGTTTCAGGCAAATTCGTTTTTTGTCTACGGAATCAATTTCATAACAATGGCGGATCACTGCATTCTTTGTGACACTTTGAAATATAATAGAGAAGAGAAATTGTATATGACGCAGGTAAAGTCGATTCGGCATAAAACGGCTCGTGTGCAGATGGACCGATAGATAGTTTGAGTAGAGCAGTGACTAAAGCAGCACGCGGCATTTTGGCCCCAACTCTCCTCCATCCCATCAGTACGCTTATTCTTATCCAATAATCTATCTCGTCCTCACCCACCCATCACGGCGATTATGCTAAATTATTGTTCACCATTACTGTATCGTCTCTTCGTGCCGTGTGTGTGCAAACGAGAAGGTTTCTCCGCATCGTTGCTTCGACTGTATCTCCAGCGACAGCGAACGACGTATATCGATGCATAGCTATATCTTCTCCCCCACCCTCCTTATCTTCCCCTCGGTCCTCATCCGATCTTGACAATTTTAAACGAATCGGCGTAATTCAAAAACGCCCATACGATTCTTCATTAAACAATTTATTATTAATTAAATTGACACGGCAGTGGAGCCTGCTAAATCAAAATATCGACAGAAACTTTCTTAAGGCCTTATATACGCGGTTTCGCCGATTTTCGAAGGTACTTTTCTAGACGCGGTTAAAAAAATTACGCATATATTGACAACATTTCTTTTACAGATAAATTATGTAATATGTAAAAAAATCAGAAATATTAACAAACGGCGGAGATATAACATAATAAAGCAATGTATTTTTTTTCGCGCGCGTTGATGGTGAAAGTTCTCGGGGTCGATGTTGGTGTCTGAAAAAAATGAGCATATTTATAATTGCATAATGAATGTATCTTCGGTGTGAACCAACAATGTTGTTTGAAAAAAATTATAACAAAAATTCGAGACTTAAAATTTTTGTTACTCAATTTTCTGTCGGTATTTTATTTTCTATATTTTTTGGTGTCATTGAAATTGTTGTTTCTGTGGTTCAGACGATAGGTGATGATACTAAGAATGTGTTGTAAAAATTTCGAAGCGATCTGAACCTTCGTTCAAGAGTTAGAACTTTCACAAGGTTCAAAAAAGTGAATCGTGGAAAAACGGCTTTGAAGTTGGCGGCCGGGCGCGCCGCGTGGTATTTATTATAAATGCAATCTTACCTTATTTAATAGCATCTTGCGCTATATGTGGGGCCTTTCTCGGCATTTAAAACGTCTACAGCATGTTTTTTTGTCATTTTTGGCGCCAATCCTTGCTTCCTTGGTTGCCTTTTCAGATTGAATTTCAGTGGCAGTAAGACGTAATTCGTCCAGATGTTCGCAAGTCTCCTTCACGTTCGGCCCAATCGAAATACCAAGGTTTTTCATAATTCGGAGAAAGGCGACTGTTCCGTCGTTAAAAGTGCTAGCCGACATATATGCGGCGATTTCGACAATCGTTAGAACACTCCATGAATTTTTCCAATTGCGCCATCTTTCTTTGCCAGAAGGACAGTAGTCATGCTGAGAATTTTCATTGGTTGAGCACTTGTGATAATATGTTGCCTAGATTCCTTTCTTCATGTCATCTATAGACACGAAATTATTTCTCACAGGCAATCCATAAAACACTGTCAATTCGTCAATCAATTTTGCAGTCACTTTGCCTCTTCTTCCGAGACCTTTTGTTTGTTTCTTGACGTTGCGGAGTCTGCTGTCCATTCGTTTTTGAACATGACCAATGCATTCTCGTTTACGTATCATAATGTTCTCTCCATACAGATGGGCTTCTGTTATGCTCTTGAATGTTTTTGCATCGCCATCTCCAACATAATACAAATATTTTGTATCGTGTAAATCTTCAGATCTGCTGAACATTTCAACCATTCCATCTACCTCCATCTTTCCAGAACTTCCTTCGTGGTTACTTGTGCATTTATCTTCATGCTCTGCATACCATTCTTCATATTCTTCTGTTCCCTTTTTTTCGCTCCACGATTGGCAAGCCTTACAAAATGACAACTTGACGATAATATCGACAACTTTCCCAGACAAAATTCCGATAAGTGTCGCAACACCCTGCAGCGAAGAAAACCCTCTTTTTCTCCAAGAACCATCCCCGGAGACGGCCATTCCATTAGCGTCTTTGGTGTTCTCGTTTACTGCCGTTATTTTTTTTTCTTCGACAGCTGCCATTCGCGTAGACGAATCTGTAACTTCTTTGGCTGCATCTCGTATTTGTTTGGTAATATTGTCGTAGAGCGTTTGACTGAAGCATTTTGAGAGATTCATAATACCGCAGAAAATGTTCATTCCCGTCAATCCAACACCTAATATTCGCATAGCCAACGTGAAGCTGCGATTGATTTCGGAACAAAAACATTTAGGCGAAAGACTCGAACTTATCTCCTCTTGCTCGCACTTCTCGCACTTGATAACTAAGGTAAATCCCAATCCTCTATCACCTATCTCCGTATAACGCGGCCGGTTACCGCCACTACCTGCCTGCTTCTAAGAAAATAAAAGTTTTTACGCTCTAAATGCTGTAACTTCAACAATTTATGGAATTTTTCAATTCTGTAAAGCTTAATATATTCCTAACCGTTCAGGCTAATGGAATCACAAATTTAAAAAAATGAAAAATTTCGAAATTTTTCGCATTTATAAGGCTTTAAGGAGTTCGCATAAGCTTTACATCGAAAAATCGTTGATTTTGAGTTTATGGGATTCTGTCGTCACAAAGGATCTTGAGTTCAATTTTTTTTCAGTTCTAGCAAGTGACTAAATTATGACAATTTTCCCGGAAATGGACAGAACGGCCAGCTATGGTATTTTCGTAACAACCTGCGACTCGCTATCGACTTCCGATGAGGCGATATTCAGATGTTGAAAAAAAAATTAATGAAGCCGTTTTAGCGTCATTTTATCACCAAATTTCTACCCACGAAACGCTACAGCATCATTAGTGTCTTCCTGGAATAGAATCCTGATATTCGTGGCAAAAGCCGAATACAAATGACTTGGTAAATCAATACAAGCGCCACGAGCCACATCCTCAGGCCATTGTCAATACTGCCAAACCGTTTTATGAAAGTTTATCCCATGCTGACTTATTGAAGCGCTGTGTAGGTGAGCTTTACGTAAAATAAAAAAACGAAAGTCTGAATGGTCTCCAAACTGGAACTTTACGCCGAAAATGCCGAAACGCTCCATACGCCGAATGCGTATGGAAAAAACCACGGCACGGATGCATGCCGCATAGAGTGGGCTGATCGTGTGCGCAGGAAGCACACTGAGAAAACAGTTGATTTATAGTGAAGAAATACATTTATTCGGCACTTGTATTCAAATGTTCATAACCCGTTACAAAATTCGTTAGTCGTTAAGGAATATTCGTGTTCTTATTACAAAATTTTATAGCCATATAGTCGTTCTTTGTAAAGAATGATTTATTTGATTACTTTTATTTCTCTTAAGGAGTAAGGCCACTGTAACGGCCCAAAAAAAAGGTTTTTTCACTAATTTTTTGCTCCCGAAATTGAAGGTATTTGAAAAAAAACTTTTATTGGTGTTATCGGGCATACATTAAACTTTATTATAAAATTTGTTTACAGTAAAAAAAAAACAAAATGGCGGTTCCACAGCTATCTTCCCGGGACATGTTTTGCTTCCAGGGCTCCGCGGCACGCAGCACCACTGGTGCACTTTTGAATCTAGAACAAAAAAAAAAAACCATTAATCTAGAGGGCTATAGCTAGAGAATGTCGATCGGATTTTAAAAAGTATCAATTTTTGTGGATTTGGCGTGCGTTTGAAAAAAAATTGATTTTTGACGAAAAAAACGGCAAGTTTTTTGTTAATAAAAAATCAATAAATAAAGTTCTTGAAAATTCCGATCGACATTCTCAAGATAATGTAAATGTTCACATCTGGTTAAAATTTCAAGTAAAAAAAATGAAAATTGTTCGAGTTATGCTGCGTGCCATTTTGAAAAACCATGTTTCGAGAAAAACGCGTTTAAAGTTTTGCGAATAGTTTTTTATTGGAAAAAATTAAAAAAAGAAGTTAAAAAAATTTTTTACCGTTAGTCTGCAATCCCAGCACCATACATTTGTCCTTCGATAGCCAAATTTTCGTCTTCTTCGTCTTTCCTGGTTGATTTTTGGAGAGCGCGCGCACTTTTGGCCGCGTCGCTCAGAGATGTCTCCGCGTGCGTGATGCGTTTGGCGTCGGCTTCGATGCAGAAATTATATAACTGTACACCAATTTCCACCTCCAACATCTTGAATATTTGCAAGACGTTGGTAAGGCCGCCATTGAATATGCAAACAGCGATATCCGTCGCAATATCTAGTACAGTTTTTCCGCTTGAGGATGATTTGGGGGCCAAACTCCAAACGGTAGCGTTGAAACTTTCGTTATTGTTTTGAGTATAGGCCCCCAAGCAACGCTCCAGCAACTCGTCCCGGCTCAATTCCATGTAGATGGGTTTGATGGCTTGATAAACCTCCTCACTCATTGGCTGATTGTGATGATACGCATCCAAGGCATTTTCTGCTTTCGCTTTCTTCCAACTGCACCAATTCTCCGAACATTTTTCGTGCTGAGGCTTTTCATCCGTTGACATTTTGTGAAAAAGGGTTGCCCAGATCTCATTTTTCATATTTTTGATGGAATCGGAATTTCGCCGGATTGCTAAGCCGTAATAAATGCTTAGTTCGTCAATCAATTTGGCAGTGAGTTTTCCTCTTCCCCCGAGACCTTTTGCTCCTTTTTTTAAGTTTCTCAATCGAGTGCCCATTCTTTTTTGCACGTGATCTATGCACTCTTTTTTTTTAACATCAACATTTTCATAAGGCTTCGAATCCACGATGCCTTTGAAAGTTTTGGAATCGCGATCTCCGATATAATTGCAGTCGTTTCGGAGCAAGTTTTGACACGCTTGGCGGCGACCTTCATTTCCTAAGGACAACAAATTTTTTTTCGCACAGGACTTTTTTTTCTTATTCTAGAGGGTTTAAACTATTTTTTAAGCCAATAAAAAAAAATCGATTTTTCAAAAAATGTACAGTGGCCTTACCCCTTAACTCACAAGGAACATCCCTCAGGTGACACCCTTCGATTTTGTTGAAATTTGGATATGTTATAAAGCACCGGAAAGTAAGCGATACGTATTTTTTTATCGGCGGAAAAACAGTTTTAAGGGGTGCAACCACCCCTCGAAAAAAGGCATCTCTAGGGGTAATATAGCAGTTTCACACACACGGAGTCCACCGATTTTAATGAAACAAAAACGAAAAATTCTTCTCATCCGAAGCAATGAAAAATCCACTATAGTGACATTGCAACAAAAATTAAGGGGTGAACCACCCTAAAGATGCCTTTTTTCGAGGCGTGGTTTCACCCCTTAAAACCGTTTTTCCGTCGATAAAAAAAATACGTATCGGTTATTTTTCGGTGCTTTATAACATATCCAAATTGCAACAAAATTAAAGGGTGTCGCCTGAGGGATGTTCCGCGTGAGGTACACTGGAGACTGCATGACCGCATGCCCATTTACCTAGAGCATATGAGTTTGTGACCGTGAAACCGATAATTTCTTCTCTGCGCCGATTGTATCAATTAACGATTTGCTTGTTTTGTGGGACTTGCCAAATCTTCGGTAAACTTTCAAAAGTATTTATAGAGAATATTAAATTATGCATTAGAGCAGGAGTGGCCAAGACGTCGATCGCGGGACTGGTCGACCGCCTATCCATATCATTTCTATGAAAGTTGTTCCTTGCTCTACGACGCATTGATACTACCATCTTTGTTGCCCTCCGTTTAACGGACTTGCTACTTGTAGAAGACCAATTGTTGACTAACGATTTGTCCTTTGTAAATCCTTTTGTGAATTTGTCCTCTAGAAGTAGCAAGAAATCACTCTCATTTTCTATGAGAGTTTTTTCTTGTACACTTGCCCACTACAACTATAGTGCTACATTGATTCAACTGCACATTCATCTGCCGACAATCAATAAACGACTTACTCCAAATATTCATTCGGTAACTAGGTACACCAATCTTTATTGGCGCGAATATCAAATATCGTTCACCCAACTATCCTTTACATCTGGGTCAGCTTTTCCACTGGTCTCATTTAATAAACGCCTCAGTTATAGGAAACAAGTATTTATAATATATTAATTCGATGCATTGGGTTAGACCAACTGTATATCTATTGGCTGTTAAGAACGGGTATGTTCCATTGATGTACCCATTTTTTAACTATTACCAAATCTTTATTTGTGGTAATTCAGAGGCTCAAATGAATGATTCATTGACTGTAAGAAGATATTAATTTCGCCATATCCAACTTTAGCAATTGGTTATAGTTATCAAATCCTGGTACATAGGAATATATTTTTTTCTCAGTGCAACTAAAGAAGCGCGACAAATTCGTCGAGCAAGCCTTATGTAAGTGGAAGCTGAGGATATCGCTGCTGCAACTTTATCTTAAACTTGTAGTTCATCGTGAGAATGCAATTTAATTATTGTTTTATACTAAAAAATTTATAACGATTGTCACAGAATAGCATTTCATATTGGATTTCTTCGTACCCAAAGAATGCGAAAAAGCACCGAAAGTACTGATTGTAAGCGGAATCATCAGTGTATGCGGAAAAATCACACGACCCATGTTAATTTCAATACACTTTTTTCGTTTTCATTTATTCTATGTTTTTCGTGCGGTGAATGTCATATTTCAAAATCTGTTGACGCGATTGACTTTAAATTCAAACTGAACGTAGTTCACAACATTTTCTCTCGAATGACCAGATGATTTATCTTTTTGATTGTTAATTTGTTTATAACAGACTATCGAAGTTGGTCATAAATCCACGTTACGAGAGGCAATTTTTGCAATTTTCAATTTTCTAACAAGTAACCGGTCATTTAACAGTTTCATTATGATACTAAAAGTTTTTTTTCAGATCTCTGTGGCTGTTCAATTATAAGTCAATTATGTACGTGAATATTGATAGATTTAAAACATTTCAAATTGCTCTATAATTATAACTCAATTATATGTAAATATTGTTAGATTTCAAAAATTAAAATTCATTACGTCTTCGAACTAACTGCATGTGAAATATCGATGTCATGGCCCAATATGCGCATTGAAAAAATTAGAAGTACTCAATCGCACCTTACTTTTTTCACAAAAAGAACGTTGTTATTCGTTCAGGGTTTAATTTCAACGGTGTTCTGCATAAGATCGATATGAGGCAATCTCATCTCTAATGCCTTGACGTTTTTTTTTCGTCGTAATAAGAAATTTATAATTGGTCGAGGGAATAGATTGTTCGTTAAAGGGCAGATAATTGAAGAATGCAGTGATCGGCTTTGGGGATCAATAAAGATTGGGTTCTGTAACCGGAGCTTGACCCGTCGGACGAGCGATTTTCCCTCCACTGAAATTACGAATATCGATATCCGTCGACCCTTGTCTGCATTTCCTTCGCTTTACCACGACAACCCCATTCCCGCTCTTCTCTAGAGCGCGTCTGACAACCACATTTTCTATATAGACCTGAACAGAATAAAGACCCGGATATTTCGCTCGGCCTTTCGTATTTCTCCTTCGTCGTCTTGGGGATTCACTGTACCTATCAGGTTTTGCAACCTTTGCCATTTATCCATTATACATACATTGTGTGTATACTGTATAGCGCGAGGTGGATGCAAATTTTATCACCCCTCCCCCTCTCTCTCCCTCTCTTATAGTTTCAACCTTCCTCTCCTTCAACCGCAAACCGACTTACCTGTTGCCAGTGAGTACCAAGATCCTCAAAGAGTTTGCAACGTTGGCTTGTAGCTGCCGTGGGGCAAAGCAATCTGCCATGCTCTCGATCGCTTCATTGAAACGAAACGTAGCCTAGACGATATAATCGGTTTTTTCCCCTATCAACTTGCTTAAACAAATGGATCACGTAATAACAAAATTCCCCGGGCGATGTATTTGGTCATCCATCCCTAATGAAAAATAAATCCCTTCGATGTAGAAATGGGAGATAAAAAGTCGCGGCAAGGACTGGTTACAATTAAATGTACTCGAGGGCTGTTTTATCCAACCCTACTCGTTTCAGCCACTCGTGGGGATCCCACGAAATTTCGTTTGACTAATATTATAATAATCCTAGTATTTACCAAATTCGCATATCCAGAGTGTCACGGTTATTGCGATAGGATTGTTTATTAATTACCCGCAATTTCGCCAAACCGTGATAACTTTTTTTGTTTGTGGTTGGAATAGCACGAAATAACTTTTGGTGTATTCCGCAATGCATTTTTATTACAAATAAATCATTATTTGATAGAATTGGTTTCAAGAAAATGGCTCATGGGCTTCCAAAGTCTTAAAAATGCGTTAATGTATGGAAAATGTCAACTTTGAAATACCTTTAAAAAAAATTAAAGCTGTTTTGAATTTAACTTTGTTTTAAAAAGTTTTCTAGTTTATACCCTTTCCAACGGTATGCTACATGTCATAGAAATCAGTCACTATGAGGTCAAAATAAGAGATAGGGGAAGTCAGGGCAAGACTATAACGCCAATGTCATGTTCAAATAAAACAATACATATATGAGTCAGTCAACTTTAATTATTTTTAAACTAATCAACATTTATTTATCTTTTAATTTTGGAAGCAAAGAATCAGTCTTTTCGATTTTTACCATACAATATATATTTTTAATTAAACTTCTATTTTTCCCAACTTACCCTGTATGCGGGGCAAGATGAAACAGCAATGGGATAATGATGGGCCACGAATTATTGGCATCTTTCGCATATGAAAGTGGTTTCATTCTCAATACCACCAATTTCATAAGCTAATTGTCTACGTTCTGTAGGATTAGTCCGAATAATCTTGCTTCCATATCATTTTGATCATTTGTACGTTCTTTTTCTTTCCCTGGCAGAAACACCGGTTGGAAAGGAACCAAATGCTTTACAACTTTCATTTCACTCTTTCTAACGTAAATAGTGGTACGTTGTAAAATATTCCGGGTTTGTGATTGCTTGTATTCATCTTGCACCATTAGACGACCGTGAAAGAAATTAGGAGGGCAGCCATAAAAAAATTCGGGGTCCATGACGGTTTGAATATGGATTCCCTGCTAGGGCTTTCCACAACACAATCAGACTCTAGGCCCCGACAGGAAAATAACAGGGTTGGGTAATTTATTCAAAAAAGGTCGTAGCGAGGAAAATGATAAAGCGCCCAGGCGGGATTCATCAGGACAGTGGTTGTTACAGGGCATAAAATATATTTGCAAAGTTATTTTTAAGAAGTTCTAGTTTTTAGACTTACTTCCATGGGCATAATATATTTAAAGTTTAAGTTATCGATAATGCACCAAGTTAGGTCACTTAAAATAGACATACACGTGGAGTTACACTATAAATAAGTTGTATTCTATAAACATTCAGAATGTTTGGAAAATAAATTTCGCAATACAAAAATAATTATGCGTGCACGCATAAGTAATTTATGCGTGCAGGAATGACAGCACATATGTACGTAAAGCACCGTTTGGTTGCTTCGACATTTCTAATTCAACTAATTTCCGTTCAATGCTCGTGACGGGATAAACAACATCCACCGTATTTTTTTGAGATAATTCGCCATTCGTAAACTTTAGATGACTTGTTGGGTACATGAATACATTTGTTTTTTTTCCACACTTTTGCTTCGATGTACAAACATTGTTCAGACTCGTTACGTTCGAAAATGTTGCTAATCTCCGCGACGTATCCATTACGCAAAAGCACAACGTTATCTGGCGCTCTCGTATAGCAATAAATGTGGAATCATTAAAAACAAAATATTTTACAATTACTTCTCCATTTTCGAGATACTTCTGACCAATCTGGCTTAACATGTATCCACTAATAAAGCTGATAATTATAGGGCAGTAATAGGATTGCTTCATGGCTTTGATCCGGTTCTGTCGAGACAACCAGTCGGGCCCTGATTTATAAGCCCCTTTAGGCCCTTGTCGAGAAAGTGTGACCGGCCTTCGAGAGACCTGGTCGGGTGCCATGTTAGGACCTTTGCAGAGTAAAGGAAAAATAATCGGGGCCTAGTCAAAGCCCTGGCTGAATTCTTTCACGGGCGGTTAACGAATTAACAAAAAATCACGCAATAACCTTGCGAATTTCTTCCAAACCGTTCTTATCATATTAATAATTATACTAATTAATTAATACTAATATATAACTTATTAGTATTAATTAATTAATAGTACTTAATAACTTAATTAATGGTAATTAATAACGTAATTAATACTAATTAATAACTAACTAAATAATCATTAAACTAATACTAATTAGTACTTTCACTGCGTTTACCTACCTGTCTCTAATCAATATCAGCAACTCAAATAAACTGAAACGATGTTAGACTTTACCAAGAATTACATCGTTTTGTCAAAAAAACGATATTGTTTTCTCACTCGAGACGCGTGCTTCCGCCACAGTTGATACTTTTACACTGGCGAGGCGTATGATTCATCTTGCCCCGCGTATTCATCTTGCCACGAGTTCCTCTACTAAGTTTCCCGGGTTAGGGTTAGGAGAAGACTTTTTATGTTTCCGATGTTCTTATTGAACTTGAGTTATTCATTTTGCTCAAATTAACCTCGTTTACTTCGTATTCCTGCCCGACACCTTTTTCTTATCTCGACGATTGTTGTCCGAAGTCGCATTTCTTCTTTCATTATTACAAGTGCGGTGCTAATTCTTTGCATTAAAATTTCGCTTGTGGGTCGGTTGCGTAGTCACCTATTGCGCCACGTAATTCTTTTGCACGTCATCAAACGTAGAGGTCCGGGGGTATTAGGTTTGCCGACCGTGCGGGTCAAAGAATAGGACCATCTATACCAGTTCACGAGCTGGGAAATGAATTATCTAATTATGGCTGAAGTTTGACTCATCTGTCCACAACATTTTTCATACCTTTACACATTTTGAAAACTTTGGGAGCTCAAACGTCATTTTCTCGAAACCATTGTGACATATAATGATTTATTCATAATAAACATACATTGCAGAATACAAAAAAAGTTATTTCGTGCCAATACAAACACAAACAAAAAATTTATGACGATTTAAGGTAGAACGGGCGCGCGCTCTAGAATTCTATGGATTTTGTTCAAATTTTAACCGGACATTGTTCACATGATTATGCATGTTTGAGTGAAATTTTAGAACCGTCATCTATTTAGATTAGGCGATAATGGGTTTTAAAATTGCAATCGTAACACTGCAGGGTCTGCATTGAAATTTTGGCAGAAAAATTTTCCGTAAATAATATTTGCCCCTTAAAATAAGAAGACATATGGCAACACCCCATCGTTCCACCTTCCAATGACGTAAGTTTGCGCGACATATTTCAAATAATACTGCAACACAAATTGTTATTCGGAACTTATTTTCAATCGAACAAAGTATTTAATTAGTCACGACTTAAACGACACTTTTATTTGTTAATGAAATTAACATAAACAATATAGAATATTAATATTTATAACGCAAATATTTTTTCTATCATATTAACTTCAGACACACGATAATTTTTTTTTCTAGAATCATTCAACAATACTATTCTGTAATGTTGCCAGATGTCTTCTTATTATAGAGGACAAATATTTTTTGCGGAGAATTATTCCATCTTTACGGAACATTTTTAGCGAAACTAGCTAGCAAAGGCAATCCAAACTTTTTTCGCTCTTTCCTTAACTAGTTTGCTATCGAAACAATTTTTTCCAAAATTTATGAACACTATAGAATGCTACGAACAAACGTGGGGCCTGAGTTTCGATCAATGCAGACCCTGCAGTGTTGAAAGATGCAACTTTAAAACGCATTATCGCCCAATCGAAATAGTCGACTGTTCTGAAATTCCACTCACAAGGAAACGTTGCGAGGTCGATGTGTCTGATTTCGATGAAATTTGGCATGCTTGTAGAATGGGTAAAAATAGGCGACACGTATTTTTTTATATCGGCGGAACCCGATTTTTAAGGGTTGAAAAGCACCCTTGAAAATTAGGGTGTTTTCGTTTTTCATCTATAACGTTTTAACGGTACGAGATATGAAAAAACGTTAAATTGCAACAATGTTTATTTTTTCATATACTATACACTGGAGATGAGAACGATGCAGATAGCAACAAATTTCATATCGTTTATTGCAAAAATGTAATTTTTTCAACCGTATCTCCGAGAATTTTTAATCGATTGGGATGTAAATTTGCATACATGCAGAGAATGGAAAAGTGTGGACACGGATTTTTTCTTTTTCCGATATCTTACAATTAAGGGGTTGAAACTGCCCGTCGATTTTTTTGCCGAGAGCATCTTATAATCAGCTAGTCTTGTGGCATTTTGGTCTAAATTCACGTCAATATACGTTCTTGTTATGGCGCAATTGCATATTTGTAACATCCCAGCCGCTCCCCCCAACGGTCCCCCTCTCGAAAGGCAAACGTTCAAAGTTCTTACCGTGCGGCATGGACGAACGTTTCTAGAAATGAAAATGGGTTACAAAGAAAGTACAATCAGTCAAAAGAGTCGATACACATTTTCTCGTTGTCGAAATAAAAATAAAGTTCGAAGGGAAAAAATGTTGTATTTTTCGACTACTAGACGTTCATGATGATAATGATGAGTACAGCAACCAATGGCGTGTTGTTTATTGCAATAATTCGTGAATTACTTGTGAAAAATCACTCTTCAGTTTCCCACTCATATGGGCAGAAGCAAGACTCGCAATCACGGACTGACTTCGTGCTTCGGAAAGCAACTGGTTTACAATTGTATATTTACGAAGAAATTCCACTCCGCTCACCGTATCGAAGGCATTATCTGCAGAGGTTATAGCGTTTTTGGGTTGCCGCTGCAACTCACAAACAGAATGATGCAAACATTTTTATCAGCTTATAACGCAGCATAATTTAATCTTTATTTTTAACTTTAATTTCACAAACAGCGGAACCAATGAACGAAAGAAATAAATCTTCGCAAAGAGCGACTACAGTGCAAAGAGCGGCTCTCATGATAACCTTGAAATCGCCTTATTAAAGATTAATAGCAGTTCTGGTAATAGCGTGTGTCGTCGTTGTTTTTTTCGTGTGTATTTATCAATTGGGTTTCGAGTCATATAAATTCACCAACGATCATTATTGCTGCAGTTACGACGGAGAAGCCAGCCATACATTTTGAGTTCGAAATACAAATAAAAATATACGTTAATCCGGTGAATGTTATTCAACTTCTATCCATAACGATAAGTGCTATGAATTTGCCTCGCATTCCAATCACCAAACAGGAAAAACAGTTCAGTAAGGATCTAGAAAACATGATCATTGAAGCGATGGATCAACCTATGAAAATGGAAGTCGAAACTGGTTTGGATTTTCTGTCACCAAATTAAATTCATGAAGCAGCCGTAATAGAAGATGACAGTGAAGAAGATTGGCACGGACAACGGATACCTAGATCCAAAAATTGATGAAAATGTATGTACCCAAGGTATAGAAGAATTGAGTTACGAATACAAGACAAGAGCTGTAGATTACTGGAGATCCGGGGCAAATGGGAATAGAAAGTTATCATCTGTTCAAACGAAATTCGAAAAGGTGAAATCAGAGTCGCAGTTGCGCCGGTGGGCCCATAGTATAAATAAGGGTGGCACCTATAAAGAAAAGTTAACAAAGATAGCTCACTACACGTTAAACAATTTTAATGGCGCTTTGGACAGAAGGCTGCCTGCCCATGATATAGATCTTCGACGATGGGCCTTACGTGCACGAGAAATTGTAGAAATACCAGCCGTAAAGTTCCAAGCATCCGCTTCTTGGCTAAGGACATTCAAAAACCAACATGGAATTGTGTCACGGAAGATTACTAAATATGTAACAAAACAAAAATTATTAAACGCTGATACACTTAAAAACAAAGCTATCGAATTTATAGAAGTGGTGAAAGTCAACATACTCAACGTTCGGGCTGAAAACACATTTAATTCTGATCAGAGTGGACTCAATTTAGAGCTACATACAGGCCGCACATTGGCGAAAGAAGGGCAGAAATCCGTTGAGGCAGTCGTGCAATCGAAAACATCAACAACACACAGTTATACTATACAGCCTTTGGTTTCTGCGAGTGGCAAGCTTTTGGCACCCATGTTGATCGTTTTAAACGAACCTACTAGCAAATTTGGTCCTCGAGTGGAACAAACTATGTTCGGAGCCGAAAATATATTTCTATTGGCTTCAAAATCTGGAAAATTGACGACTAATCATTTCAAGCGATGGTTCCAAGAAGTAAATATTCCCAATATGGGTCCAAAATCGGTAATACTTCTGGAATCTTGGAGGGGTCAATGTCCAACTGCATTTAAAGAAATGGATATGCAAGGGAAAGATATTAAAGTTTTAACCATTCCAGCAGGTAAATATATTGCACCAGTTGCATTAGTTCTGTAGACAATCAGTCCTTTAGATGATTAGTAATTCTTGCAGGTACGACTGGAATGATACAGCCCCTTGATGTTTATGGCTTCCATGTATGGAAAAACTTCGTCAAACACTTTTCAGACGCAGTAATATTATACAATTACGATGTCAATCTGCATTTGAGGGACAATATTGTTAAATTACAATCTCTTACACACAACCAGTTTTCTTCTCCACGGTTTACAAATCTTTTCAAATATACGTGGTACAACAGCGGGTACAAAGAAGAAAGACCACCAAACTTCGAAAATCCGGTAGAATTTTGCTTTTCACAAAATGTACCGACATGCGATATATGCGGCGAAGCAGCTATTATCACTTGTGCGTGGTGTAAGAAATCTCTTTGTTTCAAACACTTCTATCATGACTATCATTATTGTAATAAGTATAATCCATGAAAAAACATTTCCTAAATGAGTAAGCGTGAGAACACTTTTCCCATTGTGTTGTAATCTTCAAAGGCAGTACGTGGCGGGGGAGAATTTCGTCGTAAATATACAATTGTAATCCAGTTACTTCCCGAAGCACGAAGTCAGTCCGTGAATGCGATCCTTGCCTCTGCCCATATTAGTGGAAAACTGAAGTGTGATTTTTCACAACTAATTCACGAATTATTGCAATAAACAACACGCCATTTATTGCTGTACTCATCATTATCATCATGAACGTCTAGTAGTCGAAGAATACAACATTTTTTTCTATCGAACTTTTCTTTTATTTCGGCCCGTTCACGAGCTATAGAGAGAACGAAGTTGTTAACGGTGCGTTGACCCCTTAAGAGTGTCGTTCCGCCAAAATGAGAAAATGTGTATCGACTCTTTTGACTGATTGTACTTTCTTTGTAACCCATTTTTATTTCTACAAATTTTCGTCCATGTCGCACGGTAAGAACTTTGAACGTTTGCCTTTCGAGAGGGGGACCTTTGGGGGGGAGGGGCTGGAATGTTACAAATATGCAATTGCGTCATAACACGAACGTATATTGACGTGAATATAGACCGAAATGCCAAAAGGCTAGCTGATAATACGATGCTCTCGGCAAAAAAATCGACGGGCAGTTTCAACCCCTTAATTGTGAGATATCGGAAAAAGAAAAAACCTGTATCCGCACTTTTCCATTCTCTACATGTATGCAAATTTACATCCCAATCGATTAGAAACACTCGGAGATACGGTTAAAAAAATTGCATTTTTGCAATAAACAATATGAAATTTGTTGCTATCTGCATCGTTCTCATCTCCAATGTATATATAGTACACTAGTACAATATATAGTACGCGAAAAAGTAAACCTTGTTGCAATTTGAAGTTTTTCCATATTGCGTACCGTTAAAACGTTATCGACGAAAAACGAAAAACACCCCAATTTTCGAGGGTGGTTTGCAAACCTTAAAAATCGGGTTCCGCCGATATAAAAAAAATACGTGTCGCCTACCTTTACCCATTCTACAAGCATGCCAATTTTCATCGAAATCGGAGACATCGACCTCGCAACGTTTCCTTGTCAAACATGCATAATGATATGAACAATGTCTGGTTAAAATTAGAACAAAATCTTTAGATATTAAGAGCGTGCGCTTGTTCTACCTAAAGGGCGAAATTTCGGGTAAATTAAAAAAAGTCGTATCTCAATTACCATGACACTTAGGACGTAGGGTCGAGGGTGAAAAAAAATAGTGAATGAGCCCCCCCCCTCCAATCCCCCAAAAAATGGTGTCGGTTCACGCGCCAAACACCCTGTATGTGATAGTTATTTGTTTTTTCTCTTTTGATTGGGACTAAAAAAATTGCTGCGGGCTCGGTCGTGTCTAAACCCTTTTTTTTCCTGAAAATCTTACGATCCCCGATTCCTTCGCTCTTTTACGCGATTTAAGATTTAAAAAAATCATTTCGATATACTCATTTTTTGTTATTTATATCAAGAACATTTAAGTAACTATGCTAGGTTTATGATGTTTTGGACCGGTTCCGTGGGATGTCCGTCTTAACATAGGAAGATGCCTAGACTCATCGCTCAATGGCACTTTGCACAAATAAAGGTTGCCTGCATCGCTAGACATCCAGAAAGAGCTTCGTGCGTTGGCGAGATTTTCATGATTTTGCCGATTTTCGTGATTTTTTTTTAAGCAAAAATCTCTTCTCACCTTTGAAACTCCGGGTTCGTTCTATTACTACTTTTGGCTGTTACATGGTATTTTTTTTATTAATCTCTAAAAATGACAGAGGTATGGCACGTCCTTCCAACGGGTTGCAGTGGATGTTGTCCGACAGCCTGATACGTAGCGGCCGCGGGATTAATCTGAAACAAAACATCGAAGAGTTGTCTTTCATTAACACTCATACGCAAAATATGAACCATGGAAAAATGAGAAATGTTGAAAATCAATGAAATCGTACGGTTTGAAACAAAAAGAACAGAAAAAGAGAAAGAATATTCTAAAAATGGCTAGATTTTACCTTAAAAAAACACCTTTGTTAATTTTCAAAAACATTTAGGATTATGCTTTCAGACAATAAGGTCAGAAAGATTCGTACCAAATTTCATCAGTATCGGTCGATTAGTTTTTTGACTCTATGTCACGTCAGTTTTGAGAATGCAGTTTAGAAGACCATGCCATACCTTTGCCATTTTTGAAGTTTAATGAAAATTTTTTAAAAGGATGTGACAACCAAAGGTAATAATGAAGAATACTCTAAGTCTCAAAATAGGTCAAGAAACCTTTCCTTTAAAAAAAATCATGAACATCAGCAATTGTTTTCCTTGCTGAAAGGTATCTCGCTCCTCAATTAGAAATTTTTAAATAAATCCATTTTGAAATAATTCCACGGTAAAATAATGAACGAGTAATCATGTACCAACTTCGCCAGTATAACGCTAAACATGATGCGGGGAGATTTATAGTTAACAATTATAGTCATTTAATTTATAGACAATAGTATAGAGACCGGAAGAGATTTGTGAAAAAAAGTCAGGACGCGTCTGTTATAAAAGATTTTTTGTGAGATTTTTTTTTCCTTAAAGGCTGACACGAGTATAAGTAGAAACGGCACTTTAGAGGTCGAGGGAGCTAACCCCTTTTTCTCATTATTTCGATCACGTTCACGACCTGCTAGCATTTGCTGGGATTAGTCCGGAGAAAATCCCTTCGTTCGTACAATTGCAACTGGATTGCGAGACCCAAATACCACCAATTATCACGCGTGCAACCGATACAAGAGAATACCCCGAGACAGACGGAGAGCCATATAAAATGAGAGGGAGGAGATTCGAATGGCAGCAGGGGGAAGGACAGACAGAGGGAATCGGGCAAAGGGAGCATTTTTGTTTCCACCACATCACCCCGACATAGGGAGCTTCGATGTTATCGAGTATACCCACGAGCGAACGGCTTCGCGGTACCCGCGGAGAATTCGTTAACGTACATGTCTAATTAGCGCGCGAAACCGTTAGCGATTCAACGTTCCATCCGCGGATGTAACAATTATTGCATTGTGCACGTCGTTTCTGTTGGTAATGACAGGATCGACTATTTCGATCTTTCTCCGATATTCATGGTGATCGTATTAAGGGGGCTTCTCACTTTAGACGCTAAAAAGGCTATTTTCATGTAATTCTTTGATAGGTCGATATTATAGATATTGATATAAAAGTTGTTATACTTAATAAATACGCCTTTGAAATACATTACATTTTTTTAAATCTATTTATGTAACCCAAACAAACTTTAGACGCGTTTTTCTCGAAACAACGTTTTTCGACGGCTTGTTGATAAAATCTTCGAAACTACTAAATCGAACCTTATGGAATTTTAACTACATGATCTTTAAAACTACAGTTATAGCGCTCATCAAGGGTTTTTTAAATTTTGATGTTTACTATTTTTTGCCAAAAACGCTGGAAAAAAAACACTTTTTTTCAAAAAATGTCCGCCATTTTGTTATTTTTGTATATATCCAAAATCGTATAATATGCGCTTCAGCCATTAACATAATGAATCTAAAACCGTTAAATTTTTTATTTTGGATGATCCATCTCCCAGATTTCATCAATAGCGCAGACCTACGATTTTTTAAGGACATTTGTTTAACTACCATTTTCGTCTGTAAATAGTGACTTAAATAGATCAATTTTTTTCTAAATGTATTTTGAAAGTGTATTTATTAAGTGTAACAACTTTTAAATCAAGATGTATAATATAAACTTATCAAAGAAAATCATGAAAGTAGCCTTTCTTAGCACCTAAAGTGAGAAGGCCCCTTAGTACAGACGGAAAACGATTCATGAAATAATTCACCGATAACTTCGTGCATTATTTTTCTTTAAATATTCTCAACGCTATATTTATTTTCAATGTTTCTTTATATAAGTTTCTAATTGTTTACAACTCCTTCCTTTTCACTTTTTCCCCCAGCTTTGGTTCCTAAGAAGGATCCTACGGTAGAGATAATGGGGTGTAATTATTTTGCCGTTGAAACACATGGTTTATTAAAGATCACGACCTTTCTTTCCCCATGCACTGCTCACCGTCATTGCACAACGGCACGCGAAAACTGTAGAAAGCATGTGGCAATACGTACGGCTACGTTTTATTGAATTTCAGTTGTGTTGCTATAGGGAACTCATAACAGTCAAACTGGCTCCTGCTAAGTAGTCGTCTGACAAGACAAAACTGGCTAACCGATCGCCTTATCACTAAGGACCTCAACATTACATTGCGACCTCGATTGTCGGGACCTTCACAGATGCAACAGCCCCCCGCTATGTCCCAAATATGGATGGGTGTGATGCATGGTGGGGGAAGCGCCTAGCCCTATCGCGAGGCTTGAACATGCTAGACGACAAGAGAGGGGGGTACTGCTATCAGCTACGTCAGCTGCGCAGAGTGGGCTTGCAGAGTCTCGGAGTACCCATGAAAACGTATTTTCCATAATTGTTTACTTTAATACGCCAACACATATAGAATAAACCATCCGAAAATAACTTTGATATCTTCTTTGGTATTTAAAAACAATCTCAAAAAAGTCTCATCTTTCGGTGGGTCACACGGATGTGACACCTTGCTATAATGGACCCAATGACCGGAACAATTCATGTGATACCTAATATCAGCAACCGTCGCTTCGCCACGTTCTTGCCATTGAGATAGACGTGAAATTACTTCAGTTTTCAATTAATCAGTTTCTGCAAACTGATGCTTTTCGTAAAAAATCTTCCTCGCATTCTATTTTTTTGAATTATAGAAAGGAAATGTGGTTTATCGAATAGTTTTTGGATTTGCAAAGCGCTGAGCTCTTCTCCCGTGCAGAATATATTTCAGTTGAGAAAGTTGCAATAAAATGGAAGGAATGTGGCCAACTTTTTCAACGTTGACGGAGTAGCGTAATTGAAAAGTTATTGTCCGCCAATCGATCATCAAAAGCAAAGGCTACCGTGCTGTTATTCCGCTTCCAAGACTGCGCAGGAAAAATGATTGTGATGTCGTACGAAGACTATAAAACGAACATAGGTTCTCACAAAACACAGGCTCGCATTGGAGAGGGCGCGAAATTCGATGGCCTTCCCGTGTACAGGGAAAGCTCCCGTACTTTCGAGCTTCTTGGGATATGAGAAGTGCTGAAAATAATCGAGGATGGAATCGGACGAAATTCGAAACGGAATTTCTCCAATCCATTCGATGATATAACCGAAAGTGGCACCGAGACTCGCGTCACCAACGGCGAACGCTCGAAATCTTCGGAGAGACGAAGGAAGAGGGGGAGAACAAGAATAAGCCTTGCCGACTTTGGTAGGTGGTGTGCCTTTCGCAATTGGGGTCCATAACCTATTCCGGTGCGACGCGATTCTCGAGGACCCGAAATTCTTGTCTTCCCGAGCGTTAAGGCAATGAAGGTCTACCCCCCCCCCTCTCTTCGTCTCTGTCGCTCTTTCACTCGCTGCGGTACTTCCCAACCACATACAGCATACCAGCCCGAACTTTCGAGCTACGCGGTCCATTCCAGGGGGGTTAATGCTTTTCTCCACCCTAAAGAATACTTCCGCTCCCTCTTGCAATCGAAATTTGATTAGATGGAAATACTATCCGCCGACGAGGTCTCTATAGTAACGAGCAAAAATTGATCCAACTCTTGATTCATAACGATCACTGGGCATAACCGAGCTTCGATCGCATTGCGCTTATCTCTATTATAATTGTCTCATCACCCTATATCGTCTTTAGAAGTCGTGCTCTAAACCCTATTATTGTTTAAATATATGTACGTATAAAATCATTTTTGTCGGACCATACACGACAATACGGCTACGTAGTTTATTGCATAAGTACGTAATTGTAATATTGAATGAATTCAATGACTTTTGTTGTCTCAAATTTGTCGATATTTGATAAAATTTTGCGTATTTGTAGAGTGGATCAGAATAGTCTACACGTATTAAAAAAAAAAAATTATATTAGCGGAATGTAATTGGTGAAACACGGCCTTGGAAATCGGGGTGTTTTTCGTTTTTCGAAAAAACCTTTTTAACGGAAGCAAATACGAAGAAGTTTCAAATTGCAATAATATTTCATTTTCAGAACGGTGCAGATATCTCAATTTTATGTATTACAAAAGTGCAATTTTTTAATACGTATTTCGAAAAAGTTTATCTGATTGGGATGTGAATTTGCACGTTCGCGGAGGATAGAACCATAGCGAATACATGTTTTTTGTCGTTCCAATATCTGGCGATTGAGCGGTTGAAACTGCCCTTCGATGTTCTCGCCAATACCGATGTATAATCAGCTATTCCGATGCCCAGTTAAACTCGTGTAAACACAAGCTTATTCGATGACTCGATTACATACATCTTTATGTAAAATACACTCGTCTCATGGGTTAACCTGATGCTCGGAGAGAGACCATGAGATACAAATAAAGATAAAATGGAAAAAAATATACTGTTCTTAGATTACTATATATTCATGACGAGAACGATAAACATAACAACAAATTGGGCATCGCTTAGTAAAATAATTCTTTTTTTTTTACATCCGACCCATTAAGATTTTTTGCCTCAACAGAACGTAATTGGGTACATGAGTAAACGGTGGAACAGCTGACAAATGTTATTTTTATGCAATTTAATCAGGATCTCGCAACTAGTGGGTGAACACCTGATGACCTCCGTGCTCCTGAAAACAGCGATATCACAATCACATACTTACGTAAAAAAAATTCTCTTACCATTGAAGATTACAACATTTTCGTGAGAATATTGTAGCACTTATTTATTCAATAAATGTTTCAACTATATATTTCTATGGGTCATACTTCTCACAATCATGATAGCCGTGATAAAAGTTTTCAAAACAAGCAGATTTCCTACACCACGCACAAACGAAAATAGCAGCTTCGCCGTGAATACCGCATGGAAGTGCATTCTGTGAAAAGCTAAATTTTACTGAATTTTGAGATACGCATTAGAAAATTGCATTTTCGCAATAAACAATATAAAATGATTTGTTATCTGCACCGTTTCCATCTCCAATGTAGGCACTTCAAAAATGACACGTTATTGTAATGAAAAATTTCGTCGTAACTCGTTCCGTTCTAAAGTTATCGCCAAAAAACCAAAAACACCCCCATTTTCAAGGGTGCGTTTCACCCTTAAAAATGGAGTTTCGCCGACAGAAAATGCGATGGGTCGACTATTTTGATCGACTCCATAAATATGCCAATTTCATCAACATCTTTTTTTTCTTCCTTCGAAACCAATTATTACGTAGGAACTGTAATAATTTTGCACCAAAGGATTCCTTCGATGATATGTTCACGAATTATTTAAGATTTTTGGGAAAGGTAATGGCTTAGAATTTTCTATGCTGTACACGGTATAATGGAGCACACGATTTCCTATTCATTAACACTTTTCACACAAATTGATTGCTACAGGTGACATCCCGTTTTTTTAAAGCACCCTAATTTAATATTTAGGCGCTACGAGTCTGTGGCAGAAGAATGGACGGACAGGACGAAATTATCAGACTTCCTTGTGCCACACCATGCTGAAAAAGTAACGTTTAAATTTTTTCAGCGTCTATAAATTACCAATCCGTATTCACGGTACGACTTCAGGATCGGACTTGACAAAAACACGCTGCTGCTCAAGAGTTTTATCAAATTAACGGATTAGCACGGCATTTCCCATCAATGCACATATCCACCAACATTTTCGGAAAATGCAGGCTCTGCGTGCAATTCCGCTTATGAGAAGTGGAACGTACTGCTTTATGTCACAACCTCCCACGCGTCTGCCTCTCGCCCTGACTTTTCGCTTCTACATTTCAGCCTCTGTTTCCCACTTACCAGGAATTCAATTAGACAATTTCATTGCGTTTTCAGTTTGCGCCATTCTCGACGATCCGCAAGTTCGTGACGTTGTTAAGCCCCGCGTCACACAACAGGCATTTCCAATAGAAATTACGTACGCGTATGGTCCTACATGCAAAAGCTCAATTTGGATTACCGTCTGTGACTATGCATACCTATAAACATACACAATAGTGGTCTTCATAATGCATCATTGTTCGGTCTCAAGCTAATCGTTTCCCAAATAACGCCCAATATATTGCAGTGGGTGAGTGTCCAGCGATGCATGATTTCCTCTCGAGTTTCACGTTTCTGTCAGCTGTTCCTAAACTCTTGTAGCGCCAAAAGCGTTCTAAGTTCAAGTTCTAAGGTCGAAAAATTGTAGTGACGGCGGAAGCTTTTTTTTCGTGAGTCATATTTAAATCAGTTTTTCGTCACTCAGTATCCAGTTTATCGCTACATCTTTGTATATGACACTAATGACAGCTATTGGAGTAGTGAACAAAACTGAGATATTGATATTGCCGTTAAAACCCACTTTTCGTTCAAGCGCCGCTCTTAAAAACGTTATTTTGCAATCAAGCTGAGACCTCTTCAATTATATATTACCCGAAATCGTTGCACGCCACTTTTTAAATGACCCATGTTTTTTCTGAAATTATACAACTTTAATGTTTCTCTCTCGAGCCTCGTTCCGAGTGAAATACAAAAAAAATAGATCGTGACTAAGTAGAAAGAAATATCTCACGGCTGTGTAATATTTCTGACCTGGCCATGACTTAGTTTTTTTTTCAGCTACTGACTGCGAACAAAAAATAAGGTAACGACTAGACACAAAAAAAATGCAGCTATATAAAAAATCTTTCATGATTTTCATTGCACAATATTTACATCATTGCGCCCTTTTACACGATTTTTCACGGTTCATTAATTACGGTTATGATGAGTTCGTATGAGCTCAATTGGGCAAGCCAGTTACTAGTCAAACAGGTCAGCACAATTTTTACTCGGTTCGTGGCCCATTTCACGTTTTACGACTGCGCAGGGCTAAGGTATTTCTTATAAATCTATACAGCGCAAAGAAAATGTCCGAGGCGTTGCGACACCGTTTTGCCATCTGTATAAACTTTGGTTTCGAAGCTAAATCACATATGATTTTTCTAAACTCCTTTCTTTGCTATAACAATAATAAGGCTATAGGCTAAACCCATTTAGCTGAACATTATAAACACCAACTTATTTCCGCAGCGATGTGCAGTGTCAATACCGTGAATTAAAATCGCCAATTGTATGAAAACAGCGCCCACCAATGAAATCAATGTGTGTTTCTAAATCCGCATACAAGACGGTATACTTAAAAATCGTCTGTTGTTTTGCATATGAATTGTCACGTTCCCTCGATCACGATTTTTGGCTTCTTCTATGTACATCGAAAATCGGTGTGTCACGCCAGACAGCCACTTGACTCTCCCTCCATTCTAACGAACGTCCGATGTGGGTAAGTGGACGCATAAGTATTCGTGAGTCCTTGATAGCGTATATCGGCTTTCGAGTGTACAAGTGGCAATAGGGAAACGCGGGACAAGTACACCGACGCAACCACAGTGCCGGGTGGTTCGGTATACGCATATAATGATATGTTTCTCTCGTATCGTTATGCGTCGCTCATATCTCGACTCTGCCAACGTTAGAGTGTCGAGTGTGCCTACTCCACCAGAGGCAGCTTTTACCCTTCGTGTCGCTCACTCCCAATTGCGCCCACGACGTCAAAGTGCTTCTCGCTCCTCATGCGCGAGAAAAGAGGAGCGTGGGTGGAGCGGGGACCTAGCCTCCATAACGCTTCAACCTGTGGCAAGACCGCCGAAACCTTCTGCATGAGCACTACTACCGTATCGTCCGAGTCGAAGAGAGACACTGCGTGAGAGGAGAGGGGGCACCACCAGCGATTTTGCAAAGTAGTTACGGCAACGCCGTTGTCAGACAAGCGACAGCTTGTTCTACGTCGTCGAGCGAACTCTGCACTAACAGCAACAGCAGCAGCGAAACGACGACAAGAGCACCAGAACTACCTCACAATATGTTTGAATGAGCTTTACCAAGTCGTATTAATATCGAGGCTATGGGGAAACGAACATCATATGCGGAACATCAGAGTTCGAATCGCGCAACCTACCGTATACAGAATTTCTCTTGCATAACGAGTCCAGCATACAATATGTGATCTATATATATATATATATATATATATATATATATACACATAAACATTGCACATTGTTTCGAGCACGGCTCTACATTGGTGGCAACAGCCCTCGAGTCGAAATGCAAAGCTCTCGCACAGCCGAAAATATACCGACGAGGCATCAATTTTTCTATTTCGGAAAGAAGTAATGTCTATATAGATAGTTTACATTTACTGTGACAATCTGTATCTGGTTAAAATGCCTTATCTTCAGTAAAAAAGTAGTATCGATTGAAAAAAAAACAAAGCCAAATAATTTGAAATGAACCTAATCACGCCCAACCAAACCCAATCTAGTTTGACTGGATCGTGAAAGAAATTAGGAGGGCAGCCATAAAAAAATTCGGTGCCCATGAGGGTTTGAATGTGGATTCCCTACTAGGGCTTTCCACAAGGCAATCGGACTAGGCCGCGACAGGAAAATAACAGGGTTGGGTAATTTATTCAAAAAAGGTCGTAGCGACGAAAATGATAAAGGGCCCAGACGGGACTCATCAGGGCAGTGGCTGTTACAGGGCATACAATATATTTGCAAAGTTATTTTTAAGAATTTCTAGTTTTTAAACTTACTTCCATAGATGTGATATATTTAAAGTTTAAGGTATCGATAAAACACTCCATTAGGTCACTTAAAATAAACATACACGTGCGATTTTACTATAAATAATTTGTATTCTATAAACATTCAGAATGTTTGGAAAATAAATTTCGCAATACATAAATAGTTTTCTTTTTTAAATAATTCACGCGTGCAGGAATGACATCACATGGGTACGTACAGCACTGTTTGGTTGCTTCGACATTTTTAATCGAACTAATTCCGTTCAATGCTCGTGACGGGATAAACAAGATCCACCGTATTTTTTTGACATATTTCACCATTCATAAACTTTAGATGACTTTGTTGGGTACATGAATACATTTGTTTTTTTTCCACAATTTTGCTTCACTGTACAAACATTCTTTAGACTCGTTACGTCCGAAAATTTTGTTAATCTCCGCGACTTATCCATTACGCAAAGGCACAACGTTATCTGGCGCTCTCGTACCAATAAATGTGGAATGATTAAAAACAAATTTTTTTACAATCACTTCTCCATTTTCGAGATACTTCTGACCAATCTCGCTTGGTATGTATCCACTAATAAAGCTGATAATTATAGGGCAGTACTACGGTTGCTTCATGGCTTCGATCAGGTTCTGTTGAGGCAACCAGTCGGGCCCTGTTTCATAAGCCTCTTTAGGCCCTCGTCGACAAAGTATGACCGGCCTCCAAGGGACCTGGTCGGGTGCTATGTTGGACCCTTGCAGAGTAAGGGAAAAATAATCGGGGTCTAGTCAAAGCCCTGGCTGCATTCTTTCACGGGGGGCAAATGAAGTTTGAACGATTTCACGAAATCGTATTTTAGCTGCAGCATATTACGTATATTCATTTCGGTAAGCGCGACCCGAACCACCTAACCCCAATCCAGCACACATATCGGAACAATGGCGAATTTAACCCCTCCATCTACTTGTTTTTTTTGAGGATATTATGGAAAATCGTACATGAGACACTGACAAGGAAAGGGGACAGAATCTAAAGCAAACACTAAAGTGTTTGCTTTCGATTTTGTCCAAGCCCATATATGTTAAAGAGCTTGAAAAAGCTCTTTAACATATATATCTCTTTCTTGTCTGCTGATACGCCAGTATAAGGTAGCACCATCATCATTCAAAGTTGAGTATATCGAGGAATAACAATGTAGTTTGACATAGGAGTCGACCAATTTCAATGAACCAAAACGACGATGTGATTTATTCATGACGATGTAAATCTCCCCAGGCTTGGAAAAAACATATCTTAAGACATTAAACCACCATTCCAACTTTCATTTTACCATCCCATATTTAGATTGCCAATTGATTTGGATGAAACGGGTGCGACTTTAGACGGAAAAAAAATTGAAGTTGGCATATCTTTCTATTTTGGCACGACCGCAAGTTTAAGGGGGCAAACTGCCCCTCGCACATTGATACGATAATTTTCATACAGAATCAATCTTTTTCCTTACAATTCAAGCGTACATGTACATTCGAAATATCCTTCTTAAGTTGATGTGAATGTTTTTTTTTCTAACAAGCCATCACCCGTAATTAAGGAAATGAACTTCAGTTTTTCCTTTATTCTTGTACTTTCGAAATATTGCAATAAACATCATGAAAATGATGATTTAGTGGAGACGGATGAAGATGGTGGATGGAGATGGTAGATGGAGATAGTGGATTTACATGGAGATTGAGCCAATCGCCGGGGTACACGTAGGCAAAATGGCTACTTTATCATGTTTAAGGATGTTGAGTCCCTATGAAACATGTTACTATTAATTGTTCAATAGATAGCTTCTTAATCGTCATGAAATTTTTACACGACCCCCTGAATACTTCATGTAAAAACATACCAAATTTTCAGAATTTTCTCATCATTACTTCAACCTCCTTAAGGGTCGAAATAAAAAATGATAAGAAAATTCTGAAAATTTGGTATGTTTTTGTATGAAGTATTTAAGAGGTCGTTTTAAAATTTAATGACGATTAGGAAGCTCGTTATTGAAAAATGAACATTTTGTTAAGAACAATTTTTAAAAGAAATAAAAAAGAAATTATCTATAAACTTCGTTTTGTTTCCGTTGCTTTCAGTATATTGTAGATATTACAAAATTGAGAGGTCAAAAAAAAAGCTTATTGCCAAGTTACATCAGTTTCCATAAGACAACATTTAATTTGTGAATGTTAATTGTTCAATAACGAGCTTCCTAATGGTCGTGAAATTTTTACACGACCTCTGAAATACTTCATACAAAAACGTACCAAATTTTCAGAATTTTATTATCCTTTGCGATTTGGACTCAACATCCTTAAACGAGGATAATGTAGTTCGTCAATACAAATTATTCTACAATTGTTGTTGCAACCGCAGAAATAAATAATTCTCTTCCTTTTTCTTATGGAATTTGTACTTTAACTTTATCGTAGCTGTACAATGAATGGGCTTTGACTTGGTCGTACCGTCGCGACTAGTTACAGACATAGTTTGTTTTCGATAGAGATTCGCGAGTCAGAGATCCAGAGATACGTGACAGAGATTTGGAGTTACGCCGATGACTCGTTCCGGTCAGAGATTGGACTGAACGCCTTTGCGGCAGAGATGGGACTGCTCTGAGTGGAGCCTTCCCATGAAAATATTGCCGACACGAACAATACGGCCAATGTCCGGCCCAGTACTGGCTAACCGATTGATGGCAACCAATGTCGGCCCAACATTGAAACAACGGTTCTGCCATTTTTCAGTCGCCCCTCTTTTCGGAGCCCGGCATCCGACATCAGGCCGATGTGCGGACAGTACCGGTTAACGACCTAGGGCCGACTGTTGGCGCAGACGGAGAAGCCGACCGTGGGCCAATACTGTCTGCCATTATTTGTCCTGCGTTCATTTCTAATCCTGGCAACCGGTACTATACCAATGTCGGGTCAGTATCGGCTGCCCCGGTGAGCCGACTGTTGGGGGGGGGGGGGACTACTGGAGCCGACCATGGGCCAATACTGTTCGCCAATAACTGTCCTACGTTCATACGTAATCTCGGCATACCGCAATATGCCAATGTCGGGACAGTATCGACTAACGACGAAGAACCGACTGTTCGCGTGAATATGTTGAACCAATCACGAGCCGGCATCACTCCCCGTTACGTGTCTTATGAATTGCTCGCCAGTCGCCATTCAGTGTCGTATCGATGCAGACCGCGAACTAAGAGTAGCGTCCATCGTCGCTTTTTCGTGCAACAGTAATTTTTTCCCTTATGCTCCTACCGTATTTTCAATATGAATAAACAAAAGAGATATGATAAACTGAAAAAAGTGCGAAAAAAATTATGTTGGAATAAACTGTTATTGAAGCACGAAAAATGTGTCATGAATCAGGAGTCATGTTTGACAGAGAAAAAAATCCTCGAAAATAATATTAAAAAAGCGAAGTGTGAGAACACTATCGAGTATGTGGAAGAAATTATTGAACACGGGGACGATAAAAATGATGAAAACGAACTACTAAAAAATTGTAACACGAGTGACCGATAATGCCCTGAGTTGTATCGGTCGATACTCGGGGCATTATCGTACCACTGTTGGTTATGGGCTGGACCAAAGTTGGTACGATATTGGCTTGAACTTGGGCCAATGTTGGCACAGGCGTCGGGCCGCTCTTAATACCAACGATGGCATAGTCTTGGGCCGACCTTGGCACGAGTGTCAGCACCAACGCTGGTACGATATTGGCTGTAACTTGTGCCAACCTTGGCACTACTGTCGGGCCGGTGTTGAGTCCAACGTCGGTACGATATTGGTAGCCAGCCTTGGCCCGAGGATATCATTCCGACGACGGTCCATTAATGGACCGACATTCATGCCAGAGAACGGCCAACCATACAGGAGAGTTGGCGCACTACTGGGCCAATGTCGGACCAGTTGTACATTTTTTCATGGGTTGTTCCTCCCTTATATACTGCTTTTTGAAACGTTGCTCAAAGCGAATCTCCTGGGTTGTACTTATTGGAAATCTTTTTATTGCTTTCTCGTAAGTGAATTAATGACGGTCTATATCGTAATCGTAAATTCGGATCTCCTAGTATTGAAACTTCCATCCGTTTGACGCAATTGATCGATACTGATTGTATCTCGGCTTTTCGAAAGGTAACTTAGTTCACTCGTTGATGGGGTGGATTTATCCCTAGTAGGTGACATTGGCTCGGCGCGTATACCGTATTCCTATGAGGGTGACTTGTTTCTTGCGTTTTACGATGCGTACTCGTTTGCAATAATCGCAATTTTTAGGCCAAGTTTGCCTCGTTTGCGATGCGTACTCGTTTAAAATAATGCAATTTTTAGGCCAAGTTTGCCTAAAAATCGGTAGTGTCGACATAGCGCCGGTGATAAAAATCACTTGTACAGTGATAATTCACTGTGTACTTCAGGAAGGTGAACGAAACCAAACTCAGCGGGATTCGCAAATTCTTTATGCTTTTCATGTAGGGGGCGTACACAAATCACGTAACGCCAAATTCCCCAATTTTTGACCCCCCCCCCCCCCCTCGCCGCACGTACCAGGATTGAAACACCTGGCCGGAAACCCCCCCCCCTCTCTTTTACTGTCGTATGAAAGAAGCCGGCATCTACAAAAAAAAGTGGAAAATACGTTTTACTATACAGAACGATGGGAAATTTTCTACTGATTCCGACGATACCAAAAACGCATTTTCATTTTTTTTCTGTAGATGTAGCCTTCTTCCATATGACGGCAGTATTCGAATAAGACGACATCTACAAAAAAAATGGAAAATACGTTTAAGTATACAGAACGATGGGAAATTTTGAACGGATTCCAACGATACGAACGATTTTTTTCATCGACTATTTATGAAAGGACATAATAATTTATGAAAGGATGGGGTTTATGCTCATTTTATTAGGTATATATTCATCTATAATCGTGCTGTATATTGCAATCGGCAAAAATTAGAAGAAGGCTAGTTTTTTGACAGGTGATTTTGTAGATGCCGCGGGTGCTAATGCCAAGTTTGCCTAAAAATCGGGGTGTAGGTTTTTTTAGGGGATGAAGGGGGATGGGGTGGATTGCCGTGACTCTTAAACCCCTACGAGGT
Source organism: Ophion costatus (assembly GCA_951751655.1). Lineage (NCBI taxonomy): Eukaryota > Metazoa > Arthropoda > Insecta > Hymenoptera > Ichneumonidae > Ophion > Ophion costatus. The sequence continues at coordinate 36,673,156 of OX632360.1, forward strand.
CGCCGCCATGAGACAAAATGTTCAGAAAAATTCGGGCGTTATTTTTGTCCACAGCGCCGAAGTCAGGGAAGTTCATTTTGGGGGTGAAAAAGTGGGGTGGAATTTTGAAACATCAGTTTTCATTCAATATCTCATTAGGATTTTTTAAAATTTGATTCGCATGAGAACGTTGTAGCCTTTGAAGCGATGCGTCGATCGAGTATTTGATCATCTCTTTCCGATAATATCTTCACGCGCTAAACTCTTTTCTCTTTATGACCGAAAATGTAGAAAATATTAATCCCTACATTTCGTAGATTCAAACTGCACCCGTAAAATCAACCGTTTTTGAGTAATTGAGAAAAGAAAATTTTTAGAGTATTTCGTCATTTTATATGGGGGTTACTTTTGTAGCTGAGGGGTGACTTTATATCCAATCGACGCGTATTTTTGAGAGCTACAACTTTGTCATTTGAATGGAGTTCAAAACAAAATTTCCCGAAGAGTAATTCTCAAAAAACTGATTTTTGGTACGTTCCCCCCACTTTTGAAAACCGAAAATAAAGAGATACGAGTTTAGCACTGTGGACAACGATGTAGTTGATAGTTCAAGCTACAAATCTTTCCACGGCGGCGTGTTCGTACGGTCAACCGTTTTTCCAGAATTTCATTTTGACTTTTCTACCCCCGAGAGGAATTGGAAAAAGCAAAATTCAAGGGTGGCCGATAGAAACGAAAATATAGACAAAATTATAGTCTACATTTCGCGCACTTAAACCATACCCGAAAAATCTATTGTTTTTGAGTTATTCAATAAACAATCTTTTTATTTTTATAATTCAACAATTTCTTTGGGCGTGAAGATATTGCCGAAGGGAGATGACCAAATAATCGATCGACGCCTTTTTTCAAGGGCTACCTTTCCATTTGAACAAAACATTTATTAATTTTTCCTAATGAGGTATTGAATTAAAACTGATTTTTCAAAAGTTCAACCCACTTTTTTAGTCCAAAAATGAACTTTCTCGACTTCGGCGCTGTGGACAAAAATGAAGCCCGAATTTTTCTGAACATTTTATCCCATGGCCCCGACCTCGTAAGGGTTTTAGATTCTCAGCAATCCACCCCCATCCCCCTTCATCCCTAAAAAAAACCCTGGACCCCAAGTTTTAGGCAAACTTGGTTTAGCATCGGCGGCACCTACAGAATCACCTGTCAAAAAACTGGCCTTCTATTTTTTTCCGATTACAGGGTTTTTCGACGACAGCACGGCTGTACTACTAGTTTTTTACGAATTTTTACGAAAAGATCTTTAAAATTAACCGAGATATATGCCTTGATTAGTCGATGAAAAAAAATTCTCTTCATTGTCCCATCGATATCTTTATGAACGGTTATCTGTAAATGAAACGTCAACAATTTATCGATATCTATACAAATGTAGCTATCGTTATGCGTAGCTATTTTTTTATTTTGGTTTTTTAAAAATAAAATGCCAATAGTTTAGACATTTTTTCTATTTTAAAGGCCTTTTTTGTATTTGAGCAATCTTTATTAATAGTATATGAAAAATTCAGAAATCGACTACGTACAACCTTAGTCACTGCGAGTACAAAAATGAAAATCGGTTGGTAAGTTTTTGAGCATTTGCTGAGCCAAGATCGAGAAAAGTAGTTTTGAGAAAAACGCGTTTGAAGTTTTCGTTTCGTTTTTCTTGATATAAAGTCATGTTCTTTTTAGAATATTGATATTTACATTAAAGTATCTAGTCGCGGGCGAGATGACGGTTCGTCATCTTCATTATATTTTACAAAATAATAAGAACCTGCACTTCATCTATTCTAAACAATGGCACCTTTTTAGGGACTAACGATAGGGGCACTAACCGATCGCGCTACCTGTTCTCTCTAAAGTGACTGTAACTCCGTCAATTTTCGGACTTGCGAATAAAAATGTTGCCAACATTTTTTTGAATATATGTACTTTCGAGAATTATGAAAAACAATTTTTTTTTCATTTTCCCTTGGAGAAAATGCAAAAGCTACTGTGCAAGTTCCTGCACAGTGACTGCCCCCCTCAGCTGCCATTTCCTATGGAAAGCTGTTTATTTTCCACCGTAATATCGAACGTGAGTTTTTAATTAAAAACTTGAACATGCAGAATTTTTGCTATTTCTGGCAGTTATAAAATCGTGACGTAACGCGATCCTTGACCCCCCCCCGTACGTAGACCGTAACGCCTGGCCGAACCCCCCCCCCCCAAATTGCGTCACATAATTTGCGTACGCCCCCTTAGTCATCTACATTTTAACGATCTATATTTAAAGAGATTCGTATATTTCGAAGGTGGCATTCGATTATTTGTGAGAGATTGTAAGTTAGTAAATAATGCCATACTCGTCGGTTTATAGTAGAATTTAATAATACACTATTTGGAAAACGTCGTGCAAAATGCTTCCAATAGCGGAATGCAAATACATCAGCTGGTTGTATCTTTCACGTAGTTCCTTTTGGTGTTATCATTGTCATTATATATGTCGAAATAAATGCCGGTCGGAAATTACGACCCCCGCTTTTATCGTCTTACAGGCAGAAAAGAGAGAGTGTGGACCAATAGTAGAACAAAATTTACTCCAACCGTAGGAAGAGCTTATAACAGCATCGAAACCTGGGAACTCGCCTTCTGGGATGCTCCCATTTCGTATGGAATACACGTTCCTTTTTCCTATTTGGTAATAGAATGTTTATTTCATGCGGATACAGCATTTTAAAACTTGGTTGCAGACATTTTTCTTCCCAAATGTCGATCAACAGAGTGCATTATCGATAGACTCTGGGAGTGAACATCGTTCCGAAGTTGTGCAAAAAATAACGCATGCCGATAAAAATACAATCACAATGATAATACCCAAACGGACAATGGGAAAGATACAACCACTTGATGTCCTTGGATTCCGCATCTGGAAGAATGTTGTGTGACTTTTTTCATATGGAGTATTATTAAATTCTGATATAAATTTAGGCTGAAGAAATAACGTAATTAAATAACCATTTCTTGCCCATGATCAACTGCCATATTCGAAATATACAAATTTCTTCAAATATGCATCGTTTAAGAGCAATTACAAAGACGAAAATTCTGAAGTGTTTAAAAATCCGGTTGAGGTCGGTTTCGATCAATTTTCTAAAGTACACTATAGATTAGCTGACTGTAATAATATATTTGTGTCACGTCGCGAGCACGTGCATACTATATATTTTTTTCTCTTTCTCCTACCTTGTTGGACTCATTTTTCGACGGATTTTTATATTTTCTTTAGACTTGCAAGGAACATCCCGTCGATTTTGTTGAACTTTGGATATGTTATAAAGCACCGAAAAGTAAGCAATAGGTTTTTTTTTATCGGCGGAAAATGGTTCTAAGGGGTGAAACCACCCCTCTAAAAACGGCATCTCTAGGGTGGTTCACGCCTTAATTTTTTTGCAATGTCACTATAGTGGATTTTTCATTGCTTCGGATTAGAAGAATTTTCGTTTCTGTTTAAGTAAAATCGGTGGACTCCTTGTGTGTGAAACTGCTATATTACCCCTAGAGATGCCTTTTTTCGAAGGGTGGTTTCACCCCTTAAAACCGTTTTCCCGCCGATAAAAAAAAATACGTATCGCTTACTTTTCGGTGCGTTATAACATATCCAAATTTCAACAAAATCGAAGGGTGTCACCTGAGGGATGTTCCTTGTTAGTTAGGCATATCACAGATGACACGTAATCGATCGATAATAAGTAAGCGTTGCGCTTTCTTTCCCACGCGAAAACGCAGCCGGCCGCAAACATATATATATATATATGAGAAATATACGTGCAGCCCCAAAAGGTCGCCAGAACACTTGAACAGAAAAAGAACGCAGGTACTTCACCAAGCGATAATCCCTCATCTTGACACCTCAACAACTCTTCAAAGAAAACTCATCCGAGTCGAAACACTTCAACGGTCGTAATACTAGATCCAAAGAAAGTACGTGCCTTCAACTCAATTCGAGAACAGCGATTGCTTTTATCAAAACCGTGACCTTCTAGCTCGAAGTCCTTTCTCCGACGCTCTCTCGACCAACCAAATAGTGCCCAATCACCCTACGTCCTCACGACCCAATAACGAATCCCTAAGAAAAAAACGCATCACGGAAGGTGCATTCCTTCGTCACGAACGAAACCTCTCCTAATTTGTTACTCTGCGAAGGAGCATACCACAAAAAGGCAGTGTTCCATCACCACTCGTTGAAGTCACTTCCATCACCATCCATCGAAGTTAGTCACCTATTCATCACCACTTAAAATTCCACATCTTTGCTCCACGTCATATCCTCCAACTTCATCTTATCGAGACAAGTTCACATTTTCATAAACGCAAAAGTGTCCGAGTAGCGCCTGAGCAGTATGCACACTATTGTAAAACCAGCCGAGCGGTCATATCGTTTTCAAATTGTTTTTCTGTATCTTTCTTCGATTACCAAAACTGTCTTCCGAGGAACCCGAACTTCAAACATCATTAAAGAATAAAAGAACCTTATTACTAGTAGCTACGTCTGTCGAACTCGTTACATATCTCAACCGCGTATACATTTGAAGACATCCTAAACGCTCCTTACACACATCTCCTGTTTTCCCTCGTCTCGTGCTATTGCGCTAGGCGTATGCAACAAAAGAAGGAAACGAAAGTTTATGTTCTCATCCCTTCGAATGTGACAGCCTTTATATTCGTAAGATATACATAGTCTAAAAAATCTGTCTGTTCGCAGTATTTTTTCTGACAATTATCATTTTTGCACAACTTATGAACCTTAAGGCAATATTCGCCTTGAATAAGATTTTCGCCAAAATGCGTTCGTAAATGAAATTGGCTTTTGCCGATCTAATGGAATGCTGCGAGTTTTGATGGAGTTTATTGTACAATTTTGAATATGCCCGAATAAGGGAATAATTAGGTCTAGCTGTTTCGAAAAAAAACCATTCATTTTATAATAACTTAACGGATTATTGAAGATGCATAAAAAAAAATTTTCAAATTTTTCACACCCCATGGTAACGCTGGGGAAGCTCCCGCGTCAGGTACTGTTGCCTCTGCAGTGGTTTGCGGCACGCAGCAGAACTCTCTTCAAAGTCGACCTGAAAAAAAATACCGAGTGTTTGCGTTAATAATATGATATTTTGAAGAGAAGTACATAGGGATTTGAAAAAATATTGATTTTTAAAAAATAGGCATGCTTTTGAAATTAAAGGACGATTTTCGAGCAAAATTTCTCGTCGAAAATAGGCTATAACTTTTTTTATTATTGAGATATCGAAAAAATCCTATGTACTTCTTTAGATAATCTAGTTTTATTGGTGCAGTCCAAATTTGAAGTCGATCGGATAAAAATTGCTCGAGTTCTGCTGCGTGCCGCACTCAAAAAAGTGGTTTTGAGAAAAACGCGTTCAAAGTTTTAGGTTTTTTAATTTATGCGATAAATTGGAAAAATTTTTTTTACCTTTAATCAGCGATGCCGGCACCATATAGCTGGCCTTCAAGAAGCAAATCATTGTCCCCAGCATCTTTTCTCGAACTTGTAGAGGCTCGTCTTGCCTCTTTTGCAGTGTCTGTGAGCGAGCGCTCCGCCAGCTCGATCCGCGCTGCGTCGGTTTCAACGCAAAAATTGAAACAATTTGGGCCGATAGTTATCCCCAACGTCTCTAAAACTTTCATGAGGCTTCTCAGGCTATCATTGAATAATAATAACGCGATATCAGCTGCAATATCGACGATTTTTTTGCTCTCGGACTGACACTTGGGGGCTATTGCCCAAACTGATTTGTTGTAGCTTTCGTTGTTGTCTTGCGTGAACCCGCCCAAACAACGCTGAAGCCGCCCAAACAACGTCTCTGCTCAAATTTTCGAAGACTGGCGTAATTGCCTCCAATACTTCCTCAGGAAGAGGCGGCTTATGGCGATATTCATAAATATTACCGCTCGCGACCGCTCGCTGCCACGAACACCACGACTTGGCTCCCTCTGGGCAATCGTCATGTTGTGGCTCACTATCTGTGGATATTTTATGCTTGATAGTTGCCCAAATTGCCTTCCTCATTTTTTCAACATTATCGCTGTTCCTCCGTAAAGCCAAGCCGTAATATGTGCTCAACTCGTCAATCAATTTTCCGGTGAGCTTTCCTCTGCCAGACAATTCTTTTTGTTTTTTCACGATTTCGCGGAGGCGCGTCCCCATACTTTTTTGGACATGATCGATGCACTCTTTTTTTTTTATCTCGAAACCGTCGTATGGATCGCTATTCGATATACCTGCCGACCCTGAGGCGCGCAGCTGCGCAGGACCCCGAGCGTGACGGAGCGCAGCACCGCTCCACAAAATATTCAATATCTCCGAAAATAATTATTTTTTCGACCTGGGTCCAACGGCATCTTAATCTTAAATGTATTTTAGATTTTTCTAGATGGTTTTCAACAAATCGATTTTTTGAAGCCGTCACAATGGTGTTGTCCGTTAAGACGAATATTTCGAATGCTAATAGGCATTTGAATTGCGAAGCTAGAAATTCTGTATTAAAATCATCGTACTGATATATAACAAGTAGTTTACCCGCCTTGCTTGCTTGCTAATATATAAAAACATACAAACTTCAATTATGTTTTCCTTCAAAGCAGTACCTGTTTCATCCAAATCGATTTGCAAATTCTAAATGTGAAATGGAAAAAAATCGAGAGATGGTGCAATAACTTAAGATATTTTTTCGGTTTCTATATCTCGATCCATACTCTACAGATACTCATGAAATGTATAAATCACACGGCGTTAGATCTCAAAAAAATGTCTTATTCAGTAGTTAGAGAGTACGAGTTCCTATTCGAACATTGCGCATGCTGATGTTAACGCGTCCGGCCACCCTGGCGGCTCGCAAAATGGGTATATTTTTAAGAAATTCATAAGCTCGAAAGTATAAAACGAACTATTTTTATTTTTCATCGCATGATAAGAAACGGCTTTAAGAATGCCTCAAATAAATTTTTGTACAAAATATTTTAAACTGGCGGCGCTGGAGAAATTTTTGCAGCTTGACATGCGTCCTCCGCATGACACGCGCGTATGTTGCATCTGAAAAAAATAGCTTATTCATGTAGTGTCGGTACAATGTAGCGTAGCGATATTTTTCGACCATTAGAGAAATTACGGTGAGACGAAGAAAAATAATGTGTATTTTTCACCGAAATTTCACGAGAAAAAACGTCAATAAAAAAAACAATCAAGTAATGGCAAAAATCCTACGTCACCTCTTAGACAATGTATCTAAAACTAATACTAAAAATTGTGTACAAATTTCACAGCAATCGGACCAATTGTTACGAGATTTACATGAAACCATTTGAAAAAACGTATTTTTGAGATAATCGCAAAAAAAAGTAAATGTGCGGTTATTCGCCTGACGACGCGGTTTTTGTGTGTCCTATCTCCAATCGGTGATTTCTGATCCATACATGTCCATACATCTACGTGCTTGACTCGCTTTACGAAACACACTCTACACCCGTGAAAGAATTCAGCCAGGATTTTGACTAGGATCCGATTATTTTTTCCCTACTCTGCAAGGGCCCTAATATGGCACCCGACAAGGGCCCTAGTCACACTTTGTCGACGAGGGCCTAAAGATTGTGAAAGAGAAGTAATTGTAAGAAAAATTGTTTTTAATGATTCCACATTTATTGGTATACGAGAGCGCCAGATAACGTGGTGCTTTTGCGTAATGGATACGTCGCGAAGATTAACAACATTTTCGAACGTAACGAGTCTGAACAATACATTGAAGCAAAAGTGTGGAAGGAAAACAAATGTATTCACGTACCCAACGAAGTCATCTAAAGTGTACGAATGGCGAATTATCTCAAAAAATTCGGTGGATGTTGTTTATCCCGTCACGAGCATTGAACGGAAATTACTTCAATTAAAAATGTCAAAGCAACCAAACGGTGCTATACGTACATATGTGCTGTCATTCCTGCACGCATAAATTATTTTAAAAAAAAACTATTTATGAATTGCGAAATTTATTTTCCAAACATTCCGAATGCTTATAGGATACAAACTATTTATAGTAAAATCTCACGTGTATGTTTATTTTGAGTGACCTAGCCTAGTGTTTTATCGATACCTTAAACTTTAAATATATCACATCTATGGAAGTCTAAAAACTAGAAATTCTTAAAAATAACTTTGCAAATATATTGTGTGCCCTGAAACAACCACTGCCCTGATGAATCCCGGCTGGGCCCTTTATCATTTTCCTCACTACCACCTCCTTTGAATAAATTACCCAACCCTGTTATTTTTCTGTCGGGGCTTAGTCCGATTGTGTTGTGGAAAGCCCTCGTAGGGAATCCATATTCAAACCCTCATGGGCCCCGAATTTTTTTATGGTTGCCCTCCTAATTTCTTTCACGGGTTTATACACTGATCGAACCGCGCGGTCGACCGCTCGCAGCGGCTCGACCTATCTACCGAAAAAAACCGGTAACCTCGACAATTTTGCGATTTTCATTACCAGTTTCAAGGTTGATTGTGAAAAAAAAGAAAAAAAAACGTTCTGCGCAGCCAGACGCCTTAAATACCATAGAATTGCTCGCTCGCAATCTCACAAGTTATCCAAGTAACGTAACATGTCCGACGTGGCATTTATAATCAAGAAATTATGGCAACTGAAACGCGATTGGAGAGGGACAGACGAGAAATGGTTCTGAGAATTTCTCATTAGTTCCGTCATATCTGAATTCCCGGTAGTGTTCCCCAGAAGAATAAAGGCGAAGACGCAGCGCGGGTTAAGGATAAATGTAACATGTGTACGAAGTGAGGCCGGATTGCCAGTTATGTAAGAAAATTCAAAATAACGATCTCGAAAGCTTCTTACTCTATACCCCGTAGAATGTTCCTCAGGTCGATACTGGCGCGCGGAAAGGACGGATATCACTGGGGTGTCCTGAATCACGCGAAGTTTTATCGGAGAGGTCCAGGTGTTTCGAAGAATGCCCTGTTGTTGGAGATGTCTATGCGCTCAATGAGAAAATAGAGCGAAAGGGAAAAGAATGGAAGGCAAGGAGGCGGGAATTTTTCACTGGCGAGACCAACTGAGTTTGCCACGAGAGGGCAAAAAGACCCAACCTTGAAGGAGAGATCATTTTTATATCGAGATTTGTACGTATGAACATTTCCTGTATGTGTGTGTAAATGTATGTATGAGTACTTAAATGCATGCTTGAAAATCAAACCAGACACTCGTCTGAAGAAACTTTAGATTCTAATGGGTGCGATATCTCTATATAGCATACAATCCCAACTAAGTCACTGAATCGCTGATAATCTATACCCAGCCCAAACCCCTGAACCTAAAAAGAGGACATCTTGCGAGAGGTGTCGATTTAAAGGCATGGGCCACAAATCCGGTCGGTAAAAATTCTACAGCCAAGTTCTCTCTTAGACGGGTCACATTTCGGGCAGATAAAGAAGAAAGGATCGTTCGTCGTGCAATGGAGTGAAAGGTGTTTCTTTTTTCGGAATCGTCAAACGTCTCGGAAAAGAGCGTAGTAAATAATTAAAGGAACTTACCTGTAAGTGAAGTTCTATTATAATTGTATGGAGCGCGTTTTCCGAAGAGATCAAAGTGTACTACAGCGTTCGGTGTACCGAGGGCGCCACAAATCTTCAAAGGTCAGACATTTTGTGAGCAGTCTAGCTCCCCATTCCGACTCTGTCTGTGCCTCATCCATTGAAAGTATGGCCGTAATATCAAGGGGCTCTAATAATATATTAGAGTGATGGGTATATGCCGCATTTGATATATGTATGTACATATATAAGTTTGTTTGTCCAGAAACAAAGTCTTATATTTCCGAAACTTCCTCCAGGTTGTTTTTTAAGCTGAGAGTTCTTCCTTACATTTTTATCTAATATTGACAAAGCGAACGACATACTTTCCTCTATCTGTCTATTGTAGAATCGTGCGGAAGACTGCGATTTCTTTACCACTCCGCAGTTTTTGGTATGATATCAATGTTCACGCCATATCCATTCGCTGCAGATGTAGTCGTATGGCGTGTGCAGTAAGCAGTGAATGATTCTTTGTCGATCCCGTTGGGTTCAATATAGTTTTAATCTCTCGTTCCAAAAAAAACAGCATTTTCCTCATTTTATCCAAATACCGTTCTAACGCAACAGGGGGATATAACAATCTATCCTCGGAGAAAAAAGGGATGATCACCGTGGGTTGTGTCTTTTTTTACCCCCGACGTTTTAATCCATTCGACATTTTTCATCTCGATTGCTTCATCTCCTGCATTTTTATAATATCTATCAAGGATAAGGTCTACATACGATGGTTGGTTACCAATGCTAACAACCTAACTAGCTTAAATGACATTTTTTCAAGTGATAAATATTTATTTTACTCCCACTTTCTGAACTCATCCAAAACGGTCTAGGGGTCCCATGGTGAGTCGTATTTTAATCTAGGCGATCTCAATCGTCCAATTGCCTTCAAAAAATTTCATCTGCAGATTATCGCCAAGTTCAGGTCCATAAGCCAGGGCAACTGTAGCTTGCGCACAGTTAAGTGTTCCATGGGACGCACCTTTCTTATATTCCTCTGTAATAAAAGCAAAAATATGCGAGGTCGAACCAAAGAAAGGATCAACGTTACTTCTTTGACAGAAGTTCCACCATTTCTTTAATCGACTGTCATATTGGTTCTTTGACGAATTACTCAACGAAAACAGCATTATTTCCGCTGCTTCCCCGTGCACTGATTTCAATTTGAATATTTCCTTGACAAAACTCTTGCACCCAGAGTAATCGTCTTCCACATTGGGCGAAATATCCTGTCAAAAGTTGTCAACAAATTTTGACTAGGCTTAAAGACAATCGGCTCAGAGTTCAGTAAGGACACGTATATTGAAAACCACCACTGACATCGCCAGCGGGGGGGGGGGGGGGGGGTATCGATTCTATTTGAGGCAGGATTCTACTTTGAGACTTTGAAAAAATCGATTTTTTTAACATTTTCCGGTAGTTAATATATTCAAGAATATTCTCTTAAAGTTTTAAATCGATTTAAGCAGTCTACACTGAAAAAAAATTCGTTCATCCATCCAAAATTCAGTTGGTTTAACAAAATGTATCTTTAAATACTTTCAACTTGATTTTCGATTGGCATAACAAAACGGTATAGCTGGTGGTGAAACAGTATAGTGGTGTGAACTGTAGCTTATTTAGCATGTCTGAGCAACTGTTAAAACAACAAAATTTCGAGACAAAATGCATTTTGCACATTCAACGATTTCTTTGTCTCAGTGTAACTGTACTTTTCCGCTCCTTAAACATAACTACCTGAGCGCGCTAATTCGACGCGCTGACCCTACCTCTTACCTGGCTTTGTTCGCTCGAGCAGCTGCTGTCAGCAACTTTGAACGCGTTTATCTCGAAAGTACTTTTTTACACAGCTCGGTGCTAAAATTTCCGAAACTAATGAACCAATTGTTATGAAAGTTTAACCACATATACTGGACACCCATAGCAACCGGCTGAACTAGAATTATTCAAGAATGTTGATTTTTATTCTTTTTTTGAGCAAAAAGCAGTGAAAAACATGCAATTTTTTTCTTCCTTTTTTTCGCCGCCATTTTGTTATTTTTGTATGTAGATGAAAAATTCTAGTTCAGTCGGTTGCTAGTGATATATTGAATCTAAAAATTCAAAATTTTTCTGCTTTAGAATGTCCATTTTTTAAATTTCAACACCAGCGCAGATCCACCTGCTAATCGAGGCGTTGTATTCAAATAGTGTTTGTGTATGTTAAAAGTGCATAAAATATATAATAATTTTTTTTAAATGTATTTCAAGATTATTTATCACGCCTAACAAACCCTACATGAATATTTTTATTCATAATCTCATTAAAAATTCATAAAAATAGCCTTTTTTCGAGCGCCCAAAGTAGAATCCTGCCTTAAATGTAAATGCGCCAACCGTCAATAATTTCGGATCTTTTTTCCATGACACATAATTCTGGCATTTTGCATTTTACCTCGAAGATTACGATGTAATGGCCGAGGCTGAGGACACGAACCGTTTTCTCAGCCTTCAAGTTGAAGTGTTCTAGTTTGAAGCATTTATTGAGTTGTTTAAAATATGAAATCAATCGATGCGAGCTGTTAGGCTTAGGAGCTAGAAAGACAGAGGACACGAATTGATTGCTATCTGATTCTGTTTGACGGAAAGTCACTATCGTCAATAAGCGAGATAATTTATTCATAACCATAAGTTTTATCGCGTTTTTCATATAGCTACTTTGAGTTTGCTGAGGCTTCAGCTTCAAACTCTGATTCGAGATTGCAAGACTTTTCGCAGCCTTTACTTTATCATCCAAGTCCTTCCTAAAAAGGCACTCGACAGCCGATGTTGAGTTGAAAGCCTTGCGCGAGGATACGTTGGTACTCTTTATGATCAAGCTTTTTCGAATCATAGACTCGTTTTGTTGAATGTCAGAAAAAATACTCCATAGACCACTGAGAATGCTGAGCGTTTGCAATTTCTGCTGTGCCACAAGTGTGAACACCAATGACGTTAAATTCAGTAGTCTACTGATTTCAGCGGTTATTCTCTTCTGTTTTCCAACAATGCGTGCATGTCTTTTTATTGCCGGGTCTTGCAGCGAAGCCTTGACTTCTAAATTCAGTTTTGGAGAATCCAAGAATATAGACATTTTTTGGGCAGAGGTAATTTTTCAATAACGCTTTTTTCTCTTCCGCACCCTCACTATGAGATCCTTGGAGACTGCTGGAGCTAAAACCCTCTCCGCATGAGCCTGTCAACAATAACCTGCGAGCTTTCTACGGTCAGCTGGTCCTCCATGCTGACTGACTTTTTATCACTCGTTTCAGCAGAACCCTATGGAGTCTTGTCGGCATCGAGTTCTGGTGACGGCTGAATTTCTTGTGCATTATCTCTATCGCACGATCTCGCGGGAGCGGGCTTACTACTTTCATTCGTTGCTTCCTCAGGAGTGCTCTGACAACCGTACTCACTGACAGTTGAAGGCTCCTCATCATGACGATGTTTTGCCTTTAATCCTTCACTGCGACCCGATTGGCTACGGTTATGTCTTTTGTAATCGCGGCGATCATGGCTACGATTTTCGCTATCGTCTCTATATTCATCCCGGCAATGTTCTCGACCATGGCTACGATCTTCGCTATCGTCTCTAAATTCATTCCGGCGATGTTCTCGATACGTTGAATATTCTCGGTCTCCACTGGATGACCATGATTTTGCTCGGCTATGATTCTCAAGCGACGATAAGATAATGTATATCCGTGACTTTTGGTACAAATATCGGCCAACATATTTACACAAATTTCACTTCCGTTTTTACAGATTGGAGGGCACAAATGGCTGGTAATGAGAAGGCCGCTCTTTCTAGACTTCCCGACTCGGATACCAAGTCGTCAGTGAAAGATATCTGTTGTCGGTTAGACCGATACAGGGGTGTATATATATATACATATGGACTCGTCTCAACGATGAATATCCCATCGGAGAATCGAGACAGGATTTCGTATTGGGAGGGACAATCGCCGTGCAAGGCATCGTCTTTTCCTCTTCAGTGATCTGACTTTGCAATGCGGCTAGAAACCAAACCGCGAGTCTCCGACGTTTCCATACCACGTCTACAACCGGTTGGACCGGGAGAGTCAGGGTGTGCGCTTTCAACGATATTAAAACGTCAAACATTTGCATTGGCACGCTCACTGCGGATTTCGCGTTTGTTCTACGCCACGCCGAACGTAACCTCACTTACTTCGCTCGTGACGTTTCATCTTCTGATACTCGTCCAGCTCATTTTTCTGCCGATGTATACGATCCTCTAAATATTTTTCCGTCATCCAAGTCCCGCCCTCTTGTAGAGAACGATCTCTACAATTTCGTTTTCCCATATGTTTTGGATTTGCTTGCAACACGATGTGACGCTATCGGCACAAAGAAAAAAAATTGAGGAACAGACGGAGTCGGAATAGGATACTGGATCGTTCATAAAATGTCTGACCTTTGAAGATTTGTGGCGCCCTCAGTACACCGAAGGTGTTACTACACTTTGATCTCGGAGCAAGAGGTGCACAATACAATTATACAGTGCTGCCATCGACATTCATTTAATTGAGTTATATTCACTCAGTATGGAATTTTTTATTTAAAAAATATACAACCCCTTTTTGCATCACCTTTCATTACCGTGATATTAACAAATCTTATTATTGTTGCGAATCTTGAGATTATTCATTGAAATTGTTGAGATAGTTCTGCTAGACTGATTGTAAGTGTAACGCTAGCGCCACTTTTTAAAAGATTAAAACGTACTGTGACTGTTGCATTAAATTGATCAATAACTAATATGATTTTTGTTTTTTGATGTTTTTTTTCAGTGAGTGCCATCAGAAATAAAAACCATTAGAGAGTGCTAATGTATATGAGTATTTTCGTATATGAATAGTTGACTTATGTCCGTAAAAGAACTTCGCTTTGTGCGTATTTTTTCGTATTATCCCTCGAGAACTGGTCGTGACCACCTGGTCACTGTGGGTAGTGTGCCAGAAATTGTGCGAAGTCATTTTTTATGACTAAGCTTAAGAATTGGCTAGGGAGAGCAGACATGCGAGGGGAAAATGATGGGAAATAACAATTATTAAAGGTTAGATGAAAAAAAAAGTCGGAATCACAAAAAGGGAGATGAGGCATGCTGTGGTGATAGTCTCATGGAATCATTGTGCATGCTTCTATATATATATATATATATATATATATATTTTTTTTTTTTTAAGAGATGCTAATGGTACGGGCAGCAATGCATCAGTGAGTTAATGAGCAAACTTTAATATTCTCGTGCTTCGAAGAACCAACCCTCAACCCCACGTTCGTCTCTCGCCACTGCCACCACCCCTCTCTCTCTCTCTCTCTCGTTCTGTCTGTCTGTCTTTCGCTGGGAGTGAAACTGGCAACGCTCAGCATCAATCCTATATATGGCGGACTTTTCAAAACTCCTTTATTTTCTGCGGTTGCAGCTTTCGTTGCTGAGTCTCTCTTCCCATCGTTCTCAACTGCAATATACACACACACACACATATATATATATATATATATATATGGAAAAAATTAAAGGGTCGAAAAAATTTCCGAAATTTTTCCATGATTTTTTACAGAATGTACTTAGGTGAAAAATGGCCGTATCGGGAATTAAAAAAAAGCATTTTGAAGCTCTAAAATTCTAGTTTTTGGATCTTTTAGTCAAAAATTTTTAGGAGCTACGGCTATCATGCAATCCTAAGAAATAGCGCGATTTCAATTGGACAATAATCCAATTTAACCGTCAAATTTCTTTAAAAAAAAACATAAATTGCCCTTTTTCCTGTTTTTTTTTAAATTTATGTAAAGGATTTTCCCAGTTTCCCAAAGAAATTTATTCTAGTTTCCGAAACTGCCTTTCAATTCTCTGTACGATCTCTTGTCGCTGAGATATCGATGATTGGAGACAAAAGAATGACTTTCCATTATAAGTCCGATATTTCGATAAAAAATGGTCGTATCGAGGTTTTAAAAAGGAGGAAATTGAAGCTGAATGATCAAGCTATTGATCATTGACCCATGCAATGGCTTATCTGAAAAAAATATTTCCAATTGTGTAGACTCGGAAAAAAAATGGGCAAAATTTTGTTTCGCACTATATCTTAGGATTGCATGATAACTGTAGCTCCTAAGAGTGTTTGACCACAAGATCTAAAAACTAGAATCTTGGGGCTTCAAAATACTTTTTTTTTAATTCCCGATACGACCATTTTTCACCTAAATAGAGTCTGTAAAACATCACGGAAAAATTTCGGAATTTTTTTGACCCTTTAATTTTTTCCATTTGTGTATATATATATGCAAGGCTAACTTACGCTTTGAGGCCAGGCTAACAGTTACATGATACGAATAAAACGAATAAACTCTGTAAACAACAAATTACTGATGTTATCTCGCTCGTGTTTGCACGCCTACGCTGAACAGTTTTCCTAAATTCGAGTTAAGTCGGTTCAGAATTGGAATCAAATTTGGTTTTCAATTCAATTGAATTGAATTGAAACGGGACAGATTCAATTTGGCTTTGAGGAAGCTACTTTTTCCTTTTCCATTATTGCTTCGGGTTGATAGCCAATTTTCCACATTGCTGTACTTTTTTGAGAGGCGATCCGAATAAAGAATGCAAAGAATGCTGAAACGAGTGAAAACACAAATTGCAACGATGGCCTACTAGATTCGCGCAGACGAAAAAAAGCCAACGTAGGTCATTTTTTCGTTTTTGGCCACTGCAGCACCGTACGCCTGCAAAGTAGAAATTAAAAAATTCCAAGCGATGCAAAAGTGAAATTTGGAATGAATGAAGGTGTATGCGAATGTGTGAGCGGGCGGAAAGGGCGTGATTCGTGTTCGTAGATGAAACTTTAAACCATGAGCTTTTCTCAGTACGTGATAAATCCCGGATAACGAGCCTGCATCAGTATAAATCCGACGGTTATGGAACTTACTTCAGAACTTATTTATGGTTCTTTCGCGAATTAACGTAAAAAATATATCTGTTTGCAAAGAGTGGTAATTGTCAAAATCGGACGAGTGGTCTCGAATAAAATTGTAAAGAACCTGCTCGTAGACGCGTCAAACAATATGTCCAAAAATGATTGCTCATGCGAGTTAACGAAAACAGTTAGCCATAGGAATAAGAACGAAATTTCGTGGACGAATTTGAAACAAATATCCTTCTTCACGTTTAAACGTGAGTACTGCCACAACGTCGAAAAAAAACATCAAGTGATTGTGCAAACAAATATGAAGAAAAATAATACTGATACCAGATAAATAATGCGAAACAAAATAATAAATTCCCCATGGTGCTCAGAATATGACGTTATATGTGGGAGGCTTTACTCAACTGATGTTGAGCGTCCATGTCATTGTCAATTAGAGCAGAACCGACAACAGCCGGGGGCGGATTTAAAGCTCAGTTTTGTGGTTAATCCGTCGCGAAACTCTATCTATGGCGGAGTCGATGAAAACACCTAGGGTGAAAGTTTTGTTCGGCCGAGATACACATCCATCCTCGTAAAATCTAATCGGGTATTACCACTCACAATATAATGCAGGAATTTTCGGGGATATACAAGTAGTGCACGGGACAAAAGTAACTGATCACAAAACTCTCAGGGGCCTCACATAAACAAGAAATATTTTAGAGATAAGTCGGTGCCAACAGCTTAAGGGACGGAATAACGAAAAATAAAAAATATTTTAAGAATAAAAGTTTGATCAATTTATTGTAAAGGAAAATCAATAAATGTATCTTATTTCGCAGAGAAAAAAGAGAGCAATTGCGCGCATTATGACAAATATAGTGATTTGCCCAATATAGAAGTAGCAATCAGTACAGCATCGACGAAGAAGTGTTTAAAAGGACGCTGGGATAAATTAGTGCGAGATGAATGAAACTTTTCACCGTTTTTTTTTCATTCCCGTGGTTCATCGAACTTCCATCGAACTGCACACTGATATTGCAACTAAGGATGCATCCGCACGATTTGCTCGGGGCAAAAGTCGATAAGTGCTGTCTAGACATCTCATGAGCCGAATTTAATAGCGTTACACTCATTTTTGCATGCCCACAGTGCTTCGCCATAAACCGTCGCTCTGCATGAAAGGAAATGAGATAGGCAACCGAAGTCATCGTAGCAAATGAGATCAAAGATGGCAATTTGTAATAAAGGATTTTTTTCCCAATTTTTTTATATTACCGAAAAATGAAACGTCATTCTGTCCTTTTCCTCTCAGCCCTTTTACATGATTCAAGTTGACAAAGTTAGAGGTATGTATGTACCTGCAATTCTTGCAGGATTTATTTCAGGTCGGAAAGTAGCAAGAATTAGTTTCATTTGTGATTTTTACCGCGCATGAATGTTAGTTTTTGAGGAATTATTAAAACGGCCTATATCAATTATTGCAAATAAAATGTAAAATTGGTAACGCGTATACGAATGTAATCAACGAAACCTGGAGATTGTTTTATCACGATGATGTGACAGTAACTCTCAACCCAGCTCGAATTTCAATGGCCTCTGGTCATTTATACCACCACTGTGATTCACCTTGCATCTCTGATAAACCAGGATTACTGCCGTCCCCGAATGCAATCGACTCAGGACCCCCGCCGCTAGGGCTGTACTGACCACGCAACTATCCGATTTCCGAACGGATAACGCGTGGCTATATCGAATACGTCAAACAATATCACCGACTCTCTCTCTCCCGCTTTCTCCTTTCTCTCCCGCCCGCTCCATTTCTTTCCATCTCTATTCCATCTCCTTCGCGATAAAATGAATAAAAACAAAAATTGTCCTAGGCCAAAGTTCCCATCGACGATTACACGAGTGCCCGAACATTTCAATTTTCTTTAAATAAGCTTGTTCCTTCTATTCAAAGTATACAATAAATTCTCTTAAATATAAACAAAATTGTTGTGCTTTCTTCATAACCAGGTTATGATTATGATTATTGTTCTCGATTATTATTGTTACTTTAGCTACTGCCGATACGTCAATTTTAAACCGAATACTTTCGTAGACGGGGAGAACGTCATCGAACTACCATACGAACACGTGGTTTCTTCATAAATAAGATAAAAAATGTAAAATCCAGGAACACTAAAGTCCATTTAATAATGAATATAATAAGATATCGTACAAAAATAGACGTTAAGAAGTGCGAAAATAAATCAATTTTATTTATTGAA
>OX632360.1:36692236-36817236 GCA_951751655.1 Ophion costatus
TTAGGCTTCAAGTGCCATGGTTAAGGATGTTGAGTCCCTATGAAACATGTTAATGTTAATTGTTGAATAAATAGCTTCTTAATCGTCATGACATTTTTACACGACCTCCTGAATACTTCATGTAAAAACATACCAAATTTTCCGAATTCTATCATCATTACTTCAACCTCCTTAAGGGTTGCAATAAAAAATTATAAGAAAATTCTGAAAATTTGGTATGTTTTTGAATGAAGTATTTAAGAGGTCGTGTTAAAATTTCACGACGATTAGGAAGCTTGTTATTAAAAAATTAACATTTTGTTAAGAACAATTTTTTAAAAGAAATAAAAAAAAATGTATCAATAAAATTCGTTCTGTTTCCGTTGCTTCCAGTATATTGTAGATATTATAAAATTGAGAGGGCAAAAAAAACTTATTGCAAAGTTACATCAGTTTCCATAAAACAACATTTAATTTGTGAATGTTAATTGTTTAATAACGAGCTTCCGAATTGTCGTGAAATTTTTACGCGACCTCTGAAATACGTCATACAAAAACATACCAAATTTTCAGAATTTTATCATCATTTGCGACTTGGGACTCAACATCCTTAAGAGTTGTGCGAGTGACTTTGATAGGTACATATGCACTTTAAAGACTTTCATTTATTGCCGAGTACCGTCCAGTTAGGTAATCGGAGATATGAGGAAAATACAATTTGGCGGATTGAGAGAGTGATGCAAAAAATGATACAGTTAGCTTACGTTTGTCGAATGGTGGTCGTTCGAACCGGGACGATGGGTCTTCGCTCTAGACCCGATACGCTGGTGGTACAATAGTAATCGATGGGACACACACATGCTGTGTTTACAATGTTTTCTCGGAGGTTCGGCGGGTCGGTTCGCGAGAGCGAAAGCACGGAATCGGTTTACAATCGGACTGTGTTACTTCGGCGTAAATATAAATACAGACGTATTATAAAGAAAACCCACTTAGGTTATAGACGCGGAACAGAAGGTATGGGTCTCAATACGAGATTGGAATCGATTAGATCTTTTTCGTTCGAAGGTTACTGCGAGACTCTATGTTAGACTCAGCGATGGACTGCGGAATTAAGATTAGATGTTGGGTTCGGACTGATGTTGGATTACGACTGACGTCGCATTCGTCATTTAGGCCTTCCCGATCTAGGTTCCATATTTGGCTAGAATGGGAAGAAAAGGGGCGTTTCGATTTAATGGTTTTTTAGCCAATCAGGGAGGATGGCGTGGAAGTTGGTTCTTTGTACCTTACGGACCAAAGATGCATGAATTGAAATATCCATAGACCAATCAGAACACGCGTCATAGGAGTCAGTTTACTGTGCATTTTTCGTGGGAAAAGCATAGATAGCCCTATCTGCTTCGTAGGTCGTTCACGTATACTTGGTTTCCGTCGTGACCCGATTTTACGATTAGGTCGAGTGGAGGTTTCCGGAGGCCTTGACCTATTCCTAGTCCCCTAGTTGGAACTCGTAGTTATATTTTATTTTACGATTCTTCGGAGAAATCATGCCTGAACCCGTGTTCTCGTGAAACTCGAGTGGAGTTCCACGAGAATGATAATACCAACCAGGGGGTCCGTACACGGAGTGAATTAAAAAGTAATTTTTGTGGTGAATTTCACGGTAAAAATTACCGTGATATATTTCAATGTGGTGACAAGTGAGAAAAACATAATAATTCGTATGCGTCAAGTTTTTTTTAACTCACGTTACAGAAAATTTCAAATACGTAGTTCAAATTTTACTATACAAGAAGGGTAAAAATTGGAGACAGTAAAATTTAGCATGTATGTTCGAAAATTTACCTACTGTCGGTTAAAAATGACCAACCGCGCCGTACGTTATTTTTACGGTGCTGCACAGTAAAATTTACCTGCGTCAACCTCGGAAAAAAAAATTCCCTATAAGTGAGTCAGAGATGTGTGCGGCCGTGTAGATGACAAGATAGTCTTTGAGGATTCGGCTTCGATCCGGCCAGTGAAGGTTATTCCGAAGTCAACAGTGGAATTAGAAGATGTTTACGTTTCGGCCCTCTGGTTCGGGTCCTCTTCAGAAATTTTATTTTTCTGTATATAATATGATACATATTTTGTCATAATAATATTTGTTTTGTCATAATAATGTAAAAACATTATTATGACAAAATGTGTATCATATTATATACAGAAAAATAAAATTTCTGAAAAGGACCCGAACCAGAGGGCCGAAACGTAAACATCTTCTAATTCCACTGTTGACTTTGGAATAACCTTCACTGGCCGGATCGAAGCCGAATCCTCAAAAACAATTCCCTATAAGGCTGGTAAAATTTAAATTCTTCGATTGAAGAAATCCTTAGTAGAATGTATTTTTTCTTCAAAAACTGGTGCTATAATAATCATAATAATAACCGAAATAACAATAACCATAATAATAATAATAATGAATATTATTTACTATTGAAAAATTGGTACAAATTAATGCTGTTTGTTTTTTGTTGGGAACATTTTTTTCTTCCATATAAATTGGTATAGTCAACAAACGGATAAGGAGACAAATTTAATCATTAGAATTTATTTTTCGTTTAATACTAACATTTATTTATAATACATTTTGTACCATCGTAGGCTCGAGTGATGTGACTAATTTGCGCACATATTACTTCGTCATCATTTAACACGATCGCTACGTGTCACTTTCTCGCAGCGAGACACTGCATGCGACTGAGGCTTCAGGCTAAAATGAACCGGCGATGTATGCAGTTTAGACGAAATTTTTTTGGGAAGTCCCATCGTGCCATAAAGAAATCGCGCTCCCCTACTTACCCCCACCACCATACCATTCTGAAGTGAAAGGAATGAAGGGAAATTTTTACAATGCAGTGCCTCAAAATTCCCGTACCGTACCGCACGATAATTTTAACCAAGCGCGCACGATAATTTTTACCGAGAGCACAATACATTTTCCTGTAACATTCATTAAATTTTATAATAAATCTTAAAATAATTTTTATAAAGACGATACTTTTTTATAGACATTTCTGAAAGGCATAAAATACTAAAATGCACAGTAAAATTTCGCTGATATTATATATTTTTCAAATTTAAGTTTTGCGTATTTTGTTACACATCGAAATTTACTAGAAAATCTGGTAAAATTTTCTATCTGAAGAAGAAATTTTATTTTATTTTCGTGAAAATCTGTGTTCTACCCAACAATAATAAGCGAAGTTTCAGGGTTGTCATCTGGTTACCGTTACTGCACGGTAATTTTTAACATTTAATTCTCTCCGTGTAGGGAAAGTCCAGTGACTTCGTCGCAGGACGTGACAACACTTATTCTACTTGTTTCAAAATACCTAAAAAATAAGGGAATGTGTTTCCGAGGGCCACAGGCCCGCAGTCATTATTCAATTAATCGCGAGCATGCTTTTTTTTATCGCAATTGAGTTTCCCCCACGTTTGACGTTTTCATATCAGACGCATTCCTCGAATATGTATAACTTTTTATCTAGGCGAGTTCGGCTAGATGCCTCCTAGATCTATGCCTATGTTCGCCTCTCAATCAGAGCACCCGGCGGCAGCGGGTGCGACTCCCAGTCTTTTAGTTTCGGAGAAAAATAAATACCAGGAAATAATATAGTTTTTCCGCATCGCAATCGCTATGGCATTTCCGCCCATGGCAGAATGGATATTTTGTGCTGATGGCATCATTGTCATAGCAGGGATAAGTCTGCTGCGGTCGCAAGGTGAGAATCAGGAGGAAGGGGAAATCACGAGTAATCCGGCGTCGGGAAATGGGTGTAAGAACCCCATACACAGGAATAGCAACATTTCAATTACCGACTATTTTACGACTGATCTAAATGCGTAACGAGGAAAATAATCGATTGTGATATCTAGGCTGGTAGAAATTCTGAGAAAAAGGAAATAGCCATCTTTTGAATAAATTCTATATATTTATCCCGTCTTATGTATATTACAGGACATGAAAAAATCACAAAAATCACACCTTATTTCCTTCCCATAAATCCATATCGCATTATTTCTGTTATTACACTATATTATATTAAAGTAGAAGAGTAGAAGCTTATATATTTAAGCTGAAAGCACGAGACCGTTCAGGAAGCCCCGGGAAACCAAAACAAGGGTGCTTTTAATTCTCTACGACGACAATTGACGCGAATTTTAAACGCGATTCATCTTACATTTCTACATATATGACCGAATATAAAATTATGTATTAGACCCATCTTATGAAACATCTTTAAACAAAGGATAAAATATAGAATACCAATTCAACACTGACTTCCTTGCATCTCAGACCCCGATTTTATTGCATTCTGAGCATTTTGTTATCTATTTCAAATCTCAAATAATATGGGCCATTTAACTAAAACTCTCGCCCTCGTCCGCGCCTTCTGCTGCACTATCAAGCTGTCCGCTGTTGTTTCCGACCTCAAACCTTGTTTCTCAAAACTCGAGCTAACTTTCCAGTGCACGCCACCGAGTGTACAGTGTACAGTGTAAGAACCCAACGAGTACAAAATCAGACAATCAAATAATATCAGCCTGTTCAGTATAAATTTTGGTATGTCACGGCATAACAAACTCATTCAAAAAGGAAGAACAACGTAAATTTTCGAACACCTCGATCTGTATCTAGAAACTCAGAAAATGCTGAACGTGGACTAAAAAGTCGCCAGGATGTCGCCATGACGCCAGTTGGAACTTTCGGCGCCAGATATACCTAAAAAGTCGGCAATTTGGCGCCAAGGCGCCAAATCTGACAATCCTGTGTCCGCGGGGTTTGCTGTGTCTATCCGGCAGCTCATCAACTCACTATCGAAACAGTAGCTCTATATAGTAAATTATGTATACAGGGAGGTTGGCTGTGTCAGACACATGCTCAAAGGATGTCACGGATGTCGCGCGGCTAACATAAACACGCTTCCGGCCTGTGCCCTTACTTCCAGGATCGGTGGCAGGATGATCCGTGTAGAGAATGCATATATAGATGTCCCGGTGTTCGGTCTTGGCAACTACGTCCTGCATATACTCGACTGCACATGTATACATGTCTATGCCAATGCCCCAAAGCCAGAAATGCCCCGAACCTATGCCAATTTGCTCTTGATTCGCCCCTTTGTCTTAAAGTCATCGATTTACATGTACGCACACTTGCACGCGCGTGCGCGCGCGCAAACCTACACGCACGCATATATACATAGACAATGGACGTACCTTACTGATAGCAATTTGACTTGTGGGACGTGAAACACTGAGGGCTAATGTCGTTTGAGGTGGCGCTTACGGATGTCTCCCCTGTATTTCGGCCAGTCATCAGATCTATATATACCGAGTGAGTCAACAACTATTAGCAGTAGAAATAATTTCTAACCTATCAGATTTGGGAGAAAACGTTTCCTACAAAAGTTGCATAGTCGAGCAAAGTCGCATTGATTGTTTTGTCTCAATAATCATGTCAGGCTGTGTTAACGAACAGGCCCTAATTATTCTTTTTTGCATATTCTGTGCAGTAGTCGGCACTTCTTTGTACACCATATTACCTGCGTTGCATTTCCGCGACACTCTCCGTAAATTAAGTTCACATCAACTTGCTCCTGATAAGGAAACATTTTTCGGAGAATTGAATTCTGTACTGACGGGAGAAAATCCTTTCGTAGTACTTTTCATCGAAGAGAACACACATTATTATGGGAATCACAAATTTCTCATTGCTTTTCGAAACCAAATTAATAAGATTCCCAGTTGTGAACAATGTAAGCAAAATCATTCGACTTACATGTATTTCGCTTAGTATAAAATTATTGAAACGTCCATTCGAGTCTGTTCGTTGATAGAGACTGACGTGATTAATAAGACAACACAGTCAATGCGAATCAGGTTGCAAGCATGCTTGGAAAGCGATAGCCATCACTTTGAGCACCTTTTATAGGAGTTAGTATTTGCACCTTTTTTTAATCGATTCTCGGCTAACAACCTTAAAATTTCTTTTTTATCGATCTTTTATACTAAATGTTGATTGATGATCTTAAAATCGGGTGCGGGAACTTATATTTAGTTCCCTGATCAAATTCTCAGGAAAAAAATATGATCGTCACTTTTTTTTTTAAATCGGAGGTCACTGAAATTTTGGGAGCGCCTCAAACTGGATGAACCTCGTAGCCACGACTCGATGACCTGAATCGATGACCCCACTCGATCTATGCTACTTTTTCAGGAAAAGTTTTCTCCTCAGCCTGGTAGGTCGAAAAATATTTCTACTGCTATATAGTTATTGCCTCACTCGGTATGTGTATATATGTATAGTATCAATGGTCTTACAAGGAACATCACCTAAGTGTCCGCCGTCGATCTTGTTGAAACTCATAGATGTGATAAAGCATTGAAAACTATTAGACACGTATTTTTTTATTGCCAGAAAACTGGTTTTAAGAGGGTAACCCACCCTCCAAAGAAAAGCGCGTCACCTGTTATTGTAAGTTTTTTTTCAACACTGCTGTAGTCGAATTTTCATCGCTGTAAATTAGAAGAATTTTGGTTTTCGTTTCATTCAGATCGGTGGACTGCTTATGGGTGAAACTGAAAGACTACCTCTCGACCCGCCTTCCTTTGAGTGTGGTTCCCACTTAAAACCGCTTTTCCGCCAATAAAAAAATACGTGTCTAATAGTTTTCTATGCTTCATCACATATATGAGTTTCAACAAAGTCTAAGGCGGACACTTATGTGATGTTCCTTGTTGCATTCATGTATCAATATACAAACGAGCCAGGTCACAATTTGTTCTAAGTTGGGACTTCTACGTGCAACCTTGTGGTACTGTGATACGTGGTGAAAAAAATGGGCTGGGTGTCCGAACTACGCAATAGTCACAAAGCTGAAACCAGCGTCCACATCTCTAGAAAAATGTTACAATAAATCTTCCCGGGAGTCGTTCAACGTTGATGTCAATTTGTTATTAGTTAGTATTCGAGTTATCGGCAAAATCGGTGAGTCATTTTGAGCTACGTTTTTAATCTTGATAAGGGTTATTCCTTTCGCGGACTCATTATGCCAAGGTAAGGGGTTACTGGTTCGACGCAGAGGGCAAAAATAAAACCACGCTATCTTTTCATCATGCGTAACCAATCTCCGTGATGATTATTCCTTCCGAAGGCGGGCTCCGCAACGTAAAAAGAGAAAGCTTTATTATTTTGTACTCTTCCGTTTTACTCATCTATATGGTACACCGATTATATGAAGGTACTACTCGATTAAATAGGATTATCTTTCACGAAGCCTAGTTTTGCTGAGTAAATTAAAAGGTAAACTAAGAGAGGCAACCCATGAAAAAATGTACAACTGGTCCGACATTGGCCCAGTAGTGCGCCAACTCTCCTGTATGGTTGGCCGTTCTCTGGCATGAATGTCGGTCCATTAATGGACCGTTGTCGGAGTGATATCCTCGGGCCAAGGCTGGCTACCGATATCGTACCGACGTTGGACTCAACATCGGCCCGACAGTCGTGCCAAGGTCGGCCCAAGACTATGCCATCGTTGGTATTAAGAGCGGCCCGACGCCTGTGCCAACATTGGCCCAAGTTCAAGCCAATATCGTACCAACTTTGGTCCAGTCCATAACCAACAGTGGTACGATAATGCCCCGAGTATCGACCGATACAACTCAGGGCATTATCGGTCACTCGTGTTACAATTTTTTAGTTGTTCATTTTCATCATTTTGATCGTCCCCGTGTTCAATAATTTCTTCCACATACTCGATAGTGTTCTCACACTTCGCTTTTTTACTATTATTTTCGAGGATTTTTTTCTCTGTCAAACATGACTCTTGATTCATGACACATTTTTCGTGCTTCAATAACAGTTTATTCCAACATAATTTTTATCGCACTTTTTTCAGTTTATCATATCTCTTTTGTTTATTCATATTGAGAATACGGTAGGACCATAAGGGAAAAAATTACTGTTGCACGAAAAAGCGACGATGGACGCTACTCTTAGTTCGCGGTCTGCATAGATACGACACTGAATGGCGACTGGCGAGCGATTCATAAGACACGTAACGGGGAGTGATGCCGGCTCGTGATTGGTTCAACATATTCACGCGACAGTCGGTTCTTCATCGTTAGTCGATACTGTCCCGACATTGGCATATTGCGGTATGCCGAGATTACGTATGAACGTAGGACAGTTATTGGCGAACAGTATTGGCCCATGGTCGGCTCCAGTAGTCCCCTCCAACAGTCGGCTCACCGGGGCAGCCGATACTGGCCCGACATTGGTATAGTACCGGATGCCGGGATTAGAAATGGACGCAGGACAAATAATGGCAGACAGTATTGGCCCACGGTCGGCTTCTCCGTCTACGCCAACAGTCGGCCCTAGGTCGTTAACCGGTACTGTCCGCACATCGGCCTGATGTCGGATGCCGGGCTCCGAAAAGAGGGTCGGCTGAAAAATGGCAGAACCGTTGTTTCAATGTTGGGCCAACATTGGTTGCCAACAATCGGTTTGCCAGTACTGGGCCGGACATCGGCCGTATTATTCGTGTCGGCAATTTTTTCATGGGAATGTAATGCATTACACGTTCCATAATGAATTGATGCGCGGCTTGAGCTTATTCGCATTCCACGTACTGTTGAGAGACTGTCTCATGTTACCTCTTCTTCTGTTTATACGTCAAAAAATATGATTTTAAAACCTAGTACCCATGCTTGCTGGTTGCAGAAATCCAAACGGCGTGGATCATCATCGGAAGAACGATGCTCCGCTTCCCATCAGCCAGGAGAAGAGCAAGTTCCGGAGCTTCACGTGGGAACAGTACGATCCGATTCATCAGAAGTATCTGGAAATCGGTATGTCATTAAAAAATAATGCACGAAGTATCCGAATCTCGTTAGTCCAAAGTTGGTTGAAAACGAAGAGTGAAAATGGATAAACGAAATGCGATGAAATCCCAAGGCAAAACGTCCCTGGAGAGTTTTCAAGCGAGCTAGACCTAGCATCAATATTGTTACGTACCGCAAGGCAGATTTTTTTTAGAGAAAGCGGAGCCACTGACTTTGTGGCAATCTTAGAATTAGAATTAAATTTACTGAAAAATTCAGATTCTGATCACTTCGAGGAGTGTTTGCAATGGATGTAAGGTTTCAAGCAGTAGTCATATCGAGATTTCTCGGAAATAAATCTTCCGTGAAAACGGGTTGGTCGTGAATAATGTTTATTAATAATTATATCATTACAAAAATATGTGGCTTTCGGACGGTCAAATAAAAACGTTCCTACTTGACTAGCCGATCAATTAAAAACATTCAATTAGCTGGTGCAATGATCTGGAACGCCGACTGCAATTCCTATACATGAAAAAACTAAGACACGAGAGCTTCCGTATCGAAGCGCTCTGCCTTGATGATATAGATTGCAATGTTTGCGAAACAGCGGCATAATGTTGATGCTCAATACGGCGGCCATCCGGAAGTCACAAGCTTTTGTAATAACATTTAAATTCGTGCAAGCCTTGACACCATAATGATATCCACTAGGCTCAACAATTTCGGTTAAACCTGGATTTTATAGTGTTTTCGGGCTAAGGCAATTTCCACAGAGATTGTATCTGTTAACACAGTTCGTCCTTGGAATACGGAAGTATCAGTCGTTATTGTACACAGGATTTCGACGCATGACAACAAATAGTCACAACAACGGAAATTACCACAGAGCCAACTGCTTGAAGGTTCAAAGCAGTCTGTGCATTGACCTGTCTCTTAAAAAATCATCTAAATGTTTACAGATTTTCTTCGTAATCTCATTAACCTAGGGCGATATTCAGTGGAGTTAGTGCGAGACACTTTATTCGGATTTCCGGTTCATGATAAGGAATCATGATATATAAAGACCGTTCTGTCGTTTATATCGCTATGGATTCGTCTTATGCACAAAGCTAGAGCGTAGAACGAATCTCATTTCACGCTCAAGAAGCGTCCTCGGCTTTACCATTCCTTTAACTGCTGCATCTTCGAGTTGGCTGTAACATGCAAAAGACACTCGGACGTACGCAGATCCGAGCCATTCCCATTTATTCTCGCTTTTCATCAAGAAGCCGTCGATTGCGAACTTTTGCTCATCAAGAAATTTTCCACTGGGGAACGGCGAGTGTCCTTTCCAGTTTCGTGATTGCCCAGCTGAACTCAGTGACCATACACAGTTACGGGAACGTTTTCCTTTCGCTGGCTGAGTTTTGAAAAAAATCTGAAACTCTGCATAACTGTGTGTCCTCGAAGAAATGAAAGTACGCCACAGAGCGTGGCCAATTTGTGCCAATGCTTCGCATTGAACTCTCGACGGGGCAAGCCAAGAAAATTGCGCTAGTATTGCAAAGGAGTACGGACCTGAGAAAAGCGGAACGCGGTACAGTGTCTAACAATAAGCGACAAAAAAAAGCAGTTATGCTTGTACACCTCGAGCTTGCGTATCTTTTCATTTCGTGCCATTTGTTGTTTCTCTCTCCGGATTCTCGTTTACTTTTGTTGCTCTTTTTTCTGCACTTATTCCGCTTTTCGTTTTTATTCGTTTCCAGGCTCATAGAGCTTTTCTCGTGTGCGCTTCCTTTATGGTCAGCCACCGAGATCTTTTTCTCGCAGCAGCAAAATTACCGAAGAAACTGAAGGATCACCGTACGTACCTTTTTGCATCGTCCGCATATATAAATATAATCGTACGATATGCATCGTCTGCATATATAAATATAAGCGTACCATATGCATCGTCTGCATATATAAGCTGGTGCACGGTTAGTATGCGACTAAGCCGATTTCTAATGTTAAGCTCTGTTTGCCTACGTCAATGTTTGAATGGGTGACCGCTTAGCCACGCACTGGCTTGTACGTCGACATAGCGACATAGTTTCCGCTGAGTTTCTAAAAGTAACCCTATTTGACACGCCAGTACATTAGCCGCCTGTATCGGCTTAGGATATCTACTGTGATACGGTATGTATCAAACAGAGAGAAAATTCCACGGTATTTATAACAAACAAACTATAAGCGAGAAGTGTATCTAAACATGCAATTTGGGTCGTGTGTTTGACCATTAATTATCTAATGTTGCATACTGTACATTAGGTTTTGTTCAGGGCAAACTTCTACTACGTTATTTGAGTTTGTACACTTAATACGGTTGGCATTAACGTTCGTCGAGTTTCATTTGCCAAAAGACAGTTGAAAAGTGGCTATTTAAAACAAATTATGGTAATGCTTACTTATAGCGAATATGTGAATCACTTGTAGTTGGAGCAAGCACGGCTTGGTAATTCGAAAAACTACGCGCTTCTCACAAATCGTTACATAGTATGTTTGATGCATTGCAAAAATACGATATCAGTCCCACATTTCTTTTCGTAGTTCACCTTGTCTTTTTGTACAACACAAATTATTATGCATATAGCAGGTGGTATTATATAATATGGTACAAATCGCTATTAGTACATAACTCTTGCGAGACCCCAAAATCCATGTAAGCAATGACTTATATTGTCAAGAAAATCTGTGAAAAATTTCACCTCAATAGGAGGTGAAATTACAGCGGGTATGAGTTGTTTTGTTATACTATGTCTACGATCAAAGTGCTCCAAGCACTCGATAGCGTGGTTGCAGCGTGCGTGATATTTGCAGACGATACGCAGAGAGGTTAGAGGATACATTCCATGGGTAGGCGAAATATTTTCTTCGAATTGAATCATTTCGAGAGGTCAGGGAATGACGAAATATAATTTAAAAAACATTGAGCCAGAACTCTCGGTTGCGTATTTTATTTTATTTTGGATTTATGAAATATTCTATGCATTTAGTAGACTGGATGTGACGCCTCTAAGCAACAGGCATGCAGCATTAAAAAAAATAATCGAATAACACCCCCAGATAAGCATATAGCAGGTCTTATCGTATAATATGTACAGGACTGAAATATATATATATGTAGTTTAATCCTGTTGACCTTCAGAATCTTGGGGGACTTCATTTTTGATAGTGTAAGGAAGTATCCAATTTGTAGAAACCTCCTGTATTAGATAGCATTGAACAATCAACGTATGCTTATACGATTGGTGGTTAAAATGTAAATAAGCACGACTATATTTTTGGCAGTAACTACGCCTATAAAATATTATTGTATATTGAGGATATAAAATATCCTCAGGGAAATATAAAACATGCTTAAAATATTGTTGAAAACACCATACATTTCTCTCAAGGCAGCAAGACTAGTCATGGGAAATACTTTGGGGAATCTCTAAGGAATTGGAAATAATAAAATGACAAGAGCGAGATAAAATTGAAGGGAATGGAATCATAGACGTGCGAAAAAGGCCTACGAAGGAACATTGGAAGGTGCTACATCATGCATATATATATATATATATATATCTGTGTGCTGTTAATCATGAAAGGCGGTTTGTTTTCAAAACGTTACCGACGCCAACGCCCTCTCCAATCGATTTTCGAACTGAAGCGATTAATAAGAATTTAAACGTTCAACACATCCGTATGAATGTAAGTGCGCAGGCGTTGCTTGTATGCAAGCGGGAGATCAACGAGATGAATGAGTGGCCCGCGGCAAATACCAGCTATTTCTCAATGTGCGAGAAATGAAAAATCATCCCGAACGATAAAATGTCCCACTCCCGCGGCACTCTCGCGCCAAAACTTGATCCTCTTCCCACCCGCAGAGCTGCAAACACTGAAAAACACCCGGGAGCAGAGCGCGACATCGACACGATTCGGAGACAAAAAAAAGTACACACCAAAAAAAAGGTCCACTAAAGTAATGGGAGCACCAAGCGATTAATGTAGTCTGTTTTTTTGACCTAGTATATACCTTTTCGCCAGCGAAATACTGCATCCCCCAGTGATAACGACACATTCGCAAGATTTTGAGTACAAGTGTGTGGGCAATCACATTAAAATCTTTGAGCCGACAAAAAACCGACAGTAATACTTATGCATAAATATGACTATCAATGTATAGAAATGTGTGTATTGTGTGTGCAGGTGCCTATTTGTGTGTATGTGCGAGGATGCGTAAAATTAAGGGCCAACACGGTTTCAATCAAAAGGATTTTGTTTTTAAGCCAGCACTAACAGGGGATTTGAACTCATACGTAAAAAAAATAACAAACCATCGTCGACATATAGCTTCATCTCCGCCCGTCGAATGCAGTTCATTGCAAGCTCCTAATTACTGCATCGTGTGCTTAATAACCATAGAGTATTTCCCTCGTAGGAATTGGGTCGCAGCGCTGCTGACACGCTTTGACGTATTTCTTCTTCCGCACGTGACTAGAGATTTTACAGGGATTAAAATCGTGTTGGCCTTAGGTGGCATCGATGAAGTCACCTAGCACCAGATGACAAAGAGGTCAGATAGTGTAAGTGTGCGTGCGTGCGTGGGGGTAGGTTTATGTGGGTTTATTTTGAAACTCAACGCACCTACAACGTTTGGACGTCAAGATGGCGTTGAAGTCAAATCCAGCGACCGGATAACAAATTTTCTAGCTTGAATATTGCTCGCGTTATGGCCTTGCAAGGTCGAAAATTTAGTTCATTAAACCTTGCTACCATTCGCGAAGATCGAATATGCATGTGCGCCTGTGCACGCCACGTATATCCCACGCTTCGTAATTTCCGCGGTATCCCGTGCGAATAATTGACAGGGCATCCCTCATAAAAATAAGGGCCCATTTGAGGCTTCCCTGATAAGGCAAGCCTCAAATAAGCGTTCAAGGCCCTTATTGTAGTAATCCCGACAATTGTGGGTCCTGTCGGGATTGCCACAGTAGGACCAGGTTTGGGCATTATAGGGACGGACCAGTATACATAGTTTCGACTGAATTGTTTGTGGTATTTCAATTACGTAACTCAATTATTCGGTAATAGGTAAAAATAGGATAAAACGTGAAGGCATTAAAAATGTATTATATATTACATTTACAAATCCATCCAAAAATCACATATTCTTATTCCCTTATTCAGACATGGAGTGATACCAGCGCGTATGTTTGAACAGTCCCATTCGGTTTTTTGACAGTTTTATAGTGACTCATTTTCGCTGAATACTTCTACTAGGAAAAATTATTTGTTCCGAAGATTTTGATGATATTTTCTACGCCTGAACCTTACCCGATTGTGTAGAATGAGTAAATCGATCGGTTTTCGTTTTCCAGACATTAACTTCAATGAAAAAAGATTTTAGACATTCATTGGAACCGAATATTATTCTAATTTCTATTACACATCCATTGCTTAAGAGCACAGTGTTATCTGGTGTGGTAGTGCTAACTGTAGTGCTATTATTAAAAATCAATTTTTCGGCAAGTATTTTCTCGCCTTTAATCACCTTTTTTCGCAACTCAAACTTCGGAGGAATTTCCCTTGGCCGCTCAAAGAAATTGTCTTTTTCATTCTGTCTGCGACAAAAACTGAACCAGGGGCCTAGATTTTTAGATTTTTCGTGGATTCAATTTTTTCCTATTGCATTCCATTATTGGAATCATTTATTTCAAATATATTTATTTATTCAAATCAAAATCTATTTAATATCGTCCAATAAGTAAATATTTTATTTAATCCTAATAATCCTATAATTCGGTTTTGTCTGTTCAAAAAACAATTTAGTTGAATTCGCTAAATGGATCTATCCGATTAAAAAATTTTAATTAAATAGCATTTTCGTAGAGAGGTATATTTTTATAGATTTCATAAATAGCATTTTCGTAAAGAGGTATTTTCGTAGGAGGGTGGAGAGAAAGCGAGGAATTATATACATACATACATATATAGGTTATGTTTAAAAAATCTATAGCATGTTATTCGATAAAACTCTCTCAGAGTCATCAGAATGATATTAACCAATTGTTATAGTTTATGTGATACAACAAATAATTATAGTACACACTATAATTATAGTACACATAGTACACTTAGATTTACAGTGTCCTTTGTAAGAAAACAAAGATTTATTTGAATCGAATGTTCATTTATTCAATTTGAATATATTTAATATTTGAAAAGAATAGTTGAAACAAATAAAAAAATATCTTTGAAACAAATGAGATCGTAGTAAGCCGTGAGACAAGGAAAACACCTATTTCATTTAAATAGATCCTATTTAAATTTATTTATTTTTTTCGTAGTCCACTGTGACGCTTTCTTATATTAACGGACACATATACGCAGAAACACATACACTTACACACGTAGCAAAGTGTGTCTGGCCACTGAGGACCCATGCGAGGCTACCTGACCAGACCCTAATAAAGTTAGGGAAATTCTATATGGGCCTGACCAAAGCCTGAGTTCAGTTTCCGTACGGGATTTCGTTACTCCAAGTCACACTCCAATTGTGTTCTAACTGGTCTATCAATACGAGCTAATGCGAACTCGAACCGATAACCCTACATTCGCTTAACCGAATCGGATAACTCGACTCTTTCGAAATTTTCGATAGTAATTGAAAATGAATAAGATTAAGGTATTCCTTTCACAAAGCCGATTATATAACAATTAACTGATTGTATGTAGCGCCTCTTCCTCAAAATCAACTGTAGTACCCCATCCCTTCACCGGTGTCACCATAACATTTCGAAGCACGTCCAGAGACCTTTCCTCTTCGATGCTAGTGGCTGTACGCGCGCGTCATTTAATTATTGTTCTTTGTGCGGGTGAAACCTCACGAGGATTTTTCTCCCATTGCATTTTTGTCAAATAATCGAGTAAATATGGAGAGGAAACGTGGAAGGAGTGGATCTATAGACAGAGGGGATAACGAGAATTGTCTCGACAAATGAATCAAGAGATTGAAAGAATTGCTTCTCACAAAAGAGACGAGGAGAAAACGAAAGAGAAAACGCAATAAATCTCCGTCGAGGCTACGTTTCATCGGTCGTTTTATTTTTTGAACATCTTCAAGCTTCATCATGGAACATCCATGTCGGGAAATCAGTGTCGATAAAAATGGTTATTAATGGTCGCGTGATTACGCGCTAACCTATTCGCGAGAGTTATTACTCAGACCAAGATACTATCCATGGAGATAGTCTCCATCATAACACCAACGGCTATCCGTATATCCTCTAACCTATACGTGAGAGTTGTACTCAGGCTGATAACTTTGCCCTATCGCTCGGGAAGGCTCGTCGGGCAGCTGTGTTTTGCATTGGGCAGGATTTAAAAAATCCATATGTCGTTGTGCTCTATCCCAGAAAACAAACTTTGATGTATGACTTCGTCTGACTTTCAGACTATGAAGATAATAACGTCAATATTGGTTATTATCTTTTGTCTATCAAGGGAGTGACACAGCTCGAGTTATTCTCTTCATAACCAGAATCGGTTATGACTCCTGACTCTCTTCATAACCAAGTCAGAGTCGGTTTATTGATTCAGTCCATCAATACCAATGGGCCTGGTGAAAAGTCAAATACTGTCCCAAATACTCAGATAGACCATACTACACATATGACTGAGCATCAGACTGAAGCACCACTGAAGCACTCGAGGTTATGGGAAAATGATTCCTCGTGAATCGATCTTTGGCTGCCGCCTTCCCGAAGGATTTGAGTATCCGTTGAGAAGAAATTTTGACGAGGGTTATACCATCAGAGGATAGAGTTGATCTGATCAAGAAATACCGACCGTTAAAAAACTGCTGTATTCAGATCGTCCAAATATTAATTCAGAGGTTTGAGCATATGTACAGGAGACAATAACCAAAAGGGATGAACGCATTGAAACTAAACAGGCAAGGATCACGGCATGTCTGGCGGTGGTGGAAAAAACTTCTTCAAGCATATTGCAATAGCATGGTGGCTACGGTAACCTAGACATTTTTTTACAGTTTAGTGATATTGGACAACTGTTATCAGATCTGCAACACGAGAAATCAGGACGGGTTCTGTCGGCGCCATTTTGTATGCAAATTATAATACATTTAAAAATTCCCTGATATGTGTTAAATGAACCCTCTCAAAAGAAATCCCATTCCTTCTTTCATACTCCCAAAATAAGTCGTTATAGTCAGGCCTCATTTTCTGCCGCTAGAGTGGTGTTATCCCCAAGTAATGCGAAAGCTCAATGAGGAGATTGCGGGACGTCTTTGATGAGAGAAATACTAGTCCTTCTCAAACTTCTTCCGAGGATGTGATATTGTTACTTACCAAAGCGTACAATAATAGAGCGTCACAAGGCTCTCTGAACTGATTGCGATCAGCTATAGCCTTAATTGTGGGCCCTGACGTAGGCCAGAACGTCAAAATAAGGCGGCTATTCAAGAGCGTATCTGAGTTACGCCTATCTTAGCCAAAGTATGAACAGACATCGGATCCTAAGATCCTCTCGAATTACATAAGTACTGTTGGTTCAAACGACGATATGGCTCTTGAAATGATTTCCTTAAAACTGGTCACTTTACTCTCGTTCGTAACCGGACATCGAATGCAAACTTTTTAACAAGCTTCATAGAAAAATTTCTTATCAGACTTTATATCTATGGACAAAGCGTATGCTGCCGAAATCAATTTGGACACCCAGATTTTTTCAGCGCATGGCACACGTCGATGCCAACCGCAAAGATCAAGGGCGTCAATATTGAAAGTACAAGATCGACTGCAGGATGGACGACCAACTCACAGACTTTCGCTTACTTTTATAATTTACCTATCGTCAGTGATAAGGAAGCATTTGCTCGAGCAATATTGCAGTAATAACACATATTCACTCGTGCATGCTTTCGTTCAGTTTACTCACTGTATCAAATAAAAAAAGAAAAGAAAAACACAAAATACATGTTGCCATAAACGACTTCAAACATCTACAGTTGACCTTGTGGAAGAGGCGATACATACAATTATATGATTAAACGAACCTAGGTGAAGTTCTATCATGATGGTATGTAGCGCCTCTTCCGAAAAATCAGACCCGCCTTTTACATATATATTTTTGAAAAACACATCTATTGTGCACTAGATATTTAGGTACATGCCTAGGTGTCTACGGCAGCGCTTTCAATACATGAAATGACGCTGCACGTATATTGGTATACGGATATATGCCAGTATATTGGTAAAATTTCTAACCCAGTTATCGAAAATTCAACGAAAAATGATAACTATGAAAATCTTCTCATTTATACGGCGGTCTATGGCGATTAAACGCTGACCATATTTCTGTCTAAAAAGTTATACATTAAGTAACTCTAGATGCCTGATATGAGCTGCTAAACTCGTGTAAAAAATTCTGAAGATTCCGTAGCGATAATAAAAATAGTAGGTCACCTAATGTTCAAAGAAAATATTTATGATTAAACTTAGGAAAATGTGACTAGCAGGAGAATTTCCGTAGCTGCGTCTTTTCAGCGAAAATGTAAAAATTCAGAAATTTACTAAATTTGCGCGAAATTTTTCGTTCCAGTTTATCGTTGAATATAATAATTGATTGTGACTTAATTTTATTAAGCGCCACGGTCTCGCGCAGTGACTGGAAGAAGTAAGGTGGAATTTGTCGTGTAAAAGGTGAAGAAAAAATACGACGAATCAACGGCACTTGAAAATAATACGGAGTCGGCGTGGTCGAGTCCGCACAAGATTACCTCGTCGATTAAGGACCAAAGCGGTTGCTCCCCCACCCCTCGAGGCTGTATTACCGCGGATGCAACACCCGAAGCAGCGGAGCGAGTTTTTAACGACCAAGTTGCGTTCATAGGTACTTTCCTTTTACCATGATTAGATCCCTTTCCACCGAAGAAAATGGCGGCTAACCCGTTCACATTCGAGCCCCGAGACAACTTCCGCCTGATCCTTTTGCCTCTCGTTCGTGCCTCTCATCAGTCTCCCGCAAAGTATACTTATCCCGGTAAACTTCGTAATTTATTACAAAACATTGACATGACGTTGCGGTACCGGAAATTCTAGTACCGGCGTATTACACTGCACTCGCAATCTTTCTCCTCTCTTATCGCGCACATATCGATTATCGATCCTTCACCCGATATGTCAACTCTTCCCGTGGTCTCACCATATCGTGATAAATTATGATCGGGTATGGACGCATATAAAAATGGCTGTCAAGTGCGTGTGAGAACACGCATAAAATAGGATTCCGTAGTCATTTGTTTAAGGGGAGATATACCTTTAGGCGAAGAATAAATTGCTGAGTTTCATGATTTTCTATAACGGAAGATTTCTTTACCATTTTTGAAACTTAGGGTATGTTTTATTACTACTTTTGGCTGTTACATGAATTTTTTATTGCCAATTTAAAAAAATAAAAAATGTTGAAAATCGCTGAAATTGTACGCTTTGAAACGGAAAGATTTAATTTTCCGAGAGATAGGCTCGATTTGCAATAAAAAATACTTTCCTTTTTCATTTTCAAAATACTTTCCTTTTTCATTTTCAAAATCATTTAGGGTCATGTTTTAGAGCAGCCTTTCCCAACTTTTCTTTATTGCGGATCCCTAGGCCCCCGTTCCCCCGCCATCGAAATAAAAAAACAATTTCAAATATACCATGTAACAGCTAAAAGTAGCGATCAAAGATATCCTACGTTTAAAAAATGATAAAGAAATGTTTCCTATAAACAAATCATGAAAATCAGCAATTTTGTCCCTCGCCTAAAAGTACCATGTCCCCCCTTGAGCAATCAATTGGGGTATGATTATTTGAAATAATATGTAGTTATTAATATTGTACTACAATCAATTCATACATACTAATTTCGGTTTCATTTAATAACCGGCATTCACAGTACTGTAATGGTACAGACTGGCAGAGGGGGAGGGGTGGGGTTTCTTTGATATTTGATGTGGTTGACACAAACCTTTCATACGAAGCTTCAAACAACATGTGACAAGGTTTACATGTGCCGTCCACTTATAGAGCGTCCGTGAATAAACTCAGCAATAACTCGGTTCGCGATGTCTCATGAATATGTCGATGCAGGTTGACCGAAATAATATTCCGTCGAAAATTCGAAGGAAAAGTTAGTACCTCAATTTTTTTAGTTTCCTTCAATCCACGGTTTACCAATTAGGAGAGACTAGTTGCACATCACTGAACAGCTTGCTATTTCCAAACGGAGCGTAAAAATGAAAAACAGTAAATGGAAGCCCCATTTTATTTTGAAAGACTTATCCAATAACGCCCTCCATTTTGCACCTACGGAAAAACCCTAGAAAATATGTTATCGCGAAATTTCGCTACATATTGGTAGCGATCCTCATCTAAATCACTTACATGCGAAATTTCATGTGTATGCCCGAGTGGAAAACGTAACTCATTACCGCCTAGTCACAAGCTAGTGAAGTTGTGTTTCGAATCGCCATTAGCTAGCCGTTTTAGCTATTGAAGCCTTGTAACACTTTGGTCCCCTAGTGACTGAATACAAAAACCAAATCAGACAAGTATATTATTGGAGTATATTATTGGCCCATTAATAAGTGCAAAATTGGTCCATGAATTAATGCAAGATGGGCCTATTGATGATTGCAAGGTTGGCCCATTAAACAATGCAAGTTTGGCCCATTAATGATTGCAAGGTTGGCCCACTAATCAGTGCTATATTGGCCCATATAAAAATGGTATAGGTACAAAATCCCCCTTTCCTTCATCTGTCAATGCCAAATGTACCCTTTAGGTAGATAAATAATCCCAAAATGGACAGGTTACCTTGTATGCAGTTTATTGCTTAAAAAAATGCCTTCCTTGAGAGTAGAATGTACGGTATAGTATACCTCGAAAGAAACGTCGATGGCACATCTCTCGACATTTTTTTATTCACTTTTCTCAGAAGACAACTGGCGTCTTTTGCACAAAATTTTCCCCATTGGTGCTTTCAACGTCTCTTGTCTGAAATTATCGTTCTAACCGCCGCTTCCCCTTTTCCAAAGACCCTGTCCAATATATCATACATAATCAGATCATATGTAGTGAAATACATAATATCTCTATTGTAATTTCATATATTGTATTGGGCAAGATTGAAGTTTACAACGTTGGAACGCAACTAAAATTATCATAGTTCAATTAATGATTTTTTTCACAAAAAACTTTACGAAAACCTCGCAATAATTTGACGATGTTCATTTAGAAATCTAGAATTCGAATGTCGAAAAATATGATTTCGTAAAATACTAAAATTGAAGTGATAAAAATATAAGAAAAGAAGTTGCGTTGCAACGATGCGAATTTTAAACCCATTTTATTGAACGGATCCCACACGAGAAATGGATTTTACGTGCAATAAAATGCGTTAGATTATTTTAAGCATTTTTTGAATATTTGCAGTGATAATGTGCGACATAAAAGAGTGTTAAACAAATCATACTTGTTCGGGAAAGTACCGCGTTAAACGATTTCCAATGTGGCTCAGAGTCGGCGCACGATGTTAACCACGCATCCACATATTTGTATTCTTTTTTCGGTGGATGGTAACAGAAGTCTTGTCCTTCTGCGTCGTACACCCATGAGTACGACACAAGTTCAGACGTTTTTTTCGTTTCAAACCACACAACTGCGTACCAGTTTTTCTTATTGATCGTGCGCTGGAGCTCGGAATTGGACATTTTCGATGGTTCGATTACGCAACATAAAGCGTCACGCGGGCGAAAAAACTTGAAATGTTACACGGCACAATTGTTTCCAAGAGACGCGGCAGCGTCTCGACGCCAAATGTATTTTATACCGCGTATTTTTTTGCGGCCTAAACGCCGTAGCAATCCAATATTCACCACGTGGCAACAAGCACTGGCGGGACAAAGAAAACGATGCGATGGAAGAAAGCCGGTGGTTGAGTCGTAGCGTCCAACACACAGCGTCTCGAACTGTGCTGGAAGTGTACTGCTACGCCTGCAATGTGACGGCGTAGCAACCAGAAGAGGGAAAGGGGACAGTTCGAGCACGCTGGCAACCTCGCACACAATATTTACCCAAAAAAATATCAACAAAGCGAAGTTGCTGGTTCTTGTCGCTTCATAGCACGGCTAGAAGATGAAGAAATCAAATAGGAAAGACTTTGAAGACGCTTGTGTGATTCAAGCCTTATAGCAAGGTTGCGAAATTTGTATTGAAAAAGTAATGCATTATTCATGACTTTTTTAATGGGTAATGACAAAATATTTCATTACCCATTATATTACATTCAGTAATGTAAAAAAATTCCATTACTCATTACATTATATGTTGTAATGTAAAAAATATCCATTACTCATTACATTATAGTTTGTATTGTAAAAAAAATTCATTACTCATGACATTGGAATTTGTAATGTGAAACATTTTCATTACAAAATGCAATGTAAAGTATAATGACAAAAAAATTCATTACACATTACATTGTAATGGGCAATGGACATTTTTTACATTACAAAATCTAACATAATGGGTAATGGAATTTGTTTACATTACAAAGTGTAATGTAATGGGTAATGGAAATTTTGTACATTGCGAATTTTAATGTAATGAGTAATGGATTTTTTATATTACAAAATATAAGGTAGTGAGTAATGGAATTTGTTCACATTACTAATGCAATGTAAAAAATCTCCATTATTCATTACAAGGTAATATGGATTATTATTCGTTTCCCATAGGGTCAGATATCGACCCAATGCAAAAACCGCTGCCCATAATGAGAAACGAATAATAATCCTGATTACATTGTAATGAGTAATGCAAATTTATTACATTGCATTGCAACAGTAACGTGAAAAAATTCCATTGGTCATTGCCTCATATTTTGTAATGAAAAAAAATTCCACTGCTCATTACATTACATTTTGTAATGTAAAGAAAATCCATTACTCATTAGATTGGACTTGGTAATGTAAAAAAACTCCATTACGAGTTACAATGGACTTTGGAATGTAAAAAAATTCCATTAGTCATTACATTGTAATGGGTAATGAAAATATTTCATATTACAAAATGTAATGAAATGAGGAACGGACATTTTTCACATTACAATCTCCAATGGAATGAGTAATTCAATTTTTTTACATTATAAAATTCATTGTAATGAGTAATGGCAATTGTATGCATTACAAAAGGTAATTTACTGAATAATGATTTTTTTTTACATTACTGCATATAATGTAATGGTAATAAAAAAAATTTCATTACAAAATGTATAGTAATGAGTAATGAAAACGCTAATGCATTACAAAAAGTAATGCATTATTTGCAACCCTACCTGATCCACCGTTCAATACACGTTCAACTGATTTTTTCTTAATTCACTCAATATGCATCATCTTTTTTCACGAGTTCATACATTTTCTAACCACTCACATGTTTCAAGGGAATCGCGCAACACTGGTGTTTGTCGCGAAGAAAAACACATTTTTGTTTTATACGGGTTGCAGAAATAAGTTTTTCCGAAGTAGAAAAAATACGAATTGTAAAAACCCTGAATTGTTGGCCGTTACTGGGCCAATGATTGGCAATCCTATCTCGGGCATACGTTGGATGAGCAATGGCAAATACCGCAACATAAATAATGACGGCAAATAATTCGCAGCCAATGATGGCCCATAGCTGGGAGTTTATATCTGGCCAATCGTTGACAGCAGTACACCGGCCAAGTGTTGGCTGGATAACGGCAGATATTAAAAATCAGTAACGACGGCGCCGAATCGTAACCTAACGAGGGCCCAGATATTGGCGAGTTACTTATATTGGTCAAGACTTGGACCCATTGTTAGTCTTTGCAATTCCTACTTGGGTTGTCCGATCGTTTATTCGGTCTAGTGCGACCGCAGTTGTGTAGGTCATCGCGGGATAGCGATGACTCAGGCCACGAGTCATTCACTAGATGATAGTACGAGTGAGCCACATAACCTCACTTTGTCGTTAGCAACCGCAGTTGACTAATTCAGTACGGCCTAGTTACTAGCTGGCATTAATGATTTAACTATAGGGAATATAGGGACATCTATAGGGAATATCGATTAGGCAGTACATAGACAAGACATGAACAACAACAAATTCAGAATATTACTCATAGCTAGGCAGCCATTGGTCAC
Source organism: Ophion costatus (assembly GCA_951751655.1). Lineage (NCBI taxonomy): Eukaryota > Metazoa > Arthropoda > Insecta > Hymenoptera > Ichneumonidae > Ophion > Ophion costatus. The sequence goes on from OX632360.1 coordinate 36,716,328, forward strand.
TTCGTATGAGGTCACAAGGGCGAGCCAGTTACTTGGTCGTAACTCGGTCAGGTAGTACAATTTCTACTCAGGTAAGTTTAAAACTGTAACAAGTGTGAGGCCCTGATACACTCGGGGACGGACATGACAAAGTTATAAGGATTCCTCGTTTCACCACGGAACCCTAAAAACATTGAACCAAATCATCGGGATAAATCCCGAAAATTTTCGGTAGACTCTATATAGACTCGGTATTTTTTTCACAAAAGCAGTGAATCGGATTTTAAAAAGTATAAAATATGTGTCATTCTCTTATCGCCGAAGTATTTATTTTTACTTGATTCTCCAGCCTCCGGTGATAAAATATATTCCATTGGGATTCTGCATTGTTAATACCTTAACCGTCCAGGAGTCAAGCGTCGTGGAGGCGTGAGCCCTGAAAGCAGCGGAGAGCAGCTTCACTGAGTTTCCCATGGTCACAAAACTAAAAACGTACAAAATATAGGCTCCGCAGTCACGAAAAATGTTCACAGTTTCCTCGCGCCCTCGTCCATTTACGATATGGTACTGCATTAGAAAAGACTAGCCGTGGGCAAAACTTTGGAAAGTCACCAGAAAATTGAAACTGCAGTGGAGTGACTAGTGCAGGGTAAAAATGCAAGGGATAGAATTCCAAAAGCCCGTAAGGGTAATTCAAGTCACATCAGAAGTTTATAAATAAAATAAAATATTAATAAAGCCTGTGTTGAAGCAAAAGATAATTCTCCACTTCATATTCATTGCTGCATGGTGAAAAGACAATTGCACAACGATGCAACTTCATCGTTTGAAATGAACGGATCCAAATATCCGAGTGGAGGAAAGAAGCTGTTTGATCTCCTTCGTGTTTTACAAAAGCACCCATCGTGTTCATCGAAGCAGTGGTAAAATTGATATCTTTGGAGGGGCTACAACGCCAAATAATCTTCACATAAATAATGTTTGAGACTCGGAGAGCATCGGAAAGTTGTCGCACCGTTACAGAAATGGATATCACGTGAGGGCGAATATGCGAAAAGTTCGTAGTTCCAAACCCCTGCACGGAGAAAATCAAACAGCAGTAGAGGATGGCCGTGGACCGTATGTCGGAATAGTTTTAGACGCTATGTAGCTGCAAGGAAGGCTTGGATGGTAGAGAAGATTGGCTGGTACGGACGGTGCGTATTGCACCCAGTGACTATATATATATATATACACGATAACTGGCGGGAAGGTGCGGAAAAACTTTGTATAGACCTTTGGTAAAGCGTGTAACCGCTTGTAGCAATATTGGCACCCGTTTTTTCTCTAAAGTTTCGTCGTTCGATGCATCCTATGAACCCTCAGTATACACACTATGGATATATACGTCTGCACAAATCTCGTGTAGTTACAAACCCCAAAGATCGTGTCGCAAACGAGTTGAACCCCTTTAAAGGACCCGTATGTTTCTCGTCTCGTTTAAAATACACGGATTCCTTGAAAAACTACCTCGAAACACAGCCAACCGCAAAATAACTTTAAAAACCGCCAGGTCATGGAATTTAAAGAGGTGATACCGTAGTGCTACAAATAAAGTACGAAAAATCTTCAGTTTCGTAGTTATCACGGTGTAAATAAAAATAAAATGATAGGAAGAAAGTGAGCTAAAAGCCGTAATAACTAAACTCTGGTAAGCATAAAAAAAGTGTATTTCGGAAAAGTAAAATGTTTGATTAATTTGTTGCACTTCTTTCGGATTGAAGCAAATGGTTTAACAACCACTTGGGCACGGGAATCTTTTTCATGGGAGGGACGGGACCAGGCACTTATTTTTCTGTCTTTTTTTGTCACCCGGCCAAGCGGCGCCGTAGTTACTTTTGATACCTTAAAGTATTAGTATTACTCTTATTACCTTTAATACCTTTAAGTATACCTTTAAGTATTAGTATTATTAGTATTACTTTTAATACCTTAAAATTAAAAGTGACCTGGTTACTTTTTGGGGACTTAGGAAAAGATAACTGAATGGTGAAATTTAGTTAGAGCTTTGGGCGGGCCCATCATAATCCACCGTAACTTTATTTGGGTCTTCGTCCAGAAGCCTCATAGGGGCCTACCTTTGCTACCAAGGACCATTGGAGGCGAATAGTGGGGGCCTTTAAAATTGCCTCAACGATGCCTCATCAAAACCATTGCAGCCATATGTGTACATGTGTGTGTACAGTAAAAAATAAATGTCTTATTTCAATGTGTTTTGGACTCGGAATTCTGTCACATATTTTAATAGGCTTGATCCCGCCTCGTTCACGATTCAAAAATAAAATAAAATACTCCACTGAGAGTTCTACCTCAGTGATTTTTTAAATTATAATACGTCATTCCCTGACGTTTTGAAATGATTTGTGTCGACAAAACTATTTTGCCTACACATGGAATCGAACCTACAACCTACGCCTATCTTCTGCCCACATTCCGCACGCTGCCACTACGCTGCCGAATGCTTGTGGGATCGGAATGCCCGATATGGCATAACAGCCACAAGTAATTTCTATAATTATTTATTGTATCACATACACTACATCAATTAGCTAATGCCATTGTAATAATTAAAGAGGGTTATCAAATATCATGCTATAAACTCTTTTAAACGTAACCTCTATGTGTATATGTGTATATATATATAATCCCTCTCCCTCTCTCCTGCTTTCTCTACCCCCTCTCGATCAAAAAGAAGGGGGGGGGGGGGTAAAGAGAGGGGGTAAAGAAAGAAACAAATGCCTGTTATGTTAGATCGATTATATTTGGCCGATTGGGATAATTATTATGTCATCAGTTATTTAGCCAAGCGACCTACCCTCTCATTCCTTGATGTGGCCCTGTCTAGCTCTTTTATGAAAATCCCTATTAGGGAATTCACAAATAAGCCCCGGACGCTCCCGAATTGTATTAAGGATGCTCTGTCACTTTTCCGCGTTGGCCATTGTTACTTTCTGAGGATTGGGCGGACAGCAGTTCCGTAGTAAGTTTTAAGGGTTATAAATTTGGGGGCCTCGTTTCTTCAAGATCAAATTGACATGATCTAATCCAAATCCATTATAATCCAATTATCGTGGCTTTCTATGCAGTAAATCACGACGCGTATATTATAGATTTGACTATAGGTTGCAGACCGCATAGCGTAATAAATCTTGTATCCACGACCAAAGTTTGTCCGTCCCAGCAAGATGGTTGGGGGGGAAGGGGGCTGAAAATTAATTGGTTTCGCGAATTAGCGTCGGTCGGACGGGCGAGCTGCAATGATGTGCATAAATGCTCTCTCGCTCTTGCAACATCAAAGAGTATCGCGTGTAATATACAGGCACCTATGTACGGTATACAGATGTGTTAAGATGCGCATACACATGAAGAAACCTTTTCCCATAAACGGATAAAAGAGCGGCCTCAAAACATTTTCCTGTCGACGGGGGGGGGGGGGGGCAAACCTAGAGAAATACAGAGTGTGAATGTAAACCGTGCTCAGGTTGGACGAAAACGTTGAATGCAAAGTAGGAGAACGGAAAGCTGCGCTGCATCAATCACTTCCGGTTAACCACTTCCTAGAACGTTCGATCAATCTGCCTCTCTCGACCCACCCCGTTTGCATTTTCCCGATCTTTCCACTCGCGTTTACTTATTTTTATCTTTCGTTCACCGCATCCCTCATTGTCCTTCGCTAGCCCTTCCAACGTAAATTGTTCCGGTATATTTTTCTCTCCGGGGTAACAGTGTTTTCTCTCGATTATGGTAGTAACAAATACCTTCCTGTAGCATACGGACAGGACGCTAAGTACACACGGGACGCACGTAAACACTTGAACGTGAAAAGTTTACGTTATTATCCCACACAGAGTAAAGCACAAGTGCTCAGCAAGGCCATAGGGTTTACCCAGAGTACACAAGCTGAGACTCCCACGTCTTTACTTTTCCGAAGTTTCCAGGAGTATATACTGTAGCCTGGATCTTCGAGTCTAGGGTTAAACGCAGTGGGGAAGGTGAGACAGGATCGTCCCACCTGTAAATACTCACATCTGGTGTATGCTCATCCACCCGCGAAAAGGAACGATCCAAACGAAGAAAAAAACTTCCGCCCCTAACTTTTGCATACATAGAGCAAAAAGTCTAATGGGACAACCGTTTGTTAGGGATCCTGGTCTTTTTGTGGGTAGACGAACTGTTATTCAACCTCGTTCCTAGAAGATAAAAAGGGATGCCTCCCATTCATTCGTATCTTCGTCATAGCTCCATCTATCTTTGCTCCTCCTAGTGGACTCCCCGTTCCTCTATAGCTCGCCAAATCATATGCAGATTCAAAAATTCGAGCCACTGCAAGGTACAAAGCGTACAGTACACACGAAGTGCACCCTGTGTGAATGCAAACTATCTATAGGATCCCTTCGGCTCAATCATACACATATACACTTCTTTTCCTCCACTTCGTGATGCTTGGTATTCCAATAATCCTCGTACGCAGCTGACCGTTCCTATCTGTCGGACCTCATGTGACGCGGCAGAAACATATCGTACTTGACCCATCGGTTATGAATTGTGACATCTATGTGTGTGCGTGTGTTCATATACATGGGTAGAGATACAGTTTCGAGCACGTGTGTGGGTTTTTGCAAACTCGACGAGAAAGTGAATACTAGAGAAGAGCCTGAGAAATGAGAGAAGTGCGAAAGAGGTATCTGACAGCCGGAAATTGACCCACACCGTCAAGACCCATCCTCCGTCGTAACTTTACCCTCCCCAAAAACGGGATATTCGCACCCTCGTGTCGAATAAAATTGAACACACACTCCTATATACATACATATTTACATATGCGCCTGTGTGTATATATATGTATATATATACGAGTATATCGAAACCCGAGAATAAAATTTCATCTAGGAAAATGTCTGAATGGATTCACAGCTATCGTATACGTTCTTGCAGCGCGGGAGAAAACGATTTACGTGTTTGAGAAATCTCGTTCAGTTGGCTCGAGTTTTCCGGTGAATGCCTGGTTATGGAATATACCGGTACTCAGCTATATACTGTTGGATATTTGCAGTTTCGTAGAGTTTCCAGCAAAAAAAACGTAGAAAATATAAGAAAGAAAAAACATTCACAAATGTATACTCTTTTAGGCATATATAGTTATGCTTATGTCGAGTATATTACAAGCGTATATACACGCGCGTATGTACGTACTATATGGAAAACTCGCGCAAAGTGTTCCAGGAACGAAATATGCTTCGGTAGAAACGGAGACTTTCTCGAACTCGGGTCTCGAAGTACAAGTGTTGGGCGTGCAAGCGAAAAACATGATTTGTCCGAGATCACTTACAGTAGCGGACGTGCGGAACGATGTGTGGCTCCGTTGGCCTCGCATCTCATATTTAGCCTGCAGCGACCCTTGAATAGGTGACCGCTTAGTCATGTACTGGCTCGAGCGCCAACTAGTTTCAATGACTTTTCGATGGTAACACAGCAAATAATGGATAAAATGCAGCTAACCAAGCTGTTAATTGGGGCCTTTTGTACTCCAGCACTCAATCACAGTGAGAAGAGAAAAGAGCTTTCTGTAATAACGCATTTATACAGTGTAATGAGCCCTCCGTACCATCTCCCCCGTTCGAGTATCCGTGAGAAATCTCATTCCGGTGGACGAAGTGGAAGTGCGGGGCTTGCCAATGATGGCGATGTAACGAGTATACGGAAGGATGTTCAGTGCTCCATACCCCTCAACAAGTCCCGCCTGCTACACCCCCGTCCCTTCGAACCCCTTAATTTCGTCGCCGGATGTCACACTTCTACGTTACATGTGCCTGTGGTATAAATCGTCACGTACTACCACTTAAGGACCCCCCTCCGCACACCACGACCTGCTGTTCCCCTGAGTTCCCACGCTCACATGCATCCATACATTACGGACACATGTACGGGACCACATGAATAAGCCTCGTTTCAAAAACTGGCCGGTGTCACCTTGGCTTCTCTCGCGTCTCTATCGCCACGTATTCAGTTCCACATACACACACACACACACACACACACACGCGCGCGCGCGCGCGCACGCACACACACACACACACACACACACACACACACACACACACACACACACACACACACACACACACACACACTTTCCTGGAATCTGTCGGTTTCAATCCATGCATGCAACTTTCAGTACATCCCTTGATCGTCCACAGACCAGTTGAACGTGCGAACTACCCCTCTCGTTACGCCGCCAAATTTCACAGCCGTGGCTGCATAACGAGCGTCTACTTATGCTCGTCTCTTCTCCTCACTGTCCCTCAACTGACCGATCCCTTCTTTCGCGTTGCCTCATACTCGGACCAACCTTATCATCCTGCCGGACCGATCGTTCATCTCTCCTCTTTATTCTCCACTATCGCTGATGTATGCAGAACACCTATGCCAACCGTACCTCACGGTGATTGAAACAGTTATTCGCCCTGACAACGAAGTTCGCACCTAAAGACCTTCGCTTCGTTCTACTCCGAAGTTTCTCCCGAGTCGAAATTTAGACCCTCCTTTAAACCTCCTTTCGATCCCAATTTGTCATTCAATGGAGGTTCAAGAGGTTCAAATGGAAATCTCAAAAACATGTACATCAGAACCTACTGAACCTCCAAAAGTGGGAGAAATTGAACTTTTTCACTCAAAGGAGGTTTAGTAGGTTCATCTGAACCTCCTTTAAACCCTAGTGAGCCTGATTTAATGCTTACTCAAACCTACAGACCCTCTTTTAAACCTCCTTTCGCCCTACTAACTCTCCTTTGACTCCTTTCACCGGTGGCTCGCAGAGCCTCCTAGCCCTCCTTTAAACCTCTTCTGACCCTACTAACCCTCCTTTAAGCCTACTTCAATATGCTGCCCTCCGCTGCCCCCCCTTCTCTCCCATCCGCAGTTCACCGATATTCCAAAGAAGGGATAATTATAATTAAAAAACATTTTCAGATAAACTATATATCATTTATTTATAATAATGAAATAAACTTGAAAACACACAAGCAAATGTAGTACCAGCGTACTTTACTGGACTACTAACGTATACTATATTTGTACTATACTATAGTGCAAATATAGAAATATGGTAAACTTGAATAACACACAAACAAATGTATGGAACTTGAGTAGGTTTAATATGACGTTTTTTTAAGTTACACGAAATAATTTATAGTTGTGACAATGTATGTATATGTTTCGAATTAATAAATCAATCTTATAATAAATAATCAAACATCATATTTTTAATTCACACATATAATTTATTTTTCAGATATAGCTTGACCCTACAGAACCTCCTTTGGATCCAATATTTCATTTTCCTTCTGCTTTGGATTCAAAGGAGGTTCTGTAGGGTACAGATAGGACTTTAGGCCAAAACGAGGTTGTGTAGGTTCACGCAAGCCGAGCCCATAGGCCTAAAGGAGGCTCAGGAGGTTGAATAGAAGGTTCAGTAGGGCTAAAGGAGGGTCGCCAACGGTGCAAATTTCTCTATATAGGTTCAAGGGGAGTCAAAGGAGGGCGGCGGTCTGTGCGTTACAAAGGAAATAGGTTCTCGAGCATTCAAAGGAGGGTCTAAATTTCGACTCGGGCTGTTTTTATTAATCAATTTTTTTTTTGTTCTTGTAAAAAGAAAACGGTGCCCTCTCCCACTTTAAAGCAGTGTGACGGCGACTGTTCCGGTGCAGATTTCCTACAGTTCGTTAAAAAAGTACGTCTCTGGATGACACTATGGGCGTGGCCCCACAGGACCTCAAAACCTGCGAAGTCATGAGAAAAAGTAATATAGAGATGGCGTCGGCAAAAACCCGACAGAGTGTACAAGGGTACATTGGAAAAAAAGTTTTATTGGCATTCTCCGTCAAGAAAAAAGATGATTAACTATCTATTTTTTAATTAGTATCGATAAAAGTCGACTGAATAGAAAATTGAGTTTCAAGGAGGCGCAAAAAGAAAATTATCCCTGTTGGAGTAAACAAGTTTCAGAGTATACAGGAAGTTTGCGGTGGAAAAGTACCGCTTGTTCCAAGGAGTCCCGTCTTTTGGAAGGTTTTACTCTCATCCCCGCGTGTTTGTCCGTAAACAGAAGAGTGCGCGGCTTTACTACCAATGATGGCACAGTAGTACAGGCATTAAAATGGTCAGACCTCAGACCGTAGCTGCAAACTTATCTACCAAGTTAGAACGGGGCTGCCCCCATTGCCGTGCCTATACGTACAAATAGACTGCATTATATCTACTCACACATATTAAACTCAACCGACACTCACGTATACATCTGTATGTGCGTCTATATAATATACTTTCCCAATGTTTCCCGTGCCGGGATGCGGCTCGAACCGAAACTCAAACCCGATACGTCCTGCTGGTGCCAGTCAGCGATACGGAAAGCGCGGCTTACTTCTATTTTTATAAACCCCGAGTTCGGAAAGTTCAGGACAAAGTTCCACGTTGCTTCAGCTTGTGTCTCTCGCAAAAACATGCACCCCCCTTCTGGCCCTCCCTTCTATACTGCCGGATGTTGCGTCTCGCGTTAAGCCTTACAGTATACCTAACTGCCGGCTAATGTATGTGCATAACATAGTGTGCAATATACGTATTATTCAGCCCTGTACATACATATCGATAATATATGTGGATACATCTGTGCGTGTATATGTATATACACTACTGCTCAAAAGTTTGGATACACTAGTCGATATTTCTTGCCCCACTAAGTTAGATAGCTCCGTAAAAAAAAAATTTTACCAAATTTAACAAACGGCGTTTTGAAGGGAACAAATTCAGCTTTATTTTGCTTTTGACAAATATTTCTTATGATTTTTTTTCGACCCGGTACGCACTTTTGTACGTGACAGTTTTTCGATTATTTTTCGACCATCGAGAATTGGGCGCATAACTTATGGACATTTTTTTGTCATTTTTATTCATGGTAAACTTAAAAAGGGTAGCAGGTCTATTTTCGATATTTAGAGAGTTTCGGACGATTTTTCATTGGTTCGGAAGTTATTTCATTTTTTGCTAAAAGAGACAAATTTTGGAAAATGCAACGTAACTCAAGAACTATAGGGTTTAAGAGGAAATGTCAAGGATGTAAAAAGTTGCGTAAGCTTAGACTGGATCGCCTAAACATTTTCCAGGGCTTTTCTTTGAGATTTTTTTGTATTATTTTCGCTGGAAAGTCTGATCAGTAGGACAAGGTTTAGAGCAAACTATCAGGTGGAGAAACTTTTTTAGTTTCCGATTTTAATTTCGCTTGAATGTTATAATTTTTTTCAAAAATTTTGTTCGAAATTGTTTTGGTTGAAACTCGGAGTATCGTCCAAAAAATGTATTGGCGTATCTTGAAAACTAGTGAGTCAAAGATTTTCCCCTCTTGATGAAATATCGAAAGGGGAAATGCTACAGAGTTTTGTTTCGAATACGTTCACATGTTCAAAGATTTGTTTCCATTTTTTTTCACAAACAATGTTTGTGAAACAAATTTTGAATTTGTTGAACGAAATTTGAATTCAGAATTCGTTTTTTTTTCAGGTCGTCAAGGTGCTTCTTCTAAAAATATGCCACGAACCCTAATACAAATAGGTGAAATCTCCAAAGCATATGGACCTGCTTTTTAATTCTAACGAATAGTTTTAGTTGACTAAGTTTTACCTAGACGAGTTTTTCGTCGAAAAAATCGCCTTTGGCTTTGAGCACTCACGACTCGCGGCATTCGTCGATTAATTTATCGATTAGTTTTTCGACGAAAAACTCGTCTAGAAGAGGTAAGTAACTTAATTGACTAAAACTATTCGTTAGCATTAAAAAGCAAGTCAAAATAATTTGGAGATTTCGCCCGTTTGTATTAATATTGTATTTGTATTAATATAAAGCACCTCAACGGCCTAAAAAAAACCTTGTGAAAAAAATTGGGCAAAAAATCTGAAAAACTTTCAACGTATTCAAAACGAGACACTGCATTTTCCCCTCTTGATGTTCTCTCTCTGACTCAATAGTTTTCGTGTTACGCCACTCAATTATTTGGACGATTTTCCGAGTTTCAACCAAATAAATATCGAAAAAATTTTCATAAAAAATCGGGAAAATTTCAAGCGAATCTAAAATTGAAACTTAAAAAAGTGTCTTCTCTCGATATTTAGCCCTAAACGCCATACTTTTCGAGTTAAGCCATTCATTGGGGTTCGAGCGAAAATAGTAAAAAAAAACAATAAGGAAAATTGTGAAAAAATTCCAGCCGATCCTGTATAAACTTACGCAACTCTTTACATCTTTGACATATCCACTTAAACCCTATAGCTCTTGAGTTACGTTGCATTTTTCAAAATTTGTCTTTTTAGCCAAAAATAAAATAACTGCGAAAGAAAAATCGCACGAACCTTTTTAAGAGTGACAATAGAGCTTCTGCTACTCCTTTCAATTTTATGAAAAGTAGCTGAAAACCGATTACGTACAAAAGTGCGTACCGGTTTGAAAAAAAAGTCATCAAAAATATTTCAAAAAAACAAACAGCTGAATTTATTCCCTTCAAAACGTTATTAGTTAAATTTGGTTATCATTTTATTTGACGTAGCTGTCTAACTGTTAGTGTGACAAGAAATATCGACTGGGGTATCTAAACTTTGGAGCGGTAGTGCATATACAGCATTGGCAAAGAGTATTGGGTATCTTAATTTTTTCATATTAACGGCGAATTTTCTTTCCCTCGATTCTTTCCTTGTATTCATTGGCCACGAGTATCTCAAAACAAAGTTGTGCACGTACAGCGAGAATTACTCGAGAAGAAAAAATGAAGTGTGTTACTCGTATCAATACGACTTAAGCCGGGTCCACACTACGCGGTTCTACCGGTGGGTTTTTGCCGTATCTACAGTGCAATATAAGTCTTGAACTATGCATACCCTATAGATCCGCCAAAAACGCTCTCGTAGAACCACATAGTGTGGACCCGGCCTTAGACTTTTTTCACATCGTCAGTCTGCGATCATCGCTCAGTTGAAAAACACAAAAGCGTGATTTTTGAAAAAGATGCTGAAAAACCGTAACCTGGTCTGGTCCAACGTATACATTTTTTAATCTCGTTCGCGCAAGTGAAGACGCAAACGCAAATAGCGAAGTAAAATGTTCACGTTGCGTTGTGTGACACGGTGTAAAACGTATGAAAATGATCGTTCGTCATTCCAATCGCAGGAGATCGAAATGAAAACAAAAAACAATGGCACAGCAGGATCGGATGTACATACGGTGTTCTTTTGAAAAATTACCAAAAACATGGTCTGATCGGGCAACTAAGCTCACCAAGCACACAGAAATGAAGATTCCTTCTCGAACAGTGAGAAGAAGGCTCACTCAAAGAAGCTGGCCTTAACGAATCTGAGGCCCAAACGGAGCCGTGGATGTCCGAAGAAAAAAAGTACGCTTACTATAGGTAAAAACTATCACCATCTTTTCAAGAAAAATCGATTTCAAATAATATGGACCCACGTGCCCAACCAATCCAATTCAAGTAAAGATGACTCGTCCATTATTGCGTATTGAAAAACCAAAATACTTTATCAGAATTCATGTTTTGCAAATGATTTTGAGTTTTTCGGAGATACAAATTATTTCTGATGCCTATATACCTCACCAACCGGAAACTATTCTCAAGAGGTATCTGTGAGTTTTACCCAGCTATGGTTTGTAGTTTAGCAATAATAACCGACTAGCGTTGATTTTGCGTTTCAATATAGAACTGGAACCACAAGGGCTGCGAGGTGCAAAAAAAATTAAGTGTCTGTTTTCAACGCGTACGTTCAGGATACAACTTAAAAAAAAAACAAAACCATATTTTTCGAGAACATAACATTTCAGCTTATAAAGTAATAGAAGTGACGCCTTAAATTTTTAAGTTATTCGAAATATTCTTCAAAATTCTTATAGCCCTTTGCAAGACGCGCAATTATTAAGAAAAAAAGTCTTAATATCCGTGCTGCAAGCCGGATACTAAGAAACAACGGAAGAAATAGTTACAAATCAAACAAACGTAAACAGCACAATACAGTGCTGTTTACGTTTGTTTGATTTGTAATTGTTGTGATCAACATTTTTGCAACATGAGGTATAACATTGAATATCGTACAAACTGGTCCGAGCATTCATCTCATAGCAGATAATCATCGCATTTGATCGCCCGCGCATGTAGAGTTTTTTTTATTTCACGTGTTTCCTTTTCACGGATTAACGAGTAAGGCCACTGTAACGGCCCAAAAAAAAAGGTTTTTTCACTAATTTTTTGCTCCCGAAATTGAAGGTATTTGAAAAAAAAACTTTTAATGGTGTTATCGGGCATACATTAAACTTTATTATAAAATTTTTTTACAGTAAAAAAAAAACAAAATGGCGGTTCCACAGCTATCTTCCCGGGACATGTTTTGCTTCCAGGGCTCCGCGGCACGCAGCACCACTGGTGCACTTTTGAATCTAGAACAAAAAAAAAAACCATTAATCTAGAGGGCTATAGCTAGAGAATGTCGATCGGATTTTAAAAAGTATCAATTTTTGTGGATTTGGCGTGCGTTTGAAAAAAAAATTGATTTTTGACGAAAAAAACGGCAAGTTTTTTGTTAATAAAAAATCAATAAATAAAGTTCTTGAAAATTCCGATCGACATTCTCAAGATAATGTAAATGTTCACATCTGGTTAAAATTTCAAGTAAAAAAAATGAAAATTGTTCGAGTTATGCTGCGTGCCATTTTGAAAAACCATGTTTCGAGAAAAACGCGTTTAAAGTTTTGCGAATAGTTTTTCATTGGAAAAAATTAAAAAAAGAAGTTAAAAAAAATTTTTACCGTTAGTCTGCAATCCCAGCACCATACATTTATCCTTCGATAGCCAAATTTTCGTCTTCTTCGTCTTTCCTGGTTGATTTTTGGAGCGCGCACACACTTTTGGCCGCGTCGCTCAGAGATGTCTCCGCGTGCGTGATGCGTTTAGCGTCGGCTTCGATGCAGAAATTATATAACTGTACACCAATTTCCACCTCCAACATCTTGAATATTTGCAAGACGTTGGTAAGGCCGACATTGAATATGCAAACAGCGATATCCGTCGCAATATCTAGTACAGTTTTTCCGCTTGAGGATGATTTGGGGGCCAAACTCCAAACGGTAGCGTTGAAACTTTCGTTATTGTTTTGAGTATAGGCCCCCAAGCAACGCTCCAGCAACTCGTCCCGGCTCAATTCCATGTAGATGGGTTTGATGGCTTGATAAACCTCCTCACTCATTGGCTGATTGTGATGATACGCATCCAAGGCATTTTCTGCTTTCGCTTTCTTCCAACTGCACCAATTCTCCGAACATTTTTCGTGCTGAGGCTTTTCATCCGTTGACATTTTGTGAAAAAGGGTTGCCCAGATCTCATTTTTCATATTTTTGATGGAATCGGAATTTCGACGGATTGCTAAGCCGTAATAAATGCTTAGTTCGTCAATCAATTTGGCAGTGAGTTTTCCTCTTCCCCCGAGACCTTTTGTTCCTTTTTTTAAGTTTCTCAATCGAGTGCCCATTCTTTTTTGCACGTGATCTATGCACTCTTTTTTTTTAACATCAACATTTTCATAAGGCTTCGAATCCACGATGCCTTTGAAAGTTTTGGAATCGCCATCTCCGATATAATTGCAGTCGTTTCGGAGCAAGTTTTGACACGCTTGGCGGCGACCTTCATTTCCTAAGGACAACAAATTTTTTTTCGCACAGGACCTTTTTTTTCTTATTCTAGAGGGTTTAAACTATTTTTTAAGCCAATAAAAAAAAATCGATTTTTCAAAAAATTTACAGTGGCCTTACCCCTTAAAAAATACCCATGAAAATGAATATGTTTCAATAGTAACCCCAATAATAATCTTTTTACTTCAATTGTGGTATGGGAATGCCTATAAATTTCTTCCATTCAAAAGGTGAGAATGTGATAAATGAATCTGAGTCCGTCCGTAATATTTTTTTATTACAATAATTATAATACATTCTTGCAAGCTAGGTTCGCAGTAACAATTACATGTTTAGACACTGCACTTTAAAAGTACGAAGATAGAATACTAAGTTGCTCAAAGTTTTCCAATGAAATACGACCAAATTATTTATTATTTTTAAGCATTTTCAAACGTTAGTTGGATAATATTGGAGAATATTGATTTTGATGGGCATTTAAAATTCGTGTGAAAAAAATACGTGAAATTACAGCCGTGAAGCACTATATCTATCCCTTTTGTCTATATATCTAAGGATGCGTTTAAACAATAAATGTTGATGGAAAAAGTGGCGGACCTCAAATGTTCTATTTTATTTCCCAACAATGTATATGCTTGGTGCACCAGCATATTGAATCTTCCATCGAATCGTCCAACGTAGAGTAGTAACGACCTCAAGGCATTACCCCAAGCAGATTACGCGAGTGCTCGAGAAGACCGGAAACGGAAGGTATTCCGTCGTATACAGACACATGTATCTACGTATATATGTATACATAAGTATACATCTATATATACACACACACACATATATATATATATATATATATATATATATATATATATATATATATATGTACATACATATACCTCTACATATACCGAGTGTCCCATGTTGATCTTACACCTGATTTATCTCGACAAATACTCCTCCGATCAAGTATTGAGTATTGTAAAACTTTTAGGGTTCAAAGGGAGGTGTGAAAAAAAACCTTTTTTGGTCCAAAATTCGAAATAGTGACCTTAAAATGGCCGACATATTTAAAAAAAAATGGAAACATGGCTTTTTTACCACCAAATTTGTCAGGCCAAAACTAACAACTTTTATAGGGTTTCTTTCTAAAAAGTTCATAATTTTTGTAAATAGAACACCATTTTTTACTATTTTAGAGCTATCCAGAATGTACCACGAAGAGTCTTTAACATTTATAGTGTGAGTGTGAGTTTGTTTGGGTTTGTTTGATAACCCGAACAAGCCCAAACAAGCATTAGATCCCTGAGGCTCGTCACTTTTGTTATCAAACAAACCCAAAAAAACCCTAGTATAAGTGTGCGTGAGAGTTTGTATTGGTTTGTTTGATAACGAAAGTGACGAGCCACAGAGCCGTAAACGTTGTTTTAGTTTGTTAAACTTTACCTCCTTGTGGTACATCATGGGTAGCGCGACAATAGTAAAAATGGTGTTCTTAAATAAAAACTAAAAATTATGAACGTTATAAAAAAAATTCCTACGAGAGTTGTTAGTTTTGGCCAGACCAATTGTTGCGTGAAAAAAAATTCATGTTTCCATTTCAAAAAACACGTTGGCCGTCTCCACGTCGCCATTTTAAAATCGGGAACGAAAAAGTTTTGTTTGCAAAGCCCCCTTTAAAGCCTAAAAGTTTTACTACACTCAATTCTCGATCGGAGCAGGAATTTTCGCGATAAATCAGATGTAAGACTAAAATGAGACACCCGCTATACGTATACATACATATACAACTACATATATATGTTTGCATACACACACGTCTACATATATATACATCCATATATACCGACATATATATGTGTACATACATATCTCTTCATGGGTTCCCCTGTGGCAAATATATATCTATTCAAAGCTGGCAATTCTAAGGTTCTAGGCGGCCCAATGCGGCACGTGGGGAATTGTGTTAATTACGCCCTTTTGTCTATTGGCAATTGTCATCGCTTTGCAGGTGTGCGAAACTCGACTAACAATAAGCCCAAAACCTTCGTCCGGCATACATTGACACGCGTGTATACAGGGATCGCATACACGTGGAAAGCTCGCTTAGCCGCGTCAACAATGTGCAGACAGTTAATTTATGCCCGTCCTACGTTCAGGCCGTATACATCGGACGGAATACGCAACGACCGCACATTACGCAAACTCATCGAAAGTCCACGTGTCAGATGGTGCAACGGGCTTATTTGCGTACACTAATATGCTTCCGAAACGTTCTTTTACATCACTTGGCATCAACGCTCTGCCGTGACTCTTGATTTATATTTTATACGAAGCACGACTCGACTTCTTGATGGCTTGTGAACTTTTCCGACCATTCCCATAAATACTGTACATGCGAAATATAGTGAACCTATATCACTTATCTCTCTACCAAGATACTGCTCGATTCATGTCGCGAAATCAATTTCATTCATGTTATGATAAAGTGACCATTCATGTACACGTGGCACACACACAGTACGTAGGCATCACCCATACAGGTTCACCGTACGCATACGCGTTACAGAAACCCGTAAATAATTAAATTTTCTTGGTTCGCATGAAAGAGTGCATGTACCCTGCAGTGCCTTTTTTATTCAACTTTCTGCTTGTGGTGCGGTGAAATGTACTGTTCTCTTCTGTCGATAACACCAAACGCCAATTATGTGATCACAACTTGATGCTATATTTTGGTAATTCACGATAGCTGATTAACAGTTAAATAGATATTTTATTCCCGAACGTCTATCCAACAATTCAATTTCGGGCAGCTAATATTAAATGGAACTCACCGACGGTAAAAATTCCTAAATATGTGTTTCCATTATTCTCCGCAAGGGTATTTTTAAAAAGGCGCTTTGCAGTGATCAGTACTTCTCTGGACTGAACCATCTGAAATTAAGAAGAAACAAACATTTTTGTTACTCTGTAATTTTTTTCTGTCTAAAGTAAGCAGACCCCTTAAGCCACTAAATGATCGACACCGCAAAAAATAACT
Source organism: Ophion costatus (assembly GCA_951751655.1). Classification (NCBI taxonomy): domain Eukaryota; kingdom Metazoa; phylum Arthropoda; class Insecta; order Hymenoptera; family Ichneumonidae; genus Ophion; species Ophion costatus. Next base: position 36,733,105 of record OX632360.1, read on the forward strand.
TCAGCTGACTTAAGCCACCATTGGGGGATGTCAACAAATTATTTATTGGAAAAATAGAATATCGAGTTATCGTAGGATCGATTTATTTCATCAGAGCAATGAACTCTCGGAACCATCAATTATTTCAGTGATTCATCTCAATGTTTTGTCGGCCGCCGACGAATGAAAAATATCGTCGATTGAACTGCATGTTTTTCCTATATGTATGGATTGAACTGCATGTTTTTCCTATATGTATGGAAGAAGCAGCCGAACAAAAAATGCTCACCATCATTCAGTGATCTACGGACATTTTTTTTGCTCCGTTCAATTATTATCGACAGTTGTCGCCTTTTATCCCAGCAGCTTGATCAGTATCCAGAGAATATTTGTTCGATAGCTGTTTTGGGTGTAGATGCGAAAAGGTAATTGAATCTCGCGAGGAGTCCAACGCGCGCCAGACTGGTAGAGCCCATACGTACTATTAACGGACTATTTATACGTTCGTAAAGCTGAACGTTGGAAAGGGATGAGAATGGGCGACTATAGGAATGATGAAGTCTGCTCGTAAATGTCGCTGTAACCATGGATGACTTAATGTGTTATGCATATATGCGTTTGTACATGGATGCATGCGCATACATCAAACAACATTATCGATCGTACAGTTTATGGAAGTCAATAGCACATACAACAATCGCTAGCAATGAAAGATGGGAAATGAAGAGCGAGCTCACCTGCAAACGTTATTGGTTAAATCCTATCGTACTGGAACCGAGCGTGTGTACGGGTAATCTGTCGTAGAGTACGTACCATTCCACCGAAACGATAAGACACTCTCAGATATATGAATATTAACCATTCTCTCTCTCTCTCTCTCTCTCTCTCTCTCTCTCTCTCTCTCTCTCTCTCTCTCTCTCTCTCTCTCTCTCTCTCTCTCTCTCTCTCTCTCTCTCTCTCTCTCTCTCTCTCTCTCTCTCTCTCTCTCTCTCTCTGACTCTGACTCTGACTCTGACTCTGACTCTGACTCTGACTCTGACTCTGACTCTGACTCTGACTCTGACTCTGACTCTGACTCTGACTCTGACTCTGACTCTGACTCTGACTCTGACTCTGACTCTGACTCTGACTCTGACTCTGACTCTGACTCTGACTCTGACTCTGACTCTGACTCTGACTCTGACTCTGACTCTGACTCTGACTCTGACTCTGACTCTGACTCTGACTCTGACTCTGACTCTGACTCTGACTCTGACTCTGACTCTGACTCTGACTCTGACTCTGACTCTGACTCTGACTCTGACTCTGACTCTGACTCTGACTCTGACTCTGACTCTGACTCTGACTCTGACTCTGACTCTGACTCTGACTCTGACTCTGACTCTGACTCTGACTCTGACTTTGACTCTGACTTTGATTCTGGCTCTGGCTCTGGCTCTGACTCTGGCTCTGGCTCTGACTCTGAGTTAACTCTGACTTGACTCTGACTCTGACTTTGACTCTGACTCTGGCTCTGGCTCTGGCGCTGACTTGACTCTGACTCTAACTCTAATTCTAACCCACGCTTGTTATCTTCCCCTCCTCTCTCCATTCGAAGCTATCCGAGTCACAGTTTTTTAAACATACCCAGCTTAGTAAACATTGCGAGTATTCGAGGTGGCAATCGTGACTGCAAGGAGAAAAAAGTTACCGCCCAAAACAGAGTGTAACGTATGGAATGTTGGCAACGTCGCTCTTTATGTGCTTTCGTTACACGGAAAAGGCTGCCGAATTCTGCAAATTGCGCGTACATTCGTTACCCATGTTTTGGTATATCCACTGGACTCGAGGTGATATATTATTAAATAAGCCCTGGAGGAACAAAAAATACAATTTTCGATAGAAGAATGACAATAAAAAAACCGGAACGATTGAGTTTCAACTTGGTTTTGACTGGCTCACACAAGGCCGAATAAACGAATGGACCGATGCCATCCCAGGCTGATATGTCTAAGCTACCAACACAGTACATTATTACCGACTATGCTAAAACGAGACGGACTGATTAATGGGTTTTATCGACCGGAAGCCCAAGCCGTTCAATCAATAAGATGGACGTGACCGAGTTTCTCACGAAAGCGATGGTACAATCGAATTCGTCCACACATAGATGCAAAATATAAATAGAAAAAAACTGGGGAACGGTTGGATGCATTTCGGTATATTGATCGTTTTTTTTCTGTTGTTTTACTCTCCACAGTTTGAGGTACTTCGTAATATGACCCTTTCGTAAGCGACGTTATATAAATAAGCTTAGTTGAGCTTGATGCGAACGCAATATATTTTGTATTGTATTTTCAAAATTATGGGATTACAATTTGATGCTATATTTTGGTAATTCACGATAGCGGATTAACAGTTAAATCGATATTTTATTCCCGAACGTCTATCCAACAATTCAATTTCGGACAGCTAATATTAAATGGAAACTCACCGACGGTAAAAATTCCTAAATATGTGTTTCCATTATTCTCCGCAAGGGTCTTTTTAAAAAGTAGTTTTGCGGTGATCAGTATTTCTCTGGACTGAATCATCTGAAATTAAGACCAAACAAACATTTTTGTTACTCTATCATTTTTTTAAATACTAAATTGTAGGAATAAGTTAAATTTAAAGTTTCGTTTGTAAGGAAAGAAAATTGTCGTTGAATCAGCTCCGATCGGGCACTTATTGATCGTGACGCGGTTAGTCCTTTGCTAAAAACTGCAAAGTGACTATGTGTAGCTCATATAACCACATGCATGTCCTAGACTGAATCACAGTTTCCTCTTATTGCTAAAACATGATCATCAGTTAATTTATCGATCATTATTCCAGTGAGTTTTCCTTTCCCGATGAGCATCTTTCTTTGTGTTTTCTTACGGCGTGTATGTCTGAAAATATTGATTGGTTTAACTTGAAATATTGACTGGATATTTTCGGGATGCGATGGATTTGGAAAAACGTAAAAAATTTTGTTGACATTTACAACTATTAGGTATAACTCTTTGAGTGAGGATTGGCTTGTAGCGTTTACCCCTAAATTTCTGGGCAGTGATGGGAAATTACGTGCCTTCGGTACATACTACTCTACGGGATCCGGCGGCTGCCTGTAAATAGCAAAGCGTATCTGTTGTTATCAGTTCTCATACACTAAACGAAACAATTAAAGGTTCATCCATTTTTACCAAAATATTGAACTTATTTTGAACAACTATATCTGTGTGGAAAATGACCGCATAAAAAAAATTAAAAAGCATTTTAAACCGTGAATCTTCGTCTTTGAAAATCGCAGTTGAACATTTTTTCTGCATTCATTGTATAAAGTGATTGTTTGTTAAAGGACAAAAGCGCAAATTGAAAAAAAATGGCAATATTCTGAGTTTGTACACGGGTAACGATTTTTTTTCGGTAATCCGCGTTGTCGATTTCAAAGAGCATACATTCCGCTTCAAATTGTTTCTTTTTAATACCGTTCTGCGATAACAGAAAAACTGAAACCAATTTTTTTTCCAAGGGTTTCGTAGGTAAAAACTCAACTTCCAAATGCGCTCTTTGTAGACGCTAAGCGATCTTTTTTCGACTGATTTATGGTCTTTGAAAGTCGAAATACGTAAATTCTTTTAAGCACTCAACAACTCGATAAAGAGAAAATCATATCCGTCGCTAGATAATGAATTTGAAGCGTACTATACGCTCTTTAATAATGACAAAGCGGTTTTTGAATAAAAAATCTATTCCCCATGCAGAGCGTCAAAGTTGCGTAATTTTTTTAAATGTCCGCTTCTTGTCGTGCAAGAATCAATATGTTTATTAATTCAAAAAACGCGGACATTTTTAAACAGTCATTTTGAAAAAACCCACACTTTCACTTAAAAATTCTTTTTTAAATGTTTCTTCTGTGATTTTCTTTCACGAACTCATATCTCTTTAAGAAACTAAAATTAAACTAAATAGTCTAAACTTTGGTGAAAAATGAGTGATCCTTGAATTGTTGCGGTTAGTGTATATTTTTGTATGGACAGGCCAAAAATATGAATTTTTTCTATACCGCTCTATACAAATGAATACCGAGCAGTCAACAATGTGGTTTTATTTCATGAATCTAATTAAATAAATACTGATTGCTTTTAGAAATGAAAATGCTCAAAATATAATGTTTTTTTTTGCAATGATCGGAAATTTAAAAAATTATATCTTTCTGTCTGACAAAAGCCAATAGAACGAGGATTTTTCTTAAGCCGATCTGAAGCAAAAATAAATGTGTTCAGTTAGGTATCGGCCAGCCAAAAATGTGGATATTAATTTAATCGATCAAATTTAATAATTCAATATCTTTTTGTATTGTGTACTCCGAATGAAACAAAAACAAAAAAAATGCAATGTAAAGCGATAAAGAACCACTATATAATAATTGAAAAGAAATTAAACTAAGGGGTGACAGGCCTTTCTTCAAGAGGTCGTTTCCCCCCTTGAAAAGGTTTTTCCGCAGATTGAAAATCGCAGATTAACAATCGGTGGCTTAAGTGATGTTCCTTGCGAGGTGGGTCCAATATAGTAATTGAAATTAAAGCACACGTTGTCGCCGAGATTCAAAAAGAAAGTTCATATTTTTTCAATTAATATAATTACCCGTTATCTAAGGACTCCGCATACTCGAACATTGCTCATATATATGTTTGACTCCAACAAGAACCCCAGTCGGTTAGAGATTGCATAGCCTGCGAATAAAAGTATAGCGACTTTCCTCCACTATAAAGTATAGCAGTATATATCTCCTGCCGCGATTGTTTAATAAAACCATGGAAGACAGCTATTGCGAAAAAGAAACTGGCTCGCCAGAGTTTCGTCAACTTAGAGCCTCAGACTGTCAAGTCACAGCTGGGGATGTCACTTTCCTTCGATTTTGTTTAGAAAGCATTTCAAACAAAGGGACCGACTTTCAAGTAGGTGATGTAAGTTTTTTGAAGCTTCGTAAAAAACGTTTCCATACGTAAGTACCAGCGCCAATGTTTTTCTCCGCTAAAATGTCAATCGATAAACCAACATAAAAAGTACCGACCCTTCAATCAACCGGAAATATTACAAAGAACACACGCTACGGCGTCCCTTCATCGATCACCCTTTCCTCTCTGCTCCCGATAAATTAAATCTTGCGGAAGCTGAACCTACAAACGTTATCGATAAACATCCTGTACTGCTATTGTACTCGAAGTCCAATTATTTTCATGGTTGATGACTCATTTCACGCTATGTATAGTCGAAAGGATGAATGAACATTTTCTATTTCCCACTTGTATTTTTAAAATATTTTTATGTTTAATCATGATGATGGGTCGCCTCATTTTTCGTGCACCCTTGTCGGAAGAGGATATGCTGCCCCTTCAAAAATTCCATATGGCAATTTTCCTTTTCTTTGTATAAAAATAATTTGATTCAATTTTTAAACGAAAGGGGAATAAATTTCACAAACTCAGTTAAATTTGCTTGTAGAAAATCGTTGTTCAGGAGATATGCAGTTTGTGGTAAAATATTAATGACGCGCAGTCCTAGGTGTAAAACAGCATTTTGTATTAAACACGTCTTCCACAACTATCATTATTGCGATAAATACGGATCATCATTGAACTGGATCAACGGTTTCGATAGTATAAGAATTTCTTTGCGGAGTCGCCCAGACGTTTTCGTGAATGGCTAGACAAATAAAATGTCTATGAGAATTGTTTCATCATTTTATATGAGGTACTTCCAATGTCCCATGATTAGCTATTGATATCTAATTTATAAATCCATTTCTAACGTTCGATGGCAATATCGTTTTTCGACAGTTGAATATATTAGAGTTGAGTTTTATAATGATAAAATTTAAATACATGTATTTTCCATCAAACAAAGCAAACGTTATACAAAATAAAATACAACTGCACTTTGTGGCGTAACTTTTTTAATGAATTGCGGTTTTTTCAAATTGAAAGCTGGGAAATATACTCTTCATGTCTCTTTAATGGAACAAGATTTTGTTTTTAACATCAAATCAAATTATTATTACCCGAAGAAAGGGAAAATTGCTTTTCGAACATTTGCTCACCCGTGATTTCAGATGACAGTCCCTCAGATTTTTATCAAACAAAAATAACGAGTTGAATCAACTTAACACTGATCGGAAAGGATTTATGTGTAAACAAAGATTGGTTGACGGCTACCACGATGTCGGAGGTTTTGCTCAACTGAAATTGAAAAATTAAACGGTATTTTTATTTCTAGACCTAATGCTCTCGCCAAAACCGAATATATGGAAAGATCGCAAAGAAAAAATATGGAAAATTGAATTTTTGGCCCGGTTTTAAAAATTAATTTCCAACATCGTTATTTTTTCGACTTTTTCAGCTTAAAAAGACTATGGGAAATACCACAAATATTCTAGTTCGGGTGAGAACTATAGATGTGCTGACTATACCATACAAAATTGAGCAAAATCCGTTGAATAGTTTTTGAGATGCTATGGAAGCCAATTTGAAAAATACAGTTTCGAGAAAAACGCTGCTAACCGTTCCTTAGCAGCAGGCTTATAATTGGCGACGAGCTTGACACCCTGGGTCTGCGCGATTAAGATTGGCAACGTTGTAAAAAATGACTGAAAACTTTCAATCTTGAGATAGCGAGCATTGTATTTCGAATTCATCCAGGTCGGAATGACCCAGTGTGTCCAAGAAGGATTAAAAGTTCAAATGCGATATACACAAAGAAAATGTAGATTGACTATTAGCCTGCTATGCCGGGTCCATGTAACACTTGCACATTTTTTGCAATTTATGCAGGAAAACTATTCGATTTTTTTAACCTGTCACATGGGATGATCGCTCTGCGATGATACGTGTTGTCATCAGTATCAAGTAGCGCTACTGCGTGTTGTAATCTCGCGAACGAGACATGGATATAATTCGCTTTGCTGTGCCCGGAAAATCTTACTTCGCCATCTCCGCCTTTCTTTCTCTCATTATCCTTCTCTCGCTATTCTCGTGTTCAACTTCCAGCTTCGTGAGAACTCAATGATTTTACTGGTAATGCTACACTCAATTGTCTTCTCGACCGGATTAGTCTCTGATTACAATTCATGGCGGAAACAAATGTTAGCATACGTCCACAGTGAAAGTTAACCGAAGTCATCGCACAGCAATCAAGATTTTCGGCAACGATTTCAACAATCAAGAAATACGCACCTCTCCATTCGGCTGATTGAATTGTAATTATATTATCGCTGGAACAAACGAAATAGATTTTTTAATTAGGACGTATCATACTAACGACAGCCCGGCGGAGCATTCTCATATACAGATGGTGACGTATATCGTTCACCAGAGGAACTTGGAATGTCTCCGTTCTTCCAATATTGACTTGCCTTTTGACACGGGAAGTTCGAAGTTCGTTCATTGAATCTTACAATTAATTTAATTAGTCACTAATGATTGGTACCCGAGTCCCCCTGACTCTTGTCGAAACGAGATCGCTCTTGTTACGCGAGTGTGCACACAACGAAGGAAGTGGACTGAGGGTTTCATTAGCCGTCATTTGCATTTGCGTTAGATAAGGCTACCTGACCCAGGCGACTCCATAGTGTAGACATTAAATACGGGGCTTGTTCTCACAGCGAAATGCTATTGGACAAGAGTACCTCGTTTAATTAGCGTGAAATCAATCTTCATAGTAATAGTAACAATAATAGGAATCATGGGAAAAAATAGACCGATAAGTGATAATTGAAGTCAAACCATTGGACTTCAGTGCTTTTTTTGGGCACATCTGAATGTCCGTCATTGCTGTCCACTATCATTCCACAACACATCCGAATTCAATTAAAAAATGTTTGTAAGAGTGGTTGGGTCAAGTCTGTTTACATTCTTGAAATCTGGAACTTTTTTTATTCATGAATGCTGAGTAGAAAACAACCTGCAAATATAATCGGAAGTCTAGATGACGAAAAATATACTGTAAGCATTATGAAGGAAAAAGGTGGTCGTATGTTGATGCAATTAAAATGTTCGAGGCGGTAAACAATTTGCTAAGGAACTACCGAGCGAAGAGAAGATTTATTAGTCCTGAGTTTTGTATGTGTGTTTGAGAGTGTAGTGCATAGTGCATCTGGTTACACTATGGTGCATCAACTCCTAAGGGATGTTTGGGGATGAGTTAACAGGAGAGAGGTGCAGAAGTATTTGGGCGAAACGTTTGCCTCTATACCTTCATATACATATATGCGAACACACACACACACACATACATTTATGTAAGTGTGTATAGTGATACGTATACATTTAAACTATGCAAAGTTTCTACGAGGAACCCCCGGTGCATAAAATTACCAGTATTACGAGCTCTAATGTGTTAGTACGCCAGAAGGTAAATTTCGATTAAGACTTTGGCCTGATTACTCCTAAGATCTACAAGGCGCAATACACAAACCTCTCTGATCCGGTTTAGTCGCGATATAAGAGAAAGAGAGAACCAGAGTGGAGGATGCAAGGCAGAACATGTACCGACATTGCTAAATCTTAGCCCTCATATATGTTATTTACAAAATTGTGCCTGCTTGAAATTCCTGTGTACTTTGCCGCTTTTTCTACTTCCTTCCTTGAACAACTTTGGCTGTCGGGAAATTAATTTTGACGAAGGTAAGTTTGAATTGGTTGTTCTTTTCAAACCTGCACGTGATTCTCTGTTTACTTTTTACGTATTCTCACGGTTTTCTTAATCTATACATGATTGTGTAATAATTGGTAAAAAAAAAAACGACATGACGATAATTTGGAAGAAATTGAGTTAAAAGAATGAATAATCACAACTTCGGTTATGGGAAAAGTTCTGCGTCGATTGCTCCGACAATGTTCGACCGATATCGAATCTAGAGTTTTCCACATATCTAACTATTTCCAACCCTATGTTTTCTCTTTTTCTCCGACTTTCGTTGTTTTCACAAATGAGGGGTTTCCTGGAAGTATAAAAAATAAATAGCATAAAAATAACGACGATAAAGATACATCGAAAAAATCGTTGTAACGAGTTTTCATGGAGTCAGTAGTAGGAAGTCGGGGCAAGATGATAACGCTAAGGTCACATTCAAATAAAACAATACATATGTGAGGTAGTCGACTTTAATTATCTTTAAACTAATCAACATTTATTAATATTTTAATTTTAGAAGCAACAAACAGTCTCTCTGATTTGTACCATACAATATATATTTTTTATTAAACCTTTATTTTCCCCATCTTACCCCGTATGTAGGGCAAGATGGAACAGCGCTGGGATAATGATGGGACACGAATCATTGGCATTTTTCGCATATAAAAGTGGTTTCGTTCTTAATACCATCAATTCTATAAGCCAATCGTCGAAGTTCTGTAGGAATAGCCCGAATAATCTTGCTTCCATATTAATTTGTTAATTTGCAAGTTCTTTTTCTTCCCCTGATAAAAACACCAGTTGAAGAGGAACCAAATGCTTTACTAGTTTCATTCTACCCTTTCTAACGTAAAGAGTGGTACGTTGTAAAATATTTCGGGTTTGCGATGGCTTGTATTCAGCTTGCCCCATTAGTCGATCAATGAAGTAACAAAAAATGAAATTTCTGAGAAACCGTTCTTATTACCGTGCGTGCGTGTTGTGTGTGTGTGTGTGTGCGTGCGTGCGTGCGTGCGTGCGTGCGTGCGTGCGTGCGTGTGTGTGTGTGTGTGTGTGTGTGTGTGTGTGTGTGTGTGTGTGTGTGCGTGTGTGGGTGGGTGGGTGGGTTGGTGGGCGGCTGTGCGTGCGTGCGTGCGTGCGTGCGTGCGTGCGTGCGTGCGTGCGTGCGTGCGTGCGTGCGTGCGTGCGTGCGTGCGTGCGTGCGTGCGTGCGTGCGTGCGTGCGTGCGTGCGTGCGTGCGTGCGTGCGTGCGTGCGTGCGTGCGTGCGTGCGTGCGTGCGTGCGTGTGTGTGTGTGTGTGTGTGTGTGTGTGTGTGTGTGTGTGTGTGTGTGTGTGTGTGTGTGTGTGTGTGTGTGTGAACCCCACGGCTCACAAACTTTAAAACTCCATAGCTTTTTCCCTGGATGGAATATCGATTTTTACCACTCTTGAAAAAAGTCTTATTTTGGTCCAAATAATAGTTACATGGTCAAAAATAGGGGCCCCGGATATCGTAATACTGCCGGCTTAAGATTCATCTTACCCAGCGTATTCGCCTTGCCCCGAGTTCCTCTACCACCATGATTATATGACTTTGAGGTACACCTGTATACATAATACTAACTCCCGAATCCCCGATGTGTTTGGCGGAGAAGAAAGTGGAAAAATGCCGAGCGGAAATTTTGATCCGGCAGCCTGGACACGGATAAGGCCATTACCATGCTGCGGTTGGAAATATCCTAGGATGGCCTGAGCAGTGCCGGATATTCACGAGAGCAATGAAACCGTCGTACGGGACTAAAAAGACTATCTTACTTCAACCTGATGAGAGTGTCTGATTACTCCCGTGCTTTTTCCACTGAACTGGAGGACATCCGGTACAGATAGGGTGTGCAGTAGCACGGCTTCTGTGGAAGCCATCTTAAGGCGCCATATAGGCTATCCTATTTCGGTCCTATCAGGCAATACTAAAATCACACTACAAAGGCTTGGCCTAATACGGCCCTATTGAGGCTTGCCTCAGCATTCCATCAATGGACATCACCTCCTATATCCCGTGTCAACATTTTTATTGGATAGCGAATTATCTTTGGAGTGTTGACGTTTGTGAGGGTCGCATGAAACAAGGGGTTATGGACTGTGACGAAAAAAAAAAAAAACGTTATGCAATTTTGATCCGCGTGAGAAGATTCTGTTGTATTTTTAAATTTCAAAACACAATTCGGAATGGGTCATCGTCGTGGAAATAAGGTATGCATAACCTAAAAATATAGCAAGGTGTTAATCGCGTTATTATAATGCGTAAATTCCAAATGTCGATTTACCTATATTGTACATATATTATATTTTTACTATAAAATTTTGTTTTTCACAAAGGTCATGTTCGAAAACCACGAACTAATTTTCAACGTGTACGTACACCCAAAACGAGAAGAATAATTTGAACGAGCGAATATTTTCGTCTTAAACTGATCTAAATTTCTAAACGGGATATTATTTATAATTATCTGTTATAAGATTTTCTATTATTTTTAATAATCGAATTATAACTTTTTTCATAACTGCATTCAATAAAGTATATATAGACAAATACATTCTCGGCATTGCATACGTATATTGTAGATGATGTATTATGTATATAAAATACATACAATGTACGAGCATTTATGTGTACTGGCTACTTAAGACAGATTATATGAATCTGATCAGGCAACTTTATAAACGCTTGACCAGGCAACCAGATCCGACTCATATGTGATAGAACGTTACACTTTCTAACAGGGCGCTATTGGCTTGCCTTATAAGTACCCATCAGGGCAGTCGGGCAACCTAACGGCGTCCCGAATCGGACCCTATCAAAATTTCTATGCCGTTCAAGGTAGACCGACAACTTTTCTCCTCAGGACAAATATTCGGCCATCAAAATGTGGCTCGCGCACACTTGCAATCTTCTCGACGAACCGTACAAGGTGAAAATATTCCTTGCGAGGCATCAAAGAACTCCCGGGAATATATCTTGGGAGGATACAAATTAACTCGGACACTCCTTGACTGCAATGTACATTTAGCTGCGCTGACAATGTCGTATCACCTCGACTAATGCAACCACGCTTCCTTATCTCCATCCGAATATTAACTCGACCAATCCGCTGTATGTGCGCGCCGTTGTGGATGCCTATATAAACGTTTCGACTCGGTATGGAAACACGAACGAACAGCCCACAATGTTATGTCCAGCTATGTACTTATATGTTTCGTAGCCTGCGCTGCGGTCGACGTGTTTTACTACCACTGGGTGCACGTTCCCGATGTTCGTACTCGAAAACATACGTTGTCCGTGTGTATTTTCCCCTTGGAGAGGCCAGGGCGTATACCATATTATTTCACATATTTCCCTGGGCTAGCGTGCCAACTTATAGTTGAACCACCTACATATCAATTTATGTGCACGTACCAGAAATATTTCCCTTTACCTACATGTACCCTACACTGGACAAAATAAAGTACGCAGCTTGCCATTTAGTTTACCTTGGCTTTAACTTTGTACTTAACTGTATATATTAACTCGTATGAAGCACACGATCCACCAATGTCCGAAAATGGATGCTTCTTTATTATTTTTTACTCTGCCGATTCGCTACCTTTAACATCGCAGTATCGATTTTTGTATCAATTTGTTATGTTGCAAAAAAGCAATGACGTGAACAAAATAAATAGATTATGGCACTATAACAATTATCTTGACAATATTCATAGTTTCCTTCAAACGCATTTAATAATACAACTTGATTGGCCAACAATAGGAGACCCGCGATCGAAATGCAGTGGCGGTGATCTCCCATGTCAAAGCAGTGTGGACAGGAGCCCTACCTGGATGGGTCACCCCTTAGCCACCTTTTAGCTTCCGCGCCATTTTCGTGTCGAATGGATGGCTGTTTTACCGCATTGCCATTAGTAAGACAAGCGATACTCACAAGGAACATGGCTTAAGTGACCCGCCTTCGATTTTGTTGAAACTCATACATGTGACAAAGCATTAAAAACTATTATACACGTTGTTTTTTATCAGCAGAAAACAGTTTTAAGCAAGCATTCCATCGATATGAATTAAACAAAAACCAACATTCTTCTAATATAAAGCGATGAATAATTCACCATTCAAGCGTGACACGCCTTATTTCTTTGAAGGGTAGTTTCGCCCATGAAAACAGTTTTTCCGTGGATAAAAAAAAGTTGTCTAATAATTTGCAACGCTTTATGACATACATGAGTTTCAACAAAAGCAAAGGCGGACTTTTAAGTGGTGTTCCTTGTCAGTTAACTATAGCTACAAATTTCAGAACAGATCGTTTACAGCATTGATTTTCAAAGTGAGTGAGCCCCCTGGGTGGTGGAAGCGTGATGACATGTAAGAGGGCGCGGCAAGGCGGGCGGTTAGTGAATGAGGTTGCTTAAAGTGGAGGCTACTGCTTGAATATATTGAGGTAAATAGATATTAATCAAATTTTTGCTAATTGTTATGGTATATTTTCTGAATATACTGCCAAAAGGAGAACGGAGGTTTCGCGCTCGTTTATCGAATAATACATTTTAAAGTTTACATAAATGTCCACATGATCGGGTTGGATGTACGGGGCACCGTCGTTAACATTTCAAGAAGTCGCGTATACTTTCAGCATTAATGAAGAAAGTGACCTAAAGACGAATGTTTTGTGGAGGATAGTTTACAGAACAATATTGCCGAAAAAATAGACAGGTTACCGATCTAATCAATGAAAAAGTATGAAAAATATGCGGCCAGTTTAGGAAGAAGTGAGGCTTGTTGATGAGTGGGTATTAAAATGTATTCAATGGAAAACCTAGCACGCCAATTTCAAATTCGTTAAAGTCAAATGTGACTAAGGGGAACTTATTGATTTGTTTATTATTATGTATTCCCTTTTTTGTAGCTTTAGTGAGCATAGTACGATGCTTGTGGGTACGAGCACTGACAGATCGTCTTTTCCATCGGAAACTTTGCGGCGCACTAAACTTTTTCCTGAATCATTTGTTGCCTCCTTTTGCTCTGACATAAGCTCTGAAAACGCCAACCGGCACGAAACGCGCGAAACACAGCTGCGACCTGTGGTAGTCACTACAGTCAACCTAATAGCCTCAAATTACGACAGAACCGTGCGACGTTGTTGAAGCTCATGTCTATTTTAATAGATGTTCTAAACATCAACATTTCATTTTCTGATCATTCTAACTCCTTCAAATTACCATATATATAAGTAATAATTATGATTATCTACCGTACATCTAAACATTTTCGCAATATTCAGTCGTACACGTCATTAATATTTCACTTCCAAAAGTTGGCACTGGTAATGTCACACAATGTGCTAACATAGGTACTTCTGTTAAATCCTTACCAAAAGCGGGGCCAAGGTTGTCTACAAAATCTAGGCGACGAATAAGAAAATCAGCAATATTGACTGATACACCAGAAAATAATGCTTTGGCTGAAGAAAAGGCAAGAAGTGAGAAGGGCAAGAGTAAGACAAAGGATAAGGGACAAGTCGCTAAGAGAAAGATTACGGGAGTAGTCAAGGTAAAGGGTAAAGTTAAACGTAAATCAACCCTTGGTAAAGAATGTGCAAAACGGAGAGACCTTCAAGACGATGCTTCTGAGAGTGATCATGAAAATAATACTCTGAAATGGTATTGTCTAATTTGCTGCGATTCCTATTCCAATTCACAACCAAGAGAACAATGGATTAAATCCGACTTGTGCAAGAATTGGGCACATTGAAGATGCTTGGATTCCGATGATGTTCGTACTTACGTTTGTCCAAATTGTAATTCTGACGACGTAGCTTTTAAATAGTAATAATTATTCCCGAAGTTCATTCTATGAAACTAAATAAAGACTTTTAGTACTATTGTAAAATGATTGTTAGTTGACTGATCTCAATGTTATAATTAACACAAGCCATTGAAGCCTTTTAAAGGTGACTAATGTTTAAAATTATGTTATGAGTATAAAGACGGTTAATTAAGGTCAATTCCATAATAAATAACCATGAATGTTTTTAAATAGATTTCTTTGATGTTAAAAAAATCACTCCTTTAGATTTTTTTGATTATTTGTTAAAAACAGAAATTTTATGTTCTTTTCTAAAATAAAGGAGACATGGATATTTGAGAATAGTATTACTGTTTAATAGGGAGAACGAGATTCAACGTGTCGCGGGTAATACCAACAGGAATATCACTGAGAAAAAAGATGATAGCAATAAGTGTGAAGCTCGCCGCAAACGTCATACCATTGAGTGATATTCCCGTCGGAACAACTCACCCCCGGCACTTTAAACGCCGTCCACTCCTATACATTCTCTAGAGTAGAAAATGCATAGTGCATTTACAGTTGAATGATATCCAATATATTTTTATTGGATATCATTCAATCATTGGAATAGCCGAAATATTTTTTTGGCAGAAGTTTGGAAACGAGATTTTCGCGATCAGTTTGGGTCAAAGTTTGGTAAGTGTAAAACAAAATTTTGTTTTACACTTACCTAAATTATATAACTAAATATATCAGTACAGATATCTAACTAACATATATCAATAAAGTCTTTTTCTTTTTTTTTCGCTGTGGCGTACCAAACCGATCATTTTGAAAAAATTATATAATCTGATAAGGTGCCCAAAGATTATATGAAAAAAATTTCGTTATTGTACCCCAAGTGGATTATAGTAAAAAAAAAAATAAAACAAGGCAAATTTTTTTTTCCAAATCTTAACTTTCGCAAGATGTTCTATAATTTTATTTCGTAACACGTTTGATCGTAACAAGTACCAAAAAAAAATCAAATCGATCCACTGAACCGTTTCCGGAAATTTTTTTTTTTTATATTAAAAAAAAATCATTTTTCTAAAACCATTGCGTTGACGGGGATGAAATTTTCAGAAAATTTGTTTTTTCTTTATACCTCAGAATATACTCCAAATTTCGCTGGGAAAAATGCGGGGGCAATTTTTCCCTACTTACCCGGTTATAGCCTTTGAATTGCACATTATCCAAAAATCACGTATAGGTGCAGCTTTACCCTCGCGTATTCGTTGCACACGCGTATCAGCATCATCGAAACGAATAAATCGCAATAAGGAACAGAATCTATTGTAACCCATCGCTGCACGGTAAAGAGGATACGACGTCGTTTTCCACATTTCACTTACATGATCCGTATTTGAATTGTTCGCCCCAGAACAAATCAAAATTCCAATGAAAGCATACATTTCTTGCGTAGTTACCGGCCGCCACGATCGAGTCGAATCGGGATTCTCTGCCTTGCACTTTCTATAAACTTCCCCAGCTTTTTGATTCGTATAGCGAATAATGAGATCGATCATCTCAACTGTAATAATTTCGTTGAATGTGTCTGCTACCGACAATGTTTCTGTACATCTGTGTGGACCACTTCTTTGCCGCAATACATTGTGGGAAGCAGTTTGAGGAATTTCGGGCGAATTCTTATTCCAAACGGTTTTGTCCTTGGCAACGTATACGTTGTAATTTTCAATACCTGCTTCTTCCCCTCTCGTAGATGTACCTGGGGTTGTATCCTCGCTCTCGCTCTAACTCGCTTCTGTCTCACTGCTATTCTGTTGCTCGTCTGAGAATGCCTCGTAGTCGGTTACAACGTCCAGTATCGTTTCATCGCCTAAGGCTTGGCTTGGTAGCCAGTCTTCGTTGTCGCTGTCGTCTTCGTATACCGAGTCATCATCTTCTTCTCCAAGAATACTTCGTAGATAATTCTATTGCCTACTACGATTAAACCTAAACTAATAATAACAAGATAATTTATTAATAATGTAACATTATTATTGAAACAACGCATAGTATGGTTGAAAAGTATCGTAAAAATTTGAAAAACTATGCGACAAAATTATACTTACCTCGCAAATTCAGCACGTGTTAAAATGTTATCCATGATAATATTTCAATGATATTACTGGATAAATGTTCTATCACTAACATAAACTATCACGAACCGATTTATTTTGATACAACAACGTAAATTCCAACGGTATAAGGCTTGATGCTCTATAGGCACAGCAGACCTTCTGCTCAGGTATACGGCTCCACACTTTGACTGCTGCTTTCTAACTAAACAAATGCGTTACTGCTGGGCCCTTGTATACTTGGAAAGGGGAGTCGCCATCTACCGGCCACTTCCACAAATATTTGGAACATCTGCTGCTCGATAAACCCAATAATTGGCTGTAGAGCGCTCGAGATTCCCTCCTTCGGTGTCTCTTTGTGGCAACTACCCATGAAAAAATGTACAACTGGTCTGACATTGGCCCAGTAGTGCGCCAACTCTCCTGTATGGTTGGCCGTTCTCCGGCATGAATGTCGGTCCATTAATGGACCGTTGTCGGAATGACATCCTCGGACCGAGTCTGGCTACTGATATCGTACCGACGTTGGACTCAAAACCGGCCCGACAGTAGTGCCAAGGTTGGCCCAAGTTACAGCCAATATCATACCAGCGCTGGTGCTGACGCTCGTGCCAAGGTCGGTCCAAGTCAGGCAAGACTATGCCATCGTTGGTATTAAGAGCGGCCCGACGGTTGTGCCAACATTGGCCCAAGTTCAAGCTAATATCACACCAACGTTGGTCCAGTCCATAACCAACAGTGGTACGATAATGCCCCGAGTATCGACCGATACAACTCGGGGCATTATCAGTGACGCGTTTTACAATAGTTTAGTTGTTCACTTTCATCATTTTTATCGTCCCCGTATTCAATCAGTTCTTCCACATACTCAAGAGTGTTTTTACATTCCGCTTTTTCATTATTTTCGGGGATTTTTTTCTCTGTCAAACTTGACTTGATTCATGACACATTTTTCGTGATTCAATAACAGTGTATTCCAACATAATTTTTTTCGCACTCTTTTCAGTTTATCATACATCTTTTGTTTATTCATATTGAGAATACGGTAGGAGCATAAGGGAAGAAATTACTATTGCACGAAAAAGCGACGATGGACTCTACTCTTTGTGCGTGGTCTGCATCGATACGACACTGAATTGCGACTGGCGAGCAATTCGTAAGATTCGTCACGGGGAGTGTTACCGGCTCGTGATTGGTTCAACCTATTCACGCTAACAGTCGGTTCTTCGTCGTTAGTCGATACTGTCCCGATATTGGCATATTGAGGTATGCCAAGATTACGTATGAACGTATAGGATAGCTAATGGCGAACAGTACTAGCACATGGTCGGCTCCAGTAGTCCACCCCAACAGTCGGCTCTCCGGGGCAGCCGATACTGGCCCGACATTGGTATAGTACCGGTTGCCGGGATTAGAAATGAACGCAGGACAATTAACGGCAGACAGTATTGGCCCACGTTCGGCTTCTTTCGTCTACGCCAACAGTCGGCCCTAGGTCGTTAACCGGTACTGTCCCCACATCGGCTTAATGTCGCATGCCGGGCTCCGAAAAGAGGATCGACTGAAAAATGGCAGAACCGTTGTTTCAATGTTGGGCCAACATTGGTTGCCAACAATCGGTTAGCCAGTACTGGGCCGGACATCGGCCGTATTGTTCGTGTCGGCAATTTTTTCGTGGGATTATTATCCTCTTGACCTTCTACCCAAAAAAAAATTGCGAAAAATCACATACTTTTAGAGTTTTATGGTAGTGTAAGCCCTTAAGAGAAGCACACTACGTTATCTCTGAATATTCCTAGCCCTGATAAGTGTTATCCCTCAACAGCACAACACAATATTTTGTCTGATCCAAGTCCAACCTTTTTCGATAAATTCACTAAACCTGCTCGAAGACGAATTCGCTCCTTCACTCTTTCGATTTGAATCACGATATTTATCAAGTGCCGCATTTGCGGCTCTTGCGTGAGACGCACTTTGAGATTGCCCCACGTCTATAGACGTACGGACATGCACGTGCGAGGGGAATGGTGAGGAAAGCCAGGCGCAGAAAGGATACATCGAAGTCGAAAAAGATAAGAGATAGGAGAGGATGGAAAGGAATTACAAACGATAGCAGTCGCTCTCGTCCCAAAGAAAATATCTCCCTCTCTCTCTCTCTCCCTCTCTCTCTCTCTCTCTCTCTCTTTTTCTTCTCTCCGTGTTTGCGTTCTCTACCCTTCCCGCCATACGTTGCGGCATTCACCTTTCCACCACTCCCAGATTTCAATTTCCAATCTAATAAGAAATTCTTTCACGACTATTTCTCAACCCTCGAGCCTGCGTGCCACACTCTCCTCCCTACTTTTCTCTCCAACTTTCCATTTTGCACCGGCTACACTTTCTCTCTCTGCTCTTCTTTGCAACTCGCTCTGTCTTATTTTCTTTCCCGCTCTCTCTCTCTCTCTCTCTCTCTCTCTCTCTCGCTCTCTCTCTCTCTGTCTTTGTCTCTGTCTCTATCTCTGTCTCCCGGGCGCGCTCACTTCGTCGACCGAATTTGTCTTTCGATGTCTTAGCGGCATGCCGCTCAAATCGCTCCCTCTACACTTGCTCGTCCTCTCCACTGCATTTCGTTTAGGTGTATGATCGTTACTGTACACAGCCTCTATCTCCCCTCGCTTTTGCCATAGCGCGTACCTTAGAAAATCGAGCGAGGAAGAGAGAGAGAGAGAGAGAGAGAGAGAGAGAGAGAGAGAGAAAGGATCAAGGAGAATTTCTTGCCGTTCCTCGTGCAGGAACGCTCCCCGACTTTCTTCTATCCTTATTCTACCGTATCGCGCTCTTACCCCTTCGGGAAGCGAAGGATTTCTCTTCCTTTTACACGACTTATCTTTCACGACTATCCGAGACGCGCGATCTCACCCGGAGACCATCTCCTCATTTGTTCGACGGAGGTAACCGGGGACTCGACGCTTCCTCGAGATATCTCAAGAAAGGCGAATTCAACCCCTGTCTCGCTCGCTCTCTCCTCTTCGCTCTCTTCGCTTCCATCGCATCCGCCTCTTTTCCTCAGTCCTTAGTGACGTTCTTGATATTCGAGAGGTCCTTACGGCTTCGTAGCAAGACTTCCACTACATATTTAGTTTCCGGCATAGCCAGGGATAAATATGTAGTCGAAGTCTTATTGTTACGATTATTACTCCACGATTCAGACCAGATGAGCTCCTTGAACATTTTAACAAACACGCTCCCGAATCTTCCACTCCGATAAACTTTTAATATGATTCTGTGTGTAATGGTTAACGTCTTGTCGACCGGACGTCCTATAACCGTTCAGGAGGAGTTGCTCTTCTGAACGTTGGAGGAGATGTAGAGAGATAGCATTGGGTTCGGCCACACATTCTTCTCACTCGATTATACGCATAATAACCACAAGATCGTTGAAGAAAAAAAATTCCGTCTCGCTAATGGCTCAAATATTTTCACAGTATACGAAATTCATGGTGCATCGTTGGAATGCAACGAAAACTCCGACGAACATTCTTTTAGCTATTTGTTTTTATTATTGTCTGCAATTTTTCGTATAGATTTTGCTTACCCATCTCTAATAAGGATCCTAGAAAACTGTTTAACAAGGCACAGGAATTTTAAGGGACAAAGTTGTCGACACGTATTTTTGGATATTAGTGGGAGCCCGTTTTTACGGGATGATACGCCCCCCTCGAAAGTTATTTAGTTCTTCGTTTTTTGGCGATATATTTTCAACGATACTAGATAGTAGGAACAGCACGTGCAGCACCGTTTGGCTGCGTCGACATTTTTAATTGAACTAATTTCCGTTCAATGCTCGTGACGGGATAACCAACATCCACCGAATTTTTTTGAGATAATTCGCCATTCGTAATCTTTAGATGACTTTGTTGGGTACATGAATACATTTATTTTTTTTTCACACTTTTGCCTCGATGTACAAACATTCTTCAGACTCGTTGCGTCCGAAAATGTTGTTAATCACCGCGACATACCCATTACGCAAAAGCACAACGTTATTTGGCGCTCTCGTACCAATAAATATGGAATGATTAAAAACAAATTTTTTTACAATTACTTCTCCATTTTCGAGATATTTCTGACCAATCTCGCTCGATATGTATCCACTAATAAAGCTGATAATTATAGGGCAGTAATAGGGTTGTTTCATGGCTTCGATCGGGTTCTGTTGAGGCAACCAGTCGGGCCCTGATTCATAAGCCTCTTTAGGCCCTCGTCGACAAAGTGTGACCGGCCTCCAACGGACCTGGTCAGGTGCCATGTTAGGACCCTTGCAGAGTAAGGGAAAAATAATCGGGGCCTAGTCAAAGCCCTGGCTGAATTCTTTAACGGGTATCTTTACTTGTGTATCATTCATCGTAATCCTGTTCACTTTAACCCGCCTAGTATCTTATAATAAATAACATAGTGTTAATTGTATACAAGTCTGTCGAATTATTCCTTAGTACCGAAACCTCGCGCGTCAATTCCTTAATTCTGTTCTTTCTCACGCACTACCCCTTTTTACCCTCATCCCGTGCTATTGCGCTAGGCGTAGGCAACAAAGAGGAAAAAAAAATCTTATGCTCGCATCCCCTCCGGATGTTACAAAAGGAGGGGGTACATGTATTTTTTTGGTAACTCTTCGGTAAGGATGGTTGAAACCATCGTGCGTATCGTGTATTGGAATCGAAGTTTCATGGTCGTGTATCGCATGCCCTCGGCGATGTGAATTGGCCACCAAAATCGTGCAATTTGATGTCATTCGACTTCTTTCTTTTCGAGTTTTCTAAAAGGGAAAGTGCATGCCAATGCCCCACCGACTATTCCGAAGCTCAAAGAGGCAATTGGACACACCAATAATGAAATTTGTCCGCTATTATGCCAAAATGTTATTGAAAAACCCGTCAAAACAGTGAAAGTTCATGTAACGTAACCTCCGTGTTTGCGCCTTATATTAAAATTAAAATATTCGTACTTTTCAAATAAATAATACGTTTTATTAATAAATTGAAATGTCAGGTCACTCTGAGACACCCTTTATACTTCCAACAGTACATTTTTCTTCGAAATATGGAAAATGAACGACTCATCATTGCAAGCATTGATTTTGACTCTTCGTTGACACACAAGATTATTTTGACCCGGATGAATTTTTAGTAAAATAATATTGTAAAGTTCTTAACCAGAACTGAAAAATTTCAATAATTTTTTTAAACGATTGAATTTCACGTTTTCCAAGCTTTAGTTATGCAGACATATTTAGAAATTTTCCGAGTGTATCCCTGATTGTTTGCCTAATTGATTTTTGAAACGGTCAATATCCAATCGCATTTCGAAAAACGAGCATGCACGGGAAATATATTGAAGTGCTAACTATTCCAGCCGACAAAAATATAATGTTAAATGTAAAACTGTTTTCTATCATGGTAATATTATGCAATTATGATGTGAATCTACACTTGGGAGCTAATATCGTCAAGTTACAATTTTTTAGACACCCAGTCAGTTTTCCGAAGCAGTTACGTAGAAATAAAGCGACCGCAGTTGAAAATCAGTTAAAATGCCAGTGGAATTATGCCTTTCACCAAATGCGCGCTCATTTTTCTCACGACGATCATTATTATGATGAGTATAATCCATGAGAAATATATAGTTGAAACGTTTATCAAATAAAGAAGGGCTAGAACTTTGTTCCGAAAATGTTGCAATCTGCCTAGGTAGTACGTCTCGGCATAGAATTTTAGGTAAATATGCGATTGTAATCGTGCTGTTTGCAAGAGCACGAAGTTATCCAGATACCGCAAAGCATTACGTATTTCTGCGCCCATATTAGCGAAAAATTGAAGGGTAATTTTTACCCCTAAATTGCGAGACGCTGACAAAATTTTAAAAATATAAGTCGGCTATTTTTCTGTCCTCAGCACATGTGCAAAGTTATATTCCAATGTAATAAAAGATTTCTTTCATACGCATGCAAAAAAACATATTTTCGTAATCAAGAATAGCTACCTTGTTCTTATATTTGTCATAATCGAGAATCCATAGTAATCAAGGAATAACATTTGAGCTATTGGACTTTTATTTCTATGTTGTTCCGTTCACTAGTTCGAGCCACAAAAACGACATAAAACTACAAATTTTCAAGGCTGTGTTTGAACCCTAAAAAATGGCAATCTGCGGAGACACATAATGCGTATCGAATATTTTGACGCACTTTACAAATCGCAACGTTTTATGAAAATCAAGGGTGGGTGGTCACATTGGGCGCTTTTCTTGACGGGGAGGGGAATACTGCTTGAGGCAGTCTATTGACATGAATTTAATCAGGTATCGCAAAATCTTAGCCAATTTTGCATCGATAATGGCGAACAAATCGAGTGGTGGATGAAACCTTTAATTGCGAGGTATCGGGAAATTAAAAAAAAATACATATCAGATACTTTTCTATCTTCTACACGTGTGCCAACTCACATCCCAATGAGATGAATATTTTCGTAGGTACGCAAACAAATGCATTTTGGCAAATAAACAATATGAAATTTGTGGTTATCTAGCTCGTTCTCATCATTCATGTATTGTACTAAAAAGATGAAAAAAGAGATTTTTCTTATTTCGTTAAGGTATCCTATGGTTATATCCTATGGTTATATCCTATCGCTAGGCTATAGTATATAACCATAGGATTTTCATAAGTTTTTTTCGAGCTTCACTAAATATATTAATAATCGTCTCTATAAAATTTCAGGGTCGGTTATCGATCTTATTACAGAGAAAAAAAATGAAAATTGTGCTTATTTGTAAAAGAATTCCAATACGATATACAAAAACCCAATTTCCGGTTGCTGCAAAAGTGTATATGATATTGAGAATCCGTCAGATTCTTAAAAACAATAGGATTTACATACTTAACACTTGTAGCAATCGAATGCTCTCAGAAAAAAGTACGCTTATCGACGTAATTTTTTTGTAAAGTCAAGTTTAATTAGATCTTTCGGTATTGGTTTTATTACTACTTGCTACGACGAAGAGACGTGACAGCAAGGCAACAGCTGAATGTAGGCCTAACCTCATCTTACTCATTCGAATTTCCACACATATTTCATTTTTAACCGAAATATTTCGCCGACACAAATTTTATATACAATACTTTATATTTCCCGCTCCTAACATTGTTTTGACAGATCGACGTTGAAAAGCATGGAAGTTAATCTCGCCTGTTTGGGTAAAAAGAGACGAAAATAATGTTTGCCAAATATCAAACCTAGAAATACTGCGGGAATCGTTGGAATAACTATTTTTTCATTTTCATAATTAAATCTGAACATTCATTAAACGCATCAAAATTTTTAGTTATCACAAATTCTTTTTTTTTTTGTATATGTTGAAAATATCAATTGTATAAGTAGATATGCGAAAAAATCAAGCTTTTTGAAAAAAAGTACGTTTTAACATTCCAACCATGCAAAGTTTATCATCGTCGAGAATAACTCTTTAAGTGGGCACAGCGTTCTACCGTTTTTTTTTTTGACGCGATAACTATGCGAACGATTGCACGATCTCTTAAAGTTAACGTTAAGAGATACATTATTTTCATATCTCCGCCGCCCCTGGAAAATGAAACAAATTTCGAATTTCTGCATAATGTCATTGCGAACTTTTTATTACATCGCCGTGAGCGGAGAAAGACGGGAGTAAAATATTGAGCGATATTTTCCTGGACAATACATTTTCATTAAACTTTCAAATTATAAGTTTTTCCTCACCGTTCTGTCTCTTTTAATAAGCAAAGTCTTGACAATCAGATATCATTGGGGGTCCGCAAACATATTTTTTGACGACGAAATTGTCACTCGCAGTGCCAGAACTTCATTGTGTCTGCGGTGAAGCTCCATTCTCCGACATCCTTTGCTCATTATCGACCACGGAGAAGAACTTAAAATGTGGATACTTACTCAGTAAAAAGGCTTTCTTCACTTATTTAACGACTCCACGGTTATAACGGTGCTGGACGGTTCTTTTCCCCCTTTTCTCACCCTCACCAACCCCTAATCTTATTCTTCACCGTGAAACAAAAAATAACAAAAACTTTTTCCACAACCCGCTATTTATGCACCAGCATCAATTTTTCAATGGTTATAATCTCTCTTTGTTAACTTTTTATACGGAGCTTAAGCGTTCGGTGTACGCGAGTATATTACCGGCATCAAAGGGAGGAAAGTACGTTTCATTTTTAAGCTTTTACGCAACATTTTTTACTTCTTTGTAATGAAATTATTATAATCCTAGCGTAGTTTACTTCCGATCTTATAACAAAATCATTGTATATTTCACCACATATAATTAAGAAAAGTGCCAACATTCAATTTTTCGATTTCAATGGAATTTTGAAACGACCCCAAATTAATTGACAGAAACATGTTGATTATTCGGTGTTGTCACTTTCAAAAGCAAACTTTCATGTTTTTTGCAAATAGTTTCGCATAAATTTCTGATACGGCAGCTTCCGTATCAGCTACGAATAAATTTGAAACGAAGGAATGCACAGGAATAACATTTCCAGGGAATCATCCACTGTGACTTTCGAGAAGGTAGATTTTATTCGACCAATTAAACTATCGAGTAATGAATCACGACACGTTTTATTGAATCGGCTGTTCGTGTTTGCAGGTTTGGTCGTCTCGTTCGAAAGCGTTTTGTCTGCGGTTACAGTGATAATTATTTTATTCGCTATCTTGTTATAACTGTTACTGTTATCTTGTTACCTCATTGTTTATTCGCAATCTCATTATTACTGGTCAATAGTTGCTACGGGAAATGCATTTTTCAAATACATTCCATTACGTTTTTTTTAACGACACATTGATATTTAAATTCATTCAACTTTCAAAAGAAGAAAAAACACTTTTTCTGTGTTAGTTTACATGAGTTGGCATTAAAGTTTTGACCATTCGATGTTAATACTCTTGAAAATAGTCATCCGTATTTTGACATCCCTAGATAATAATTGTATGCACCATTCGAGTCGGTGAATCGTTGCTGATCAATTTAGCTATCAACGGGAGACGATTCGACTTCTCGCATTTATAGGATCCAATGTCTCGTGACAAAGTAGTTCCCTTCGCACTGGAGGCTCAATGATAGTGACAGGGGTTATCGTGGAATAGCGTGGGCTGGCGGTATGGATAAGGGTTGATGATGGCAATGATAGTGTTCGGTCAGTCTGGCCTATGCTGTAACAATCGACCATATAAACTATATGTATACCTATAGATAAACATAGATATCGCGTTTGTACTTACATACATATAGGGTGTTTCACACAAATTCTATCTACGGTCGAACCTCACTCTCATGAGTTAGATCGATTACCTGTACCCATAAAACATCAATCCCTCGAAACTCGTCAGATCAGATTTCTTCTATTATTTTCGCTCCCTACATTTACATGATCTCGTATTGCTAGACATCTCGAATTGGAGCTAAAGAATCGCCCAATCTATCATTAATAAAAACAAAAGAAGCCAGAAAATACACAACTATTAAGACAATCGGGATATTGTTCCGTAACCAAAAATTCGAATCTTTTCGCACAGTCAAATATTTAGCTGATATTTATTCAATGAATATTTTTTCCAATTATTAATTTTACTGAGATCCAAAGCTTTAAGTGAACATATAAAAATATATTATGAACACTACATTTTTTTTACACTGCAATTTCTTTTAAGGGAATAGTGAAAAGTAGTTGAAACCTTGTTTTAAGCTGTAGAGGTAACTCAAGAAATATTTTGGAAAAGTAGTAGAGAAATATAGTTGTACAAATATGTGGCAGTGATGCGGGAAAATCTTAGCAAAAAATGTTGGGGATGTTGGGTTGGTCGGGTTGGCACAAAAGGCTTTATGCCTGATTAATTTTTGTATAGGCAGATATATATATATATATACGCACACCTATACAAGTGGAAAACGACACAAACCTACTCAATTCCGGCGTCAAAACGTCACGTGTCCATACCTTCAATTTTTTCGTGGTTGGTTTTTCTTCTGCCTTTCTTCGGTCTCCACTCTTTTCAAGCTCCACTTGTTCGAGCGCTATTCGGTCTTCCCTTTAATTTCACCAGCTTCACAAACGACATAGCACAGCGTTTTGCCCCATCTCTCTTCTCTCGCAAACTCTTTTCCTTCCTGCTCTCTCTTTCTATCTTCCTCTCTCTCTCTCTCTCTCTCTCTCTCTCTCTCTCTCTCTCTCTCTCTCTCTCTCTCTCTCTCTCTCTCTCTCTCTCCTTCCTTATCTGTTCTCCGCTTGCTATGTCTGCTTCTCGCGTTTAACCGGAGGAACGAAAAACGAGTACAATGGACGAGGGAACCGACGGATTTTGCCTTTTGTGGATCGCCGCGGAACGACGCGTCCGGTATACACGCACGAACAGACACACATACATACATGACAGA
This sequence comes from Ophion costatus, assembly GCA_951751655.1. Taxonomy (NCBI): domain Eukaryota; kingdom Metazoa; phylum Arthropoda; class Insecta; order Hymenoptera; family Ichneumonidae; genus Ophion; species Ophion costatus. The sequence continues at coordinate 36,760,172 of OX632360.1, forward strand.
TAAATCGGATTGCTCTCCAGCAGCAGCTCGAAGCATTTCTATGGGCAACGAGAACGAATCGACTGGGTGGGCAAAGGATTATCCCTTTGCCTGTCTCTCATTCCCTCACCTTGCTTTCACCTCTCTCTGTCTCTCTCTCTCTCTCTTTTCCTTTTTCATTCGCCCTTTTTGTACCGTTTTCTACTTCTCCTGCAACGATGAACAAGAAGAATAGAAGAAGGTGGATAAGATGAAAGAAAAAAGCTGCCTAAAGTTTTCTTAGGCGAGAAAATGACATGAATGTAGGAGAATTCGTGTGTCTGATCGGTTTGAGAACTTTCCACTTCCATCTGGCCCGTTTGGTACTAAAGCGAGCTAACCTCCAGAATTTTCCACGTATAACCATACCATATTTTCGCCAATGAGCACACCTTACCCCGCTAGTGATATATGAATCGAAATATTCCCAGCCTCACGCTCGAGATCTCTCAAGAAGGTTTAAGGGGTGAGATGCAGTCAGAGGCGCGAAAAAACGAGCATTTTCATTAATTTGTTTTTTTATAGTCATTAAGTTTGTTTTACACAAGTGGTTCCACAGACGTTCTACGTTATATTTCAACTTGACTTGTACAAATTTTTGAAGAAAAATTTTGATTATTTATATAAATATCGCCATCTGCGTCGGATCCCCTTCGGCATGTAGTGCTTTGCGGTGACCGTCGTAAAATTTTACTGGATCATCTGAAATAAAAAAACCAAACAAAAATCATTAGTGTAATAATAAATCTAGTCCTGAATCGAAGCTTTTTTTTCAAAAATTAACAAAATGGCGGCTTCCGACAGATAACGTTCGATTTTCGACCAAAATATCGCTCGTCTATTGTTTTAAAAAAATAGAAATTTTCAACAAAAATAAAAATCCTTCGATTACGGACTAGATTTTAATGCTACCAATAAACACACCAAATTTCATCAAAATCCATCGAGTGGTTTTTGAATTATATTAGTCAGCGACTTGACAAACATAGTTCCGAGAAAAACGCGTTTAAAGGTTTTCGATGTGGATACGGTATTATAAGTTCGTAAAATTTTGAGCGCACTACATGAAGCTAAACTTTTAACATGTGATTTTATCCGCTGAATCCGAATATCGCAATTTTTTGCCGAAAAGTCGAGCATTCAATTGTTTATAGCCAATGGTTAAAACAATTTTTCAAAAAATTAAAGTTTTTCGGGATAAATTTTTTTTTTAAATGTTTTGGCCAATTTTAAAACAAAAGTATTCTTTATAAAATTTTGCTAAAGTTCATAATTTTTGAGTAATACATTTTTGAACATTTCTGAAAGAGTTTTCCAGTTTTACACTTGATTTATGTATAGAAATACTAATCAAAAAATTACTTACATCGAATCATCAATTCCTGGCCCATACAATAGGACTTCTGTCGATGTGGAAGCTTCCGAAGTTTTCAGTTACGAATAAGACTATTCCTAGAATAAAATAGCGGGGGGGTCGAAACCGGTTGCTTGCAGCTGCCGTCCGCTACCTGCCATGGGAACCCGACGTCTCTTCACTAATTGTGGGATATCCCGGAAACTATTCATCGGATTGACTTGAAATTTTCAGGGAATATTTATGAAACATCATACTTAAAGAAAATGTATAAAAAATCGATTTTTTGAAAATTCTGACTGCATCTCACCCCTTAATCGAAATTTTTACCTATATTCTTCGCAAAATAGCTGGTGAGTAAATTCTCATTTTTCGAATGGACGCTGTTTCGAATCGCATGTAATGAAATTGACGAAACGCTTGCATATGTATCTTACATATGATCTTAATGAAGACACCTTTTTTCCACTTTTTTCAGAACCGCAAACGGTTCTGAAAAAAGACCACGATCTGAACCACGATTTTCAAAAGTGCCGAGGGTGTATACAATAATTCACCAATTACGAATCCCTTGCTCACAGCGGGATCGTCGCACCTACAAATAATCTTGTTAAATTGAAAATCGAAAAACCGAACATGTTTCTAGCTGCCACAAATAAAAAAAGAAACATTGCGTCCGTGAACTCTGAGTCGGTTAATGTCCCCATCATTACTACACCATTTTACGAGAAACCTAAAGCGTACGTGCGCTTCCGGCTAACCCATTTTTTTCCTATCACGAGGCAAACGGTCGCGAGGCGTGGAAACGAATTTACAGCGCGAAGCGATTGAGGTCTTCCGTCTCTGAATGAGGTAGAAAAAAGTTGCGAACGAGTCGCGTGAAAGTTCGCAATTTTAAATGGTACAAGAATTGTCCACGTTATGTTCACTTCGATAAAAAAAAACGGTGATGACTGGGGGAGTGTCTCTCGCCTCCATTCACGCCCATAATCCTTCCCATAAACCATTTCCGCAATTTTAATTCAGTCATTTTTCTCCTACACTTATTCACTCGCATGCTTTTTCCAACACCTCACCGATGGAAAATTCTCCAGTGAAAAAGAATCGAAACATGTGCGTTCGACAACCGTTCGTAAGCGTTCGTAAATGAAAATTAAAATAGTGACGTGGACGAAAAAAAAGTCGTCGTCGCCAAGAAGTGGGAAATGCGAAAGAAAAAGCAGGAGGGAAAGTGGAGAGAAAAACGAACGAAAACGTGGGGAAAGATTGTAGTCTGGAGCCTTTGTATGAATATGCAATCAGTTTTCGCCGTCAGGATTTCGGGGACATTTGGGTGCCAAACGCATTACGGAAGAGCTCAAAGATCGTTCACTCGGATTCTCGAGTCTCGCGCAAATTGTATAATTTCCGAGACTAATTCGATGCGAATTAGCGCCCGGCTCACGGTTGCCTGACTGCACGATTGCTCGAATCCCTCGCTTGCGACCATCAGCACCATCGGTGAATTCTTTTCAGGCGCGCAAAGATACCTGCAATTATCGTGAAGATACGTCGGGAGCTTGCGATCTTGAAGCTTGAAATGTACAGCGCATAAATAAACGAATATACACTGTCTGGATGTTGCTTTGACTCGCGCGAAATTGGCCACATCTGCGAACGCATGAAGACCTTTAGCGTTAGGAATACGCAGATATACTCGAGTAGTTGTCATCTCGAGCAGGTGCCATTCTCGCTATTTCAACCTACGCCTCTCTTCGTAACAAGCTGGATATACATCACGTAGACTTTGTATAGTGTGCCGAGCGGCAGAGTGAAAATCCACGACAGAAACGAAGGGTAGGAGCACCAACGAGGTGTGCCGTCGCCTAGAAACGGAAATGAAGACGGAGTTCGAATAACATGTTTGTTTCAAATCGACGTGGCTAATGCCCTCCGACCTCCCCCTCGTTTCTCTTCTGTATAGTAAACCCTCCAAACTCTAGCTACTTTCCCGCACTACCTAATGAAAATTCTACGTAAGTTCGATAGTAGGCACGAAGGCGAAAAGCTTGGATGATCTTATTTCCCGTTTACTTTGTCGTTCTTGTTCTTTGCCGCCCCGTCAGATTTAACATTAAGTAATTCAGTGTCTCAGTGACCAATGGTCTTCAGTGACCAATACGCGGATGGGCTACCGCTTGATTGCGTATTAGCGGGACGCAGTTCAACTCAGGACGCTTGGGAACCAGATATCTACACAAGTATGAGGTAAAAATGACATGGAAAGGATCTTGAAGCCTGCAAACGCATACGGAACAAAAATAAAACAGGAAAGTCATTCGCAAGCTTCCATTTGGTTTCAAGGGCCGATCCATTTGCGCTCGATATCCATTCAGCTGGTATTTTACGAGCTCATGGAAAATGCTTCTGAAAGTAACAATCAAAGTGCTTGAAAATCGATGAACATCCAATATTATATTAATATTATAAATACTTTTTTTACGGGAGAAATGATAATAACTTGGCTGCATTTAGACGGTTTGTTACTATTTCTAAACGAAAACGTATTTGTTTTTCAATGCATTATGAAAAAAAAACAATGAGAGTGCAAGCCAAACTATTTTTTCTACATAAATTAAGGAGAACGTTTCATGGATCGTCATCCGGATCCTTCTTAAGTTTCCAATCAGTTTATAAGTTCGCTCGTTGACTTGAAGTTATCGCTATATTCGTTATGGAAACGTTCTCCGGGTATATCGCTAAATTAATTTTTTCTCCATAACTCAAAGTGAGTTCTGCCGCTTACTTTGGGCCAAGGTAGATAGCACTCTATATACTGTGCAATTATACTAAATGCCTTTTAAGTCCCGGAATTTCTGGAGCTTCACGGTTCGTGCTCTCTAGCTTTTTCGCCATATTGCACCGTCTCTTTCTCTCTCTCTCTCTCTCTCTCTCTCTCTCTCTCTCTCTCTCTCTCTCTCTCTCCCTCTCTCTCGCTCCCGTGTTGCTAGACATGGAGAAATAATGGGTCCGTGACTCCGAGCTTTCGTTAATTAATTAATCTGTTTACACTATCGTGCCATAGTGAGAAAGAGCCAATTGAGCCAAGCCGGCATTCTCGCCCCCTGTCTGTATCTTTATATATTTGCTCCGTCCTCGTTAATTCTGTTTCCCTCAGCCGTACCACCTTACAGGATCACTCCGTCGTCCGAATACCCCGAAGAGTACCTACCGCGTCCCCTCATCTCATTCGTCCACCCCTAGCCTCCCGGAGAAATATAGCTTGTCCTCACTTCGGAAATTGGCTCGGAATGGGTCACAATCAGGAATTTACTGAGATTACCAAGAAAATTTGAGAGATTAGCTTAAAAGTACGGTTTCTCGATACTAGAGAAGTACGCGATTACTCGGGGTAGAAGTTCTTTAACTTCGTAGGTCACGTTTTGCTTTTAGTGCCCACAATGGCACAGCGCACGGACAAAAGAATGAGTAGACAATTGGTGGACGTTGGACACGAAGCTACGGCAACTTTTCGATTTGCGTAATCCCTTACGGTTGCGTTGTTAACTTTTTCAGATATTCGGCATTTTGCACAGTCGAATATTTAGCTGATATTCAACCAATGGATGATGTTGTCCAGTGGTCAAGTCGATTAGAATTCGACGGCTTGAGTGCAAAGTTGGAAAATTACGAAGTCTTCCAGTTTTTCGATCCTAGCACTCTTCCAATCATGAAGCGAAAAGTGATTGGAATAACTTCATTTTTTACTTAGAAGGTGACTTGATAAATGTTTTGGAATAAAATAGGGAAAAATGAATTTGCAAATTAGGGGCAGTGATGCGAAAAATCTCGGAAAAGTTGTGAAGTGTGGTTGATAGTTTGAGTTGACGTGGGATGCTTCCCGTCTGTCTCATTTTGCACAGGCAGGTGCATGTAAGTGTGCGTGTGTGCGAATGGATTATGGCACGAATCTAGCTATTTACAGTCCAAAAATTGGTCAAACTATCGTTAACCCAATAATTGACCGAAAACACACACAACTTTTAGGCCATTCCGAAAATGAATCATTAACAGAATATTCGACTCTTTCCACACAGTCAGATATTTCCCCTATATTTATTTCGAATCTGAGACCTCTGATCCTTACAATAATCATTGCGACCACGGGTTGCACAGAATCAAAGTCGTTCACCAATGTCCTTAATAAACCCAATGCAAATGGTTAGCTGGAAACACTGTCCAGAAGGCTGGATACCATGGCGTAATGTGGTTGACGTTATAATCTATTCCTAACCTAGAAAAGCTTCCCTAGACAAAGAAAAATACGACTTAACCGCCGGTATAGCGTTGCAACACGGTTTTTCTTTTTCTTGGGGATAGGCCTCGGTCATTTCTATGCGGCACCGTCGAGAAACTCGGAGACCGAAGAGCCGTCGCGTTCATGAAGAATTTCGAACGGGCAGGAAGAAAAAAGAATGAGGTTGACTCTCAATTAGGAGAGTGGCGCGCGAACTCAGAGAGTGGCGAGGAGTTCGACCCAAAAACTCCACAGGACCGAAATAGAGGACTCGGCGTAAGACGTTCTCGGTAGGTTAGTTTCTTCATCCGAAACTCTGTCGAGACTTCCGCACAGCAAACTATATATTTTGACTCTTCCGTATCCTCGGGGTCTCTTTTCCACTTTCCTTCACTCCGACGTTACTCTTGACAACGATGAAGAAAAACCGAGAGACGAACTGTTCCATTTCTATGCCACGTCACGCGAAAGAGGACGACGACCACCACCACCAAGAGACTCAAGACCTTCGAGATAATTAAACTCCGCAACTCGAGCACTCTGCCTAATTTTCCTCATCCGAGTTTGTGGGCACTTTTTTCTCTCTATTTAATTGTAATTTATATACACTACATACAGAGTACAGAGAATGATTCGAGGTGACATACAATTTTTCATCGTTACGTTACAATGTTCGTTTGTTTTTTCATACCTGCAATCCTCCTCACTTTTTATTCCACACTTTGTCACTTCACTATTTTTAAAGTTCCTCAGAGACGCCCCAAAGTGTTACCCATAGTCTTTTCTACTGCACAACGGCATCGTATTTGCACGAGGGTAATGAGAACTATGGAAAATCCGTGTCAGCTCAGGTGTCCACATTTTACTGAGATTTCGTTGTGTTATTCTTGGAAACTCATTAAAACTGCCACCCTCTCAGTACTCGGTGCATAAGCTACTCCGCGTGTTAGCGGTCACCCACTGAAGCATTGGTCCAGGCCAATGCTGCTTAGCATAGAAGATCATCGATGCTGCACATCGACCGCGAGTCAACTACTGTCGATATTCGGGATAACATCACCGATACAAAGCAAAACATCGAATCCGTCGATCTACTGGGATAAGCATGAGTTTGATAAACTGGAATGTTCATTATTCATCCTAAAGAATCATGATCGCTGCATTTGCCAAAAAAAAAAATACCCGCCAAAAACAACAAACGATCGGAGTATTCGATCCAGACAAAGCTGAAGGAAAATAACAGAACTAACGGAAACTCTCCAAGCCAAGAGTCGAGAGAAACACACGCGTTTCGATGTTTGATGATTCTGCGCTACAATGATTTTCTGGTAGAGTTGGGTACGGGTGAATCAAGCCCTGTTTCGACATGGTTCAGACGAATGAAGTTCGTAGAAGACTGCCGGCTATTGTAAGGTCGAAGGACTGAATCGAACGAGCAAGTACCCGCGCACTGCTGTCATATCTCTACCTCTGTATTTTCGGGGCTGATGAAACGAGGAAGTCTGTGATTGGAGCCCTCGAGGGAATCGGAATCACTTGCATATGTTGTACATCGAATGTACATTGCTGTACCACATAGGTCGACAATTTTCCACATAGCTCGACAGTTTAGCTCTGCATACGTGTGCGTTCACGTCGAAATAAATTCTCGTGCTCGCGTAGTCCGAAAGATTGAGAGAAAAGTCAACGCAGCACCGAGTGCGTAGTCGTGTTCCTTGCCAACGTTAACGGAGTACCGCGTTAAAGTCTGATGGTTGATGGGAACGTAGAAGTTTATAGAGACATTTGTACGCACTCCGTTGAAAATGACGTTAACGAAGAAATTCATACACACGCGTGTGCAAACACAAACACACACACACACACATGTTTATGGATATACATAGCGGAGTTCAAAGTTAGAAAATCTCATTAGAAGCGAACTAGAATTACGCTAAACATCTAAAAGGGGCGACCAAAAGTTTGGAACAGCTCTCACAATAGCTGCTACGAGAGGGTTCCACAATTTCATCCAGAGCCGACAAGCGTTCAGATTTCAAAGTAGGTGCTTAGAACAATGCTCGCTCGAGTGCACAATCAATCCGGTTCTTCGTTAACGGACCATTCCAGTCTCACTGGCTGGAAAATTGTTGATATTCGTGATTTTTTTTTGATAAAATGCCAATTTAAAACATAAAAGACCGATTTTTTTTCTCTTATTCAAATGACTTACGTTGTACATAAAAAGATTTTTTAAACTTTTAGTTTTATTTTTTATAAATATAAATTTTGGCCACTGCAAAATTATGCATAAAGAAATAGTGCCTGATGGTAGAAAGTCCTACTCTGTCAAAAATTGTCTGAAAGAAAAAACCAAAAAGACTATTAATCAGTGTAAATAGCTGCAGAGGTGTACGGAAGATTTTTTTTCGACAAAAATTAACAGAATGGTGGCTATTTCAGAAGGAAATTTCAAAATGTGCCTTTCGTTCGACGGTTTTTCGTTTTAAAAAAATGATAATTTTCAAAAAAAAAAAAAACGCTTTCGTACGAGGTTAAGAAATAGCGTGATGTATCATGTGGCAACATTTACACATGATTCACGCCAGGTCTCACGCAGCTAGCCAAATCCCTTTTTCTAAGAAAGGGTGTAGCGACAGAAATAATTCGAATTTTGCGACCAAAATTTCACAGCTTGTTTATAAAAGTCCCTACTTTTTAATAATGCAAAAAAGTCTATTTTCAAACAATTTTACACTGGAATCACGATGGTCTCGTAAGTTTATTGAAACTGTAGTTGATGCAAAACAAATTGCTCAATGACAAGAAACAGCATGATCTCAAAATTAATAATCTCCAAATAATAGATTCTAAATTTCTTTCTCCAAATAATTTTTAGAAAATTTTCTTTCTAAAATAATTTTTTTTCTAAAATAATTCTTTAGAAAATTTGTATATTTTCTTGTAATTTTCTAAGATATTTCTTAGAATTTTTCTAAGATTTCTTCTTAGAATTAGAATTCTTAGAATTCTTCTTAGAAAAATTCGTAGAATTCTTCTTAGAAAAATTCTTAGAATTCTTCTTAGAAAAATTCTTAGAATTCTTCTTAGAATTTTTCTAAGATTTCTTAGAATTTTATATTTTCTTACAATAATTTTTTAGAAAGTGTTTATATTTTATATTTTAGAAAGAAAATTTTTAGAAAATTTTCTTTCTAAAATAATTTTTAGAAAATTTTCTTTCCCCAAATAATTTTTAGAAACAATTAGAAAGAAAAATTTTCTTTCTAATTTTCTTTCTTCAAATAATAGCTTTCTAGGTATTCCCTTAGACTACTACTAACATTACAAGCAATACTTCGCGCCATAACAGACCTCGTAGGAGACGTGCTATATTCCCTGCAGTAAAAAATGCCTGTATACAAGTAACGTGATATATTGTTGTTTATCTCCTGACCATCATCAACGCCTTATGGGTGTGATCATCGATTTTGTCGGTCCTGTTTATACCCTGATATTTGTAAATAACATCAGTATTCAATTCTGGTAATAATTGAAACTACAGTGTTATCTTTTACAAACGAATTTACACAAAATTATCGGTTGCGAACTATCCAAACGACCTTGCTGATTTATCCGTTCTGCTACCCTTAAGGGTACAGTTTGCCAAAATATCGACACAGCCGATTTTGTTAAAGTTATGATTTTTCTCTCGTGAACAGTCAAAATATTATAAAATCATCTAGAAAGAGCTCTGCGAATTATACGAATTTTGGAAACGACATCACGGCGAGATTTTTCTGCGTCAATAACCCCGTATGTCCGATGCTTAATTTGTTTTAAATACTTACCTATAAAGAATATGGAGAGGAAAAAATCGCATAACTTTTTTCACCAAGCCACTACTAAGGCGGTATAGTACAAGCAATATTTTATTATAAAATATCGTTACCGAGATAGTCGAACAAGCAAAAAAGGCCGCTATATTTGTTTGCCACGTTATAGGCAAAGAGTCATGACTTCGGCAAAATCCACAAATGTATTTAGATACAGCATCCCCAATGGGTATGTGTGCACATATGTATAGTAACCACCTTATCTACGAGTAAGTCCGTAATTACTTTTTAAGGACCACAAATTTCGCAAAAATGCTACCCACGTGAAAAATCCGGTGATCGTTGAGCTCGGAGGAAAGTTCCTTACGAGAAACGCGATCCCTCAAGCGCCACCTCGACCCTGTCGCTTGTATGTCGCGAAACTCCGTATATAGGGAATACTCGGTTATAGAGCACTCGAGTACTTCCCATCCCATCTTTCGATGGCGCGGTTTCACCGGTCCGTGTACTCCACACATTTCCGTCCCCCATTGCCCTCTCCATCAAAGGCAGAGAAATCTCCAATCTACAAATTGGCTCGCTACCCTCTACTCGCTCCATCATTTTACCTTAAGGTTCGACAAAACGGTTCCCATGCTACACGATCGACACACGTCTCATCGTTTTGGGAAAGGCTCGATCTAAGGGTATAGTTATAGGTATTATCGAAATATATGGTCGCCTGTTGATGCTATCTTCCCATCTAAGTGGGAACAGACTCTTTACTTTGACGGCTCTCTGCGCCCGCTCACGCTCTGCGGATTCACTTCCTACGGCACTTTCCACTGGATAGCGCCTCTGTTCGATGACACAGCCTGCATGGGGCTCGTATATGTGTCCGTATCTCTTCAAATATCATTGTCACTACAGGATACACGAATCTAGCCTACCTTTAGGGTTTCGTAGCCATTAAGAATCCTTACATTTTCGCCATCCCCCCTCCCTTCTCTAAAACCATTTTCTTTGAAAATTTGAAATAACTCAGAAAGATAGAATATGGTGGGTATGCACTGTACAAACAAGTGTGTTGTTTTTATACACTTTACGTGTGTAAATGGCTGTAAACACTTTTTACACGTTTTAACGTGTGTGGAAAAAATGACGGTGTAACAATAACACGGATACATGCGTTCAAACAACACACTTACGTGTGCTATTTTCTTACACACGTTGAAACGTGTAAAACGTGTCTGCAGCCATTTACACACTCAAGGTGTGTAGAAACAACACACTTATTTTTGCAGTACTGCATACACATGGGATGCGTCGGAAAGATGAATTCAATGACAAGCGTTTCATCGTCAAAATATATGTATTCATTCGAGGTTACTTATACATTACGTTGTGTTGATTGTATTAATTATATTAATTATAAAGTTAATTATATATTTGCAGTTTTGATAGTTGTCTTTTCTAAATACATTATGATGATGTAGTATGATGCGAGTTTTTAACTTTTAACCCGTATATTTCGATCTGCTACCACAATTTTTATTATAGAGCTTGTGTGTGTATACTTAAATGTTAATTGAATCCGGTAACCGGTTGACTGAACATCAAATGTGGTCTTGTTAACCGGTTAATCAATAAATGTCACGTCACGTTAAACCATCAATAAATGTCACGATAAACCAACGAGTTTAACGTGATGGCGTAACCAAGGTAATTTGTAAAACATATGATCAATAACTCGCAATGAAACCTAGTGCGATGGTCTAGTGGTTAGCGTGCTTGCCACTAAACCTGCGGACCGGGAGGTCCCGGGTTCGAACCCCAGTCGCGTACATTTCGTCGTGAAATGTTTTTCTTCGGCATTTCGCGGCGAAATAAGACTAGTTCCACGACTGGAGGGCAAACTTGATGACCGGCTGTATTATTGGTAATAGGTTTTCTGCAATTTCCCTATACCCATGACAGGAATGTCATGATGAATATGATACAGAGGGGAAGTCGGCTGCGGCCGCAAGGAGGGGGGGGATAGAGACAAAAAAGTGAAGAAAGGAGTGTAGAAAAAGAAACAGTGAAGGAACGCAACAGTCACAATGAAGTAAATAATAGGTCAAAAACGTGAACAGCGTGTAACTTAGGAAAAAAAACTTGCAATTAACACACGTAAACTGTGTTACTTTTTCCCGTGTTATTTTTGCTCGCGTGGTGCTATCAACGTGTATTGTTTAGTTCGATGTGTGTAAATATGCGTCTTGTATGTTGATTCTACACACTTTATGTGCGTTCCAATAAGCGTGTTGTTTATGGGGACAGGTACGAAGGTGTGTAATAATCTAATACGTACAGGTTGCATATTCACGTGTGTAATTTTAACGCATTAAGTGTTACCAAATGCATAAGTGTGTAGAATCAATATGGCAATGCGTGTCTCGCCTTTGTGTTGTGTTACTTCTACATACTTCGAACACACGTCAAACATGCCTTGTTTTTGCAGTGTACTTTCAAGTATAAGCGTAGCGGGCAATGCAAAATAATTCGTTTCAGGAACAAAAGAAAATCGCTTTGATTTTGTCCATTTCCATCTGACATATTATCGGCACGATTCGCGAAATGTCGCATTTGAAATATCGATAACTATCAGTGTTTGTAAAATACTGTTCTCTGATAGCAAAAAGATTCATTTTCAATATTTTTCAAGCTACGAACGTTTGATTTAAATAGTACCACAATGATGTGTCAACCCGATACAATAGGATGTCATACTTCAATGCGCGATCCAACTTGCGAGGGGCACTTTTTTTCCCTTTTGTCATTTTCCGCTGAGTCTTCGCCGACCCAATTGCAATTTTCAAGGGGTTTCTGCAATACTAAATACTCGTCAAGCGTATGTGCAATGGCAGCTTACAGTCGTAAAGATCATTAGTTCGAATAAAGTCTGACAAATTGAGAGAGGGGTGGGCAAGCGCAAAATCGCTTAAAATTGTTTCCCCCTACTGGTAGAGTTTCCCATTGAAATTCTAGCTCTCGCCTGCAGCCTCCCACGTATTTTAATCTTTTCACGATTGAGGAACCCACGAACGCCCTCGCGACGATAAATCTTTCAGAGCTTTCACGATACATGGCACGAAGCATACACACCTACACACACACACACACATATATAGATATACATATATATCCACATATACACATAAGTACAGATACACAGGACGTATGGAGGATCTGGTATATATAGAGGAGCGAAGAGATACAAGAGCAGGCGAAGCGAAGAGAGCAAGGAGCATCCATCATTTCCAATGAAATTGTGCAAACTTGACAACACGTGTCGAAGTGAATTGAATCGGTGGTCATGTGTGCGATCGGGATCCACGGGACTCGTTCCCCCTTCGTCACTGTGCCAGGCTTTCAACAGAGAATACTATCGGTATCTATGTGGAATGGGTATGGGGGAGATGAAGAAAATCACACCACGTACGTGTGTGTTTGTGTGTGTACACATAGATCTTCTACGTATAAAGATAGATAGGACGTGTACGGAGAACACTCTCGTTCCATTTCCATTAGCCGCAGGAGTGCGGTTATGAAAAAAATTTGCACAAGTGGAAAACGCGAGACCACGTTCACATCCAATTCGCAGCGCACTAGATCCTACTACTGACGGGACAAATCGTCGATTATTGGCAGTTTTGACGGTCGTTAATTGTGCGATTGAAGAGCGCGCGAACCAATGACCGATTAATCGTTCAGGTAGACTTATTCCTCAATTTCCCACCCTCAAGGAATAACTACGGAGTTTCGCCAGTTTCGAGAAGCCATTATAACTAGAAAGCAGAGTTAGGCGTAATTCTATTTATAAATACGAATACGAATTTAACCACATCGTGATTTTCATGTGAATATAAATAAAAATGTATTCATACTTCACTTATTGTAAAAACGAATACAAATAAATTCGTATTCACAAGTGCTAATACAAATTTATTTGTATTCACATGCATGCATACAAATACAATTGTATTCGATTTACTGAATTCGATTATCGAATATTTGCAAAAAATCCTGTGAATAAAAAAAAAACTTGCATCAAAATCTGTGAATGCAAATGTATTCACAAAAAATTGCGAATTTTTTCGTATTTAAGACAAATCGAAATCACATTCACAATAATTAGATTAAAATTTACACCAAAAGTGAGTTCTTACGTATTTTGAGAGAAAATATTGCCCCAACACAATGTTTTCTCTCAAAATACGGTGAAACTCACTTGTGGTGTAAATTTTAATGTAATTGTCGTGAATTCGACTTTAATTTTCTTCAACTTGAGGAAATTCACAACTCATTTTGTGATTTTTTTCGTATTTAGAATGTAATATTTGAAACTCACATTTTTTTTGCAAAAATTTCTTTGCCTTGACGCAATGTTTTCTCTCAAAATACGTAATAACTCACTTTTGGTATAAATTTTAATCTAATCATTGTGAATTTGATGTTAATTTGTCTTGAATACGAAAAAATTCACAACTTATTTTGTGATTTTTTTTGTATTTACAATTTTTCGTGAATACATTTGCATCCACAGATTTTTATGTTAATTTTTTTTAATTCACAGGATTTTTTGTTAATATTCACATTTTTTGTGAATATTCACAATTTTTTTGTGAATTTATTTGTATGTTCAGAATATTTGTAAATACAAGTGTATTTGTATGCATGCATGTGACTACAAATAAGTGAATTATGAATAAATTTAAATTTATAGTCAATTGAAAACCACGATGTGAATAAATTCGTAATCGTATTTATAAATAGAATTACTCCCAACATTGCTAGAAAGTTCAATCTGCTAGAAATCAAAATATGAATCATTAAGGTAAATGTCCCAATTATTGAACAGGTCCCAATTATTGAACACTATCTTGTATTTTTATTATTTCTCATTCACCTGCATGCATTTACTTATTTATAAAAATTTCATTACATGTATGGAACTTTTAGCTATCGAAATGTTACATTACTTGTGCAAAAAAGCTTTAATTAATAGAGAAAAAAATTATTTAATCAGCAACGGTGACCCGATTTGACGTCTCGTGGTAACTGCTTATCGTTTTTGCTAAGAAGCGCCGCTTCATGCGTAAGGGCATAAAACATTCAAAAATTGTCACATCTCAAAAAGTAAAGGCGTTTCAGGTTCCTCAGAAAATTTCTCACAAATAACAATAAAAAAAAAAAAATTAATTAATTATTTGTCAAAAAATACGGTGTTCAATCATTGGGACATAGAAAATGCTGTGTGTCCCAATTATTGAACACTCGAATTCTCCAAGATGGCGTCATTAAACCCATCAAAACTTCGAGACAGTCAACGTGTGACCGATCGTGTAAATCGGATTTATTCAAACAAAAACTGTAAGTTCCTGAATAAACTTACCTTTATTCTTTTAATAATAACTCTAAGATCGTCAAATATATTTTTTATTTGTATTTTCGTGCAATAAACATAATAAGAAAAGTAAGAAGAGCATATAACCTAAATGTAACCTAAAAATACGAATGTAATGTTCAATATTTTTTGCTCTCCGATATTTCAGGGACAAAATTTTCTCAATAAAACGGCATAAAGATGGCGACAAAAAGACGTCGCTCTGCATATAGTGCGGAAGTTGTAAAAACCGCACTATATGCAGAGCGGTAAATAAAAAGAAAATCAAGTTGGAGTCGAAAAACAAGAAAGCTGCGACAAAATCAAACAAAAACAGAACATAAAAACGAGGAAGCTGAAAAGAAAAATAAAATAAAGTTCGAGTTGAAAAGCAAAAATAAACCAAATGCGAATGAACAAAAAACCTGTCAAAAGGGACTAAATATATATTTTTGTATTTTTACATGATTAATAAAAGATTATTTAAGTGTTTGATTTTGCTTTTATTTCTTAATATTGTACCCAAAATAATATTTTCAGAACGGAAAAAGAATTCTCGAGTGTTCAATAACTGGGACATGCCTGTTCAATATTAGGGACATAGGCAGTTCCAGTGTTCAATAATTGGGACATTTGCATGCTTCACATTGTTATTCTTTTTTTTCATTTGAAATCATTTAAAAATAATTTAAATGGTGATTTTTCGAAAGTAAAAATATCGAAGTATTATTTGAACATGAAAGCGATGGTTTTTTTCTTTATTTTATATTTTTTCTCACCGAATTCACTCCCCCAGATCCTTAGCTGTTCAATAATTGGGACATTTACCTTATATATAATTTATATTGCATATTATGTTTAATTGACAAAAACGATTTTATTTGACCTTCAGCTCGTTATACGCCCTGATGTATCTCGCATTGGATCGAAAGAGCGCGGAGAGTCATTAACAAATGTTTTTCTTATTTTTAGGTATTTGAATTACAGAACATTTTTTTGTTTCTCTCTCTCTCTCCCTCTTTTTCTCTCTCTCTCTGCCTCTCTCTCTCTCTCTCTCGTGTGCGTGCGCTTTATTGATAGTGATGATGACCGTTTCGATAATTTACACTGTAAATACGATCTTTGGATGAAATTTTCATAGCACAGCGTTTGGTGGATATAACAGCTATCCTCGATTGTAGAGACCACTCGTGTGATCGATCGCATGGGGGGCGAAATTGTAGCGTGATCTTCAAGTTACAATTTGGAGACGTTTCAAAACGCGGCATCGGCGCGAAGATTCGAAACCTATAAACTCGTCATATTACTCCTTTAGACCCCTTTCGACAGGTCGATAATTCGGCCGCAGACTTATCCGATTATAAGTCCCTTTTATTTCATTTTATTCCTCACCGTGTACAAGCGCAAAAATGTTCGGTCCCTTCATTTGAATAACGAAGTATGACCCCTCGTACAAACGCGAAAATGGCACGATCTGACGAGGCACCATCGACAGAACTTCATCTCCAACTTTATATTCCACGGAAGATTTTGATTTCTGTTGCTTCTTGCGACTCTTGAGACCTTTAATGAGATATTCCCTCGTTCACGTGAATTTCACTCGCATTTTCATGGAACCGTCTCGAGGTTTCGCCCTCCGATTTTTATTAAATGTGTTATGTTTATAGAATGGGTCAAAGTAGTCGACACGTACTTTTGATATCAGCAGAACGTAATTTCTAAATGGGAACACGCACCCTTAAAAATGGGGGTGTTTTTTCGTTTTACGGCGATAACTACGACTCAACGGAACGAGATACAAAGTAATTTTGAATTGGAATAATGTTTTTTTTCGAGTAGTACACATTGGAAATACGAACGCTGAAGATAACAGCAAATTCCATATTGTTTATTGTAAAAATTCAATTGTTTAAAGTGTGTCTTCGAAAGTTCTCTTCGAATTGGGATACAAATTTGCACTTGTGTAGAGGATTGAAAAGCAGTGAATACAGTGAAAAAGCAGTGAAAATTTTTTATAGTTTTTTCGAAATCTCGCAATGAAGGGGTTTGAACCACCCTTTTTATGGCAAACGCCGACGTATTAATCAGCTACGCATATGTGATACCCCGTTAAATTCGTGTCAATACAAGCTCGTTCGATGACTAAAATTGCCGAAATAAAAGTGTGGCAAAATGAAAATAAAGTGAATAAAAATATTCAATAAGATTTTTTTGTCTCGGCGAAACGCCATTTTGCGGGGTTAAACGGATCCTTAAAAATATTTGTTTTCTTTTCCGTCGTTTTTTTGCTGCAATCTGCGAACGGAGCGAGATTAAAATAAAGTTCGAATAACAAAAATATAGTATTCTTCGATTACTATACAGTCGTGATGATAACGATAAATATAAGAACCAATTGTGTATTGTTTATTGGAATAATTCATTTTTCTGCATGCATACCTACAAAAATTTTCGCCTCATGGTGTCCGCTTTTTACTCGAGTAACGAACGAGCAGCCGCGGGCCCTTTGTTCTTGCTCTCTCGTTAACAGTAATTGGACCTCTCGCTCACTCGGGTTTTAATCCAGTAAGAGAGACAAAAACCCAGCACTTTTTAGCGTAGAATTAGAATTTTTTACTACAGCTAGATGGTTGTATACTGAAGGTAACTCCACTGGAATGATACCCCTCAACTCGCCCTAACCATAAAGAATAGGGGTTGTAAACTTAAAAATCGCTGTATCTCGATAATTAACAACCCGATTGAAAGATGCTTCGAACAAAAGTTATTTGGAATAATAAAATACGTATAAAGTTATCCAACGTCCAATCCTCTATCTTTATAAACGGCCGCACAAAAACGTTTTTAAAATTCGGTTTTGCTTTTAAACGTATCCTCCGCGAGAGTGCCCCAGTGGCATATCCTCAACGTTTCGGTTTATACCTATATATACATGCGCTGAGTGTAAGGAAGTGTAGCTGCGCGTATAAGAGGTATAGACACCTGGGATGTCTCTTTTTTCTAGCAGTGCACGATTAGTAAATTCACTAACTTAATGGCGTTAAAACGGACATTAAAAAATGCTTACCATTTTTTTTTCTCGCTGGAAATATAGAGAAACTTATTCTGATTCTATTATTTCTATTTCTTAGGGTTGGGGCGAGTTGAGAGGCAACATTCCATTAAGGATGCACTCAGTATGCAACCATCTAGCTTCATTCAAAAACTGTAATTCGACGCTAAAAAGGCTGGGTTTCCGTCTTGTTTACTGAACCATTTTGGTCAGCTGTCACGACACGGCACCAGCTCTCGAACAGAACCCTCGGTGGGTTTTACTCATTACAACGCGCGTAAAGAGGTGACGCCTAATCGATTATCCGAAAATCACGATACTTCTGGTTCGTCAACAATCGTTGGCCCTTTGATCTCCCCTTTATGACCGGCTAGAACCGCTTCCGTTACAAAGTCAGTTTAAATCAGGAAGAGACAGAATTCACACGTAATCAGCCGGCGTACTCCTTGCGCGCTCACACGTTAAGTTTTCCTGACTCTCAGTTTTTTCGTTCAGAATCATTCGCGTCCAATTGTCGGATAATCTTAGTGCGTCGGATCGACTCATTAGCATTTACGTAATTTCCGAAATATGGCTCAAGGTCAACGAAAGTGAATGTCGATCACGCTCTCGCCACGAGGTGACGCTGTCAACCATCTTTTTCTCATCGAACTTTTTTTTATTTCCATTAGAGACCACCTGTATAGATACGGGTGGTTAATAAATACGCTGAGGCTAGCCCTCCGGTTATCACGCGGTTCACGCTGTACAACGCCGCAAACAAACAATCCCAAGCACACAAACCCAAACGAATCAACCCAAACCCAAACCTACAAACCCAAAATGACAATCGCAAACAAGCCACCCCGAAAAACAAACCCAAACCCAAATAAACAAACCCAAACAAGCCACTCCAAAAAAAACCCAAACCCAAAATCAACCAACCCAAACAAGCCACCCCAAAAAACAAACCCAAACCCAAACAAACGCACCCAAACAACCCAGACCCAAACAAGCCACCCCAAAAACAAACCCAAACCCAAATAAACAAACCCAAAACCAACCAACCGAAGCCAAACAAACAAACCAACCTGAACCCAAACAAACCCAAACCCAAACAAAACCAACCAACATAAACCAAAACCCAAACAGAACCAACCAACACAAACCGAAACACAACCAACCAACGCAAACCCAGACAAAATTATAAAGATTTTCTTTCGGATGACCACGTGTAAATTATTCTTCCGGATAGTTTTAACAATAAAACACAGTCTATCCGGACAATTATATATATGTTATTCGTCCGGATACTAGCTTACACGAATCACAATAGTATGTACGCCTACTGGAAATACGGCATGAACTGAGCCGCTATCCGGACGAATAACATACGCTTATTCCTCCGATAACCGGACGGGGAGACACTCCGTAACAAATACGAAGACATATTAAAGCAGTACTAATCGAATATCAAGAAAACGAGAATTCTCCGTGCCTCCCCCTCCTCTCTCGGCCACCCCAGGCTGCTCACACAACACATTGGAATGTAACTTTGTACGCATGCAGAAGATGGAATATCGCCGACACATCGTTTTTGTATTTCATTGACATCTCGCAGTTAACGGGTGAAAACCAAACTTTAATTCAGAAGACGCTTCGGGCAATTCAGAAGTAGCTTTAAATGGATGTTTAGCTTTTTGGAATTTTTTTTTGATGACCCATCAAAACGCACCATCTTTGATTTTTTAACACCCATTTATTAACATTTTTACAGTGCCTCAGAATTTTATAAAACAAAAATTACAAGTTGAATCGACTCTACACCGTTTGTCAGATACTTCTGTGTAAAAAAAGTAAGTTCACAGCTGCCATGATTCCGGAGGTTTGGCTCATCTGAAAATTGAAAAATCGGACGGCATTTTAATTTGTAGACCTGAGGCTATCGCCAGAACTAGACGAAAGTGAAAATGTCGAAAATTGAATTTTTGCAACGGTTTTGAAAGTTAAGTTCCAATTTTCGTCATATTTTCGACTTTTTCGGCTTAAAAAAACTATGGCAGATATCCGAAATTGTGTAGTTCAGGTGAGACCTATCGATATGCTGACTACACTATGAAAATTTGAGCGACATCCGTTCAATAGTTGTTGAGATATCATGAAAGCCAATTTAAAAAATACACCATTTAATCTCGTGTATCCGGCCTGAGTGATATCAGATTTGAATCGATCAGGGACTCTAACCAACGTTTTGTTCGAAATCGTCGATGGAAGCAGATACTATAATATTGATTAACCTAAAGTTTTATACTTGTTAGTCTATATGATTAAATCATTTGCGTAAGCCCAACATTATTTTCCTGAAAAGTCGCGATTTTTCTTAACGCTTGCTTCTTCATGGCAAGTTCTGTCTAGATCATGACTGAAAAACTCAGTTACCGTTTTTTTCATGGATATCAACTGACTGTGAATGTATATTCTAGTAACAAAACGCACCATGGGCTAAGTATTGGCACAAGAAATGGAGTACGATTGAAAAACGATATTAGCTGATGAACCATTGTCATTTTAAATGATTGCCAATCAAATATACTCGATATTTGGTTATGGGTTATAAATCGCTGTTAGCAATTCTTTTTCTCTTGTGGTTCTTGTCGCTAGCCGCCAGGCACCTACTGACTATCGGAATTATCTTTCTCTCATTGTCATTCCTAATTAGAAATAAAACCTCACAGTATCCAGCACCAGAGCTATCCGTTCGTATCTTAATTTTTTTGTCTGCGCAATAGTATGATAGTTCTACTATTTTCGATAAGTTTTGCTTCAGAGCCGCGTATACTCTGAAATGTTCATTTCTCTAGCGCCACAGCGAGCTCTTAATCAACAGTTCTCTAAACGGTTTGAGGTACGCAGCGTGATCAAAACTAGAGCATTCAAAGTAGTAATTACAAACTCCTGAAAATCGTTGCAAGACCAGCCTATTACGAGGTTCTTTAAAATTGATGATGTTCACCAACTCCTTCGGATCTGGTCCGATTCCCAAAGGGGTTACGACGACGATTGGGGTAGAATATCCATAAGTCGAATATCCATAAGTTGAATTTCTATACCCGAATATTCATAAGGCGAATATCCATAAGTGCCAATATCCACAAGTGAATATCCATAAGTGAATATCCATAAGTAGAATATCCATAAGTACGAATATCCATAAGTATAAATAAGTGCCATAAATGGCGGGTAGTAGAGGAAAAGTGAGTATAGAGGGTGAGTATAGAGTAGAAATGAGCACCAAAACCAAACCCAACAAACAAAATCATTTCTACTCTATAATCACTATAATGGATATTCGACTTATGGGTATTCGACTTGTGGATATTCGACTTATGGATATTCGACTTATGGATATTCGACTTATGGATATTCGACTTATGGATATTCGATTTATGGATATTCAACTTATGAATATTCGACTTATGAATATTTGTACTTATGAATATTCGGCTTATGAATATTCGACTTATGGATATTCGACGTGTGGCTTATGGATATTTACTTATGGATATTCAACAACAGTGCCGACGGCACCAGAGAACAAGGCTGATGTTTTCCAAAGCATCATCTTTTTCAAACGTAGGCTAAAATTATGTTCGACAATTTTCTCGGAAATCCGTTCAAAATGATCGCATAATAAGCAACATAAATGATTATACTGCTCGAAGATCTCTGATATCAGCATATCATCTACATAGCACGTGAAGAGTCGTTGAATTCTTTACCCAGAGCGATTCTAAGGGCTCAGATAAGACCGCAACCTGTACTCTTCATACCAAACGGACTTCTTTTGCATTGACATCATTTCCCAACGATTAGGAAAGTGGTATATTTTCTTGGATATTTTTCCAATCCAATTTGCTACTACCCATAGGTTGAGTTTAGTTTACACATCGATAACTTGCCGTGATCTTTTTGCATCGATCAATCGACCCTAGAAGAAAACGCATTATCGTCTTCGATAGCCTCGTTTAAATATCGAGCATCAATGCAACATCTTATGTTACAGATTTAATTTCAACAATTCTAAGTATGTTACAGAACGTACCGGTCGATCTCTAGATTATTTCTTGGTCAAGCGTGCTTTTTATCTCATTACAAACAATTTCACTATAAGCAAGATGAAACCGGTCGGATTTCTCAACTATCGCATTATTGTTTTGTAATTTGATTCTATGCTCGTAGAATCAGGATTTTTGGAAAAAAATAGCCAAAAGTCGTTAATGAATGTGACAGTTATACTTGCTCATGCTGGGCTAATCGCCTTTAAATTACTCGAAATCGTGATGAAAGGCATTATCTCGAAATCGTCATTAAAGGCATCCCCCATTCCGTCTATGGCGTTATTGATTCCCGGCCGCGGGACACTATTGGACAGTGACCTGCTGCATCCAGCTCCAGCCCCGCCATGTTGATACTAAATCTTGTGAAAAAAATTGTAAAGATACTCGAAGATATGTAGAATAAAGGCCACTAAACGGAATTTTCGTTCTATTGACTGGGTATCCATAAACAATTGCCGAAATGCACTATTTTCCTCGCTCCAGTCTGGTAGTTCCCCTTGAATGCCCGATCGCGACGTCAACTTTGTCTTCCGGTATCAATAGGCACGGCCATTATGTCACACCAAGTAATTAAATAAAAGTTTTATTGATATACGTTGCGCCGAGTCCTTCTTCACCCTCGTGCAAACCTGTGTTTCCCCCTCGGAACACACTTCGAATTCGGAAACTCGCCCCATCCCTTTGGAACGAGGGAAAAGATCTTGCAAAGCGTGCGTCGATTCTTTCTCGCAGTTACTTTTAGACTAGACTATCCAGCTAACCCTCTTCACGGGAATCAAAGGGATGGAGTTCCGTTGAATAATTAGGCTGCCAGCTAGTAATACGTGTACGAAGTTTGTTAAAAAAATGAGGTGACTTTTCAAATTTCGGTTCAAATTTCGCTACGTATATTCATTTTTCGATTTTTTTTTGTTATGTTGGTACACATCTCAATATATGTTGACATTATCAGCCATTTTGCATATTTAATTTGTTTTTGTCGGATATAATGGGTAGACGTATTTTGGTGTACATGGCGATTTTTTTGTATCGGTTTGTGGCAAAACAATTCATGGCTTCTGCATCACGATAATGGACCTGCTTACATATTGTTGCGTGTTCGTGATTTTTTTGCCAATAACAGCACCGTAATCATGCCTCAGCCGCTGTATTCACCGGGCTTGGCCCCCTGCGACTTTTTTCTGTTCCCAAAGCTTAAAAGACTCATGAAAGAACAGATTTGCCACGATTGGGGAGACAAAGACCGCATCGTTGGGAAAGCCATACCAAAAAGCCCGTAACAGAAGTGCTTCGCGGGTTGGAAAAAGCGCTGGCACAAGTGTATTATATCTGAGGGGGGATTGCTTTGAAGGGGACAAAATAGATATTGACGAATGAATAAATATTTTGCGAGAAAATTGGAAAGTCACCTTATTTTTCGAACAAACCTCGTACATATAAATCGGTCCACAAATGTATGACGCCCCAGTACAACGAGCTATGATATAGAAGAAAAAAACAGACCGTTATTTGTACCTGTTTTTTGTAAATAAAATGTTTTCAGCCATTTGCTATGCTTACTTTGCACGTTCGGCTGGATAAAATAGTCTCGGACGCTTTTTATAACGGAAAATAGGTAACGATAATGCATCTTTGTATCGTTATATGTATGCGCGCGCATGTGTGTGGGTGTGTATATGCACGTATCGATATTACGCCGTTAGTGAACAATTTTGTTAACGGTCGGGTGCTCGTTGACCACAGCTGGGGAGTGACTGGAAGTGGCCGAGCGGGGTGTGCAAAAGCGCGCGTTAAAATTCTCTTTTTTCTCTCTTTCTAAAAACCTCTTGAATGTCTCGTTTGGTCTCTGCCAACGACCTCACCCCGCCTTGTACCCAAGTGGAAGAAAAAGTAAAAATAAATCAGAAAAGCACGAGAGGGTCTGCCGCGATGGTCGGTTGAACTTTGTTCGAGCTTGGTTTCCCCTTTGGTTCATCTACTTATACCTTCAGCGGCAGTCGTGCGGTGTGGCTCTCAGGAAGGGTCGAGAAAAACTTCATGGCAAGAAAAAAAAACGAAAAGACGAAGAATAGCACAGCGAGGTTTACTTTCGAGCAAGTAACAACGTGTGGCCGTCACTGACTCGTTGTGGCTGACTTAGAAGCCAAAGAACTTGTTGGCTACCTGGGACGTCAGGACCAGAGGATGAAACTAAACACATCTCTTGTCGCGATACAAAAGAGCTATGAAAAAAAAGCGAGTACGATCGTAGGAGTGGCAAATTATTGCGTTGGAACGTTATTATATTATAATTTGATTTCCTCCGGCAGTAGGGTACGCGCATCTGAAGTAGGGTAAAGCATAACTACCTACATCGCTACAGGTTTTTCCCAGTTTCATGAATACGGCAGTCCATTGAAAAAGGGTGGCTATGGCCAACACTCTATGAGGCCTTTCAGGGACTGGAAATAGGGAAACGAAAACGCGTGGTAAAGGTAGCACGAATGAAATAAATAAGCCAACAACGGATTACGAAGGAGTATTCAGAATAATTAGATGTATATATGCGGAAACAATCTTTAGAAATGGCATAATTGAAATATGCGCATATTTCTGGTGTCAAAAGCACGAATTTTTTAAATAGATGTAATTTCTGAAAAATAATATATATCACGATGTGAAAAAAGAACTGTCAGAAGCGGTAGTATGCAGTTTATTTACGCATCGCCGACAGGATTTGTAAAAATATTAATTACGCGTTGAGCTATTCAAGTTTGCACTTAAAGAGCGAACTTCCCGAGTTAACCGAATGCGGAAACGAGTTTGGGGGCTACTACGCAGATTTGAATTGGAGACATCAAATATGGCATTTTTTAATACCATAATACTACGGTTTACAGGAGCAAGAGATAATTTTTCATTAATTTTTTCAACATACCACGGTGCATATGAATTAACTTGTCAAAAGTAAAAAAGTACGTCGAGCAATAAAAATCCCCCCGAAAACATTATCGCTTGTTGTACCGTATTCAAAATTCTGATCCGACATTAAAAGAAAACATTTTAATGCAAACAATGGTTTTATTATATTCTTTCAATTCAAATGTATAAAAAGAAGTGCCAATAAAAATAGCCAAGCAAGTTTACCAGAAATGTTGAAGCTACACAAAATTGGTAAACCTTAGGAATAATATTTTTCCAAATATGTCATTTTCATCGCAAAAAAACATATTACAATTAACAATTTTGTGTACAACATTTCTAGTAAACTTGCTTGGCTGTTTTATAAAATGTTATCCCACTTTTTGTATATTTGAATCGAAATAATATAACACAACCATTGTTTATATAAAAGTAAAATATATTCGAAGCCAAATCAGAATTTTTAAACGGTTTTAGACCGTTTTATTAGACTAGATAGCAAAGCATACCCAAGAAAGACGCGTTTTTTTTAATGTTTAGCGACTTATTGACAAACGGGGCAAGGCTCCGAAAACCCCCAATCTCCGATCGAGCTGAAGTTTTGCACAGGCTTAATATTTAACTTGATATTTAAAACAACCCCTAAAGGAATTTTCGGCGACGCGCAATAGTTTTTGAGTTTGGGTTTGGGTTTGTTTGGGTATTTTTGTTTGGACAAACCAGAGAGCGCGACAACATATAAAGGTATTAACGGCGACGTAGCAGATATAGATATATTCGGCGGGCGTGAAAAAAAACGCTGGGGCTAGCCGTCCGGTTATCGGACAAACAAGCGTATGTTATTCGTCCGGACAGCGGCTAATTTCACGCGGTTCACGCTCTATACAACGTTCCAAACAAACAATCCCAAACACATAAACCCAAACAAATCAACCCAAACCCAGACATGCAAACCCAAACACACCCAAACGACACAACCCCAAACCCCCCCCCCCCCCCCCCCCCCCCCCCAACGAAACAAACCCAAACACAACTAACCAACCCAAACCCAAACACAACCAACCAACCCAAACCCAAACAAAATTATAAACATTTTCTTCGGATGACTACGTGTAAATTATTCTCCACAATTCTTCATATTCTTAAACAAACTAATTCTCAAATTTAATAGTTTTTGAAACAATTTAACACATTCTATCCGGACAATTATATATATGTTATCCGTCCAGATACTAGCTTACACGAATCACAATAATATGTACGCCTACTGGAAATACGGCGTGAACTGAGCCGCCATCCGGACGAATAACATACGCTTATTCGTCCGATAACCGGACGGGGAGACACGCCGTAAAAAAAAAAAACTTGAAAATTGAATATCTCGACACCTATCGCGAGTCGCCAAAAATCCCTCAAGGGGTTATTTAAAAATATTGAAAGGAAGGTTTGTGCAAAAGTTCAACTCAATGGGAGGCGGAGGGGGTTCGGAATGTAAGTGTTAAAAAAAAATTCAAAATTCAGTATCTCGAAAACTATTGCGAGTCGCTAAAAATCTGTCTAGGTTGTCTTGAAATATTAAAAGGAAGGTTTGCGCAGAATTTCAGCTCGATCGGTGGTTAGGGGTTTTCGGAACCTTATCCGTATGTTTAGAACATGACCAAATGTCGTTATTCGATTCACCAAACCCAGGAGTGCGGAATAATTTTCGTTGAAAAAAAGTATTCAAAAATTCGACCGAATATTATGGGATCTCAGGACTAAGGGGATGGATGGAAAAATAACCTGAACAAAACCGATGGGAAAAAATCACATTACATTGGTAAAACGTGATTAAATTTTCCATTCGTCGACGCGTTGTCGCTTGACGTCGATTCAACGTTCAAGAACGACCGGTGGCAGGCGCCGGTAGGATTTCTTCCAGGGTGGTGCATCTGCATCTACACATTATACTATTAACTAATAAGAGGTAATTTATAACAGTGTATTCTTATAATTATAGGTAGGTATATAAAATTAGGCATTTACGTCATGTCAATTAAATTAGTGTCAAATCCAAATCTGCAAATGCAAATTTGCTAATAACTGGATGTTGAATTTAAACGTCATCGAGTGGTGGGAAGGCAGACCTGTAGATCAAATCAACCATCTGAAAATGCAGAAAAATTCTTCAGAATAGCTATCTTCATGCCATAATTAGACTCATAATTAGATCATTCGTTCTCTGAGAAATCGATTTTCTTCTACACCCAAAAAAAGCATTTTCGCTTATGCAGCTCCACCCAGAATATACGAAAATTCGACAAATCTTCATTTTTCAGCCATGGCAGAAGATACACAGGACCTTTACGGAGGTTTTCTACAGAATTTTATTGCCGAGGCTACCACGCGGTACGAGATGTTTAAGATAGATGAAGTGAGTGATGCGGCCTTAAATGTTACCTCTGTTAAATACGCAGATTTTATTGCTCTAGCCACCCGGTTTTACCCAGCGGTATGCGAGACAATCAAAATTGGCCTAACTATTCCAGCGACGATAAAGTGGAACGTTCATTTAGTACGTTACGACGTGTCAAGACGTGGAATCGGTGAATGATTGGAGACGCGAGGCTAAACGGCTTGTGCATGCTCAGTGTTCATAGGAAAAGCATTGAAAACGATACTGAATTCATTGATAAGTTGTTGAACAAGTTTGGACAACAACCTAGACGCCAAGTGCAAACAGTGACTTTAATAATCATTGTTTTATTTCTTAATCTCTTTCTGTGTGCTTGGTACTAGCGTCAAGACAGTGCCACTTGTCTCCTGATACATGGAGTATTCCAACCCAACTCAGACAACTATTACCCCACCATCGTTCATTATAAATTTCTATGGTGGAAAACCTCACTCCTGGTGTAAAAAAAAAATTCAATTTCTCACCCCACCCCTTGCCCTTCTGCGGCTGCAAAAAATCGAAAAGTCCCATTGAGACGGTTTTCAGATTCTGAAACAGTTTCGATACGTTTTAGACCTGTTTCGTGCGTTTTCCACCAAACCTCGACGTGTACTTCCGATATCTACTATTTTTTTATTCTGTCATTTTGTTTTTGGGGATGATTATTCGGCAGCTTGGAAGTCAGAAATGGAGTTTCTCGGTCTACATATACATCTCACCCGAATTGAATTGGATCTGGAACCATATTTTTCAGTTTTTTGTACTTGCAAGTCCGAAAAGTACTATTCTGACGTCCAAACTGTTCAACATTAGTCCTCAAATTCGAAATTACACAAGGATAACAGGAAAACGTTTGAAGAAAAAGTTGAGCTTTGGTGAAAAATGCACCAAACACGTCTAGAATGGATCTCAGTTTGTTTCAGAACTTTAAAAATGGCCGATCGGACTTTTCGATTTTATCCAGCCTCAGAAGGGCGAGTGGTGGGAGAATAAACGAAAATATAAGTGTTTTTTGCACCAGAAGCGAGTTCTTCCACTATAGAAATCGATAATCAACGATGGTGAGGAAAATAGTTGTGTGAGTTGAGCTGGAATACCGCATACACATTTATATATTGCACGCATAGTTTTTTTCTTTTCCCAACAACGTTTTTACGAATAATTATATTCACCTTTTGTGCCAATAAAAGTTAGGCTCGAGTCAAAATTAACGGATTTTCAAATCTACGTAAAATCTTTGGATAGTAGGAAGGATAAAAAATGGGCTCATCTTTTCGAATCTAAAAAAATCACTTTTTAACATTTTTGCACCCCCTTCAACATACCATACCGCGTACATTTTCTGTGCGGAAACGAACAACTATTACCCGCACATCACAATATCACAAAATAAATCAATCGTAATTCAGTCGATTATTTTCCGAGGAAAAAAGATCACTCCTTTCAACAAGAGTTCGTCACTGATGAAAAAGTGGGCGAAAAGTGGGCGTTCGATAATTGGTCGCTAATGGAGTAATTTCGTCATCGTTTTACGGGCGGAAGTTGCAAGATGGAAAAAGCATAGGTTTTCGTACGCGTGGAAAAAACTATATTTTCACGGAACGTGCCGTTTCCGGATTCAATTCGACATGGAAGCCCCCCCCCGTTGCCTATCAGCAGCGCCACCCAATTTCGATCGTGCATACGTGAAAATCTGGGATTTTCTTCTTCGTTTTCCGATGATTGGACATTTCATTTCATCCTACTGCTGCGAGTGTGTATATAAAAACTATTGTTTTGGCACGGCCAAGAGAAATAAAAAAAAGTCGATTTTCGACACGAGGTCACCATTCGATGTCGTCGATTCTATCTCCGATTCAAATGATCGAATTGTCACCCCTCGCATCGTTCTATCGCCGAGCTTTTACTTTTCGTTGTCGCGTTTTCTTTCTCTTGCCAAGCGCAGAAATGGAAAATTGCATCGGAGTCCAAACGGGGTCGTGATACGTTGGAATTCTTTTGGGTATTGAATCCCGGTGCTGACCTTATTGTGCACTTTTTTTCGTTTGTTATCTACAGTCGACCATGCTCTCGGCCGATCGACTGTAGACATTTGTCGCTTTTTACACTGTTAAAAATTGAAATGAACTTCATTCTTTTATTTGTTCCTTTTCAGTTGAATGAACCAACATTTTCGTGAATGCCATTTTTTTGGATCCTGCTATTATAGAGATTCATATCAAATATATTTATTTATTGGAATCAAGATCTTTTTGACGACGTTGAGTAATCTTTATTTGCTCGGAATGATTCGAAAATTTTGTGTTATTTACTTAACAAAATATTTAGTCGTATAGACTGAATGTAGCTATCTAATTTTGTTATTCCAATTAAGAAGTATTTATATAAGTATAAGTATTTGATTATCACTGTTGTGTCTCTATTTTCACATGCTTTCTTTCTCGAGGCGGACTATACAGTCAGACGGGAAAAAATTAAGCAATTTTAAAGGATTTTTTAAACGAGGACATAATTATTCTACATTTATCAAACTGTAGATATACTTTAATAGTATATTTAAGTATATAAAACAATTGTTTTATCCATTTTTCATAAAAATGACGGAGCTGTGGCAGAGTGTTACAGCAAGGTTGCCGCGGGAGTTGCAACATTTTTTTTTTTTAATTCAGTCAAAACATGAATAGTTTCTATTCGACAGTAATCAAAATGAAGAAAATGCAAATTTAAGAGAATGGACCGCACAAAATAATCGACATTTCACACATAAGCTCTGTAAAGATTCGATTAAAAAAGAAGTTTCTTTTACTATTTTAAGAAAAAATTATTTTCGTCAAGTAGAAGGTAGCAATATTATCAATATTTCTACCAAGTTTCAACTCAATCGGCTTAAAAGTTTTCCATGGTGCTGAAGGTTGCATCGTTGGAACGCAACAAAAGTTTCGTTTCACATTTTTATTATTATAGGCGATCTTTTTTTCATAGATTTTTATGTAGATCGAAAAATATATATTTCAAAAAATGGTTGA
Source organism: Ophion costatus (assembly GCA_951751655.1). Lineage (NCBI taxonomy): Eukaryota > Metazoa > Arthropoda > Insecta > Hymenoptera > Ichneumonidae > Ophion > Ophion costatus. Next base: position 36,790,552 of record OX632360.1, read on the forward strand.
TGGTTTTTTGTAGGCGAGATCTGCCAAAATAAATTAAATTCGTTGCAGTCCAACGATGCAAACTTCAGCATCGTAGTTTTTCAGTAATCGCCCCAGCTAATTTCGAAAAAAGCAGTTTTCAGCAAAACGTGTTTGAAGTTCACGCCCGCTCCGAATCCGAGCCGTGAATCACAACGTTGATGGGATGTGACGTTTTGAGTTTTTCGTATTTCGCTTTGAAACTTTGGGAAAACATTCTGCATATATAGTTCTATCGTTTAAAGAAAAAAAAAAGAAATCGATTTTTTATCGTTGCAAATGTACATCCCGCCTTGAATGAACCTCCTTATAACATCACATGAGTAGATTTTTTTAAATCTGAACCTACACTGTAAAAAAAGATATGAAATTTACAATACATTTAAGATACAAAAGAATTTAATTTTACGAACTCAGTAGATGAAATTAAATTTGAAACACTTGTATCGTAAATTAAAAATAGGAACTTGAAATTCTAACGTGGATATAGAATTTAATAGATGGAACATGGAATTTCAAAGACAAGTTTGTAAATTTGTGGAAAATGTATTGCATTAACCCGTGTCTTCAATTGAAAATTACCACAGATGTATGATAAATCAACTATAAAAAACAGAGCATTGAAAATACAAAACAAGTTTGAAATTTATTTACAGCTGCCTGAAAAATATAATATATGTGAAACTGAATTTTACGATACGTACAATGCATGATCACAACAGATTTATTTAAAAGTGCGAAACTGGAATTGAAAAAAGAATTCATAAACGCTGATGAAAATCACATGAAACAACGTGAAAATTATATTAAATTTACACTACATTTAAGGGACAAAAGAATTGAATTTTACGAACTCAGTAAATGAAATTGAATTTAAGACACTTGTACCGTAAATTTAAAACAGGAACATGAAATTCTAACGTGGATATGGAATTTAATAGATGCAACATGGAATTTCCAAGAAAAGTTTGCAAATTTATGGAAAATGTATTGCGTCAACCCGTGCCTTAAATTAAAGATTACAACAGTTGTATATTAATTCAAATATAAAAAACAGAGTATTGCAAATACAAAACGCGCTCAACCCACCTCGGCCGCTCGCGACGACCGATGGTCGCGCGTAGTTCGCGTAGCACCCGAGAGACGGCGCCTTGTTCCGCACTTTCCCATAGCCAGTCGCAGCTTCGGTCGGGCATATAACCCGACCACCGGCTACGATCGTCCTGGGAAAAGCAGACGCGTTTGTAATTCGTGCACGCGTCGGAGAGTGTCACAAATTTGTTACCTCTCCATATTCACCCCAGAGTCGCAGTTCTTGAACTCGCCTTTCCGGAAGGAAATTATTTTTCCCTTTTTACGCCGTCAGGTGTTGAAGGAAGAAATTTCACAAAACCACCTTTATTAATCTCTAGCTCCCGTCGAGGAGGATAAATACGAGTCACATTTTCAGTGGGCTTAATTATCAATTTCCGAAATAAACTTGATACTTAGGATCAGTAATTTTAATACACACCCGTATGTTGATATTAGCAAATGGTTCTTGAATTTAATATACACTCGTATATTGATATCAGCAAATGGTTCTTGATTTCAATATACTTGGATGTGATTATTTCGTTACACGTGCATTATTTTTCAAACGCACGAGTATATTAATATTACGGACCTACACTTTCATTTTTCAAATAACCTGTTTTGGATTTTTAAAGTCGTATCTGAAATTTCATAAGCGGTATCCGCATAAAAACTTCCTACACTTGTGTATTAATTTTTATACAGAATTTTTTTACAGTGTAGTCTTTTTTTATTCACTTCCATATAAGACTTCCAAACCCTTGCAAAGACCACACACTTCGACTTATAAGTGTAAGATAAAAGAAATCACCTTACATGGACCATCGAACGTAGTACCTGTGCGCCAGGCAGGCACCTCTACAATAAGCACCTCTCACGCGGCAAGGCCCTCTAACTCACTGGCAGTGTGCGTGTATTACGCTCTGTTACCAACGTATGACGCGGGACTCGAGAATTCTCCCACAAGCCATTTGTATTCTGAACAAGTGCGTTACCAAGTCCGCGGAACAATCGACGTACTATGAATGCTACGAACTCCTCCTCGTAGTCGGTCAAGTGCCTTCGAAAGACGTGGGAATTACACATATCGTGGTACTCATAAGAAGAAAACATTTTCTCATATATTAAAATGGTGGCAGCACAAAATATACTTTTGTAGTCCTTCACCATAGCGGATTGTTAGCAACAAGAATAAATATATATCATATATGAAAGCATATTATACATTTTCTTTTTCCTATTGATATACTGTTGATTCAAATACACTTGTCATACATTCAAAACGACCATGTATTTCTATCAAATACTTATTCATTCAATTGACGGTATCAAGGTATACTTGACAGAAATAACACAATATTATTAAAACGAATACAACCGTATTCGGTGGTGAATTTATTGAAACAAAAAATGTTTCGACTTCAGTAGATCCTAATACAATTAAGGGGCTATCAGCAGCCTGCAGCCAGTGGGTGCTGAACGAATTTTCGAAATTTGCGGCAGCGATAAGGGAAAACTATTCATCCGATTCCTTTCAACCAAAGGTTTTTAGACACATCATTGCAAACCCTCGTCGATAAACTTTCATATTCAATACAAAATTTAATTAAACAATAATTTTTTGCATAAAAAACACGAAAATTTTCGCTGACAATTCGATCTTTTTTTTCTGAGTGCCGCCATGATTACAACATTCAACTTTTTCAATTTTTTCTTGGTTCATCGACAGCGGAATTTCATATAGAGTGTAATGGGTTTTGAATTTTTTGCTTCCAATTTTTTAAAACTACAACTGTCGCAGTTCGACATCGCGGGAAAAATTCGTTCAGCAACAATTGGCTGCAGGCTGCTGATAAACACTTATTGTCGATTAAAAAAAATATTTTTCATGATTTCTAATGTACAATAAAATACCCTACAAATTTCAAAACGATTGGTCCAGTACATGCGTTCCGGAAAATCCTGAAATTTTTCGTCACTGTCGTCCATTTATATGTATTTCCCCCCGTAACAGTCCATCTGAAATCTAAAAACCAAACGACACACTCAAGTTAACAATGCCTACGAGTCGTGGACCATAAACGATTTTTGAAAACATTTTTTTAACAACGATGCGACGAATGAAAACTCGTACATACAGAATCTATGAAAAAAGTCGTCAGTTTTACGTAAATATTGAAAAATGAGGATCGTTTTTAAACAAAAGCGGTATCGTCACCGACCTTTAAATGTTTCTCATCGTATCTCCCGTAATTTTGAAAACAATCCATCGAGAGGTTCTCGAGATATCATGTCCACAACCTTTGAAAACAGTGTTTCTAGAAAAACACGTTTATAGTTTGAAATATCGTGCTGCTACCGCTCGCCCGGCCGACTGTTAAAAGCTGTCTCTCATTCAATATTAGAAAGAACGCATTAATGAAATTTGCAGAGGATATAGCTAAAGGGGTATACTATAGAATCAAAATATTTTTATATAATGTTATTTTTGACCGACTAGGTAAATGTAGCCCGTTGAATAGCACAAGGAAGTAAGCCCCCTCGGCTAGTCTTTTAGAAAGTCGAAGTACCTTTGAAATTCTGTGGAGATAATAAATTCGCTCGTTCTGAATAATCTTCAATGTTATTAATGAAATTAATGAATGGATCGATATTCAAGATTACATCGACGAAAAGAGATTTCGGACGGACAGGAATAATTTAACGCCATATATTGCCGGGTAGTCCCCGAAGAGTCGAATCAAGCGCTGACGTCGAGGGAGCGTAGTTTCCAAAGTTTTCGGTCACAATATACAGGGTATTGGGCGCATGGACCAACACATTTTTTGAGGCATTGGGGGGGGCGTCATTTACTATTTTTTCACCCTTAGACCCTACGTCCTAAGTATCACGGTAATTAACATTTGATGTTTTTCTTTTTTTTAATTACCCGGAATTACGCCTCTCAATCATCATAACTTTTTTATTTGTGGTTGTAATAGCACGAAATAACTTTCGTTGTATTCTGCAATGTCTGCTTATGATAAATAAATCATTATTTGATACAATTGGTTTCACGGGAGTGACTCTTGAGTTTCCACTCTTAAAAATTTGTAAATGTATGAAAAATGTCAACTCCTAAATTCAATATAAACAAAAGTTATTCTTTTTATTTTTACCACATAATGAATGATTTCCATAACATGCTTTTTGAGAGAACTTTTTGAAACAAAGAAAGAGAATTTTATGAAACAAAGCTAAGTTCGAAATACCTTTTAGTTTTTTTCATAATGAATTTAGACGTTGACGTTTGTCAAACTTCGACGCAATTTTTAAGACTTTGGAAGCCCATAAGTAATTTTCTTCAAACCAATTCTATCGAATAATGACTTATTTATAATAAACGTGCATTGCAGAATACAACAAAAGTTATTTCGTGCTATTACAATCACAAACAAAAAAGTTACGATGGTTTAGAAGGCGAAACTTGGGGTAATTAAAAAAAACGAAAAAAAAAATCTCAATTACCGTGACACGTAGGACATAGGGTCTAGGGGAGAAAGAAGTAGCAAATGAATTAGAACCCCCCCAATCCGCCAAAAAATTGTGTCAGTCCATGTGGCGAACCCCCTGATGCATAAAAAAAACAAGCAAGAATAAGGAATCGAACTCAAGTCTATTCCGTTATTCGTAAGATCTGGCTTTTTGTCTGCAAAGAGCGGTTTCGAGTGCATCCCTCCGGTCCGCGCTGTCACTGATCTTTTGTTCTTTTTTCGTCAAAGACGCAACGATAGTTCTACCGGCCTTTGGTCAAGACCTTCTTTCCTTGCCCTGATCGGCATATCGTTTCTCTTCTGCATATATGAAATAATATAAACAGTTTTGCGACCGAAACTGGTGGATGGGCGGTCGGGGCTTCGCTTCAGGGGTCTTTCGAGTTAAGCAGCTTTGTGCATGGCCGATGCTCGAAGCGGTGACCACTTAGCCGTGCGGCGGCTGGCGCATCAACCAGTGAGCGAATGGCTAATACTCTGGGGACCTTGGTTTAGAAACTTAAGCAAAAAGTATGTACAACAAAGAATGAGGAGAGTATTGGGCCGCCCTTAGCGGCAGGGATTTGCCACAGTTTCCCCGGACCCTCTGTAAATTCCGGTATAGTGTACCTTAAGGGGAGAGATACCTCTAGGCTCAAGAAAAGTGCTGGATGTCACGATTTTTATTTAAAAGGAAATCTTTCCTCACTATCTTTTTAGACTTCGGGTATGTTTTATTACTACTTTTGGCTGTTGCATGGTATTTTTCCTCGTGATCTTGAAGTTTGCATCGTTGGAACGCAACGAAAATTAATGATTTCTTATTGATAACATTTATTTTCGGCCGTTTTAGGCCATGAAAATCATTTGCATGTTTTTTACGTATTTATATTACAGATGTACGACCCCAAGTTGCAAAAAAGGCTCCGAATAATAATAAAAAAGAAGAAATAAGGGAAAAAATCATTGCATTCCAACGATGCAAACTTCAGTGTCATTTTTTCTTTCTTAATCCTTAATAATGGCAAAAAAAAGCCAAAAAATGGCCATTTCCAAAATGGCGCCCCGGGTCTAAAAAAATCGAAATTTTTTTTCCAGAACGCAAAGTGAAGCTTCATTTGTCCCTTTTAAAATGCCGCCTTGGAAATCCGGATATCTTTTTTTTTCACAGAGATATCAAACTTTTAGTGCGGCGCGAAATGTTTCTAGGTGTATCCATACTTTTGGCCAGCAATGTACTTACGTCACGCCAGTTTTGAAAATGTAGTTTAGAAGATTGCGCCATACCTGTGCAATTTTTCAAGACTAATAGTTTTTAAATACCAGGTAACAGCCAAAAATAATATAAACATGTCCCAATTCCCAAAAATGGTGAAACCTTGCCTTTAAAAAAAAATGATAAAAATCGGTAAATTGTTTACTTGCCTGAAGGTATTTCTCCCCTTAACATCTTCAAGCAGTCACAATATGGTGTCCGCGGACCCATATTCTAGGATCTGGTCTTTCCGTGAGGGCCGTCGAGCGTGAAGCAGAATGCCAAACGGGTCGGTATTTGTCGCGACTGGTTGCTTGAAGCTTACCCAGTTCTACGTTTCCGTACGGTATCGCAGTTGTTCGCGAGAAAAGTACATGTTGTACACAAATAGCAGGCGTAATGCCGTGATCCATAAGTGAATTCTCTAGAATTCCACGAATGCCAATTGCGGTGTTGGGGCTCGAAGATCGAAGGTGAGAGATGAAGAAGTAATCTTGCAGCTAAAGGTATGTCAGAGATGCTACGGCTATGCGAATTGCAGGAACGATAGGGCAACTGCTTTCGGGTTTCGGCATTTATAGTCCCTGGAAAGGGTAGCGTTGTGCTCGTCCGATTTTGCGGAAGGTCATAGCGAACCATGGTAAGAGACTTCCAATCATATCGCAGCTTCTGTTTTGTTACAATATACTATAATATAGGATAAGTCCGGGTCAGTTGGCCACAGTTTTTCAGAACCCGTCAAAATAAAAGTACAGAGGCTTCTCAACTTATCTTCATTTCTAATTAAACTTTGGACATTCAAGTTTAAGATAATTTCCGAAATTAAAACAAACTCCTATTAGGTCAACCATAAAATTACTATAAAAAAAAATTAAAACTGATTATCTCTCCCGGAGTATCCGGGTGTGATGGCCATAGGAGTATAAGTTTTTTCCTTGGTTTTATGTTTTTATTCTTATTTTTTTTTTCTTTCCGCCATATCTAGAACACATATTATTGAAATCAGAATAACTTTCGTGTCCTAAAATTAGCACACTATCCACTGAAGCCAGTCTTCGATGAGACGTGTTTCATAATAATTTTCTCTGCAACATTTTTTTGTCGTTCTTGAATCGCCATTCTAAGGTCTTCCTGGGTATTTCGTAGGTCCTGCTGGCCGCACGAACCGACAATTCATCATTTTTTATAGCACTAATAGCTGCTTTTAATGATTCTCGAGGCCAGTTCCCTTGTAGAGCAATTGCTTTTCTCTTGTACTTATCGGCATCTAAAACAAGTGTAGGAAAAATTAATTACTTGAACACATTACAACTAGTGCTATGGCCATCATATACCGACTGTACGTGGCCATCTCTCCTAATCTCGCGGGAGTGATGGCCACATCTAAAATGTAAACAGTTTGAAACAATACATGCGTAATCTTCATGTTATAACAAAGCACTGTTCGTGAACTATTCAAGAAAAACAAAAGTAACCATTACTTTTACAAAATAATATCACCACAAAGAGAAACATGAAACGTTCAAAAAAAATTAGCAGTAGACAGAATAATTAAAAATAATTGTACTGACTTAACATTTTTTGTTAAGAAATCTTAACAAAAGAAATCTTAATTATTATTGACAAATATGTTAATTTGAAGAAATTATCAGAAAATTAATTTTCACTGTTCAGATATTCTATTGAAGTAGAAACGAGGTTTGGCAATGTCGCACGATTCTCTCGTAATTCGAGGCTGTTAGGTTGACTGCAGTGTCACATATCGCAGCTGTGTAGCGCGCGTTTCGCGCCGGTCGGTGCTTTCAGAGGTTACGTCAGAGCAACAGGAGGCAATAAATGATTCAGGAAAAAAGATAAGTGCACCGCAAAGCTTCCGCAAAGCATACTCACCGAAGCTATAAAAAAAGGGAATACATCAGTATAAACAAATTAATAAAGTCCTCTTACTCGCGTTTGACTTTAACATAATTGAAATTGGCGCGCTAGGTCTTCGATCGATTTTACTATACCCATGGGTACGACGTTGCCGTAGTTCGATACATACGTCTCTACAAGCTTCACGTTTTTCTAAACTGGTCGCATATTTGTCATGCATTCTCATTAATGACATCGGCAGCCTGTCTTTTTTCGGCAATATTGCTCCGTACACTATACTGCAAACAATATTTGCTTTTTGGAGCACTTTATTCACAAATAGGGATGCTACACGTGAGAAACCGAAAAGGTAATGACGTTGCCCCATATAACCAATGCGATCAAGCGGAGATTGACGTCAACTATAAAATGTTATATTTTATGAATGAGTGAGGAAACCTCCGTTCTGCTTTTGGCAGTATATTTATAAAATATACCGTAGCGACTGGTAAAATTCTCATCAATATCTATTCACCCCAATATATTGGGCGTAAGTATCGTGATCAATTGCCATGCGCAAATGGTCGATCGGGTGAACACCGAATAATCTAACTCGCGTACGTCACGATCTTTCTTACGGTCGCGAAAATAATGGGAATAACTTCGAAAATTTTCAACCGATCGCAAACCGCCCAATAATAAACAAGACAGCAGCCTTCAAAGGACATATCAAAGGAAAAAAAACGTAAAAAATAACAATATGCAATTTTTAATGAAAATGTCCATTTCGTCAGAACTTCTGTCTTTTGTGGTTTTTTCTAATCAAAGAAAAATAATTCGGCTTTTTTATATGAAAACAAAATAATTTATTACAGTCATACTGTAGCTGGAAAACCTCGTAATCGGGATAAAATAGAAGAAGGCCAGTTTTTCGACAGGTGATTTCGTAGGTACCGCGGGTTCTAAATCCAAGTTTGCCTAAAAATCGGGGTGCAGGGTTTTTTTTAGGGGATGGAGTGGCATCGGGTTGGATCAATGTCAAACTACAATCCCTACAAGGTCGACAAAATGTTTAGAAAAATCCGGGCTTTAGTTTTGCCTACAGCGCCGAAATGGTGGTAGTTCATTTTGGGAATGAAAAAGTGGGCTGAAATTTAAAAAAATCAGTTTTAATTCAATAACTCTTCAGGATAAATTCGTACACTTTTTGTTCAAAGGGAAACGTTGTAGCCCTTGAAAAGTCGCGTCCATAGCGTATGTGATCATCACTCTCCAATACTATATTCACCCCTAAAACATTTGTTGAAATACCAAAATAAAATCGTTTATTGAGCAACTAAAAAACAATCGATTTTTCGGGTATGGTTAAAATGTAAGAAATGTAGAGAATAATTTTCTCTATATTTTCCATTGTATGGACCACCCTTGAATGTTGCTTTTTCCAACCCTTCTCGGCGGTTGAAAATAAAAACGATATTCTGAGAAAACTATTGACCATACGAATTCGCCGCCGTGAAACAATTTGTAGCTTTCATCCTCAGCCACATTTTTGTCCACAGCGCCAACCTCGTATCTCTTTATTGTCGGTCAATGATTTTCCCAAAATTTCATTTTCAATTTTCAACCTCCAAGAGGGGTTGAAAAAAGCAAAAATTCAAGGGCGGCCCATAGAAACGAAAATGTAGAGAAAATTATTCCCTACATTTCATACATTTAACCCATCCTCGAAAAATCGATTGTTTTTGAGTTAGTCAATAAACAATCTTTTTTTATATTTCAACAATTTTTTGGGGTGTGAAGATATAAGCACAGAGGGATGATCAAATACGCAATCGACGCGTCTTTTCAAGGGCTACAACGATCCAATTTGAAAAAAATGGTATGAATTTTTCCTAAAAAGTTATCGAGTTAAAACTGATTTTTCAAAATGTCATCCCCATCTTTCAACCCCAAAATGAGCATCCACAACTTCGGCGCTGGGGACAAAAATAAAACTCGGATTTTTCTGAACCCTTTGTCTCCCGGCGCCGCCCTCGTAGGGATTGTACTCTAGCATTAATCCACCCCATCCCCCTTCATCCATTTTGGCAATTTTTTTTTTGGCAATCTAGGATTCAACACCAGCGGCACTTACAAAATCACCCGTCAAAAAACTGACCTTCTTCTAATTATTTCCGGTTTCAATATACAGCACGACTATACCAATTCAATCTCTTTAAATAAAATAAAATATTCAATCGTGTCTTCTCGAATGAGCGAGCAGATTCTGTCATATCGTAAATATATCAAGCGAGGCGAGGCCTTCATAAATCTTCCTCGTGCCTTTTTCAAGCGGCGGGATATTGCAAAAGAAGAATGAAAGATAAGAAAGGTCGGGAAACGCAGGTCGTTTGACTGGATTCTGTAATCCTTTTGGAAGCAAAGTTTCTTGTTTGAAGCCTTGTGGGAATTCATTCAAGAGCTTGGTTGTTGGAACCACATTAACTCTACCCACCTTAATAAAAGCTTTTTTCCGGTAGCCTCTAACGGGCACTCAAACGGTAATCCCACTTTTTCGCTGAAGGCTGTCAAAAACAACTGTCCCGAAATCAGTCAACTAGATTTGCCCGTTTGGAAAATCGTTTAATTTCGAGAAGGAAGACAGTACAATAATACTTAACATTCGTTATTTTTAAAGTTATAGAATTTCATTTTGACGTTATGTTTTGAAAATGGAAAACCACGAATGATAGTTCAAATGAAAATTTGATTTCCGATTTATCATTCCCCATTTTGAGCACGAGACATGCAATATCAAAATTGGGTGACGGTGAATATATCAAAATATATATTATTATACGCGGCACTCTTAATTATTTTACGGCCAATTAAAAAATTGTTCGATGTGCAAAACAGTGCTTAATTGGTTTCGTTGCTGAAACTTTTATTTTCTTCGACTACTCAAACAAGATATTTCCCTATGGGAGCCACGTTTGATCAACCTGGTCATCCTTATTAAGCTAGCCACGTTGAAAAATGCCCCGAACTTAATTACTGCTACCTTGACAATTTGTTTACACGGGAACTGTTTATTTTCACGTACTTGTGTCAGACAAACAGCCAGAAATTATACACGATGCTTTGAATGGCTATCCAAATATACTAACAGTGTATCGAGGTGAGAAAACATCCGATCTAGAGGTCCGACAAAAATGGTCAAATTCCGAAGAAAAAAAATCTGGGACACGGTTGGTGAAAAAGAAACACATTTTTTTAACATAAAGATCCATACATTGAGAGTCTTTAAAAAATCACCAAAAAATACAGAAACATGGCCGCCGGCAGACGATAAAATATTATTCGCGACGAGCAGCGGTGGACACTCTCCAGCTTAAACGGTCCATCTGAAATCTAAAAATCAAATGAGTTATTCAAGTTGACAGGAAGTACGAGTCATTGACGATTGTCGATTGTCTAAATGATTTTTATAACAACGTGGCGACGAACTGAAACTCGAGCATACAAAATCTGTGAAAAAGGTCGTCAGTTTTACGTAACTGTTAAAAAATGAAGATCAATTTTTTTTAAAGTGAGATTGTCCACGACCTTTAAATGTTTCTCATCGCATCTGCTGTAAATTTGCAAACATTCCGTCAAGTGGTTCTCGACATATCATGTCCACCAACTTTGAATGCGGTGTTTCGAGAAAAATGCTTTTAAAGTTTTAAGCATGGTGCTGCTACCGCTCGCCCAGCCGACTATTCGAAGCTGTAGCTCATTCAATTTTGGGCATATTTCAATTATGTTTTAGGGAATATCGCTAAAAGATGATACGATCGAATAAAAATGTCTCTTTTCATCCAATTCTTTACCCACTTACAAGGAACATCCCTCAGGTGACACCCGTCGATTTAGTTGAAATTTGGATATGTTATAAAGCACCGAAAAGTAAGCGATACGTATTTGATTTATCGGCGGAAAACGGTTTTAAGGGGTGAAACACACCCTCAAAATTGGGGATGTTTTTCGTTTTTTGTCGATAACGTTTTAACGGTACGAGATATAAAAAAATTTCAAATTGCAGCAATGTTTGTTTTTTCGTGTACTATACATTGGATATGAGAACGTTATTGAAGAAAAACGAAAAACACCCCTATTTTCGAGGGATGGTTTCACCCCTCAAAACCGTTTTTCCGCCAATAAAAGAATACGTATCGCTTACTTTTCGATGCTTTATAGCATATTCAAATTTCAACAAAATCGAAGGGCCGAGGGATGTTCCTTGTTGATGAAGCTCGTTTAATTTATTCTCTGCACTTTGGAGTGTAGTATTTCGCACAGTATCGGCGAATAATAATATCTTTTTTTAATGCAATTCTTTACTCACTTAGGTCGATGGAGCTCGTTTAATTTATTCTCTGCACTTTGGAGTGTATTATTTGGCACAATATCGACGACTAATCGTAAGGAAAACGTCGTGCCATTGCTCATGGGCATTTACCTCCTACTTGGCTTATTCTTTGAACACCCTCCCTCACTCAGACAAATGGAATGCTCGGGCAGCGTCTTCAGGTTCGGGTTGCTCGCGATGCTTTGTAACATCTCGAGGCTGTAAATGACGATCAGATGTCGGAAACTACGCGAACATCGACATTGTTGTCACCAAAGGATCGAGAAAGTTCGTGTTCTTGGTACATTCAGTCTTCTCTCCGCTTCCTCGATCCCTCGGTACCATCCCTTTCCCTATTTCCCTTCGTCTCTCTTGCAATTTCCGTTGCTTCAAGGGGTCAGGGCTCCATCGAAACGCCGACAAAATATTTGTCCGCCACGACACACAGAGCAATTGCATTTCGCTGTATCCGAGCGTCGCCAAGTTGGTTGTGTAACCTATAACTACGGGAAAACTCAATTTGCCGGAGACTAAACTCAACGCAATTTCCATCAACTCGGGCAAATTTCGTTCGGAGCGAGGGATCAGCCAAATTTGCGCAACAGCCTCGTCTATAATTATTGTTGACGAAACTTACTGAGTATAGAACAAACAAAAAAGCTCGTCCTACGTAGATCATTCTGTGCGATCGACGACTATAAGGTCTCATAGACAATCAATTATTGACGTTATCCGTCATTTTTCACGAAGAAAAATACGGGGTCTAAAAAAATGACGGTGCTCCACGAACAGTATTTTGTGCGATCCTGAAAAATAAGATCTCATAGGCAATCGATGATATGCTTTACGCACGAATGGATGGAATGAAACGTAGTGTTGGGGAGACCGAAGGAAAACAAAACTGATCGGATTCGTTCAACCGACCATTTATCCGTATAAATAACGATGTTCACAAACAAGCAAAAAGAACGTCTCGTGGAATACCGTTCCAACAGTGAAAATTGAAGCACTCAAATTACCTCACTGCTTATCGACATCCTATTGATAGATCGCACGTCATTTTTATAATATTCCAAGCCTTCAACTTGCATACATACAAATATATATATATATATATATATATATATATATATATATATATATATATATATATATATATATATACGAACGTATCGGTTACTCAAGCGAGGCAGAATGTAATAACTCAACGTTGGTGAGAGTTGAGATTGGTTTTCATGGTTTCGCATACGATATATATTTCAGTATATGTGTGCGCGCTCGGGTGCGTGTGTGAATATTTGCATATATATATTTATGGTTTAGCACGGCATTTTGGCCGTCTGCGGAGTCGATCGTAGTAATAGCTTTAGTAACTATGCACCACTTCTCGTACGAGAATCCTGTGGCCACATCCTTCATAGTCGTGCGAACCAAAAAAATCTCGCCATACGTCTTCTGCGCAAAGTGAGTCAAGCTCATACGCATGGTAAATTCGAGAGCGAGCCTCCGCTCTCCTGCACGTTTCTGAGAGGTTTTGCTCAAAATCGAAGCGCCAGTGCGGTGCAGATTTATCGCATGCTCCATTGTCCGTTGACGAAGAAAAGCATCCCAAGGGGCAGGGCGCTTTATGAAGATCGATATATCGATTGCAACCTGCTTGCAGCCCGGCTTAGTTTTTTTTCTGACGTACTTATTTCGCAGCGATAAAAAAGAGCTCGAGAGCATATAGAGAATGAGAGAAAGAAAGGGAGGGAGGGAGAGAGAAAAAGAGTACGAGGAAGGAATCCTGTAGAAAAAGACGACATAGTTGATGAACTGAAATCAATTGAGTTATAAGTCGTAAGGAGGCTTGGAGAATTCTCAGATTCGTCCCAATGGGATACCTGATCTCTATGTGCTCAGTAATATGACACTTATTACTATGCAGGCGATTCACGTTGAGGACTTTCAGAATTATCGTTTAGAATAAGCATTTTCATTTTCGTTGATTACTCAAGTCAAAATTCTTCTTGCCGGTAAAATTCGTATGATTTTTTGTCAAGTGACTACTGGTGAGTAGTCACCGGTATCTATACCAACCTATATTTCAAGTTAGTACACAAAGTTTTCAAATGAAATTCAAATGCATAGTGAGTGTGGTTAACATGTGATTTTAGAAACGAATTCTTTGTTTTTTAAAAATTATTTGCTATTATAAATTAATTCTGTGATATGTTGACGACAGCGAAGCGAAAACATGCTGGTTCGAACTACCCCAACGATTACAGATTTCGTGGAAAGTGCTTTTTAGGGTTCCGTGCCCAAAGGGTAAAACGGAACCCTATTAATTTCACTCTGCTCTGTGCTCGTCCGTATGTCACGGGTCTCTAGCATGTAAACGGAATGAGTTACAGACCTGAGATTTGGATACTTGGTGTAGAATGTTCACCCAAAATCGCATATTGAATTAGAAATACAATTTAATTCTTTTTCATGGGGGCCCCATACATGAAAAAGGAGCACAAATAATCCAAAAAATTCTTACCCGAGCATGTGGGTATTTTTTAAAGCGCATTGAATAGAGTGCAAAAATATTTTTTTTTATCTTCAAAAATAATGAAATGGCGTGCCGTCGAGGTTGTCAGTTTTAGATCATTTTTGTTACGGGGTCTATTTCAAAATGTCAACTAGTTAGAAATTTGGAATTTCTGTACATTATGTACAATATAATGTATTTAAACAACAAATACTGAAAACCCCGATTCATAATGGAGTATATTCAATAATTTATTGTATACGTATATTTTCAATACAAATATTTACAATACCAACTGACTTATTTTTGGAGTCGGTGCTAGTCATGAGCCAGAAATTCCAGACGTCACGGAAGAAACGAGATTGCAAGAGACCAGACGTCACGGAAGAAACGGAATTGCAAGAGACCAGACGTCACGGAAGATACGAGATTGCAAATTTATAAAAGACTGTATATTGTATACTTCATTTATTTTTCTTCGCCTACTCTTTTTCTGCGTGACATGTTACAATATTTGCAATTGGCTGGTACCGACTTCAAAAATAAGTAATTTGGTATTGTAACTACTTGAATAAAAATGACTTTTATATATTTGCATTATGAGCTTATAGCAGGAGTACACAAAGCTTTCTTTAGCTATCATCACCTCATATGTTTTCAGTTTAGTACTACCTAAGAACTGAGGCAGCAAAAAGCATTACCTAATTAAATGTCGAGTTCAAAAAAAGTGAATGGATCATATGTACGGAACCCTGGTAGAGCAAGGCCCGACTCGCACTTGGCCGAGCTTTTTTTTCTTCTTATTTCGGGAAAGAAATGAAGGGTCAAGGTAAATTCGCAGAAAATGTCGGCTCCTTCAGTGGAAAGCAAGGAGAACGCTTCAGCCAAGACAAAAATCATAGAAGATATAGGCATCCGGGAATATGGGACACACCCATATGGCTGATTACGTGTGGAGTTTGATGCGTAACTGCCTCGACATATCTCACTCAATAAAATCACGAAAAAGAAGCTTACTCAATGCAAAAGTATTTGAGAAAACTTACATTTTTCAATAAAATTAGAATTTACAAAAATATTGCATATTTCCATGTGCTTACGTAGAATATCAATATTAAGTGTTAAAATAGGATCAGTGTGTGGAGACAAAATTGAAAAAATCATATACAGTTCTGCGTCACCAGATCGACTGTTGGGCTGCGTTATTAATAATGGAAAAATGCCTCGAAATACTGAACAGAATTACAACAAATATTTTATATTCATCCTAATAAATTATAATTTTAGAGTTAAACGTTGAGGAGTTATTCACCAAAATCGGGATCCGCTTTTCGGAAAAGTCAAAGACTGACCGGGAATAGATTGTCGTTTCCAAACAGAAGACGTAAGAAGAAGTAAGTCAAACAATGATCTGTGATTTTCCCGGCCTATTCCATAGAACAGTGAAGTGAATCGGACAAAGAAAGCTTGGCCAAACGCAAGGGCAGGATGGTCCATTCACATTTCTACTGGAACATATGCACGTCGAGGAAACAGACGCATGTAATTTGACATTGTTGAAATTGGACTAGACCATCCTTTTTGGTTAGCAGACCATCAGGAGGACGGTCTGCCTGGATGGGGGAGGGAAATGTTTCGTTGTTTGCCTATACGTGAGCAAACATGCTAGCATTATTAGCCATCATTTAGACGATAACTCAGGAAACAGCTGGACTTGCTCAATCTACACAGAATGATCGTTAAACGTAAGAGATTCCCCCAATATCGTATAACTGGAAGCTAATTGAATGTAGCTATGTATGTATGTATACACACGCGTATATATGCAACATAACCATACTTTACCCCTTCTGTCGCATTTTCTACCCCTCTCTCTTCCATCACGGATGGACCAGCGTACCTCGGAATAGGACCGCGAGAGGCAACAACATCGCTGTGGCAAACTCGACGTTGATTAGGACATCCCTGATGATTTATAGGCAACGGGAATTCCCTGCAGGTTTCAAGCCTTCGTGGCAGCTCTCTTTCTCTCTCTATCTCCCTTTCTCTCCCTCTCGCTTCTTCTCTCGTTTTCTCCCTGTTCAGCGAAGCCGAGAGCGTAAAACGTGTGACTCGAGGTAGGATGAGTCCGCCTCTGCGACAGGGTGGCGACCATAAGCCAGGTTACGAAGACACATAGCAATAGGGATGAGCGAGGGTAGCTGCATACGGATAGAGGGTGGCTAACAGACAGGGATAGTTTTGAGGGGTGATGGGTAATGGGAGCGGGGCTTACTAAGCCTGCACGTTGAAGATTCGCTGACGACTCTATGACGCTTGGCTGAACAGTGCGAGCTGTTACTACCGCCGGCTCTACTGCTGAAATATTGCAGGAAAGAGTACCAATGCTCTGACGACATTCCATCCAAAATCGCCCGTTTTGCACGTCGAGATTCTTTTTTACTTCGACCGCCTAGAATTTTTTAAATAGTTGCGACGGTTGGGTTAGAAAAAACCGCACTTCGTGTAGAAATTTAGACCTACGAAAGGTGCACCGCATCTGTCTTCCGTAATTTACCTGTCAGGTGGTGTAACAGATCTTACAAGGAACATGCCTAAGGTGTCGTCGTTCGATTTTGTTGAAACTTATATATGTTATGAAGTATTGAAAACTAAGTTACACGTATTTTTTTAATGGGCAGGAAACGGCTTTAAACGGGTGAAATCAGCCCTCGAAGGAAGGCATGTCAAGGGGTAATATTGCAGTTTCACCCATAAGCAGTCGACCGATCGTAATGAAACGAGAACGAAAATTTTTCTAATCCAAAGCGATGAAAAATCCACTACAGCGTTATCGCAAAAGAAGAAAATTAAGGGGTGAACCACCCCTATATTTGCCTTTTTTTCACCCCACACGTCGAAGGGTTGCATGGAAATGAACAAAATGGGAATCATTTGAAAGAGGAGGCAAAATTTAAGTGGACGTATTTTTGCGCATTCACCGGACAACAAGCTTAAGAGGGTAAACCACCCCTTACATGAATTGAATCATGGCGGTCGTATTTTCTATATTTAAAATGTCCCCCCTGACCGGATATACTCCTAACACCTCTAATTTAATATTTTATCATGTTTCAAATTTATTACAATTCCCATAAGGGTGAACTACCCCTCGAAATTCCATTTCATTCGCGGTTCAACAAATGGTCAACCCGTCTGCTGAAACTGCTATAATTCCATCGCTAATATGGTGTTTCATATTTGAGTATACATATATGCTCGAATTGAATTTCAAGAGATCTGTGCAGTAAGGAAGAGGGGAGATAGCTACCCCTTACTCATAACTAGTATATTCGAGTCGAGCCGCTTTTGACTCCGATTTGGAAGTGTTTACACAGAAATAAACATACACTTCTATTGTAACTTGTTATATATTATATTATAATACTTTACAGAATACACGTTAAGGGGTCACGTCCGAATAAAAAAGAATTGTCAATTCTTTTGTGCTTACTTCAAAGTTTCAGTCCTTCCAGAATACCGTTTATAAATTTGATCGCAATATGCGAAAAGTTGTAAATATCGTGGGCGATTTTATAAACCGAGCCTCTAATCGCGTAATTTCTTTCCCAAACTTTAACCAAGATTTTCTTGAAACATACTTTTCGAAGACGGTCGCCAAAAATTCCCTCCAAATTTTGCCACAAAATTTTCGGACATGTCTGCTTCGAAACATAACATTTTTTTAGTCAATTATATTTTTACCAAGCCAGAGAGCCAAGAAGCATAAATAGGTCATAAGGAAATGATTGGATAACATATAACTGTAATAATTGTTTACAAGTAATATTAATAAGGTAATGATTAGTGACTACCAAACAAAATACGTAACAATACAATTTTGGTAGCATTGGTTCGCCTATTATACTGTGTAATCAATTATTGTAGTCCAACGTACTCTACAAGAATAACTCCTTAGAATATAACCTTTCAATGACAAAAGTATTGGGAATAACTAATATTCTATCCTTGTCAATTATCATTTCCTTGCTTATAACAAATTCGTCTAGATCCTTACTATTCATAACGATCGATTTTCACGCGCAGAAAACAACATTTGTCAGATTATAGCAACACTACGTTTCTTCGAATATTTAATAAATACATATTAGGAATATAACACCTATAATAAAAATGAATACTCCGAATGTAAAATCTTCCAGAATAATGTAGAAAAAATCTAAAGTAATTTAGATTCCTTTGAGCGTATGAGCATAATGAGGGAAGGTGGGGGAAGACTTAAGGTTTTTCAATTAATATAACGAGATTTTTTATTAACAAAACTTATAAACTTTAATTAAAATAATCAACGAATGTACTATTTCACAATTTAATGAAATAAAACAGAAAATACGACTTTTCTTATTAAAATAATTAAACTAAAAAATCAACCCTTTTGCCCTAACATGGCCCACCCTTGGGGTAAGATGGGGAAACCCGACGAGCAAGACGGGGTACAGTCTTCGTTATTATAACAAAAAAGACAATTATGGATAGTCTTATCGTCCTGATGTACTACACTGGCACAGTTGTAGCAATCACTTTTGATATTGTTTTCGGTACAATAAGAAAACCAAGTTTCAGTAGTAGTTTGAGTTTCTAGTAGCTCAAAGAATTTCCCCATAGAGACCTTGTTGTAACCCGCAGCTCCCGCTGCATCTTTTCCGGTTTCCGGAGACTCAAATTAGGATGACGTTTCAAAAAGCCTCTTATCCAGTTATTGCCAAGTCTTCTGTTTTCTTCGTTCAATCTGTGATGCTTGTTATTGCAGATGGTTCACTGATAAGCCAATTTCTGTATTTCCAAAGTAGTCAAGCCAAAGAATCGACTCTCCATCTCCTTCAAATATAGAACAATTTCTTCTTCTTGTTCCTCTTTGGAAAAAGTAGTTAATTTATCACTGTTTTCCCATTTAGCACCTCTCGAATCGCCTTGTCCATAGGCTCTCTCGGCCACTCGCATCTATTCGGTTTTCTTTGATAATTTCAAACGATTTTCTGAAAGTAACTGAAACAAAAATATGTAAAGATAAGAAACGTTATAAAAAATATCGTTAAAAATTTATTTTACAAATACGGTTGGGGCATGATGGGGTTGTGAGGTGTCGTGCCTCGACCGGTACAATACTGCGATAATATTAAAGTCGAAAGAACACAGTCCGCGATCAATTTGTGACATACTAACAATAATACATAATCAACGGAAAAAACAGGTATCGTATGTATCCAGAAAGTTAGATAAAATAGTTAAAAAAAATATTCACTGAGAATAATAACGTGCACCTCCGAGTTTCCAACGATTGGCTCACTGAAAACCTTTGTGGTAAGGCAACTAGATTGCGTTAGTAACATCATCGAAGTTTTAATTGAACATCGATATAACATGGGCCCTCATTTTACCTCGCTACCCCGTCTTGCCCTGCCTTCCACGAATACGAAAAATACATGCTGGACGTATCTATACACTCCGCTGTGACCTGAAGAACGTTACAAATATGTCCTCAAAAAAGTGTTTAAAAAATACAAGCGGCACCTGGGGCCCTGGATTATTTTTCGCCTAAAGAATATTGTTAATTTCGGAATAAATTTTCATAAATTGATAGTAGCGTACGCGCAGTCCATGCGTGGCTTTAACGTTTTCTCATTATAAACAGACCAACTTGATACTTGGTTTTATTGTTATTTATTATTCTGCGAGTAAAAAAATATTTTTAAGCTATTTTATCTAATTTTCTGGGATATGTGGGATACGTGATCGTGTCCGCACAACTCTACCTGTGTAGAAATTTGAGTCCGCAAAAAGAATGTTGCCCCTTACCTTTCCCTAGATAGTATCAGGCCAAGGTCAGGCCTTTCAGCGTGGGTCAGGTTCTTATACGTAACAGCCCTTAGGCCAGGCCCTGAACGGCTGTTTCCTTTTTTGGGAACTGACCAGGAACTGGCGGGGAAACGAATGAGAAATGACGAGCAAAGTCATTGGAAATAGATCGTGAAGTAACCGGACTAGACAGGGAAATAATCAAGCACTGGTAGGAGTCTTGGCTATATACCCCCGTAAATTGATAGCATTAGGTAGTACTAAAACTTGTTTTTTCACGAGTACCACAAACCATAAGGGTAAGTGCCGACTGTAAGCATAGATTAGGTCTGCAAATTAATTCGCGGCCTTTTTCGTCTTGATTAGTGTTTAACTCTTTAAAAAAACGAATCTCCTTCACTTTCTACATATTTTTGCCATCTTTCCGGCAACTGTCAAATTCCAGATAAAAAAACTCCGCCTGTTTTGACTCGACGAATTCATCTATGCTTTTTCTAACCTCGTCGACCGTCTTGAATCGGGAATCCCCCTGATGGGGTTGGGGGATCGCCACAGGTGAAAATCCGAAGGGGCTAAGTCTGATGAATACGCCACTTGCGGGAGAATTTCCCAGCCCAACTCAGAAACCGTATCTCGGGTCTTTCTTGTCCTATTTTTCTGGTTGCCCAGGGCGCTTTGAATCTTTGAGGTTAAAATATCCCTCTCAAAATCGCTGAAGCCACTTTTTGCACGTGCTATATGATACAGCGTTGCAATACTTTACGAACAAATTACGTATTTTGCTTCAGACGCATTTTTTCGCTCAAGTGTTCCAAGACATCGCGTCAACCACAAAAATTTTAGGTCGTCCGTAGTAGAATAAAGTTGGACAGCTCAATTTGATGCTTAGAATTATTCAAATTTGAATCGCATTTGTGATCAGATCAGGGGCAGGGAATTAATTTGCAGACCTAATAGCACTTCTGTACGTGATGCAACAACGGGTCGAAGTCTTATCGTCGCACGATGGTACCTTGGTTGCGCGAAGCGCTATGCTTGAAGTTCCCTGGCGGGTTGTTGGCGAACGACATTCAAGTAATGTCTTCCCGGCCAGAACATTGATATTTCCTGACAAGGCGACAGGCGATCGAAAACCACGAACCAGCTGGTTTACCTTTTCGCCTCATTAAATAATTTGGTTATTCGATATGTGTAAATTCATAGTTATTATAATACCGGTATTTGTGATAAGCATTTTTAATCTCGCGCATTCTTATTGATGAAAGGAATATTTATAATGGTGAATACAATTACAACAGATGTGATACCGTCATTCTAATCGATTATAAATATCTCTGATAGGGTAAAAAGCAAGGCAGCTTCATACAGTTCGCAAAGTCAGGCTCCACTTTTCAAGAAATGTCAATGTCCTGGCCGGGGATAGGTCACGGGAAAGTGTACCTGCTCGCAATTTATCCTGGCCAGAACATTATAATTTCTAAGCATAGAGAGTAAGTCGAAAGAAAAGATTTTGTGATCTTCCCGGTCTGTTCCATGAGTGGGCCCGGTGAGGTGAATCAGATGGGGCAAGCCTGGTCAGGGCCCGAGACATAGTAGGAAATGCCAGGTCCTATTTCTGCACAGGTATTACAGTTTCCCCGTGCTCTCGTGCAAATGCGATACTAGTGATGCATTAGGAAATAACAGTTCTGGCAAATACCCCGGGGCATCTCCGAGGAACTGAAAAGGTAAGAAGCCAAGGTACGGAGAAAGCGAAAGAGATAGATCGTAAAAGCCCGCAAGGGCACACGAAGGAACATTGAAGCAAGCATCCATCAGTACTAGCTCCCTGGTAAAAAAATGTACTGTGTGGGTTCAAGCTGAGCAAGAAATGTAAACACCGGAAAAACACAACACAACCACCTCGAGGCTCTGCATACACCGTTAAAAATAGGCGCAGGCGCGGAAAGTCTGTGTACATTCAAATTAGGGTCGGGATTGGTGTACTCATTGCTGCTGGCTCGTTTCTCAAGATGACAAATTCGAAAAATATGTCTCGCAATTATCCGATTCACGTGGTGAAAGTGAAGTTCGTTTGCAGGGATTACTGGTCTCGTTAATTCGACATGGCTCGCTTCCGGGACAGTAAAAAATTGATGAAACTTTTACGATGCCCTTTTTCATATTGGATGCTGCAGTCTAGCGCTGCAGTTTAATTGAATTTACCAACAGAGTGAAATCGATTAAATTTTTACGACCGACCGCGTTTTTATTAAATTTCACATTTAATACGGGTGAGGAGGTTCGATGGACGTTTTTTCTGCGACTTTGACCATAACACATGCCCGATGATGGAGTAGATGTTGGTTTTACTGTTTACAAATTTACTGTTTTGTAATAATGTATTTGCTCCTCTCTTTGCAGCGGTGAAACCTCGGATGAAAAACCACTACAGGGCTCATCAATTATCAGTGTGGCTAAGGCTCGTACCGGAATTGCACAGAGCTGGCATGGAGGACGTTGAGCCCAAGCACAACCTTTTTCGTAGCCACGGAGATCCAAGTCTATACGATGGCTCCGTAAGGCCTGACCCTCTCAGCAGGACAAGCGATGATTTAGCGAGACGATCCAACGTCACGACGGAACTTCCATCCACCACGGATTACAGTATAACAACTTGCGACAGTCACCTACAAAGCACGAATCTTCAAAATGTTCATAACGCCAGTACTGACACCCTCGCCAGTCTCGACGCCGCTGGGTAAGTTTCTCGAATCCATCATTGATCCACAAGCATTGTGGCAAATCGATCGAATAATATTCCCTAACCGCGTACATTGCATTGACGCATTTTTTGCAACTCTGTTCGGAAAGTATATTCACCGATGTATTCTTGTCAAATGGGAATCTGTTGTTTAGACATCCCTGTCCACTCGTAACATTAATAATATCCCCACGTCCGTCCAATCAGCAACCAAATCGTCGAAATCATTAAAAAAAATTTTTTTATATAACTCGTGGTATGGTCAGAAAAATAGGACATATTGATAATGAAAATGTAGTATGCTGCCATTTTGTATATTTTTTTCTGAATCCGGTACCAAACATCACAACACTCGTACAGATTGAGAATATGTTTAGTTTGTTTTACATTCATACAAGTCCACAACCCTGGTCGCGATTTAAGGGCGTTTTCGTGCACCGTTGTAAATAAACGTGCAAAAGTTGATGATAATAATCATGTACTTTATTTCTTCATTTGTACAAATTCTTGAAGGATCAATAAACATGTGTAGAAAACTTCGAAAAGAAAACTGAAACAGATTAGCAGTTATTCCATTTTAAAAATCACCTCCAAAACAGCATTTTGGACAACAATCCTGCCTAGAAGCTTAAGGGGTCTTCTCACTTTAGACACTAAAAAAAGGCTATTTTCATGAATTTTTCGATAGGTTTATATTATAGATATTCATATAAAAGTTGTTACACTTAATAA
The DNA here is from genome assembly GCA_951751655.1 of Ophion costatus. Taxonomy (NCBI): domain Eukaryota; kingdom Metazoa; phylum Arthropoda; class Insecta; order Hymenoptera; family Ichneumonidae; genus Ophion; species Ophion costatus. The sequence continues at coordinate 36,814,480 of OX632360.1, forward strand.
ATATATTTTTTTGTAATTATTCATTTCAGGCACTATTTTATAGGCAAAAATGGTAGTTCAAAAAAATGCCCTAATAAATTTTAATTCCAGGCCCTAACGTACATAGATGAAAACCTACGCCTGCGCTGTTGATGAAATCTCGGAGATGCATATCATACGATTTTTTATATATGCAAAAATAATAAAATGGCGGATATTTTTCGAACAAAAAAACGTATTTTTTTCACCGTTTTTGGCAAAAAGATAGTAAATATATTTTTTTAATGTAATGCTTGATATGCGCTATAGCTATAGTTGTAAAGAATATGTGGTTAAAATTTTATAATGATCGGTTCAGTAGTTTCGAAGATTTTATCAACTAGCTGTCGAAGAACGTTGTTTCGAGTTCGTTTGGGTTACGTAAATACATAATAAAAATGTTTGATGTATTTTGAAGGTGTATCTATTAAGTCTAACAACTTTTATATCGATATCTATAATATAAACATATCAACAAAAAAATCATGCAAATAGCCTTTTCTAGCGTCTAAAGTGAGAATACCCCTTAATGTTTCGCAAACGCATCAAAATAAAATTTGATTTCTTTCTACAAGACCAGCTCACTAACACCTCACTCGATGGGATGCACAAAAAGTCACTTTCATTGTACGTATATAGTACAAATACCCTTAAACATTGTGTTTAAAGATTTTGCTACATATCATGTGACATTGTCATCGAAAGCATCTCCCTGTCAAGTTTCATGCATATCGGTTAAAAACTGTAAATATTGCGAGGCTGTGACGGACAGACTTCGCTGGGACATGGCGAAGTTGAAGGGTGTCTCGTTTGACTGAGGAAACCTAAAAATCCTCTGAGCTCTCTAGCGGAGTCTCCCCCTGCCCCAATATTCTAGGAACGCTTTTATTCAAAAGTCTGAAATAAATAATGAAAATACGATATTGCAAGTATTCATAAGTAAAATTATCTCGGTTACTGTATCAGTTCAGAAAACAACATTTGTATGTTTGGGTTGTGTGTTTACTTCCATGTGTATTCCAAAACGCACCTGACAGGTTATTTCCATACTTCCTGGTTTTTTCTTCTTTTTACGGTTCTAATAAATGCCGAATTTCTAATCGGTCAATATTTTGTCACGCGTTCTCTTTTAGGTACGCCGCGTACTCAACCGCTCTGAGCGTCACGATCGCCATCGGTTGCAGTCTTCTCATTTTGAATGTACTTATTTTCGCCGGAGTTTATTATCAGCGCGATAAGACCCGGCTCGAGGTTAAGAGCCTTCAACAACAACAAATGATGAATCAACAGTGCGGACCACGTGGCTTTACGGAATTGAAACAACCGCCACCCCCTCATTCGCATTTTCCTGGCAGCGGCCAAGTTATCGTCGACGTTGAGAACGAAATGTTGAGGAGGTACCGTTTAAATTCACTCCATTTTGACATTTGAACATTTTTTGCATATTTTAAAAGTGTATAGCACATTCACGCAACAAATACAATATTGCGAGGAGGGAAAATGTATTGGCGTTTTTCGATTGAAAAACTGACGTTTTCCGTATGCAGACGAAAAGAGAGAAAAATAATGACAGGACGCATAATTAGTGCAGATAGGAATTTGAACGAATCGTGTTTCTTGAACTGAAACTTATTGTTACATAAAATGTATTTTGATCGGCTGTATCCCGTGAATACAATGAAATCTAATTGATTTGTTTAAGGAGTTAGGCTACTCTATAGAGCAAGAAAAAATAGCCATATTTTAGATTTTTTTTAGCGAAATAATCAAATTCATCGAAATTCTGTGCACAGGCATTTATTAGATTGCTAATGAACGATACAAAATAATTTTTTCGTAGTGACATAAGAAAATCGACGCTGCACAGCATTTCTCCGTCGACCCCTTTTTTTTAAGGGTCCACGGGCGGAAACGTAGCTAATACCATTTTAGCCCCGGAACAAAAAACGAAATTTTGAGTCGATTATGTATATGAGACATTCCACGCCATTTCGCTCGGCCGAGACCCTGACAATTTTTTTGATTTTCTTCAATAGTATGCTATGCAAGGATGATTTTCACAAATTTTAAAATTTTCATCGCATGTATTTCAGAAGTTACAATTTTTCGAAAAATCTGGATTTCAGAATGTTCGGAAACGTTCTAACGCCAATATCTCTTAAATTAATCGATATATCGAAAAATTTCTATCGATCGATTTTTTCATATTAGTTCACACTTTCATAAAAAAAGGAGAAAACTTAAATCATCGTTGTCAACATTTTTTCAGCATGTAAAATAAAAACTATTTTTTTAAAAGATGATTTGCATTTTTTTTCCGAAAATTCTCTAAAATAATATAATGAATTATATGAATTTTAACGCTAGTCCCATGACGGGCCCACTTTTCCTTGTATTTTTTCAAAAATAAATTAAATTTTTACTCACGAAAATTTCGAGTGTTTTATATGAATTAATAATAATTTTTATTACTAATAATACTCGTAAGTATTAATGATTGTATTTATCTACTAATTAGTAATTGTGGTGATAATTTTATAATTAGTAGCCCAATCTATTGTTTTCTGTCATTACTTTCCTAGAAGAAATAATAAAAATTATGCATTGTAGGAGAATATATGAATGAAACACTAAGTACATATTTTTTTATCCCGAGAGAGTCAAATATTTATTTATTTATTCCACCAAAAATGTAGCAAAAAAGGATAAAAACTAAGGATTGTTTAATGCATCAAAAAA